>CAWUFW010010613.1:0-680707 GCA_963921515.1 Calotriton arnoldi | reverse complement strand
TTTCGGCCCTTGCAGCATCAATTAGAACAATAGGGGACTCAAACCTTTTCCCATACCAAAGACATTCAATACTAATTTCCATAGGCTTTGATAATCAGTTGGCTGTGGCTCCTGAACATTTTTGGGGATCAGCTTAAACAACACCCCTACTAACGTGTATGAATTATTATATGTACATAGTCAACTATCATATTCCTTAATTTCCTGCAACGCATCATGTCTAAGGAGATTTTCTCAACAACCCACTGCAGTTTCCTTCTTATCAAACTGGTATATTTTATGCTTGCTTTAGACTTGTAGCACAAAATCTCAGGCCTTAAAGAGGTACCAGAACACCAACTTCCCAGCTACAAAGACATTTAAACATGGTCCCTCACCAGGTAGTTTTTCAATTTACATATCTACATTCTACTATTACATAATAACACACTTTTGAATTAACTTCAAAGCAGTTGTTTTGTATAAATGTTGGATATTAGGAAAAGATCTCACATTTTATTAGTCGAATTGTCAATCTAACTATGCATGGAAGCGGCCACAACATTTTATTTCAATTTTTGTTTTTAGTAATATCGACAGATTGAAGACTTTATATCTGGGCGCAGCAGTAATTAGAGCAGGGTATTTTAGTTTAAATGTATTTGAAAATAAAGGGATCATTTATAATGCTGACAATCGGGCTACTACTTATGATTAAATGGGGATCCCCAGTAAAAATTCTCAGACAAACAGAGGGCCCTGAAATTGTAGGTCTCTTTCACACCTTTCACATCTCTTTCCTTTAAATGCCCTCCCCTCATTTAATTGTTCACCCCTGTAGGTGGACCACACAAGATTAGATATTCAGTTCATGTTCACTATATAAATTCTGTTTTCAATTTAATGTGTTTCAGAGGAACGAGATTGACCACTTCCATATTCTTGCAAAATGTAATGTGAACCATGTGCGGTTCTATAGGGGCTGCCCCAGCTGTGAGGGTTGCATCCCCTGCGTAGGTTGAGCAGATATGGTTCATAATTGGCCCGCCCGAAACCCAACGAGAGTCTCCTTTCTGTAAGGGCAATTTCTTTCTATAAAACCGAAGTTTCTCTGGCCAAAAAGGTATCTAGAGTAGTCACAGTTACCTCCTCAGTTGCTGAAGGCTTTTTCTTCCCCATTGTGGTTCAGCGGCAATGGTGTGTGACTTTAGTGGGAGGCCCAGCTCAACCTTTTCCGTGGTCCGGGCTGCGTTTGAGCGCCTCCTGGCGCAAACAGAGATTGTAGGCAGTTCCTCCCCCAATGCTTGGTGGGGGACCTCCAAGCAGGTGCGTTGTACTGGCAACAGCAATGGGGTCTAGATCATGTGAGGGAGCAAAGGGAGGTGGCCCAGCCCAGCCTCGTCCGGCCGCAGACGGGCCCGCCCTGCACACGTCCCGTGCCGCGGGAACCCTGAGCAGGTTAAGAAGCGCATCTTGGCGTGCGAAAGCACGTTGGTGGCTCCGGCCGCAGGGTAGGCCGGGGAATGGAGTCCCCGTGAGGCTCTAGGTAGCTGGCAGGAGGTGTTAGTAGTGATGGGCTCTGGGTAGCCAAAGCTGATGCCTGTGGATGTCTGCTTGCAGGCCAGTCTCTGCTTCTTGGACTGGCTTGGAGAAGGAAAGCCAGCGACCAATCACAGAGTGTGTGGTGCAGGAAGCTGCGAGCAGACACAGCTGCAATCAGAGTGGTGTGATTGGCGCCCCCGGTTCTCTGAGGCGCTCCCACTAGGAACAGGAGTCGCAGCGATTCCGCTAAGGGGACTGAGCAGCAGGACAAAAGCAGCCTGATCTCTCCTCAATCCTCCTCAGCCCTCCAGAGGTTCGTGGGAGGGGCTCCCATCAACAGGCTGGGAGGCACAGCTCCCCGGGCACAGTCGCAATGCAGTGGGACAGGAGGGCGCTGTCAAGAGGACTGCACCGCATCAGCAGCTCCGCCCACCAGCAGAAGCTGCGAAGGCACTCTCACTCCTCAAAGGCGAAAGCCGCAAGTCCGAATATTGCACCCTGCACCAGCCCGGCTTTATCCGCAATGGGAGGGGGAGCGTAGGCCGAGGCGAATTCTCCTACCTCCGCCGCGGCCGTAACAGCTCCCCGCCCACAGCTCGATCAAAGGCGGCCCCACAATCTCACAGCTGGCAGCAAGCTCCCGCCAGCTCGGTAGGCAGCAGCGAGCCCAGTCGCCTCAGTAATCTCCACCTCAGCCCCTCACTGTTGTCCAATGACTGAAAGGTGAAAGGGATCTGGAAGGTAGCGACGAGATCAGTCTGCCAGATAGGCAGCAACACCACAATGGTCCGAGAAGATTGGCCCCAATAAAACACGTTTGGCCAGAGGGATGCGCATTCCCAACACACCATAAAGTTAGATGCCACATGTAGTTAGGAACACTCAGCCAATCAGACCAACACCACACGCACACTGCACACAGTGATCATGTGCTCCCCATGCCATCTGGACACATTACCCACTGGCCGCATTGTGTCCACGCAAGGTCACAAGGTCGAGACCCACCTGCACTCCTCATCAGGTGAACAAATATACATCCCGGTGACTAGTCCCGGGATTACTGTTCTAAAAGAATGTACAAATTGCTTTATGACAAGTTGTGAAATGTATGAAATAACGGCCAACACCAATGTACTTTGAGACAATTTTCAGACCCCTACTCTGCTGCTCCTCTCTCGCCTTCTGCATTTAATTAAATAAACTGTTCCTGTTTTGCCAAATGCCTCTTGTCTTTTATTTGTTATGGTAAATCCACATTCGAGCAACAAGGACTTGCAGCTCTTAGTGGGAAACAACCATTACAACGCAGTCATTACAACGCACTACCTTTACAAAGCAGTCATTACATCGCAACATCCTTTACATCGCATGCCATTACAACGCAGCCATTACAACGCATGTCACTCCAACGCATGTCACTACAACGCATATCACTACAACGCATGCCATTACAACGCATACCATTACAACGCATAGTTTTTACCCCTACACTATCCAACATTTACCCTACTGTTGCACTTACTGGAGTGGGAATAGTATTTTTTTACCCCTACACTATCCAACACTTACCCTACTGTTGCCCTCACTGGAGTGGGAATAGTAATTTTTACCCCTACACTATCCAACACTTACCCTACTGTTGCACTCACTGGAGTGGGAATAGTAATTTTTACCCCTACACTATCCAACACTTACCCTACTATTACCCGAAAAGTATTATGCGTTGTAATGGCATGCGTTGTAATGGAATGCTTTATAAGTGTAGTTTCTAAAAATGCGTGTAGTGGCATGCGTTGTAAAAACATGCGTTGTAATGGATGTTGCGATGTAAAAACCGCATTGTAAAGGCATGCGTTGTAAAAGTTTGCGTTGTAACATAATATATACCTCTTAGTGTGCCAGCTCTTAATGTGCCGCTCAGTTAAGTAGCCTCCATTGCAGCTCTTAGTGTGTCAGCTCTTAATGTGCCGCTCAGTTAAGTAGCCCTCCATTGCAGCCTGGTTTTGTTATGGTAAATCCACAGTCGAGCAACAAGGACCTGCTGCTCTTAGTGTGCCACTCAGTTAAGTAGCCCCTTAAAACATGCCCCAGGCCTTCCATTGCAGCTTGAAGTCAGTTTTATAACCCCTGGCTACCGTTAAACTCCCCTTTTATTGCATATAAGTCACCCCTAAATTAGGCCCTAGGTAGCCCACAGGGCAGGGTTCATTATAATTGCAAGGTTGGACATGTACTTTTACGTTTTACATGTCCTGGTAGTGAAAAACTAGTAAATTCATTTTTCACTACTGTGAGGCATACCTCTTCTAAAGAATAGCATTGGGGTGCCATATTACATTTAATAAATGCTAACTTTTGATTGGGAACAATTAGACTGTTCATGTTTTGTGTCTGAGAAATTTGTTAGACCTGTCAGCCTTTGGGTGGTCTCCCCCTAAGTTTTGCCCTCTCGCCTCCCACTTTAGACTATACCTTTTTGTTGGATTTAGGACTCTGGGCACCTTACCACTGCTAATCGGTGCTAAGGTGCAGGTGCTCTCCCCTAAAACATGGTGACATTAGCAAACCTGCTTCAGGCCTCTGCTATTGCAGTGAGGCCTACCCCTCCATAGGCTAGCATTAGGAATTCCCTTATATCCCTTTAAGTGATAACTCCTGCATAGGAAGGAGTAGATATATCATGTTTGGTATGGTTGGAATGGTCATGAGAAATCCCCCTGTTGGTGTTTTGGGTTTTGACCTTAGTGTTGCAGAAATGCCACCTTTGGAAAGTGGACATGTCTCTGTCCTTCCCTATGTCATGTCTCTTAGGTTTGTTCCATCATGTATATACCAATTGCATAGATTGTGTCCCATCCACTCGACATAACAGTCTTACATAGGTGACCTTGTACCCAGTAGCTTCCGTCTGTCTCTCCGACAACAGGCTCTTGGTACCATATCTTAATCCCTGTACCTGACGTACACAAAACATGTCCCAAGGCATAGTAGATTTATTCTGTACAAGGGTCACCACTTTTTTTTCATTCATGGCCAACATCCAGCTGCATATGCTCATGTTTGTTTAGAAAAGGATTAGCAGGAGATTAGCGAATGCTTTCAAAACATATCTATTCTAGAAAAACCCCAGAGTGACCACTTTAGTATAAATGATTCTCACTCCCCCTTACCAAGACAGAGGAGAAATTCCTTCCAGGCTGGACTGAGACTCTGCAGGCTGAGCCTTCGACAAGCAGAGATTCGACATCCCTTGCGGGGTGCCATACTCGACACAGAGACGGGGTCCTTCATTCAGAACCATCAGGTGAGGGGTTAGCACTTCCCCGGGAATTCTTGGCTCCATTAGGCTACATTAGGTTCCATTAGAACATATCCTAGCACTTACACATACATGCTTCACCTACACCTCTAGGCTAGGCGCGGTTAGGTAGGCTACGCATCGTAGGAGTACGCCAACGCTATTGTTTTATGTAATATGCTTTTATTCATCTTATTAGCACTATGGTGAAATGTATCTACTTTTTACAATATTGGTACTAGCGATTACATTTGTCTGCTCCTGTCTTTTGATTGTTTCAGCTAATATGTTTCATGGTAGACTGACGCTTGACCAATAAATAATTATTGAAACCATACCAATCGTCATTATATGTATTCTGAGAAAAGCAAGCATGAGTGACGGAGCGAAAGATACTGTATTGTTTCCACGATACCTGAGGAATCAGGGTTGTCATGTTCAGTGGTTGCCAGAAACTACCTACCACACCGTATAGTACAGGGGGGTGGTAGTGGCACTGTAGAGCTAGGAGGTCTAACGGCTAACTCATCCTGTGGGGGTGTCCAGAGTCTGTCTTCACACCAAGCCCTCAGTTTAGGTCATCCAAAACGCACAGGTCTTGGGGGGTGCTAGCAACTACACAACACCTAAACTCTGTGTACCTGCTGCCTACCCCAATCCATGTATGGCCCAGGTTAGCAGCCCCACACTTGCATACTCCCTAGACTCCCTCAAACACAGGAAGGGCTGCCACATATACATACTGATGGCCTTCTTGGGCTGAGAGGATGGAGTAGTGATTCGCACTTACATCTGAATAGGCTGATCCAGCCACCCCACAATAGGCTTAATGGCTCTGCTTTGTCAGTGCAGGCAGCCATGAGCCAGGTCAGGTGAGACAGGGAACCCCATAATTTCAAAGACCTCTCTAGAAGTTTCTGCCCCCTTCTAGTATCATGGTATCAAAGTGGGCCCTGGCCCCACATCTGTGTGACACTAGTGGACCTGCACGAAGCTGGAGTAAAGGATGCTGCGTGGGAAGGATTGGCTCTATGCTGTGTCTGACTGCTCCCAGGAACTGCTGTCCTGCTTTGTTGAGCCGCCCTCCTGCCTGCTGACCTCTGCCCTGCAACCAAGGCACCAAGAACTGCTTCCAGAGTGACGCTCGGGGGCTTGTCAACTGCCCGGTTCCCCCTACCGGGCTTCAAAGCCCCACCAGCCTCGCCGGTCCTTACTGCGACATCAGCTTTCATGCTGAAAAGGTGCCAAGGGCCTAGTGAGCTGTGGATCACCTCAAGACCGTGCCCTTGCCCTGTGACAGCATTGACTGCCAACCGGGAACGGGGTGCCTCCCTTCATGGGGTTGTTAGGATTACACTGCAGCGGAGTACTTGGGCCATGGACATCCCGCCCGACACCGACGGGGCACAGAGGACTTGGGCTCCTTCCTGCGCCAATTTGCCAGCTGATCGCCTCTTTTCCCACTGTGTGTCTGCGTGGACAGCCACGGTAACACCTGTCCCATGACTGTCTATCTCAGAAGTTCTCCAGATTCCCTAACCGCCGGGCTAACTTCCACGAACCCTCAGCTGCAGTGGTGTGATTTGTTGCCGTCTTGGACACGACCGGTCTCCCACGTTGTGGTGCGATGCGTCTCACTGCCGGAAGGTGCCCCCCCACTTAGTTACAGCTACAATATTGCCCCAGCAGACTCAGTCTCACTTGCGGAAAGTGCAGAGGATTCTAAAATCACCGTAATGCTCCTGAAGGGAGCCCAATCCATTCAGCACTGTCTGCCTATAACCTCGTAAATGAACTCATATCCTGATTCTTATTAAGATGAGCTTTATTGTATTGCCTTATTTTACTTGCATATAAATCGCCCATATTTTCTACCACTGTGTGAAGTCTATTTGTTGGTGGTGTCCTCTGTGACTTGCTCTCTGGGTGTACAGAAATACTTTACCAATAGCCTCTTGAAGTTAAGCATGTCTGCTCTGCGCCAAGCTACCAGAGGGTGGGTACAGGATTCCCTAGGGGGATTGGGAACTTACCCTGAATAGAGTGGTGGTCCCTGATTGGACAAGGGTGCATACCCCTGCCAATCAGAGTCCTCATTTCTAACAAAATTATATAATTAAAAATCCTCTTTAATGGTAAAGTCAGATTTTAAGTTACAATTTTTAAAATGCCACTTTTAGAAACATGGCATGTTTTTGCAGTATTTGATGCCTGCAGCCTGCTCCAGGGCCGCGTGACTGGGTGTAGTTGGCAGCTGGACTTTGTTTATTCCTTCCAGATAGCCACCCAATAGAGGGATTAGGTGTGCCTGGATGGGCCACAAATTGGCTGGATGGGGATGGACTTGGGCACAGACTCACTTGCAACTGAACAGACTGTGCCCTGCCTTCACACAAATTACTTGTCATCACTACATTGTTCATGCAGCCAGTTTGGTGCCCGGACAGGAGAGGCAGAGAATTCAAGGACTTCAAAAGGGAATTCTCCAGAACCTTTTCCTACTTCAAAGTGGGTACCAGATATAAATATTGAACCCTCAGACCCAACTCTTCAGTACACCTCTGGACCTGTGGAAAGCTCAAAAGGACTGTGGTGCTGCTCTGCAAGAAGGACTGCTACTCTGTTGCCTGGCTGCCTTGGTGCCTGTTGCCTGGCTGCCTGAGAGAATGTCTGGGTCTGCATCTTGAATGCAGGACCACTATTGTGACTCCAAGGGGTAGTTGGCTGACCTCCTAATCATAGCCTCAGGGACAGAAATCACCTTGAAACTGGACCTAGACTCTACTTGCTGTGAGTTCTGCCCACCAAGTGGTGGCACACCTGTCCTGGTCCCTTGGGAGTGGACTTGAAGGTATTCTAACCGCACAGTTGTGGTCCCCATCAAAACCGACACAAAGCTTCACGAAGCACCACAAATTCTCATCATACACCTGCTAGCCTCATTGGAATCAGTGCAGAGTGACACAAAGCCCTGCAAAGCATGGCTGCCCAGCTTCATCGGAAACAACTTCTGATAATGTGAAGCCTCGCAAAACAAAGCCATGCAGAATGCACACCAGGATTTAAAGTAAAATATTCAGTGGGGCTAAAGGGGTCCCTGTAACCGGCCCACGCTCCATCGTGGTCAACCAGTAACCACATTTTTAACACTGTCTATTCTTGAATCCACATATATCAAGTAATGATTTACACCTTTTGAGGATTTGTTCATGTTTCTTTATCATGAATAAATGCATGTTTGTAAATTAATTCAATATCCGTAGTCACTGTGTGTGGGACCTGCCCCATTTGCAGGGTTATCCCCCAACGTTTTGCCTTCCTCCAGTGTTTTTCTGATTTCGTTTTTGCTGGGTTTAGGACTGCTGACCAGTGCTAAAGTGCAAGTGCTCCCTGTGTAAAATTGTATCTGTAATTGGTTATCCGTGATTGGCATGTTTGAATACTGGTTAGTCCCTATTAAAGTGCACTGTGTTCAATGCTACCAGTGGGCCTGCAGCACTGATTGTGCCACCAACATAAGTAGGCTCGCAACCTTGTCTCAGACCTGCCACTGCAGTTTCTTTGTGTGCCATTTAGAACTGCCATGTCGACCTGGCAAGTGTACCCACTTACCAGAACCCAAACATTCCCTTTTACTACATGTAAGACACCCCTAAGGTAGGCCTGAGGTAGCCCAATGAGCAGGGTGCAGTGTAGAGGAAAGGTAGGACATGGACTGGAGTGTTTTACATGTCCTGATAGTGAAATACCACTAATTTCTTTTTTCCCTATTGCAAGGACTATCTCTCACATAGGTTACCATTGTAGCTGCCTTCTAACCTCTTACAAGTGTAACTTCCCATTGGGAATAGATAAAGATTTGTAGTTTGGGGTCCCTGAACTAACAAGTTAAAAATACATCTTTTAGTGAAATTGGTTTTTATATTGCGTGTTTGAAAATGCCACTTTTAGAAAGGGGGCATTTTCTTGCTTTACAATTCTGTGGCTCTTCCTGTCTGTGGAATCCAGGTCTGAGGAAGGATGAAAGTTGGGCTGTTTGTGCATTCACTAGAGACAGTCACACAAAGGGAGTTGAGATGTGCCCTGCATATGCTGATGGCCCATCACCAGGCTGATAGGTCTTCCTGAGCTAGAGTGATGGAAGGAGTTGTCACTGACAAGTGAATAGGGCTGTGCCTGTCCTCACACAAAGAATTTGCCGCCCCCTGTAGTGTGTCTGGAGGCTTGTCAGAGTAAGGCAGGTCCTGTGAACTACAAAGACTTTCCTTTAAAGTTTGCCTACTTCAAAGGTAGAAACTGGTATAAGTACTGGAGCTGTGACACCATAACTTCAGAACACTTCTGGACTAAGAGGACATTCGTCCAGGAAGAAGAGCTGGATGCCGTAGGAGGAACTGACATTCTGTAGGGTGTTTTTGTCCTGGGAGTGAAAGGACTGGACTTTGTTTTTACATCCTGCTTTCCAAGGTTCTCCAAAGGCTTATGCATACTTGCCTCCTGTTAAGAAGTCTCAGGGCCATCAAAGACTTCATTTGCAGCCCCTGAAATAGTCTGCTGGGAGTTCTGACTTGACAAGGGGTGCCAATTCAGGTTTTGGGCAATTTGGAGGTGGTTTGGCTGCTAAGCACCCAGAAAATCCATGCATTGACTCTCAACAGCTGTTTTTCCAACGCAGCACCGCCGTGCGGTTTGAAATACAGTGCATCATCGATGTGCGGCCAAAGAATCAATGCAGTGCCTACTTGCGGCTGATGGATTGCTGCAACCCGAGTCCCGAGCACCGTGTAATCGACTTCCATGGTGCACGCTTTGACTCCCACCAGGGCCCTGCTGTGTGGCTGAAGAAATCAGTGCATCACCTGCTTCGGGCTGTTATATCAATGCACTGCCTGCTCCTCCACATCAACACAGCGTGTCTGGATTTTCAATGCATCGTATCTATGAGCCAAGTTCTTCATCGATGTGGCCCAGCAGTAAGGAACCAAGGCAGTGTATCCAGAGTTCGACACATCACCTCCTCTGAAAGTAAGGAACCAATGCATCACCTCCCCTGTGCTGCAATTAGAAACTGATGCATCACCTCCCCTGGCAGTAAGGAACTGATGCATCACCTCCCCTCGTAGTAATGAAGCAATGCAACACTTTGCTTTTACGGCACTTCACCTCCCCTGCGCCTGTTTTCGGCTTTGATTTGAGCCCATGCCAGGTATTTTGTGCTGAAAGAGACTAATCCATAGTTTCCTATGGACTGAAATGTTTTGAACCTTTTAAATGTGATATCTTTACTTGTATATGCAGGATTTTTCGTGTTTTATTCCGATAAATATTGGTTGTTTTTATAAACTGGTGTGGTGTCCTTTCGTAGTGTTTTCACTGTTACTGTGTTTGTATGTAGAAATGCTTTACACATTGCCTCTGATATAAGTCTGACTGCTCAAGCCAAACTACCAAGGGGTGAGCAGGGGTTATCTAAGCTGTATAATCACCCTACCCTGACTAGAGTGAGGGTCTCTACTTGGACAGGGTGCAAACCACTGTCTAACACTGTGTTTCTTAACACCCCAGTCCCCTGTGGATTTCGACTCAAGCTCGAGGCCTCTTTTGCACTGTTAGTATTTCAACTTTAACCAAAGAAAACAACAAGTTGTGAAACTTATTTATCTTCCATGTATTGCAAAAGAGTTGATGTTCAGTAATTGTATTTCTAAACAAGGCAGGATTTGTGTGAATCTTTATGCGCTGCTTTAGTATTACAAGCTCCAACATGAATGTACCATGTAAACAATCACATAAATATGTTGACGAGAATCGTAACTCATGGTATAAATAATTGGCCAAGCTAGATTTAATAAGTCAAATAGGAGGTAGAATCCAAGTGCTACAAAATACCAATTTGTGCAATCATTCCTACATTGTGTGTTATTCGCGCAATTTATCATGAATGTGAATGATTAACAAATCCATGCCCATGAACTACAAGGTGTGTCTTCATAAGATACTAAACGTGCCTAACTGCTGTTGTGTGTCATAACACTATAAGATAAAGCAAACTCAAGGAGATGATGGACGGAGCGCTGAAACTTTTCAGACACTCACCCCCAGATCTGGGTTGAATGCATCATCATTCTTTAGCTCACTTCGCCACCCCAGTTAAGACACAGCTATATGCAAATCAGTCTTGACCCTGTGCCTCATGGGAACAGTCCAGACCGAACTTCCAAGCCATGTCTCCCCTGGACCGGAAATAAGCATCCTGGGACCAGTTTCAGGGTAACACCCTTCATTAGCCAGGCTAGCTTGAATCCAGTGATAAAGTTCTATGTATGGGCAGTATACTACAGAACACTTGCTTTTTGAGAGCTGCTTTTCCTCATTCGTTTATTGCTCCATTATAGTTGTTTAATACCCAAAGTTAGATTATCCTTCTACCAGTCAGTGCCTAAATTGAGCCGGTGGTTGCCGGTGTGGGGCACTAGCACTTATTTTTGGGGACCAGCACTTATTTTTCCGCATCTGTTGTTTCGAGATGGCAAAGCAGGGGAAAAAGGGGAAAGATAGAGAAAGAGAAAAATGAGAACAACATCACAAAGGGAGAAAGCAGGATAGGCAAGAGTGAAATTAATGGGCAGGTATATGTGTGTCAGTGGAGTTAAGGTGCATCATGAGTTTTGAGACTACCAACTTTGGTATTTCACGCACCAACTTTTAATTGCACGGCCCACGGGCTTCTCATAAACGTTGCGGGTACCAGCACTCAGTCAGTCAGTCAGTCAGTCAGAAATACTTTATTCGACAGCCAAGAGTCATAAAAGCATACCATATTATTAAAAGAAAATACACATTCCAGCCAAATACATAGCGATAAAATGATCCCACATATCAATCACAATATTCATATCTAAAAACGTTCATAAAAACAAGCCAATATCATATAAAGTGCACTGTGCTCAAGTAATAGACCAGATCCTTAATTAATATCACGTATAAAAATGTACCATAATAATCAAGCACTCAGTATTTTACAAATTATGTGCTGCTACTAGTGCTCTCCTTAGGCTTTTCTGTGCATCACCATGTATCATCATCATGCAGCTGAAGTAAACGCCAATTGTGTTCGGTAGTCATACTTAATTATGCTGACTGAGCACCCATGTCTTATCATCTGTGTTTTGTTTATGTAAGCATACTTGCTAAGCAATTAGAAAACCAAAGCTTTTCTTCATCCTATAGTGATTTTGCCCACTGTAAGTCATGTCTGATTCATCTACCAACATACACTTCATGCTTCTTTATCTCACTTTTGCAGGTTCCATTTCATTTCTGCTTTCTCTCTTTCTCACTATTTCCTGTCTTTCTCTTCCTTCCTTGGGTTTTCACCTTTCTCTCTCGGCCAAAGCCCAATTAAAAATATTTTCCCTTTCACCAAAAAGAGAGTCGCTTTATGCCCCACCTCGTGCCACAGACTTAAATTAAGCACAGATGAGCAAATTTCAGTGTTCGTTTGACAAAGGATCACATTTAGGACATTGACATATTACACAGAAACTACATGGTGATTTGGAAGGTTTTGGACAGTAATCTTTAGGACCCCACAGACCTTGATCCAGGCCCATGCTTCTGCTTACCTTGTCTTAATGGCCAATGTGGAGTGGCTATGTCAGAATCCTGTTTCTGTCAGCAATTCTCCAGGATGAGTGACACAACCTGCATATGAAAGGTGGCACTTTTCACTGCTTAAGCAGGTAGAAGTGGATAGTTGATGAGGTAGATTATTCCACTGTATGGCAATATATATAAACAACCTCACAAAATAACTGGAGCTAAACTGGGGTGTCACATGGCATAGAGGAAGGCCTATCAATGAATTATCCTAATACTTGAAATAGAAAAGGGACTGCAGTTTTTTTTAATTTAAAGATTTATAAAGCGCCCAGCTACCCAACAGGGTGTCCCGGCGCTGACAGCGGAACAAGCAAGATAGAAGCTCAGTTGGCATTAGGCCTGGCTAAAAAGAAAAGTCTTGAGCTTTTTACGGAAGGCAAAGAGGGATTGACAATTCCTGAGTTCTAGCGGAAGAGAGTTCCACAATTTTGGTCCCAGGAAGGAAAACGAATGGCCACCCATACGGGCCAGCCGTACTCTAGGGACTGAGAAAAGGAAACGATTGGCAGATCTTAGATTGCGAGAAGGTCGATAGGGCTAGACAAGATTGAGTATGTATGCGGGGGCCAGGCCGTGCTCAGCTCCAAACATGTAGCAGAGAGCCTTAAATTCGATATGCTTGCCAACCCTGAGCCAGTGGAGTTGATAGAGCAAAGGGGAGACAGAGGCGTGGCGAGGCAACCTAAAAAGTAGGCGGGCAGCTGCATTCTGAATGAGCTGGAGACGGCGTACAGAGGTCTTGTCCGCACCCAGATACAATACATTGCCATAATCGAGTCTGGAGATCACCAAAGCCTGCAGGACAGTCCTCTGAGCAGCAGGTGGAATTAGCCAGAGAATTTTCTTTAACCACTTGAGGACCGCAAAGCAGGCCGAGGTGAATCTCGAGACCTGAGCAGCAAGAGAGAGCTTGCTATCGATGGAAAATCCCAGGTTCTTAACCTTAGGAACCGGGGTGGGTAAAGGTCCCAGAGATACAGGCCAGTGGTTGGCTCCCCAAAGCTCAAGATTGTTCCCCAGGATGTTCACCTCCGTTTTAGAACCATTCAGCCTTAAAGCATTGCTGGACATCCACAAGGAGATGTTACGCAGACCAAGTTTAAGTGAAGATGGATCTTGATGTTGAGCAGATGATAAAGAAAAAATAATCTGCGTATCGTCAGTGTATGAAAAGATGGTCAACCCAGATTTTGCAGCAATGTCTGCCAAAGGGTGAAGGTAAAGATTAAAAAGCAGAGGACTCAGGATCAAACCATGCGGAACTCCAGATGTCAAGGCAACGTGGTTAGATTTCGCGGTGTGAGAAAAGACTTGAAAGGAGCGATCCTCCAAAATAAAGATCAGCCACTGGAAGACTACACCTACAATACCAGAATGGAATGGGAGACAGTATCAAAAGCAGCGCTCAAATCCAAAAGGATGAGCGCTGCTGTGCCCCCACAATCAAGCTGCAGCCTAAGGTCCCCCGTGAACCCCACAAAGCTGATTCGGTACTGTGACCAGGACGAAAGCTAGACTGAAGCGGATGAAATAGCTTATGTTTCATCACATGTGCAGAGAGTTGAGAGTTAATGTGCTTTTCCAATTGTTTGGAAAAGGTGGAAAGAAGAGATGTAGGCCTGTAGTTAGACCAGCAGAGGGGATCTAAACCAGTCTTTTTCAACAGTGGAAGCACCAGAGGGAGGAATTAAGAAGCTGAGCAATCACCTCAAGGGCAGGCTCATCCAGGCATCTGAGCTTGGAAGGAGGGAGAGGATCAAGTGGGGAGCCAGACTTGATGTTTCCAAGTAGATTTCTCAAAGGAATTAAATCAATTGGGAGCCAAGCCTTAACTTGACAAGATTCATCAGATGCAAAATCAGGGGGAACAGTCCCTGGTCAGAAAGTTGAGTAGTGGGAAAGATGAAGTTGTCATGAGAAGAGGAATCTAACTCAAGCTCACGATGAATAGACACAACTTTATTATGAAAAAACTGCGCGAGTTCATTGCAATGGTGTAATGGAAGGGAGGGGGGATGGCAAGAACGTATTGGATGCAGAAAGTTCTGACACAACTTTAAATAGGGTTTTCTGACGATTTTGGGTGGACGTAATTTTATCCATATAGAAGGAGGCACGAGCAGATCTGCAAAGAGCATGATATTTTTTTTTGGGCCTCCAGATAAGTGGCTTTGGGCTTTGGCCTCTGGCGCGTAATGCTTTCTCCACAGTCTCTCCAAAACTTTACATTGTTTTTGTCCAGCTCTAAGGGAGTCAGTAAACCACGGAGCGGGGGGAAGCACTCTAGATTGGGATTTAGTAGAAAGGGGAAGAATGGAATGGATAGCCGCAGACAACCAGTGATTCACAAGTAGCAGGTCTGAGTCCAGTTGAGATTAAATGGAAGGAACAGTCTGCTGAAGTAGCTCATTAAGCGCCTTCCTATCAAGTAGAGACCAGTTCCGAGCTTTCTTTGGCAAGGCAGGAGGGCGAGGCGAATGAGCCAAGGAGAAATCAATAAAGAAAGGAATGGCAAGGTGATCAGACCAGCCTAGCAGAATAGGAGGAGCAGTGGACACAGTGGGAAGATTCAAAAAGATAGGGTCCAATAGATGACCTGCTACATGGGTAGGTGAGGAATTGATGAGTGAAAGATTCAAGGTCAACAGATTGTCCAAAAGATATTACTAGAATCATCAAAATGAAAATTCAAGTCCCCAAACACAGAAAAATTTGCAGCACGAAGAACAAGAGGGGCAAGTTATTCGGTCAACAGGGAACCCCAGTTGTTAGACAGGGCAGAGGGACGGTAAATGAGGGCACCAGAAAAGGTAAGATTAGGGGAGAATGGGATAGAGAAAAGTAGGGCTTCACAGTTGGGAATCATGAGTGCCTCAATTTTGCAGTTATAGATTTTTTTTTAAATGATGGCAATTCCTCCACCAGTTTTTAGAGATCTATTTATACCTAATAGAGCAAAATTCTGTGGTAGTGCCGCAATCACATCTGGTATGGCCCGTCGTGGAGCCAGGTCTCGGTTAAAAAAACCACATCCGGATCCATGTCAACTATGATGTGAAATAGGTGCAACTGGTGTTTGGGAAGGGAGCGACAATTGAGACCTAAACAGCGGAAAACCTAGATGAATGTGAGCCAGAATTGTCAACTCTGGAAAGGTGGGAAGTCTCTCCTCCGAAAGAAGGGTGGGGGCTAGGCCGGGAATAAGTGGGAAAGATATTATCAAATAAACAGTGAGAGCAGAACCTGACGCTGGCATCAGGGGCAAGAACCTGACAAACATCATTAGGGGTGGGTTTAAAACTCCTAAGATCTTGAGAGGAGTAAGTGAGTCGAGGCTGCAAGCAAAAACGAGCAGGGGTTCTGGCCCCTAGCCCCGGCCGGACGCGGACAGGCACAGACGGGCTTGCCTTAGGCGTGCCCGCCACGGCATGGGTTTAAATAGGAAAAACCCAGAAATGCAGTGAGACGCGAGCCTGGCTGGTTCGGGAAGGCCCTCTGTCCAATCGGCACACAGCCGCGGCGGAACGGGGCGGAACCAGGAAGGAAGAGAAATTCCCCAGCGTGAGGAGGTGAGAGCCCCTCAAGTAAAAATACAAAAGTAAACGGTAATTAGCCACCAGTTAAAAAGTTCAAAAGCGCACGTCATAAAATCAAACACTGGGATAGCGTACAGCAACAGCGCAACTGACCTCACTCATGTTATTGGATGCAAAATCCTTTAGGCAAAATACAGGAACTAAGAAGCTGCTTGGTTGTTATCCAGAGTTCTAGACTGACCAGTAGAATGTTTCAAATGCGCTTTTCTTACATAATTGAAAATATTTAGCAATCATATTTTATAGAACACAAAGAGAAAAATGAATAGCTATTTTGTGGCTAAGAGTCTTGAAAAGTAACAGTGTTTTTGAGGCATGCAAAATACGTATGGAATTGTGGCAGAAGTTATACAGAAAGAGTTTGTGAGAAACATATATTTATGGGACTGGTCTCAGAATGAAAGAGAGGGAGGGTTATTTATTTATAAAGCATGAAAAGCAAGTGTGGATGAAACTTTTTCTAGCCGACGCGTCAAGAATTCTATTAAAGACACGGAGGCGAGGATTATGCTTCTCATTTCTTTACTACTAATTTCAGCAGCCAATCTCAATAAAGTAAAACACAAACTACATTATCCATGTTTCCCTGTACCTCCCATGTCATATGCTCCAATCATATATGAGCTACCCATATAACTGTAGAAGTCACCATTTTGTGACCTCTTTCTTTGTTAGATAAGTCCATAAGAACAGAATATTCCAAAGGGAAACAGGGTAAAAGTCACCAAAGATTCATACAGCCCAAACGTGGACTTAAAACTTCCAGTTGATCCAATCACCAACCACAGCCCGCGACTGAACTCTGCAATGGGATTAAAATTGCAGCGATTCAACACGCCATATATAACTCCTCTCAAGGGAAAGAATTCCAAAGCAGAGTGCACCTCACAGCTGTTCTGGTCATTTGCTGAAATAGAGAGAGATCCCCAAAGTAAAATCTGGCATCATAAATATAAATCATAGACTTTTGCCAAAAATCATCGGGTGGGAGAAATAAGACAGAAACAACTCCATTTTTTATCAACATTAGTTATAACAATACACTTTTAACAACTGAATTATAGCTTCAAAGACAATTGCATCTAAAGTGGGGGATAATCCTCGCCTCCGTGTACTTAATAGAATTGGAAATTCTTGATGCGTCAGATAGAAACATTTTCATTCTAAGTCAGGACCGGAGGCTCCGATTATGCTAGTTTAAAGTCGTGTTACCACCACAGATGCCACATCTACAATAGGTTTATAATAGTATTTCTTATATGTAGACTCAGAGATCCAGTTTAACGCACTCATGATGTCTTCTACACGAGAGCCGAGAGCATACGATTTGGATGCCATAGCTCCTCTGGCAGAATGCGCCACAAAAGACAGAAATGTTGACGCCTGCTTCTTCCAGTAGTCATTTCATCCACTTGGCTAAGGTAGCTGCAGACACTGGTTTGTAGAGTTGTTGTAAGGCAATGAGTAGTTGTCCTCCAGCCTCCTATCTTATATCACAAGTAGCAATGTCATAATCCTATAAGCATTGCACCACACATAATTTACTACTGTTTGGTAAACTTGAATAGGTTACTGTTAGACCTGGCATTTCTTGGCGTGATTACCCCTGACTTTTTGCCTCTACCTCCTCTATTTTTGATGCTGTGAAGGATCACGTGTTATTGGCTTAGATGCTTTTGGCCCTTTGCCACTGCTGATCAGAGTCAAAGTGCAAGTGCTCCCTGTGTAAAGTGTAAGGATAATTGGTTGTCCATGATTGGTATGTTTGCCTTACTAGTAAGGTCCCTGGTAAAGTGCACTATGTGTGCCAGGGCTAGTAATGCAAATGCTACTAGTGGGCCTGCAGCACTAATTGTGCCACCCACACCAGTAGCCTTTAAAAAGAGAACTCAGGCCTGCCACTGCAGTGCCTGCACGCAGTTTGTTAAATTGCCATGTTGTCCTGGCAAGTGTACCCACTTGCCAGGCCTTACCCTTTTTATGCACATCAGACTCCCCTATGGTAGGTCCAGGGTACCCCCCCCTGGGCAGGGTGCAGTGTATGTGGAAGGTAGGACATGTACTAAGGTGTGTACCATGTCCCAACAGTGAAATACTCTCCATTTCATTTTTCACTGTTGCAAGGCCATCTTGCCCATAGGATAGAATGGGGAAGGCTGTGTAATATTTCTCTGGCTATAGGGTTTTTTAAAGGAAGAATGGCGCTCTGTCGTGTAAGCATGCAGTGTATTATGATATCGAGTAAGTACGGTGTAACCAGGTAAGGGGAACACCCTATAACCCCTAATTGTGTGTAGGAATGATCCTACACAGAGCTTCAAAACAAAGGTCCTGGGCACACGTCAAGTGATTAAATGATGAAATGAGTACATTCAATAGAGTACATTTGAAGAAATGTCCAAGTAGTCCAGTTGGAAAGATTCTTTGTCTTTAATCTTTGTTATAGCGAAAAAAAGGGGGAACCAGCCAACACGTGTTTCGTCTTGGGGAAATAGTCCCGCGACTTCTTCAGGGCTGTAATACGAGATGTGTAGTCTTTATAATCGCTCTGCCGGTGATAATTCAATGAAGAAAGTAAAAACTAGGTTGAGTCTTTGGGTGTAAGATGCGTAGAATAATCGAATGATATCAAGTGGTGAAGATCCTAAGTCTGCCCGTGCCGTGGGTGATGAGGAGGGTAAGTAGACCGCTCACCAGGTTAGATCTCAAGCGGGTGCGCTGAGACTCCCGCGGCAACGGTGTTGTATTCTGTTCCAGAGAGGTAGATCTGGTCATCTGAAGCAAGAGGAGGCCAAAATGATGAAAATCGGCCGCCTGGGAGCCGACCTACGACCCCCAGAGGGTAAGCGACCTGTGACCTCCCTGGGGACCAACGACGAAGTGCGTGGGGCTCCGCCGCCAGTCCTAGATGTGCCCCCGAAGTGGGTCAGGTCCCGGGGGCTGCCCCACAAGAAGGGGAAGTCAGGGAGCGCCGTTGCGCTCCCCATGAAATTATTCCAAAGCGGGGTGCCAGGAAGACCCCGAAGACACTGGTGGGGGCCCGGGACCCCCAACCCCGGGCCCCGGTGATGGTGGTGAGAAGGAGGGGGGCGTGTTCTTGCGCGTTCCCCCTCACGGGCGAAGTCAAGCAGGGGAGCACCATCGCGATCCCCGTGAAGTGGTCCAGGGGCCCGGGACCCCATCTCCAGGCCCAACACGAGAAGAAAAGCCGGGGAGCACCGTTGCGCTCTCCGTGAAGATGTCTGGGGGCCCGGGACCCCATCTCCGGGCCCCGAAGTGATGGCAGAGGTCGGGGGAGTGCCTTCGCACACCCCCGCGGCAGCGGGAAGGCGGGAGGAGTGCCGTCGCACTCCCCCAAAGACCCGCCAGGCTGGGAAAAGCCTTGTGTCTGCCCGTCGGAGCGGGCAGACCAGAAGAGCAGCGCTGGCTCCCGCGGCCACACACAAGGGTGCGGGCCAGACCAGGAGCCAGCCGGAGCGGTGCGAGGGGCCTGGGTGGGACCTGGCCCCGAAAAACAGCCGGAGCAGCTGGGGGTGGGCTCCCTGAGCTGCAGGACTCACCTGGGGGTCTGGGTGGACCGGACCCTCCCACGAGGCCAGGACGCTGCGTGAGGCCACCGGCAGGGCAGCGCGGCTCTCCCCTAAGCAGCGGGAGAGCCGCTGCTCTAATAGGCATGGGCCAGGAGAAACACGCCTCATAATGCCCTGCAGCGCCCAAGAAGGCCTGCAAAAGAAACTGGCTTGTTGGTGGCATGTAGTTGCCCCAGGAGGATGGGGTCACAGCCAAATGAGTGAAAAGGTGCAGGGGGAGCTGCAGCAGCAACGCAGCCTCCCCCAGCACAAAGAGGAGAAGTCCCTCCCTAAGTCCCTGAGGGACTTAGAAGAAACAACCCCTCAAGGGCTCAGCCAGCAATCAACTTTCCCTTGGGCTGGAACTTTTGTTCTACAGCTGAGGGGGTGCCTGAAGGATTGCCTCAATGTGTGGAAGGCTGTGCTGGGGATGTCTGGAGAAGGGCATCCCCTGGAGGTGAAGAGGTGCAATTGCACGAGAAGTGCTTTTACCCAGGTTATTTTTTTTAGCGGGACTGAAAGTCACATGTGTAATGTGAAGTACCTTTGTAAGGTGAATTCATAAGCAAAGTTGGGTTATGTTGCCAGACCTTCCTGCTAGGGTGTCTGGCTGTATATGCTTAATCCTGTGATTTCAACTGTGATGCCTTTTATGGGCTGTGATTACAATGCATTACAACTGTTACTAGATATGAGAAGTACCTAATTTAAAGTGATGCCCAAACATGTATTCTTGCTGGTGCGTTAGGTGAAGAACAACCCAGACTGTTAGCCCCTAAGATGTAGAGGTGTATGCTGTATGTTCAGTACTAGATGCTCAGTCAGGGTTATGTGTCACCAGGGCTGGTGTACCTATTTTTAATGCTTGTTGAGATGATGGGGTGGGGCGCCACTGGGATGGTGCCAGTTGGCAAGGCCCTCGCTCCAGGTTGTGTCAACCCACTGCATTAGGGGGCAAGATGATGTGCATACATGGGAGTGATGGTACTAGACCCCAACCCCCCTGCGGGAGGGGTGGAAATGTTATGCAATGTCACAAAGTAATTCCAACAACTTATGTATATTTGTAAATTGGTGCATCGTATTGATTAGTGTGTGTGTTTAATAAATGTACTCTTCCTTTTATAAAGCAAAGTACAGACTGGACAATCAATTATTGAGTGTTATTTCTGCGTACTGGTAAATGGCGATTACTAGCCCACACCACCTCCCTTGAGTAAGCCTTAGACTGCTTCGCAACGCTACCCTCTGAGAGTCAAGCGCTACAATGGGGTGTTTGGTTCCCAGTGAAGGATAAATGTGGCATGCTATTTGTGCAGGCCTCGCAGATACTGCCTCGTTTTCCAACAGGTATGCTAAACCGGAAGATGCTAGTTCTGATAGAAAGTTTATTACCATGCAATGTTGTGCCCCCACGGGATCAACACTCCATGTGTTGCACCAAGCACACCATCTCATCCGAGCTAAAGAATATCTTTTATGGGTGTTATCTGGCCAGGCCTGCCTGATGAAGGATGCAGCTTGTTGCGAAATGCCTTGGGTATGCTATCTTTCCCTGAAACCATCCAAGCCATCATCTTGAGTTGACCTGCTAGATTCAATGGGTGAGGAATACCTTCCGGGTCTAGGAGGAGATCCGGCTGAACGTGGAGTAGAACTGGAGGCGTACTCGCTAGAGTTAGGGCTACTGGGAACCAAGGGTGCGCTCTAGAGTAAGGTGTCACCAGAATGATTTCTGCTCCTTGTCGTCTGATCTGTGACAGGACAAGGGGAATCATTAGGAATGGGGGAAAGGCATAGCCTCTGAACTGAGCCCAGTCCTGGAGAAATGCATCTGTCGCCTGGGCATCCGGATCTGGGCGCAAGCTCAAAAAATGTGTCAGTTGCGGATTGAGTCATGATGCGAACAGATCTATTTCGCACGGGCCCCACAATCTGTTCAGAGCTTGGAAAACTGAGTGATTCAGTTTCCAATCGCTGAAATCTCGTAAGTGTCTGAAGTTTCAGTTGGCTATGGTGTTCCTCTTGCGTGGTAGCTACTCCACTGTGAGGGAGATGCAATGATCAAGGCAGAAGTGACAGAAGTCCTTGGCAATCTCTGCTAGTAGACAGGACTTCGTCCTCCCGAGGATGTTGACATAGCGGACTGCTGAGATGTTGTCCATTCTCTGTAAGATACAATAGTCCTTCTTTATCGGGGAGAGACTCCTGATAGCGAAAGAGCCCGCCAGGAGTTCCAGGCAATTTATGTGGAGCCTGAGCTCCGCCTCCGACCACCGACCCCCTGACGACATCGTACCGCACCTCACTCCCTAACCCAACCGGCTGGCATCCAATTTGATGCCTATTTCTGGCGAGGTGACGAAAATGTCTTGACCATTCCAGGATTCCATGTGGTCCAACCACCATGTTATCTCTGTCCTGGCTTTGCCCATCAGTTGGACTTGTTCTGTGTAAGATAGACCCTTCCATAACTGTTGGATTTTTAATCTCTGAAGGGCTCTGTAATGGAGGGGCCTGGAAATATGGTTTGTATCGATGAGGCCAGGAGTCTCACAATTCTGGCAATCTACCTCAATGATACAGTCTGTTTGCACAACGCAGACCTCAATTCCCTTTTGATATTGTGAATCTTTTGGGTTGGAAGGAGCAATTGTGCTCGGACTGATTCTATCTGGAAACCCAGAAATGCCATTTGCTGGACTGGCGACAGGACTGACTTCTGGGAGTTGATCTAGAATCCCAGATTCTGAAGAAATGTATAGTCCATGATAGATGAGTCCTGAGTGTCGAAAGGTCCTGGGCCATCAACAGGAGGTTGTCTAGTCAATTTGACATACTCCTCGAGCCCTCAGTGCTTCTACGACTGGTCTTATTAATTTAGTGAAACACCACGGGACCAATGAGAGACCGAATGGAAGGGATTTGAATTCCATGCACTGTCCTCGTCATATGAACTGTAGAAACCATCTGTGAGGTGGGAATATGGGGATGGAGAGGTAGGCATCCTTCAGGACCAGATGGACCATCCAGTCACCTTCCTGTAAAATATCTCTTAGCAAGAGAATTTCTTCCATTTTGAAATGTCTGTACATTATCCAGACATTGACATCTTTGAGGTTTAGAACTAGTAGTGACCTCCGCCCTTCTTTTCGAATCGAAAGATGGGGCTCATGAACCCTTTGGGGTGTGGAGTTGTCAGGCATATTGCCCCTTTGGCTAGGAGAGTTTGAATATAAAAACTTGTTGTGTTTGGGAAAAATACATTTGTCTTGGGGGGCCAGACTGAGTTGGAGATTCGTAAAATTCCAGTTTGAAGCCCTGAATGGTCTCCAGTACACATGGGTCATATGCATTTCCAATTGTCGTGAATAACGACAATCTTCCTCCCAATATCACTTCCGAGAAGGGAATAACTCATACCAGTATATCCTGTGTCCTGGATTGCATCCTATTGTCTGTGTCTGGATCTGCGGCAGAATCTGGGGCGGCCACCTCTGGGTTGAGTGCGATAAAAGGTGGGATCTGGTTTGTCTCCATACCAACTACCTTTGCTGCAGGCATAGTAGCCTTGTTGAGAGCTTTGGTGGGTTCCACAGCCCGGCGCACCCTTCATGCCACCCGGCCCTGACAAAAAGGCCTCTACAGAATACTCTTTTTAGCGACATTTGGGCCTTGCATATAGTCGAGTAGGTGGCACAAAATCTGGACAGTTCCTTAATGAAGGAGCCCCCGAATAATAGGCTGTCAGCCATTGGGCTGGCTTCCAAATTGGATATATCATTGAGTTTAGGATCTAATCTCATCAAGATAGATCTCCGGTGCTCTGTAGAGATGGTGCAGTTGGTGTTCCCTAACATGCAGACTGCTTGCTGAGCCCAGCCAATGAGATTGTCAGTATTTACTGGGGAGTTGGACTCTTTGGCTTAGTATGCTAAGTCTAAGATCTTAGTCAAGGTTCCTGTCAGGCCAAGCAGTTTATCTTGGCACATCCAACATGAGCGATCCAGGCCCTTTTTCGGAACCCTTGCGTATTTTTTCATAAAAGTGACCATGATGGGATCTACCTCTGGCGTGTCTGCAACCTTACCCACCAGGTCTGGGTGGGGGCATTCCATGCGGAGGCGTGCACATACCTCTTTATCAAAGCTCTGCCATAGATGGGTTTGAAGGTGTTCTGCGACCTCTGGAGGGGGAACCCAATTGGAGTCCGTGGGGTGAATTATTTCGGTGGGCTCGAATTGGAGCACCCGAATGGTATGGACTGGAGCCCATTTCTTCTTACTGAGTCTTGCCTTCTCACCCTCATCACTGTCCTCAGTGTGGGAAGAGCAGTCTGAGTCTAGGGCCTCTGCATGCTGTGAGCTGTGAGACTGAGAGGACTCTCCCTGTGGGTTGGCACTATAATCATGTTCAGTCTCTCTCTTGCGCCTTAGCTTTTCAAAAGCCTCTCCATGTACCTTTGGCTGTGATTTACTCTTGACTTTGCCCTTTTTTGATGGGCCCACCTCATTGTTGAGTTAAAAGAAATGTTCCCTTTGGATGGGACCTATATTCAACCAATCACTCTCAACAGCCTGCCATGCTTATATACCACACATACAGTACTCACCAATGATTAAGGCACTTATAAGACGACTGCTTATTTTAGTCAAAATATAGATATATTTTAATCAGTGTAAAAAAGTTTTCTCCAAGTTTATATGACACACAAAATGTTTTGGATCACATCGTTAAAAACACATAAATTCAAATACATTGAAAATACAATAATCTAAAAACACAACTCAAAAGGAGACTATAAAAAGACAATCCACTATGTCTTTAGCATGTTAATTTGGCTATGTACATAGACAGCATAGAGCATGGATCTAAATTCCCTGTCTGTAACTTGATGCTGACTCTTCCAAATTTAACACAACTTCTATTGTGGGCGTCGACGCGTTTCAGTGGCACATTCGCAATAGGACCACCTTCTTCAGGACATTAACTTTTTTTCTCCTTTTATTAAAAAGTGATCATATGTCAACCTTGTATCAAACCTATGCTACTGCACTCAGTTCTAGGGTTTTCAAATCACTGCAACTGATGGTTGAGGTTGGATAATGATTTTCATAAAATCTCTATATCTTTTTCTGCGAGTCTTCAATCTGAAAGAGGTTAACTCGGGTAGTTCAATATGCCTCCAAGGTCATGAACCCTTAAGTTAGTGAATCCAAGACCTCACTCCAAAATAATTAGGTCTGCTTAAAACCGAAACTGCCCTTAATCGCGTTTCGTCTTCCAATCACGGGTATCAATGTTTTCCCGGCATTCCTAACAATAGGGTAATTTGTTCGTGGCTTTTAATTCCAACGAAACTCCGTCCCCTAAAGTTTTTCTTCCACCAGGATCCGTGCCTTAATCATTGGTGAGTACTGTATGTGTGGTATATAAGCATGGCAGACTGTTGAGAGTGATTGGTTGAATATAGGTCCCATCCAAGGGGAACATTTCTTTTAACTTGATAGTTACTGGGTGCTCCATCCCTTTGGACAAAAGAGCCCCCTATCCTTGATTTCAAGGTTTTTGTGTACCACCTCATTGTTGGCCCGAGGAAGTTGGGGTTGCCAGCCTTGTTGGCATGCAAACTCACACAGCTGCCCCGTGAAGGGACCTTGCCCCTGTACCAGGGCCTTATTCACAAATTGCTGTACACTGCAGTCCAGTGCATCCACCAAATCAAGCTCTAGCTGGTCATCACCTTCTTCATGGTAGTTGTTTGCCTCCGCCTTATAGGGCTCCCATTGTGCCATTCTCTCCACATGCACACTCAATTTACTGGGAGCTGAGAGAGTAAGGGGGGAATGGAACTAACCCTGCAAGGCCAAGGATTGTGCCTTAATTTAAATGTGGAGGGAGCTGCCTAGACCAAAAAACCCACTCTAGGCAAAGCCTATGCAAATGTATACAACCCTGCACACACTTGTGAGACAGGGCGTAGGGGGAGCATTCACCCCTGCCACCACATACAGAGCCGGGTCACGTTATGTGTAGAAAAAGCCAGCAAACGCTCTGATCAATATCCCTGAGCGTTGCGTTCAATTTCTTCACATGCGCGTTGGGTGGTCCTTGTTCGCAAGTAAAAGAGGACTGCGCACATCAGCGAGATGTGTGCTGTCCGCCTCCCGCTCCACTGAGGCAGCAAGCAGCGTCAGAGTCCGGCCGCTGTAAGTGTTCAGAAAATGAAGACGGAGTCCCAGCGCTGTAGCGCATGCAGTGGGTGATTGGTCACCTTACCACTCCTGCCCTCATAGAACCGCAACTCGTATAAAGCATTACATTCACAGCAACTAGTGGTATGAAATACCTATAATTATGGCATAACAAGCATATAGAAAAGAAACATTCTAAGCAATAGAGATATGAGATATCTATAATTACGTCAGTACAAGCATAAAGAATTAAACTGCACTCATCTGGCTGTTAAGCAGCAAAGAAAGAGGACACAAAATGGTGACTTCTACAGTTATATGGGTAGCCCATATATAATTGGAGCATGTGACATGGGAGGTACAGGAAAACATGGGTAATGTAGTAAAGAAATGAGAAGCATAATCAGAGCCTCTGGTCATGACATAGAATTTGTGGCATGTAAAAACAAAAAGACATAGAAAGAAAAGAGAGGTAGGCACACTCCATGATAAAATGGCTTTGGGCCAAATAAGTTCTTCTGTCCAGTAAATGGTACAGTGGTAGCTCACAGTGAGTATGAGTGTTTTTTGACAAGGGTTCAAACGCCAGCTGGGGAAATGCGATTTTTCTATTTTTTTCTATTTTTCTTCTATTTTCCCCAAATGAAAGATGCCCTATTGTAAACCACCCCTAGCAGTGTTTGGGAGATTTGTGGCCTTTTTAGTCAAGCCAGTGCATGTCAGACATTGGTGAAATGCTGTGGCACGTGGAAGGGGGGCATGGTTTGCTATGAAAGAAATACCTTAATTTGTGGAATGAGACTTTGGGAATGGTTGTGTAAGAAAAAGAAATGCATGGGGCAAGTGCCAGAGTGAAAGAAAGGAAGGGCTCTTTGTTTATAAATCATGAAAACCAAGTGTAGATTTGTGGCATGTAAAAGCAAACAGTCATGGAAATAGGAAGACAGTACCCTTCTTTCATGACACAAAAGCTTTGGACAAAGTTTATGCATGCAGGATAAATGGTCCAGTGGTAGTTCACAAGGGTGTTAAGTAACTTATGACGAGTTCAAACCCTGGTTGTGGAACTTTATTTTTTTTATTCTTTTCTATTTTTTTTCCATTTTACCCAAATGAAAGATGCCCTTTTGTAGCTCACCCCTTAGCAGTGTCTGGGAGATTTGTGGCCTTTTTAGTCAAGCCAGTGCATGTCAGACATTTGTGACATGCTGTGGCATGTGGAAGGGGGCAAGGTTTGATATGAAAGAAATCCCTTCTTTTGTGGAATGAGACTTTGGGGATGGTTGTCTAAGAAAAAGAAATGCATGGGGCAAGTCCCAGAGTGCAAGAAAAGAAGGGCTATTTGTTTATAAATCACGAAAATCAAATGTAGATATGTGGCATGTAAAAGCAAAACCACATGGAAATAGACAAAGGACCATACACTCTTTCCATGACACAAAAGACCTTAAGCAGCAAACAATTCCAGTAATACAGTTGGTATAGTGGAAGCTAACAGGAGCTAGGAGTGCATTTTTGACCAGGGTTCCAACCCCAGCTGGAGAAAATCAATTTTTATATTCTTTTCCATTTTTTTTCTAATTTACACAAATGAAAGCTGTCCCTTTGTAAATCACCCCCTAGCAGTGTATTGGATATTTGGGGCCTCTTTAGTCAAGCCAATGCATGTCAGACATTGGTGACATGCTGTGGCATGTGGAAGGGGGGCAAGGTTTGCTATGAAAGAAATCCCTTATTTTGTGGAATGAGAATTTGGGGGTGATTGGGTAAGAAAAAGAAATGCATGGGGCAAGTGCCAGAGTGAAAGAAAGGAAGGGCTATTTATTTATAAAGCATGAAAATCAAGTGTGGATTTGTAGAATGTAAAAGCAAAACAGCATGGAAACAGAAGAAGGACCAGCACTCTCTGTCTATGATAAAAAGGCTTAGTGCCCAATAATATGCAAGTAGAACAGATGGTATAGGGGGTAGTATCATGGACTAGTTCACATTTTGACAAGGGTTCAAACCCCCACCTGGGAAAATTCCTTTTTATATATTTTTTTCTTTTTTCTTTCTTTATTTATTTTAGCCGAGTGAAAGATAGTCCTTTGGAAATCTCCAACTGGCATTTCCTGCAGTTAATCATGAAAGAGCATGTCAGAAATCTCTGACATGCTGTGGCACATGTCACATGAGCTGTGGCATATGCCACATGACAGAGTGACACGTGTCACATGCCAGGAATGGGCTCCAACCCTTACTGCTTTCAAGTGGTGGATTCCTTCACTCGGGAGCTCTCGCGACCGGCGTCAGCCAGCCGCCATGTTTCCTGTCACGTGACCAATCCCCTCCACAAATGTATATTCTATTCCAAACTTTAGAACTGCGTTCTTTTAAACCATGTTCAAATAGTCGTTCATCTACATCATGTGCATTCTTAAATGGAAAATCCATGTTCATCTTTGGCCTGACTGCGACCTGACCACCCATCCTAACACTCTAGAGTCCTAGGAAAATCCTCACTTTCTAGAGTTCTTCATGAAAAGAGGTTTCCCACTAAACACTGAGAAAGAAAAGTACCCGTATGTATACACAATCATATGCGAGTGTGGAATAGAATTGTCCTCTAGTCGACATGTCGTGAATGGGAGAGGTCTGCAATACTTCCAATGTGGGCACCTTTTCGTGATGTGATTGATGAATACCTTTATGGAATTTTAGCAAGAAGGATATAATGGAGCTGAACTCTGAAATTGACAGCGCAATTAAAATGAAACGGCGGCTATATTAAGGAGCCTTAAAAAACGTCACTTTTCTGCTGTGAAGTTAGTCCATTTTAAATCATGCTGAAAATCGTACATACTATAGAAGAGAAAAGGTTACAACCACTGAAACCCTCAGTGTGAGCTGAGGCCTCAATGATCGAAATAACTGTGCTGTTTGTCTTTGCAATTCAGCTTGCACTGAATTAGAATGGCTTCGGGTGTACACAATTGCCAAACCACCCCAGAGAGAAAAGATACACTCTTCACTCCTTGTGACGCATGTAGCAAGTTCAGCCTGGCTCTGCTGAGCAAGGCTTGACTTAAATCAGAACGCATTAAAACTATTCTTTTTTTATTTAATAAAACTGCCTCTTGTATGCATTTAATCTCAAACTCCTAAGATTTAACAAAACATTTACAACATATTTCTGTTAGTCAAACAGACTGTATTTTTATGTTTTCTTAAATTTGCAGTCAGAATGAAATACTCTACCAATGAGACTAAGGGTACTCTGTTTTGTAGCACCATTGGTTGAAAAATGTATCTAATTTTCCCCACAAAATATCATTGAACCACTGGGTGGCAGAACATACAAGCATTTTTTCACTTCAAATAAATAAACTTGCATATTGAAAATGTTAAAGGTTTCTCTTCATTTATCACTGACCAGCTCGTACACAAGCAAAAATTGTAGCACATTTCACTTCCCTTGGTTAAATTCATCACACAGGCCCGAATTTATTATCTATTAAGGGTTTTACTACCCAATGCAAAATGTGTTTTGTTCTGGAAAGTGCCTTTTTCTCAGCGCAAGAGCACCTTTGTGATGCTTTGTGCCCCTTTGCCTCAAGGGGGCGTTTCTGTGGCAGAATCAGCACAAATACCCATAGGTTGGGCCTCAAAGTCCAATCTTCAAAGATAACCAGACTGGATTTTGCATTAAAAAAACTAATGTTTCATGACGCACGCAATAGCAAGGAGAAGTGTGTGTTTAAAGAATAAACACATATTGCAGGCGAGCTGATGTGCGTATCACACATTCAATGTGTGAGATTCTTCTGAGTTTATCAAGGCAAAGGAATCTGTACTCGAAGGGTATGCTTCAAGTACATTTTCTTTGTTAGACAGCACACATTCACTCCTGCATCAAGGTGCAAGCCTATGTGTTGTGCAAGGCAGTCTGTTTTTGCACCAGCGGAGGTCATGACACCAGCAGCAGACCAATCTTAGTAGTTATGGCTCTACACATTGTTTTCTCTATTGCTCAATGTAGCGCAGTAAAGTTGGTTCCCAAACTGTGTTGTGTGAAACATTACCCAAAATAAACCTGGCCCATTGCGTAGAATATGCAAACAATACAGTTAGCGATGCATTGCTAATAAATGTGCGTATAAAAGAATTAATTCTAGGTTTCCAGAAAAATGAACCTGGAACATGTCAAATCTTTTAGGTGAGTTATCGATCCGTTCTTTTTTTTAATCGGACATGCTGGCCATCACAATCTTCACATTACAATTTCAAAGTCTCCCCAACCTTGTTTACCTTGATTTAAATGCCCCTTCTTTCACATGCATATGCACAGGGGTGCATGCAATTCCAACATTGCTTTTCCCAACAGGAAGTGTTATAGATTTAGGTGGAGCAAGGCAGTATTCACAATGTATTATTATTTAGTAGAGGGGCACAATTAAAAGTGGCCACGTTCATTAACATGACATAGGGTGCACTTATCAATCATGATAAATGAGAACGTTTGACAATGTGTGCAGGGCCAGACTGGGATCGAAACCTGCCCTGGCAAAGAGCTTGTACGACCCCTGAGTGGGGGACGGGGGGTAGGGGTGCTAGTGGAAAGCTTTGTGCCGCTTTTCGCTTTTGTTGCAAGGGGCCAATATTGCAGCAAAAACAGCCCTGGTAACAAAAACGGGGAAACGCCCCGTGCCCACTACGGCCAGTCCGGCCCTGAATGCGTGGTAACAGAGAACGCTTGGTGATATTTCCAGGATCATATGCTTCAACATATATCCGATTGAAATCCTTTGCTATACTAGACATAACAGTCAATAACACGCTGCTATAGTAAAATGAGCGTACTATAACACTAAGGATGTGGCTGTTTAAGTGGCCGGTGTCCAAATAGTCTATACTCCCTGCTACTTACCTAGGGGCCTGCAAAATTGTACATAATCTCTGCTATCTGCCCAGTGGCCCACAAAATGGTACATTTTCTCTGCCTTTTGCCGGCCACATGCTAAATAGTACAGATGATGTACAATTTGACCAGCTGCCAGATAAATAGTGTGAAGGGAGCCTTTATTTAGCCAGTCATAAAGAAAAATAGGACTCCAGTGGAGTTGCCATATTGTAATGGGGATGCAGCATGTGTAAAGCATTTGAAAGTAAGTGTATATACAAATGCATACATGCCAATAGACAGAGATGAAAAAACAGTAAAATCAATATTGAATAAAAACATTTATGTTATTGTAATGTTTATTTAAGAACTATGGGAATCACACTTCTGTTTCAGGAGTTTTTGCATCTGGCACACAGATATGTTATGCTGCATTCTAGGAGGATTTGGCTGTCTGCAAAGGATAATGAGGGTGGTTTTCAAAGAATGCTACAAAATATTGTATTCACTCATGAGAATACATTGTTTTTTTATGTTCATGATCCTGCTTTTTATGGCTTTTGAGCTTCTAATGGAAGGTCTTGGGCTAGCATTGGGCTTCTTTTTAAAGAGGATTGGACTTGCTAAGTATTTCAGATCTGGTAGCGGAGCAGCAGTTGAGAACCATTAGCAAACAGGGAATGCAGAGAGATAGGTGGTATCTGGCCCCAGAGGGAGGGACACATGCAGTAGGCAAGCGGTGCTTGGGAGTACAGTAGTTTGGGACACTTGCAGGAGTTAAATCAAGTGAGACACATTAATAGGGATTTTGTGGAATGGGAAGTGAAAGCAGGAGACAGGTATGTAATGCAGCTGGATAATTCACAGGAAGAGTTCACTTGAGTGCCTGCGAATAAAAACACCTGTTTTCATACTATTTACCCAGAAGAGTGGGTTTTAGGCATAGGTGCCTATTGGTTCCATGTCATGAGTGCCCCCTTAAGTCACACTGACATTTTATTTCCACACACAGTGTATCTTGGGAATGGTAGTTTAGATTTTTAAGGAGGATTTTAAGTGGGCAAGGCCCTGTTTCAACTGAGCCCTCGTTTCTGCCCTTGACGGTGGTATCTCAGCAAAAGAAATCCAAGTGACAGTCTTGGAGGCTTTACCTGACTAAAATCATTGTGAAGGGGAAGGAAAGAGTAGGACCAGTAGGAGGAGGAGGATGATGATGACAAGAAGGGGAATAAGGGCCTGGAGGTGGGCCACCAGGAGAACTTGGTCAACCAGAGCCACAAGGACCAGGACAAAAAGAATCAGGCCCAGGGAGACCTAATCTATGAGGACCAGGGTTACTAGTACCAGAGGGGACCTGGAACAAGTAGACGGTAGGAACAGGACAAGAAAAAACAGAACTAGGGGTACCTGGACCAGGGTGAGAAGGATCAGGAGGGCCAGGAGAATGTGGAACAGGGTGATACAGACCAGTGGACAAGTGACTGAAGGAACAGAAGGCCAGAGGTATATGAAACAGAAGACCAGAGGTATAGGAAACAGAAGACCCTGGGACATAATGGCAAGGAGGGCTAGGAGGACCTAAGGGCAACTATGATGACCAGAGGGATAAGGATGAACAGGGCCAGGAATAGCAGGCCCAAGTAGACAGACCAAGGAGGACCAGTATCAGGATACCCAAGGATATAAGGCCCAGAGACTGGAGGGCCAAGACCACAGAGATCAGATCTAGGAGAACCAAGGGGCCAAAAGCAAATGAAGCAGGACCGGAGAGACCATGACCACAAAGAACCAAGGCTAGCAAGAACTCCATACCCTAGATTAGAATGACCAGAAGGGATATAAAGAACCAGAAATCCAGGCCCATTCGAACTAGGAGGACCAGGGCGAGAGAGATGAGGATCATTACTATGAGAACTGTGATAGGTGGAACAGGCAAAACAGGCAAAACAGGGGACCCGGAGGAATTGTAGGAGTAGGATGAGGTAAGAGGACCCGAGACTAGAAGAGCTAAGGAAACCAAGGCCAGTGGGACCATCACCAGAAGACTTGATACATAAGGACCAGACAAAGGAACATTAGAACTTAAACCAGGACTACATGGACCAGGAGGACCAGGAGCAAAATGATTAGGAACAGTCAAACCAGTGAACTAGGTAAACCAGGGGAGCAGGACCAGGAGGACTGATGGATGAGAATTAGGGTAGTTTTTTTGTTATTCAAAAACAAACTTCCACTTTGAGAGCCTGTTTTTGAAAAACAAAAAACCTTTGAAAGATTTGCCTCCAGGCCATTATGTCTGATGGTATGGTCTGTCAAACCTTTCTTGCATAGACAGGAACTCCCATGACAGCAGTTACTGTCAATGTAGAGAGTTGTCCACTGGGCTGGGGGACAACTCTGAATTTGATGGGCGTAGGTCGCTCATGATGGTGGAGTTATTGTTGTCGGCCACCCTGATGGAGTTAACTCTGTCCCCCAAACTGTAAATCAGGCCTTTAGCTTTTCTTCCTTCCATCATGAGATTGGAATGAAGCCTCTCATTTATACTTTTTGGTGACTTCATTAGGGCCAATGCAATTGTTTCTATTTCAATAAGATCACCCTAAATATCAGCTGGCACTATGTCACTGGGATATAACATTTCCAGTTTTGGCCTTTGTGTTTAAAAATCATTGCTTATAGGTGTTTCAGTCTGATTTGTTTAATTGAACTGAATTCAAATTTATAATTTCAGAATGGACTTATTTGCTGCAGATAAAATGGAACCTTTTGGTAATCCTATAACTGGCCTTGATACATTTCCATGGCTTAGTGATTAAGAGTGACCACATAGCTGTTGAAGAGTGAACACCTTCAGCTGGTCTGAAAAGGTTCTAATCATCTTTATCATTAGTCACCTCTGCAGGTAAGCTTGAAGGAGTAGAAGCATGTGTGGAGCATGAGACCGCTCCATAAAGGTCTTTCCAAGTTGCTGTGTCTCGACCCATGGTGTAATGGAGTGGCATTCTGTGTTATGTCTGTCAAAACAACTTGGACACATTCAACCATGTAGGACCTTTAGACCTATAAGTAGGGGAGGCATAACTTGCGCAAGAGTCTGTAGCCTAATTACATCAAAATTACACGAGAAGCATAACACAGCATTTAGCCCTTTTTCCTTAGTGCAAATACACTCTTGCATCTACAATGGCCCAGAGGATGCATTTTGAGCTAAGGAAATAGCGCTAAGTTCAATAGAACAGGAACAGAAGCAGCCACCAGTCACTTGCATTCACTAAATTCTGTGAATGACTTTTGATACAACAGATTAAAAAGAAAGAGTGTTTAGTTAATAAAATCTGAGCTTAATGTACCCAGCCTACATTACATATGTTTTAAAGGGGATTTGTCAATGTGAGAATGTGTGCCTGATTCTCAAACTGCGGTGTGTGGCATATTTTGCAGTACTACAAAACATACTACAAATTGTAATTCACAAACTACATGTGGAGTTCTACAATTCACAGTTTATACTTGAATGTGCAGGGTTCTCCGCCCCAACTGCAAAGTCTCCACACATGTAAGTATATGTTCTAGCATGCAAAGTAAATAAGAAAGATGAGGCTATTATAATCAGGCAAACGAGATCAGAAGATGTGGCAGTGCTTTCCCCTAAACACTCACCAATGATGGAGAATAAACAGACAATGTATGGGGTGTAAAATTAGAAATGTACATTTTTCTGTTATATGTTTATTTCAAACAGTAGTAAACACAACTCAGGACTCCTTTTGAATTTTCCAAAAAGTTGTAATATTGTTTATTCCTAGTTAATTTTGGAGCTGTGACCAATATATATACAAAACAGAGACAAGGTCAACAACACCTGTTACGCAACCTCAGAGTTGCTTCATCAGGGCATCTAGAATGATTATGTATAATTTAAAATGTCTTCTTAATGATCAGTATCTACTTGGCTTTCAGTTACAATAGGTGCAGCACATTGTTAAACATCAAACCAATCAATCGTCTTATTGTTATTTATAGAGCATGCACCATTTCCAAGGTAATTTATGCATACACGTGTGAGTCATCTTATTTTGGCATGATAAACATTTTCTTCCTAGAAAGATATGTGGTGATCTACTCACACGTGTATGTAGCTTAAAATCTATGCAGAATGTACTTACTGCAAATCCCGACATGATCAATTTTGACAAATACATTTATCAGAAAAATGGAGTGATTAAAACTGGCCTACTGTTCTATACTGAGTAAACGAAGATCTGGAGACCTGGTTTTTCTGTGTTGTTCATTTATACCAATGACAACCTCATGCACCATGGTCATAAATTACCAGGGTCAAAAATGTGAACGCTGTATACCATATATTACATCAAGAAAATCATGACATAGGCCTACATGGGTCCCTTGCTCACTTTGCCACTGGATTCAAGCTAGCCTGGCTGATGAGGGCTGTTAGCCCAAAACTGGTCCCAGGATGCTTGTTTCTGGTCCAGGGAAGACATGGCTTGGCAGTTCGGTCTGGACTGTTCCCATGAGGCACAGGGTCAAGACTGATTTGCATATAGCTGTGTCTGAACTGGGGTGGCGAAGTGAGCTAAAGAACGATGATGGACTTAATCCAGATCTGTGACTGGGGGTGAGTGTCTGAAAAGTTTCAGCGCTCTGTCCATCATCTCCTTGTGTTTGCTTTGTTCGCCCTAAGTTGGCAGGGTATGCCCAGATGTGGGTCCCTTGCTCACTTTGCCACTGGATTCAAGCTAGCCTGGCTGATGAGGGCTGTTAGCCCGAAACCGGTCCCAGGATGCTTGTTTCCGGTCCAGAGAAGACGTGGCATGGCAGTTCGGTCTGGACTCTCCCCATGAGCCACAGGGTCAAGACTGATTTGCATATAGCTGTGTCTGAACTGGGGTGGCAAAGTGAGCTAAAGAACGATGGTGGATTTAACCCAGATCTGTGACTAGGGGTGAGTGTCTGAAAGGTTTCAGCGCTCTGTCCATCATCTCCCTGTGTTTGCTTTGTTCGCCCTAAGTTGGCAGGGTATGCCCAGACGTGGGTCCCTTGCTCACTTTGCCACTGGATTCAAGCCAGCCTGGCTGATGAGGGCTGTTAGCCCGAAACCGGTCCCAGGATGTTTGTTTCCTGTCCAGGGAAGACATGGCTTGGCAGTTCGGTCTGGACTGTTCCCATGAGGCACAGGGTCAAGACTGATTTGCATATAGCTGTGTCTGAACTGGGGTGGCGAACCAGCTAAAGAACGATGATGGATTTAACCCAGATCTGTGACTGGGGGTGTGTATCTGAAAAGTTTCAGCACTCCATCCATCATCTCCTCGTGTTTGCTTTGTTCGCCCTAAGTTGGCAGGGTATGCCCAGACGTGGGTCCCTTGATCACTTTGCCACTGGATTCAAGCCAGCCTGGCTGATGAGGGCTGTTAGCCCGAAACCAGTCCCAGGATGCTTGTTTCCGGTCCAGAGAAGACATGGCTTGGCAGTTTGGTCTGGACTGTTCCCATGAGGCACAGGGTCAAGACTGATTTGCATATAACTGTGTCTGAACTGGGGTGACGAAGTGAGCTAAAGAACAATGATAGATTTAACCCAGATCTGTGACTGGGGGTGAGTGTCTGAAAATTTTCAGCACTCAGTCCATCATCTCCTTGTGTTTGCATAAGCCTACATTCTTCACAATCAAAGACATTGATAAAGCATGAGTAACAAGACATTTGGTTTTCAGAGTCTGCCCAATTCACTTGCTTCAAGCTATCTATCAAAACTCTAAACATGTGATCATGGTGACTGACCATATAGCACTCAAATTATTTTTAGTAGTTCTATTCCACCCTAATTCTCCTTCTTGAATCACCACAAATTATAGATATCTAATCTTCCTCATTAATACTGTTGCACGAATGTGAATTTACCTTGAAAAAATAAAAGACAAGAGGCGTTTGGCAAAACAGGAACAGCTGGATTTATTAAATGCAGCGGCCGGGAGAACAGGCGACAGAGTCAGGGTCTGAAGACTATCTCATAGTACATTGGATATGACAATCATTTTTATAATTTTCACAAAGTGTCATAAAGCAATTTGTACATTATTTTAGAACAGGAATCTAGGGCTAGTCACAGGGCATAAATCTGGTCATTTGATAAGAAGTACAGGTGGGTTTCAACCTTGCATGAACACAATGTGTGGCCAGTAGGTACGTGCCCAGATGTCCGATATGGGGAGCACGTGATCACTGCATGTAGTGTGCATGAGGGGTTCTGATTGGGTAAGTGTTCCTAACTTAGAATGGCATCTAAATTTAAGGTGTTTTGGGAACGAGGGCAATCCAGCCAAACGTTTTTCATTGGAGCCAATCTCCTAAGACCATTGTGGTGTTGCTGCCTGTCTTTGGGATCGATCTGGATTTCCTGTTCACAAGTTTATCTAAGGGATACATGTACCACATCTGTGATCTGTCAATTAGATGTTTTAGGCCTATGTCGCAGGGCTTGCGTGACCTAGTATTTTTGACTAGGGATTGTTGGGGAGGTCATGTCGGGTGGATTCGACAACAGCGATGCGAGCTCATTGTTGTGCGTATATATATCATGGCGTACATTGACATCATATTTTTCAATATTAACATTACCTACACAACTACTATCTATTTGCACTACATTATTTTTTTAACATTCCTTCATTTGAAAATACTGCAATGTCCACTAATCAGGTGAGACAATATATTCTCAACACATACATTCTAATCACATCTAACCGAAATGGCTATAAAAATGGACAATAAACGTGTCATTGTTGATGATTTAAAAATTATTTTAATACCCTAACCAATACCAAACTCTCCAGTGCACATTTCTCCCATCTCCCAAACTGTCTAACACATTTTTCACATGACCCAGCCTCCAACTTTATTCCCAAATGTCTAATACAAGCACAGGAAACAATTCAGAACCTACATTATCAACTTCAAACATGGATGACACTAAAGCTCAAAGGCACAGCTAAATATAATCCTAAATGGCAGTGTCCATCAACTCCTGTTAGATGCAACTGCAAACCTCATAATCTGATCCCATCTCTTGAGGACAAGACAAAATAGATGGCACATCAAAACATGACTGACCTGCTCCATGGAAAACCCCCAATTTAACAATTGATATTCAAACCTCACCAAATAACACCACTATGTTGTACCACTCACCAGGCAACAAAAATTATCTTCCAGGAGATCTGGCTGACGTCACCACAAATACATTACAATCCTCCAAAGATCACTTACAACTAGATATTTTTTACTTAGCTGGACTGACAATAAAGATGGATCTTAGTGACACTATCTTCACTCCTTCAAGACTCAAACCTAACTCAACTATCACTAAAACCTACTTGTCACCTGCAAACCTACTTTGCCCTAGTTATTGCTGAGCTGAAGAACCAAACTGTCCATTTTGAAAGCCCCCACAAAACTTTATGTTTTCAAAAATAAACTCACAAAGTGGGAGTTAAAAAAACAAACTAATAACTAATGACCCCCACAACCAGGGAGTTTTTTGTATGGGTTGGGGTGCATTATTTGTGTTTTTCTGTTTGTCATTGGCAGGTTTTCCCTGGTGGTGAAAGAAACAAAAAAGGGAAATCAGACCATTATCTCTTAATAGAGTAGGCAGTCTGATACCCTTACTCCTATGGCCAGTACTCAGCCAACTCATCAGATTAAGCTTTCTCTTGACGGAGACAACTGGGGCATCACCAAAGGAAAACCGATTGTCTGCCCAACTCTAAATAGGGCAGGTGGAATGAGAGTTCCATGGTCAGGGTACTCTGTCATGTTTGTGACAGAGTACCCTGTACACCAAACTCTAAATCAGACAAGAGCCATCTCAAATTCAGGATCAGGATGCAGAGTAGGATGTGCTTATCACTGCATGCTGGTCTCATGTGATGTGCAAGGCTCATGAGTATACAAGTCTTCAAGAGTGGAAGAGGATGGAAGGGTGCGCCTGGTCTTGGTGTTGCCTGGACAGAAATCTCATGTCTTGGAAGGACCTGTTTTGTGATAAAACAAGAGGTTCTACATGTCATATGAGCCTGCAGGACTCTCAGGAAACTTGGCAAAGGTGGCAGCCACTCAGATGCTCAACGTTTATGTTCTTCATTGTCCATAGTGTCCTTGCTAGGCTAGCATCATACATATTTGCTGAAGCCGAAACCTCTTGTTGGAATACTGTTATCTGTTCTTCTGTGAAGTCAACAAAGACATTTGAGAACCAGAGAAGTATCTTGCAAGAAAAACACTGGCACTTATTTGTTTTACAAGGAGTCATACATAGGGCTTACAGACTCTATAGCACTTGTTGGTTTCACTGGGGCCAGCCATAGAAATAAGAACTCTATTGGATTGTCTCCTTCTCAATGAATCAACTGAATAGGTTACAAACTGTTGCAAAATCAAAAGGAAGTATATTAACACAGAAGTATTGTTATATCATATGCTAATATTAAAAGACAGTGAAAGCATCTATAATCATGGGTAGAAATTACACAGACAATACTAACGAAGGCTTTCATTTACCTGTTATCCACTTGCCATGTGCAATACAAACCAAGCAACAAAATTGGCTTCATCATATTGAAGTTATCTCTCTTTGGCAGACAAGCTTATTGTAACACTCATGGTTACGCAGTTATCATATTGACTTGTAATTCAGAGCAGGAGAAAGTTTGAGTTTCAAATTATAACATACGGTGAAAATACAGAGACAGTCAGCAGGTAATCATAGGCAACACTTCAAGTTAAAACACTAATGTTCAATCTATACTTATACTAAAGCTCTCCTTTGCTTCTTACATATCAATGCTCTGGTAGTGCAGATTAAGCCCAGCTGTGTGACCAGGCATGTGATGATATCCATTTTCTCTGACTCTCTCTTTTGTCCTACTCACCTTTCCCTAGGTCTTCTGTATAACTCTACAATAGTATCATGGAGTTAGCTATGAGAAGTATGTAAAATATTTTTTCTCCTATTGGATCAGGATTTCCAGGTTAGTGCTTTCTGACATTCAAGTCAACCCGCTAAGAAGCAAAATGCCAACATTGCCAATTTCTTTAACAAAAACGTCCAAGATATTGAAATGAAAATCGCTTTCACAGAGGCAGCTCCAGGAGAGATAAACAATTCCCCCAAAATAACAGTAAATATCAGGATATCCTTTAACCTTATTAACTACAAAACAGCGACAGACACAATCTCTGCAAAGCTATCTTGTTGTCTTCTGAATCTAGTACCTCTTAACTTTCCAAAATGTATCATTTTATCTATTCTCAATCTTTGGATAATAATCTTTATTGCATTATCATCCTCATCTCTCACTGTAATGCCTCTTAAAAAAACAAAAACAAATGCTGATTCAGTCAGAAGTACACCACCCCATTACTGGTCTTTCTTTTGGTGCCAAAATCTTTGAAAGATGTGTAGTCCAAACAATACGTAAGTAAATCAATAAAAACAAGCTACTAAAGAGTTTCCTATCTGGATAGAACACCGAAGCAGCAATGCAAGAGATCACTGATGATTTCTACCACAAGCTGGATAAGGGTAAGCCATGGCTGCTTATTTTGCTTGGAATATCTGTGGCATTTGTTACAGTTGATCATGATGTGATGCTTTGAACTGCCTCTTCTTGTTCTGGTATTAGTGGAAAGTTTCAGATCCTATCATGTGGAATACTGCCAGATTGTCAAGATAAATAATACATGCTCTCAATTAAATCGATTGTCGTTTTGTAGTCCCTCAAGGGTCTATATTATCAGCATAATACTTCTACTTAACCAGTACTTGGAACCACCACTGGAATTTCTGAACTTGCTTAGCCTTTCATACCACCAATATGCAGATGATAGGGAAATCATTGTACAAATATACAATGATTTGCCCACTGGTTTCCTTCAGGACTTTATCTTCAAAATGCAAATAAATCTAAACAAAAGCAAAACAGAAATTCCTGTTAGCCATCAATCAACCAGTAACATGGTTTAGAACTGCCTGACAAACCTCAAGGGCACCAGTCTATATCCAACAGAAATGCACTATGCAAACTCACTAATACTAGACAAGAAACTCAAATTAGATGATGCCATAAAAAATACAGCTAAAAGGGCTCACTACAAACCATAACTTCTTAAATCTAGGACACATAGGGCCACATATATCAAAATTGGAAATTGTGATTACCTAATTGCGATTTTCTGAGAATCACAATTAGGTAATCGCAATTTCCAATGTATGAAACTCCAGGGGTTTCATATATCGATTCCTAGGTGGTCGCAATTCGACCTATCTCATTAATACTAATGAGGTACATCGCAATTTGCGACCCCCTAGGAATCGCTAAAATCACAGGGATGGTGGCCTGCTGGGGTAAGCAGACCACAATGTCCGTGATTGCTTTTAAAAAAAGCAATCTTTTTTTTTAAATGCAGCTCTTTTCTTTAAAGGAAAATGGGTTCCATTTTAAAAAAAGAAATCCGTTAATATACTCATTGAGGAAGAAGGGTAAGTGAAACAACTTACCTGTCACGAGCGACCTACACACCTATTCACTCCTTTTCCAGGCCTGAAGAAGGCCCAATGACCCTTAGAGGCAATAGAGGGCCAAAACATGTCGACCTTTCACGATTAAACATTAGGTGCGGTGGATCACTTACACATCCACGGTAGCACTGACCTTGTTTTTAAATATTAGCCCTTCCTGCCTAATTGAATTCAGCAAACAGGAAAGGAGGTAATTTTAACTCTCACTTTATTCCGCATCCTCTTCACGGCTGTCAAAAAAACAGATGGTCCCCCTCCGGGTGGAGGAGTGAAAACAGCCTGGAGAACTGGAAACTCGGGCGGTCAAGACCCAATGATGACGCTATTCACCTAAATGGAAAGGCGGAGAATTCAAATATACCATACCCCAACAGTTAGAGTGAATGAGGGTTTTTAAGGACCTATAGACCCTGGTACTACTAGACACACTTGAAACAGTAACACAGTAAAAACACCACAAAAAGACTCCACACCAGTTTAGACAAATAGAGCTTAATTTTAAAAAAACAGACCAAAATGACAAAAATCCAACAAGTAGAAGTTGAGATATCAATTTTTAAAGAATAAATGTAAAATAGTGCTTAGAAGCAATATGTTTCTAAATGGGTTATCTAGTCACGCTGGACCGGGGCAAAGTTAAAAGTTCCGAATGACGACAACGGAGCATGGGCCAGATACATGGACCCATTTGGGTCCGCTGAACCAAAGCACCTTTGGTAGACCTGGCCCTTTTGGTAGGTTTATCCCCAAAATGTTTGCATTTTGCCTCCTGTTTATCGTTGGCTATAGGATTCTGGGCACTTTACCACTGTTAATCAGTGCTAAAGTGCATATGCTCTCTGTATAAATTGTGACAATGATGGTTATCCATGATTGGCATATTTGTTTTACTGGTAAGTCCCTAGTAAAGTGCACGGTGTGTGCCAGGGCCTGTAAATCAAATGCTGCTAGTGGGCTTGCTGCACTGGTTGTGCCATCCACATGAGTAGCCCTGTAAATGTGTCTCAGACTTACCACTGTTTTGTCTGCGCACGCAGTTGTAAACTGCCATGCCGTCCTGGCAAGTGCACCCACTTGCCAGTCCCAAACCTTCCCTTTCCCTACATTTAATGCGCCTCTAAGGTAGGCCCAAGGTACCCCCATGGGCAAGGTGCACTGTATGTGAAAGGTAGGACATGTACTGGTGTGTGTGACATGTCCTGATAGTGAAATACTGTGTATTTTATTTTTAACTGTTGAAAGGCTATCTGTTGTCTACAAAGAAGGGGAACCTAGGGCGTTTTAGGCAGGTCCAGGATACATGCCCTAACGGAGATCAATGCAAAAAGGGTATGCAGTTCCTAAGTGAAGAAAATAGGTTGTGTGAGAGAGCAACCACTCTCTTGGTATCTAGATAGAGGAGGGGAATTTCTCTATTCGGAATTAGGACCCTCACACACCCAGCCAGCTAGGTGTCATGCTTCATCATTGGGTCTGCTACTCGTCGGGTCGGCGCTGCAATACCCGACGGGCACCCATGAAGGGGCTCTCTAGCAGAGATCTTTTAATTCCTGCCAGTAGGTGCAGTGCGTGTGAGGGGCCTAGTGAGTGTAGATGTAAAAAAGTGTGATGTTAAAACAGGAAGAAGGGGTCCAATCAGAACTATTTTAATGAATATGGCTCCTCTCCTGATTAAAACTAAGTGCGGCGCACCCCTGCAGTGATGTTACAGGGTATAGCGCTCCAAGGTCAACATGTTTCTTGCTTATTTGTCAGGTAGACAGCAATCCTTGAGGACCAGTTAAGGTATCTATCTACACTAATAGTGGTGCATAATAATGTAAGTGAACCACAAACAGTACCCTAAATGTGGTACCTGTCGATCTAGAGGCACAACCTGAAATACAAAACGGGAAAATTCACAGCATAATATAATGATACAGCAGGACGTATGTCAACCGGTTTAAAGATCTGTTCATGTGGCGTGAAGAATGTGAGGAAAACATGCTTCCCACTAGAGTGCTGTGATAAAAACATAGCGGTAGTGTAAAACACGCAGTATAGTGGCGACTAATAGTGGTGACTCACCCCATTGGGGTCAGCAATTCTCGTCGACGTGTTCCAGCAGAGGTGGACACTGTAGCAACTAGTGTCCTGTGGGTATGGGATAATAATGCCAGCGTTAGATAATGAGTAGGGAGGGAATTATTGCTCCTCTCAGTATGGATAGTTTGGTTCATTTTGGCACTTTCAAAACAAGGTGTCTACGGAGGTATTGTAATCTGTCAAGGCTGTGGAGGATGGTAGTTATTGGAGGCTCGAGTGAAGCAAAACGGCGTGGGAGGGCGAGAGAGGGACCCAGGTGCCCGCATGTGAATGTGTCTGGTGAAATTAACCCAGCGCATCCCGTGGGGCAAAGGCTCCCCACTGACCTCCGAGTCGTACTGCCATGGTGCAAGGATCAAACGTATCCAACCAGCGATTGGCGAGATATCGCAAAAACTCCAAGAGGCACCCCAGCATGGAGTGTCAGGGGATCCCAATAGAGCTCCATTAAGGTAACTAGAGTGAGGTTACTTACGCGTCTTCTCCGAGAAATGGCGGAGGACCTACCCCTTGCTCTGCCGGAACTGGGAGGTAACTGTCTACACGCCAGTGGCGGTTTTAACCTCACGGGCGGCGGCTGAGGGGGGCGGGGTCCGCATTTCATTGGGACATACGCTGAAGCGCTAACCTATTGTTGGGCGCCATGATAGAAAACCTGGTGTCAAAAAGGACCGGTCTACTGGCTACGTAAATTGTCGGCCATTTTGGAGTGGATGAGATACTCACACTTGTATGGGAATACTATGGATTAGCTGGGAAAGCAAAGCGATTAGGGCCATACTAGATTAAATGTGGGACAGGTAAATGGTACATGGGATTTACGGGTTTATTATCATATACTAACAGCGACCTTGACCAGCTCTCTATTAAATTGGTCATTTGGAAAAAAGAAGGGATGCGGACAGGCAAGGGGTTGTGTCGCGCAATACCAAGGGTTGGATAGGATGGTAGTTATCAGCTGGGTCAGTCAGAAGTGGTGTGGGCGAATCCATGCGCTGGTCAATTAGGAGATGTTAGTCATATCGTTAGTAGGCTCCACGGGATATCTTCATTAAGTCCTTCTTTATCGGATGCCAGTCTAAGAACCAACATCTGCTCAATTTGGAACAGTGCATTTTTTGTCATTTTAGCATATGATTCCAAAACCACCCAGCGTAGTGAGTCTGGTGAGTGCTTCATAGACTCAAAGTGTGCTGTCATCTTAGTATTGGTTCTGTGACATCTAATGTTGCTCCTATGCTCTGTGATGCGTGTCTTGATGGGCCTAGTTGTCATGCCTATTTACTGGAGTCCGCAGGGACACGCGAGCATGTAAATGCAATCGGTGGAGTTACAATTCATGTGCCTTTTAAGCTGCCACCTGAAGCCATTGGTGAATGTTACTTCCTTGGTATGTTTTGTAAGTGGGCAAACTACGCAGGCACCACATGGATAGTGTCCCTCTACCGGTGGGAGGTTCCAGAGGGATCGTTGTGTGTTGGTGTTGCAGACCCTGGGTCTAGTGTGTATCAGCATGTCCTTAAGGTTACTGGAGCGTTTGAATGCAAATCTGGGGACTGGAAGATCGAGTGTGCCGGTGTTCAGAATGCCCCAGTTTTTTAAAATTATATTTCTAATCCTATTGGAATCTGGGGTGAAGGTAGTGACACATGTGAGCATCTCATTGGGGTCTTTCCGGTTATTCTCTAACAGTGCCTCACGATTGTTGTTCGCAGCTCTCTTGAGTGATAGTGCAACACTGCGTTTGGAGTATTCTCTTCTGTTCAAGTTCCTTTCTAGGACTCCTGCCTCGGTTTTGAAGTCAGTCATAGAGCTACAGTTCCTCCTGATGCGAAGGAACTGGCCAAAAGGCAAGTTCTCTTTCAATGCTCTCGGGTGGTGGCTGCTGAATAGTAACAGACTATTTCTGTCGGTAGGTTTTCTGTATAGGGTGGTGCTGATTTGGCCTTCGTTCAACCTAATGAGGAGGTCAAGAAAAGGGATATTTTTGTCTGAGATAGTGCTAGTAAACTTAAGTTAAGGGTTGAGGGTGTTGAGCCAGTGACAAAATTCTTCACACCTTGACTTTTCCCCTTTCCAAAAAATGAGGATGTCATCGATAAACCTCTTCCATATGGTCATGTTCATTAGGTAGGGGTTAGATGAACTGTGGATCTCCCTTGCCTCAAAAGCAGCCATGTACAGACACGCCAGCCTCGGCGCGAACGTGCTGCCCATAGATGTTCCCTGGGTTTGGTGGTACAGTTGTTTGTTGTATTCGAAGAAATTCTCAGTTAAGGCCAAAGTGGCACATTCTAGCACAAATGATGGAGGGGTAGGTTAGTCCCAATCCATTGATGTGAGGGCATCCTCTATGACACTCAGTGTGGCACGTTGTGGTATGTTGGTGTATAGAGCCTCAACATCCAGAGTAACCAGGAGGTTAATTTCTTCTGGATGTTGGATTCCCTCAATTAGGCGTAGCACATCAGTGGTATCTTGTAAAAATGATGGAATTTGTCTGATCAAGGGCTGTAAAAAGTGATTGCAAAACATGGAAAGAGGTTCCAAGATGGACCCGATCCCCGAGACGATGGGCCTTCCGGGGACAGGGGTGACCCCTTTGTGGATCTTAGGCAATATGTAGAAATAAGGTATCTTGGGGTCTTTGGTGTTGAGGAAGTCTGCTTCCCTCTTGGTGATCCACCCCTCTACTTCAGCCGTAAATACCACAGTAGATATAAGGGTGGAGAGTCTCGGTGTTGGGTCATCAGTAATGGGGGTGTAATATCTCCGGTCGCTCAATTGCCGGCGACATTCTGTGTCATAGTCAGTAGTTGACATAATGACCGTGGCGCCACCCTTATCGGCTTGCTTGATTGTGATCTATGTATCGTCCGCCAGTGTCCTGACAGCCGTCAGTTCAGCTGTGGACAAGTTGTGATAAGTAGTGGGGTTGGTGTAACTGGTTACATATTTTAGTACGGCTTGCTCAAATGTCAACACCTCGTTGGGTACCACGCTCCTATCTGGAGTAAACGTGGAAGGTTTGTGTAGCCCTGAGTCTTCGGTAGGAGTAAAAGGTTTGCCTTGGAAAAATGCTTTAAGGCGTATCTTGCGAAAGAAGAGAGCTGCGAACAACAATCGTGAGGCACTGTTAGAGAATAACCGGAAAGACCCCAATGAGATGCTCACATGTGTCACTACCTTCACCCCATATTCCAACAGGATTAGAAATATAATCAAACAAAACTGGGGCATTCTCAACACTGGCACACTCGATCTTCCAGTCCCCAGATTTGCATTCAAACGCTCCAGTAACCTTAAGGACATGCTGATACACACTAGACCCAGGGTCCGCAACACCAACACACAACGATCCCTCTGGAACCTCCCACCGGTAGAGGGACACTATCCGTGTGGTGCCTGCATAGTTTTCCCACTTACAAAACATACCAAGGAAGTAACATTCACCAATGGCTTCAGGTAGCAGCTCAAAAGACACACGAATTGTAACTCCACCAATTGCATTTACATGCTCACAGTATCCCTGCGGACTCCAGTATATAGGCATGACAACTAGGCCCATCAAGACGTGCATCACAGAGCATAGGAGCAACATTAGATGTCACAGAACCAATACAAAGATGACAGCACACTTTGAGTCTATGAAGCACTCACTAGACTCACTACGCTGGGTGGTTTTGGAATCACACGCTAAAATGACAAAAAAAAGCACTGTTCCGATTTGAGCAGAGGTGGGTTCTTAGACTGGCATCCGATAAAGAAGGACTTAATGAAGATATCCCATGGAGCCTACTAACGAGATGACTAACATCTCCTAATTGACCAGCGCATGGATTCGCCCACACCACTTCTGGCTGACCCAGCTGATAACTACCATCCTATCCAACCCTTGGTATTGCGCGACACAACCCCTTGCCTGTCCGCATCCCTTCTACTTTCCAAATGACCAATTTAATAGAGGGCTGGTCAAGGTCGCTGTTAGTATATGATAATAAACCTGTAAATCCCATGTACCATTTACCTGTCCCTCATTTAATCTAGTACGGCCCTAATCGCTCTGCTTTCGCAGCTAAGCTATAGTATTCCCATACAAGTGTGAGTATCTCATCTACTCCAAAATGGCCAACAATTTACGTAGCCATTAGACCGGTCCTTTTTGACACCAGGTTTTCCATCATGGCACCCAACAATAGGTTAGCGCTTCAGCATATGTCCCAATGAAATGCGGACCCCGCCCCTCTCAGCCGCCGCCCGTGAGGTTAAAACCACCACTGACGTGTAGAAAGTTACCTCCCAGTTCCGGCAGAGCGAGGGGTAGGTCCTCCGCCATTTCTCGGAGAAGACGCGTAAGTAACCTCACTCTAGTTACCCTAATGGAGCTCTATTGGGATCCCCTGACACTCCATGCTGGGGTGCCTCTTGGAGTTTTTGCAATTACTTGCCAATCGCTGGTTGGATACGTTTGATCCTCGCACCATGGCAGTACGACTCGGAGGTCAGCGGGGAGCCTTTGCCCCACGGGATGCGATGGGTTACTTTCACCAGCCGCATTCACATGCGGGCACCTGGGTCCCTCTCTCGCCCTCCCACGCCGTAATGCTTCACTCGAGCCTCCAATAACTACCATCCTGTACAGCCTTGACAGATTACAATACCTCCGTAGACACCTTGTTTTGAAAGTGCCAAAATGAACCAAACTATCCATACTGAGTGGAGCAATAATTCCCTCCCTACTCATTATCTAACACTGGCATTATTATCCCATACCCACAGGACACTAGTTGCTACAGTGTCCACCTCTGCTGGAACACGTCGATGAGAATTGCTGACCCCAATGGGGTGAGTCACCACTATTAGTCGCCACTATACTGCGTGTTTTACACTACCGCTATGTTTTATCACAGCACTCTAGTGTGAAGCATGTTTTCCTCACATTCTTCACGCCACATGAACAGATCTTTAAGCCGGTTGACATACGTCCTGCTGTATCATTATATTATGCTGTGAATTTTCCCGTTTTGTATTTCAGGTTGTGCCTCTAGATCGACAGGTACCACATTTAGGGTACTGTTTGTGGTTCACTTACATTATTATGCACCACTATTAGTGTAGATAGATACCTTAACTGGTCCTGAAGAATGGCTGTCTACCTGACAAATAAGCAAGAAACATGTTGACCTAGGAGCGCTATACCCTGTATCATCACTGCAGGGGTGCGCCGCACTTAGTTTTTAATCAGGAGAGGAGTCATATTCATTAAAATAGTTCTGATTGGACCCCTTCTTCCTGTTTTAACATCACACTTTTTTACATCCACACTCACTAGGCCCCTCACACGCACTGCACCTAACGGCAGGAATTAAAAGATCTCCGCTAGAGAGCCCCTTCATGGGTGCCCGTCGGGTATTGCAGCGCCAACCTGACGAGGAGCAGACCCAATGATGAAGCATGACACCTAGCTGGCTGGGTGTGTGAAGGTCCTAATTCCGAATAGAGGAATTCCCCTCCTCTATCTAGATACCAAGAGAGCGGCTGCTCTCTCACACAACCTGTTTTATTCACTTAGGAACTGCATACCCTTTTTGCATTGAAAGGCTATCTGTACCATAGGCTTATCAATAAGGTTGCACTGTAACATTTTTACATGTGTAACTTGCAATAGGGACAAGATAGGAAAATTGAGTTTAGGCTCTCTGAACTCAGAATTTACTAACGCACCTTTTGGTAAAGGTGGTTTTTAAATTCTGTGTTTAAAATACCACTTTTAGAAAGTGGGCATTTTCTTACTTTACCATTCTGCGCGCCTCTGGCTGTTTGTGTATTCAGCATCTGGTGTTTCAGTGACAGGAGTTGTGATGTGCATTCACTCTAGACAGTCACTGGAGGGGTTGAGGTTTGCCCTGCCTTGCCTGGGTGACTCATCACTGACCTGACTAGACCCGGTCTGCATTTAGAGTGGCGGGAGGAGTTTTGCATGCACCTGAATAGGCTGTGTCACCTTTTTCACAATGCTGTCTCCGCCCCCTGTGGTCATGCTGCACCAGGGAAACAGGACTGGTTTGGACTGGGTTCAGCGACCCTTGCAGAAAGAGAAAAATGAAATTTTGGGGTAAAAGTATTACACCTAAAACCCCAGGAGTTTAGATTACTTCAAGGAACAAGAGGACCCTGCCAAGAAGAAAAGCGGAAGGACTGTGTGAGGAGCGCTGCCTTTTCTGAGTGAGGGGTGGGTTGGCCTGCAGTTTCTGCTTCTGTCTGGTGGAGGAAAAGGACTGACTCTTTTTACCCTGCTGTGTTTTCCTGCTTGTGGAGGACTTTCCACAGGCTTTTGTGTGCTGGCCTCCTGTTGGGAATCTCAGGAAGATAAAAGATTTCAAGACAGATCCTGGCTGGATTTGAAAGTAACCTGCCTGGAAGGAGGGCTGAGAACTGTGTGAGGAGCGCTGCCCCTGGTGTGTGGGGTGGTACGGCCTGCAGTTGCTGCTCCTGTCTGGGGCAGATGAAGGACTGGACTGTTCTTAATTGTTTTGTAACTCAAAGTGCATGGTGAGAGCTTGATTTTGCGCCTTTCCCTTCACATGCCTTATTGCTCCTTATTCAACAGAGCCAGGAGTGCCAGGCATGCCAGGCGAAGGCTGAGCGTGTTGCCAAATGTAAACGGGCACCTGCAGTTTAGGTCTACAGCTCAGCGCAGTGGGGGTGTGCCTGCCCCTGCCCCAACTTCTGAAGATAGGAGTTTGTGGTGAAAGTGGGCAGACTTCACTGCTGGTTTTCTTTAAAACTCCGCATGGTGAGAGCTCCAATTTCTTCAAGTTTTGCCCCAGTAACAGAAAGGCGGCGGCTGCACTGCAGGGAGCCAACTTGTTCAGAGAAGTGTTAGAAATGGGAGCCTCTAGTTGGCAATGGTTTGCACCTTTGTTCAAGTAGGGCCCCTTCTTTCTAGTCAGGATAAGGGAGTTAAACTCCTGAAATAACCCCAGCGCACCCTCTTGGTAGCTTGGCATGAGCAGTCAAGCTTATCTTAGAGGCAGTGTGTAAAGCATTTGCACATAACCAACAATAATACAGTGAAATCACTGCAAAAGGACACCACACCAGTTTAGAAAAATATCCAATATTTTTATATATCCAAAACCAAACCAAAAATGATAAAAAACCACCATACAGTTCTCTGAAATCTCAATATTCAAAAATAGACTTGAAATACAGTTTCTTGAAGTCCATAGCTCCATCTGGGGCTATCACGGCGTCGTTAACAAATATCCAAACAGTTGTGGCTGACCGCGGGATCACAGGCCAGCTACGGTTTCGGGAAGACAGTGCCTTTTAGAAATACAGGGCATCAGCGACCTCTCGATGAGCCCCGAAGAGCCGGTGTTCGCAGGCGTTGGTTCTGGAGGTCGGTGCAGGAGTCATCGGGCCCTTGAAGTCACACGCGTTGCAGATTGAACTCCTCACGGTTGAAGTCGGAAGCACTGCCGTCCGCAGGCGTCGGGGCTGTGGTGTGAAGTGCAATGGTGTGGTGTGTGGTGCCCTCAGGTAGCACTACAGGCAGCGGCTCGGTGATGGTCATCCAGCAGTGACAGTGAGACCATGGCTGCGGTGCGAAATGATGCAGTGCTCGGCGCGGTGCTGGCAGGTCACGGTGCAGGCAGGTCACGGTGCAAGCAGCATCGTCATCGTTGCTGAAGCACTGTTGTCGGCTGATGAACTGGAGTCGATGGCATCAGTGTCGGTAGGCCAAGGCTGCGGTGCGGGATGAGGACGGTGCGTCGTGTAATTTACGAGCGGTGCCCTCGAACCACGTTGCAAGCAGTGGTGTCGATGTCAGTGTGGAGCGGTGCCGTTCGTGATACCAGGGCAGCAGCGTGAAGCGAAGCAGTGCAGAGTGCGGTGCCCATAGGTCACGGTGCAAGCAGCGGCTCGGTGGCAGCATCTAGTGGCGTCGTCGGTGAGACCAGGGTTGCGATGCAAAGTGCGGCAATGCCCTCTGCAATGCCTTCAGGACACGGAGTCTGCAGTGGCGTCGTTGATGGCATTGGGTTGCTTTTTCTTCTGTTGCAGCACAAAGCATGCAGTCCCCAGTGCTGGTAACAGATGAACTTGAAGTCTTTGCTGTTCCTTCTTGAACAGGGAGCAAGCTCTACCTCAAGCCCTTGGAGAAACTCACAAAAAGAAGTTGCAGAAAGTTCAATCCAGTCCTTCCACTGCCCAAGGCAGAAGAAGTAACTGCAGGCCAACCCAACAAAGCTACAACACAGGATCGGTATCAGTACTCCTCCTGGCAGTTCTTCTAGCTCTTCTTCTTGGCAGATTCCTTGATCCATGCGAGTTCTCTGAAGTCTTTTATCTCCCGGAGACTTCCAACAGGAGGCAAGCTCTACTTCAAGCCCTTGGAAAAAACTCCAACACCAGGATGATGAAAGTACAATACAATCCTTTCCCTGCCCAAGACAGAAGCAGCAAGCAGCAGGCCAACACAGCAGAGCACGCAGCAAAGTGGCAGTTACTCCTGACTGCTTTTCCAGCTCTTCCTGATGGCAGGTTCCTTAGTTCAGCAGTAATCTCAAGTTCTGGGTCTGGGTCCCACTTTTTAAAGCACAAATTTCTTTGTTCTCTGGTGGCAGAGAAGCTCTTTGCCCAGCCAAAACCAGTTCTGTCCTCTCTGGTGCAGTTTCCTGGCAGGAGGTGGAGACACCATTGTCCAAGACAGACAGGACCTATTCAGGTGCAAGGGAAATATCCTCTCACCACTCTGAATACAGACCAGTCCTATCCAGATGCTAGTGAAAACTCCACCCACTACTCTGAATGCAGCCCTGGTCTATTCAGCCCAGCCGACTCATTCAGGAAAGGCAGGACACACATCAACCCCCCCCCAGTGGCCGTCTGAGAGAATGCACATCCCCAGCCCATGTCACTCCAAAGCCAGACAGTCAATACACAAACCAGCAGAGGCACACAGGATGGCTAAGCAAGAAAATATCCTCTTTCTAAAAGTGGTGCATTCAAACACACAATTTAAAAATCATCTTTACCAAAAGATGCATTTTTGTATTTTGAGTTGAGGCATACTAAACTCCATCTTTCAATCTTGTCCCAATGGGAAGTTATATTTATCAGATGTTATAAATAAACTCCCATTCTATCCTATGGAACAGATAGCCTTTCAATAGTGAAAAATGAAATAAAGTGTATTTCACTATCAGGACATGTCACACACCTCAGTACATGTCCTACCTTTCACATACACTGCACCCTGCCCATGGGGCTATGTTGGGCCTATCTTAGGGGTGACTTACATGTAATAAAAGGAAAGATTAGGGCCTGGCAAGTGGGGTGCACTTGCCAGGTCGACATGGCAGTACCAAACTGTGCACAGACACTGCAGTGGCAGGTCTGAGTTACATTTACAGGCTGCTCATGTGGGGTGGCACAATCAGTGCTGCAGGCCCACTAGCAGCATTTGATTTACAGGCCCAGGGCACACATAGTGCACTGTACTAGAGACTTACCAGTAAATCAGATATGCCAATCATGGAAACACCAATCCATAACATAATTTACACTGAGAGCATATGCACTTTAGCACTGAATAGCAGTAATAAAGTGCCCAGAGTCCTCAAACCAACAAAAACAGGGTCAAAAACGGGAGGCCAAAAAGCAAAAAGTCTGGGGGTAAACCCACTGAAAAAGCCAAGTCTAACAAGAAGGTATACAGGAATATATAGGAATAGGTAATACTGATAGAGACTCACAGAGATCAGTTACATTTCCAGCAAGGGTTATAGGGCAGGAACCGTTTGAGTTTCCAGGGGAACCAGTGCCAATCATTCAGGAGTTTAAAATAGAGGAATTTCAAGCGGGATTCCCAAAGGAATCCGTTGTGATCAAGGAGCACAGACATCCATGCGTCCGGCTCATATGCTTTACCTAGATGCGGTTGCCAGAAAAATCTAGTGGAAGTAAGGGTCAGGACGGAATGGAGAATTTTGATAAGAGCCCTGCAAAGGCCCGATATCACTCTGCTATAATGGCCCAGGGTCCAGAGGTAACTTGGAAAAGGGGACGTGAGCAATTTCACTGGGTGTGGGTGCAGGTGGTGCCAACACAGTGAGACAATTAGTGGTAGCACCATTGATCCCTGGCCTGGAGCCCAAATTCAGTGCGGAGGATCAGGAACAATTTGAGCCACCCCTCATTGAAGAAGTGATCAATCCACCATAATCCCCAGTCATGCCAAGTCCTCCAATAAAAGGGCCGCCCTTCAATGCACAGGGCTACATTGTGCGATAGAGGGGCCATGTGATACAAGATGGTGAAATGCCCACTAATTTCTGTGCATCTCTCCAAACAGCTGCTGCTGCACTCTACACCGAGTTCAAGGATATAATCAGATCCACTGTAGAAAGGTAAGGGGGTAATTCCTGGCAAGGAGAGCAGAGAATGTCTGTTGCTTCCCTACCATGGAGAGAATGGCCCTAAGTGTGTTGGTGCCTGAGTACACTTGGAATGATAGGATGCAGGATATTGGTAGGGGAGGCATGGAATGACCGGACCGGGTGTGCTCTCTGGAATTCCAAGGCCTTCGGTAGCTGAAGGTGAATGAAGTCAGGGTGCATCACCTTCAGATGGGCAACCAAGTCAGATTTCTCTATGTCCTCCCGGACCCCATAGAGCAGAAATTGTCCCTCCGGGACCTGTCCTCTAAATCCTCGATGTTTCGTAGTAAGAAGTCATTGTCACATCCCTTTCTGGCAGGTGATCATATTGCGATTCAACCACGCGGAGCCATTGATCTACCATGGTTAAGTAGGAGTGTAGAGCGGACATGTCCAGTCTAGTGGATTCCACTCAGAGGTCAGGACTCTCATTTTTGCATCCATGGCTGTGATCTCTTTGAGAATAGTATCTATAGTTGTGTGCACTCAGGTGTTTTCGATGTGTGGGGGACACAGCTAACCGCTGCTGAGAACAGAATGTTGGCATGCCGGTTGTTGTTGGGTCATCATACAGGGTTGCAGTCAGGGTGCCAGTCCTGAGTGCACTCCCGATGTCGCTGGTGCTCACAACTTGGGTTGTACTTTGAGACCAGCAGGAGGGAGGACTCAGCAGATAAACAATGTGGGGATCAGGTCAGTGTGGCTCTGGCTAGGTTGATAGGTCTCCCTCTCACAGAAGGCTGAAGGTCACAGCTACACCCTGCGAAAGGCAAGGGGCGCAGAAATCTTCAGGAGATGAGAACCCCTCCTCGGTTGACCTGTTGTGACTGAACAGGACATCGGCCCCTAGCCATCGGATGTAGAGGGCCAGGCCACATTGCAATCCAATCAGGCAAGATTGGGCATTGGGGCCAGCTATCTTCATCCGATGGGGATTTGTTAGAGCCTCACTGTAACTAGGCAAGAATGGATGACTGGGCAGCGATGGCTACAATTCCAAGGATGTAATCGCAGGGTTGAGAGAGGCACCCAATAGGGGCAAGGAGGGGCGTCAAAATTGTGGCTCCACTGCCGCCTAGAAGTATTTTCAGCGCACCCCCCAAGTGCATTGGTGGGGTCAAACCACATGGTTGTCATAGGTCAGAGGGCCTCTGACTTACTGCTGCCAAATGCAGTTATCCGCCCAGTCTCTGCTGGCCCTCTCTGATGAGTTGGAACAACCTTCCTGATGCCATCAAGGCATGGCAAGGTCCAGATCAGGGACCGATCACTGCCATTGCGCCAGGATGCCTATGGCCTCTGGGGAAGCTATTCAGGATGCTTCACAGTAGCCAAGCAGGGGACCTGGCTGGGCAGCGGTGGCTTGACCAAGATGGATGCAATCACAGAGCTTAGGAGCCATCTGAGGGGTGAAAGAGGCATCCAGTTTATGGCCCCTCTACTGCCTGCTGTTAGAAATGGGGGTCTCTAGTTGGCAGAGGTGGGTACCTTTGTCCAAATAGGGACCCTTGCTTCTAGTCAGGGTAAGGGGGATACACTTCTAAAATAACCCCTGCTCACCCCTTTGGTAGCTTGGCACTAGCAGACATATCTCAGAGGCAGTGTGTAAAGCATTTGTGAACACATACAGTAATACAGTGAAAACACTACAAATGGACACCACACCAATCAGTGATCTTTATCTAAACAAGACCAAAACGACAAAACTCCACAATACAGTAATCAAAATATGACTTTCAAAAGGTAGAAACAGTTCTGTCCATAGCAAACTATGGATGCAACACTTTCAACACAAAGTACCTTGGATGCGTCACAATCACAAACAAAAACAGCCACAGGGAGGGTGATGCGTCGGTTCCTTACGCCCAGGGAAGGTGATGCGTCGGTTCCTTACTTCAGGGGAGGTGATGCGTCGGTTCCTTACTTCAGGGGAGGTGATGTGTCGGTACCTTACTGCCACGGAGGGGAGGGGAGGTGATGCGTTGGTTCCTTGCTGAAGGGGAGGTGATGCGTCGGTTTCTTACAGTGCGGGGAGGTGATGGGCCGGTTTCTTCCTGCGGCCCCAGTGTTCTTGTAGACTTGGCGCCCCAGTGCGATGTGTGGTACACCGGAGGTGAGGCGTTGCTTTGCGAGGCTTCGCGTTGTCCGGCGTCAGTGCTGGAGGCTGCGCGGCGAGGCTTCGCGTCACCCGCCGGGACTCGGCGCGGCTTTGCGTCACCCTGCGCCGGTTCCAAGAGGCTTTGCACGGTTTTGCGATGCGTCGCGCCGGTTGTTGCAGAGATCAGCTGCAAAACCCACTTCTGAGGCCTTTTGACTGCAGGATACAACAATGTCTCAGCTGGAAATCAATGACAAGGGCAATCAAAACAGTGAGATAAATCACATAGGGTAGGGGAACAAAGGAAGGGAGACCACACTGGGCAATGTAGAGTGAAGGAGTTATTATTTGTAAGTAGTTATGACAGCACTACAGTACAATTAAATATACAGTGACCATAACACACAAGTGAGCGCTGGGCATGCTAGTGATGGTGGGCGGCGCAGTGACACAAGGGTGAGAAATAACAGCGTGAACGGCGCAAGGCGTAAGGAAAGTTACAAAAGTGGTCAAAAATACAAGATAAATATATACAATATGGTCTGTAGAATTCAGGGTAAATTAATTGACCACAACAGCGCCAAAGTTGTATGCTGGGTAGTTGACGGCGTTTCAACCTAACTGATTTCAGGTCATCATCAGGGCAATGGTCACGAATTTCAGAATTAGTGCTGGGAGGAACAAGGCAATTGCAAGCTTGAGTGCGAAATGGGTAACTCTGGCTGTGTTATTGGGCAAGACCATATTGTATATATTTATCTTGTATTTTTGACCACTTTTGTAACTTTCCTTACGCCTTGAGCCGTTCACGCCCACCATCACTAGCACGCCCAGTGCTCACTTGTGTGTTATGGTCACTGTATATTTAAATGTACTGTAGTGCTGTCATAACTACTTACAAATAATAACTCCTTCACTCTACCTTGCCCAGTGTGGTCTCCCTTCATTTGTTCCCCTACCCTATGTGATTTATCTCACTGTTTTGATTGCCCGTGTCATTGATTTCCAGCTGAGACATTGTTGTATGTTAAAAAACTTAACCCGGTCTCACCTGGGTTAACGGGTTTACTCCTGTAATTGTTTTTTGTTTTTTTGACTGCAGGAGGCACCTCAGGCAAGGGTAGGACTCACAGATGGCAGAGTCCAGCAGCACCAGCAGAGTTGCAGGAAGTCGTTTGTGTCCCTGAGACTTCAGAACAGGAGGCAAGCTCAATTTCAAGCCCTTGGAGATCTTTTACTCTAGCAGGTGACAAAGCAAACAGCAAAGTACTTTTCTCCTTTCCTTGGCAGCAAGTACCCACTGCAGGCCAACCCCAGACAGCAAACAGCACAGGGGCAGTACTCCTCCTCAGCTTCTCCGGCTCTTCTCCTTGGCAAAGGTTCCTCTTGATTCCCAGAAATGATCTAAAGGTCTGGGGTCTGGGCCCCTCTTTTTATACACAAAAATCCTTTGTTCTCTGAAGGCAGAGAGTGTCTGTACCCAGCCAAAACCAGTTCTGTCATCACTGGTGCAGCTTCTTGGCAGGGGGTGGAGACAGCATTGGTGAAGGCAGACCAGGCCCATTCAGGTGAAAGGAAATCGCCTCCCCCTACTCTAAATTCAGCCCTGGTCTATTCAGCCCAGCCCTGACTCATCAGGCTCTCTGGAGCCACTGCCCCTGTCCAGCCCCTGTCATCCAAAAGCCAGGCATGCAATACACAAACCTAGCAGAGGCACACTGGATGGTTAGGCAAGAAAATACCTACTTTCTAAAAGTGGTATTTTCAAACACAGAATGTAAAAATCACCCTCACTAAAAGATGCATCTTAACATTCTGAGTTCAGACATACTAAACATTATTTTCCTACCTTGTTCCCAGGGCCAGTTATGTTTATAAGATGTTATAAACAAACTCCCCATTCCGTCCTATGGGAACAGGTAGCCTTGCAAAAGTGAAAAACGTAATTGGCAGTATTCACTATCAGGACATGCTACACACATCAGGCATGCCCTACCTTTCACCTACACTGCACCCTGCCCACAGGGGTACCTAGGGCCTACCTTAGGGGTGCCTGACATGTAAGAAAAGGGAAGGGTAGGGCCTGGCAATTGGGTGCACTTGCCAAGTTGACATGGCAGTACCAGACTGCACACAGGGTCTGCAATGACATGCCAGAGTTACATTTACAGGCTGCTTCTGTGGGTGGCACCATCAGTGCTGCAAGCCCACCAGCAGCATTTGATTTACATGCCCGGGCACACACAGTGCACTGTACTAGGGTCTGACTAGTAAATCAAATATGTCAATCATGGAATCACTAATCCATAACAACAATTTACAAAGGGAGCATATGCACTTTAGCACTAATCAGCAGTGGTGAAGTGCCCAGAGTCATAAAACCAACAAAAACAGGTCCGAAACAATACAGGAGGAAGGCAAAAAGTTCTGGGATGACCCTGCAAAAAGGGCCAAGTCCAACACCTGCAGTTAGATGCAGTGCACTGCCAAGTACATGGGTGGTGTTAGGATGCTCAGTATCTGTCGAGCAGAAGGGCCTGTGGCTCACTTCCGCCATAGGCAGCAATCCGCATGGAAGACCTCCCCAAATGGACCAACATCACCACTCAACTGACAGCACTCCACTGGCTCCCCATCCATAAGAAATGCCAATTCAAGATTCTGATGCATGCCTACAAAGCCCTGCACAACCAAGGAGCAGCATACATCAACCACCGCCTGAGCTTCTACCAACCCTCCAGACTCTTGTGCTCCGCCTGCCTCTCCCTCGCCCACATCCCTCTCATCCACCGAAGCAACTGTGGCAGACGCTTCTTCTCCTACCACACCACAAAGTCCTGGAGCAGCCCCCCCTCCATCTCTGAACCTCACCCTCCCTCCAGGAACTCAGAAGGGGACTCAAGACCTGGCTATTCAATTGATGCCACCCAAGCAGCTCGGCTCTCACCGCTAGGATGCACATGAGGGTGATTAGCTGTGCTTTGCACATCCAGTTTGATTGATTGATCAATGGTCTAGGTTGGTCCCCCTGGGTAGCTGGGGCAGCTGTTTGGATGCCGCTGAGGCAGGGTGAGGACCAGATCTGGGATAGGTCACTGCTACTACATTGTGGTTCATGGGGCCTCCAAAGGAGCTCAACCCCTGCGCCATCTGCAGCCCCAGCTAAATGGTGCAGCAGGCCCCCAGTTGAGTCAAAGAAAGGTCCAGCAGGGTGGCAGGCACTTCAGGACTCAGTGCCTAACCAGATAGTTAGGGTCCTTGCACCGGTGTTAGCCTGGTGAGATCAGGAAGTAGGGCCGCTGCGGACCAAAGTCAGGGAGCAGCCATCTTAGTCGTCTCCAAACTCCATCTGGTGCTCAATTTGTAGTGGAGACTAGCCTCTTCTTTTCCTACTTTGTCTTTTTGATTTCTGAGTGGTTGATGCAGGCTCATCATGCTTAAGGTTAGCAGGTCTCTGTGTGATTTCTGCCTTTTACCCCTCCTGTGCATTGATCTTCTTTCTAGGTTTCTTTTGGTTCTGATATGAAGAAGTAAAACGTTTTTTTGGAGCTCTGTATCCATTATAGTTCATCACCGACAATGAAGTTAGTCTTAGTTTATTAAATAACCTCCGTTTAACAAGTAGAACAGGACCCCATCTGATGCAAACAATGAAATATAGTGAAATATCAAAAAGAAATACTAAAACAAAGACCAGCTTAGAGGGGTAATTTGCAGTGGTTATTTTGCAATGTCCCACATTAGTAGACATTCTTCAGAGCTTTAACACTTTATTTGGTGTCTGGGAATACACAACATAATAGTTGCAATAGTTTCTGATGTTCAGTGATGAAAATGATATATGTTTTATTCTCTTCACTTGCCAGTCATCACACATAAAGAAAAATTACATGGTTTTGCCTTCAAATTTTAATGTAAATTGTTCTCCTTTCCAGGTCATTGCTTAACCATTGTTTCAAGTCTAAAGGTAGAAGAATTATAGAAAAGGAATTGATACCCTGATTTGTTAATAATTAAAGACTATACAACTATTAAATTCTTATGCAAAGGGCTGCAAATTATAGTATAAAAACAAGAAAGCCTGGTGAAGCTAATATTAAAACCTCAATTAGCTGCCAACCTCCACCACCCACACTTCCCAAAGAAAGAGCAGAGATACATAGCTAAAGACTACAATAAACCTGTACAAAAAGAAAAATATGCATAAAGTCAATTATGTCAATAATGAGATGCAAATATACTGACAAATATCATGCAATGGGACGCCTTTGACCTCAGATCTTGATGGTCTTTCCTCCTAGTGAGATGATCATGGAACCTCAGAGGTGTACTTTTTTCAGAGGTACATGTGATGGTATAGAGAACCCACAAACATAAGTTGTCAGTCATTGGCTTCTTGCCATACCCTGCCAAACCATAGATGACAAACTAGAAATCATTCATCTGAAAGACTTTTGTCTGACCAAATGCACGAGTAGCTGCCTATGAATGTCTAGTGATTGAAGGTCATGGCCATCCAATATAAAGGGTTAGTTCAGAACAGTGACAGAAAAGTCTTGTGATCATAATTTGGAGTTGTTGGACTTGGCCCTTTAGGCAGGGTCACCCCCAGACGTTTTTACTTCAGTCCTCCATTTTTTGCTGAACTCATTTTTGTTGGCCATAGGACTTTGTGCTCATTACCACTGATAACCAGTGTTAAAGTGCTTGTGCTTTCTCCCGAAACATGGCAGCATTGGCTTATACCCAATTGGCATATTTGAGTGCGACCCACTCAAGCAGCCTGGTAAACATGTCTCAGTCCTGTCATTGCAGAGCCTGTGTGTGCAGTTTTTGAACTGCCATTTCAACCTAGCAAAGTAAAACGTTTGCCAGGTCCAAACCTTTCTTTTTTAATACATATAACACATCCCTAAGGTAGGCTCTGGACAGCCCAGAGGGCAGGGTGCAATGTATTTAAAACGTTGGACATGCACTTTCAAGTTTTACATGTCTTCGCAGTGAAAAGCTCTTACATTCAATCAATCAATCAATCAATCAATCAGTCAGGCATTTGTTAAGCGCGACTACTCACCCGTAAGGGTCTCAAGGCGTTGGGGGCAGCGGGGGGGTGCAGGTTCCAGTCCATCAAGGAGGGGGTCTGTCGAAGAGCCAGGTTTTGAGGTTTCTTGCGAAGATGGGAAGCGATGTTGTCTGTCGGAGGTGGAGCGGAAGGGCGTTCCAGGCTCTTGCCGCGAGGAAGGAGAAGGAGCGGCCTCCCGATCTGGTCTTTCTGGTGCGGGGGACCACAGCGTAGGAGAGCTGGGCTGATCGTAGGGTGTTTTGGGGTGCGTGAAAATTGAGTCGGCTGTTCAGGTATGCTGGTCCGGTGTCGTGGAGGGCCTTGTGTGCGTGGGTGAGCAACTTGAAGGTGACTCTGGCCTCGATGGGGAGCCAGTGGAGTGTGCGCATGTGCTGGGAGATGTGGCAGTGTCTTGGCAGGTTGAGGACCAGTCTTGCGGCGGCGTTCTGGATGTTCTGTAGCTTGCGGGTGAGGTTTTTGTTTATTCCGGCGTAGAGTGCGTTGCCGTAGTCGAGTCTGCTGGTGACCAGGGCGTGAGTGACGGTCTTTCTGTGTTCAAGGGAGATCCATTTGAAGGTCTTACGTAGGAGGCGGAGGGTGTGGAAGCAGGAGGACGAGACCGAGTTGATCTGGCTGTCCATTTTGAGCTCGGAGTCCAGGATGATTCCCAGGTTGCGTGCGTGGTCCGTGGGGGTGGGCGGGTTTCCGAGGGCAGGGGGCCACCAGGTGTCGTTCCAGGCGTCGGGGTTTGGGCCCATGATGAGTACTTCTGTCTTGTTGGTGTTTAGTTGTAGGCAGCTGTTTTTCATCCATTTGGCGACGGCTTCCATGCCTTCTCGAAAGTTGTGTCTGGCGGTGTTGGGTTCGTTGGATAAGGAGAGGATGAGTTGGGTGTCGTCTGCGTATGACACGATGTTGAGTCCGTAGGTTCTGACAACGGGGGCGAGTGGAGCCATGTAGACATTGAAGAGCGTAGGGCTGAGGTAGGACCCCTGAGGGACTCCGCAGGTGGTTGGTGTAGGGTCCGAGAGGAAAGGGGGGAGTCTGACCCGCTGCGTTCTGCCAGAGAGGAAGGAGCGGATCCATTCAAGGGCCTTGTCCTGGATCCCTGCGTCGAGGAGTCTGCGTATTAGGGTGCGGTGAGAGACTGTGTTGAACGCCGCTGAGAGGTCGAGGAGGATGAGGGCTACTGTTTCTCCTTTGTCCAGGAGGGTGAGGATGTCGTCTGTTGCGGCAAGGAGGGCGGTTTCCCTACTGTGGTTTTTTCTGAAGCCGGATTGGGAGGAGTCGAGGATGTTGTGCTCTTCGATGAATGTGGCGAGTTGGCTGTTGATGGCTTTCTCAATGACTTTCGCTGGGAACAGGAGCAGGGAGATGGGTCTGTAGTTTTTGAGGTCGGTGGGGTCCGCCGAGGGTTTCTGCAGGAGGGGGTTGACCTCGGCGTGTTTCCAGTCGTCGGGGAACAAGGCGGTCGCCAGGGAGCGGTTGATGGTGTGGCGGAGTATGGGTGCGATGGTGTTGGCGGTTCTGTTGAAGATGTGGTGGGGGCAGGGGTCTGTGGGGGCCCCGGAGTGGATTGACTTCATTGTCTTCAGTGTGTCTTCGGTGGTGCAGGCTGTCCAGTTGTCAATCGCTGGCTTCAGGGTGTCGGGGTGGTTGGCGGGGGTTCAGTGTGTTGGTTGTCTTCGTGGAAGTTGTCGTAGATGCTCTTGATTTTGTGGTGAAAGAAGGTGCTGAGTTTGTCGCAGAGGTCTTGTGAGGGAGGAATGTCCGTCGATTCGCTGGTGGGTTGGGCGAACTCCTTGATGATGTTGAAGAGATCTTTGCTGTTGTGTGCGTGTGTGGAGATTCTGTCTTCAATCGCTTTTTTTCTTGTTTTTCTGATGAGTTGGTTGGTGGGCGTTGGTAGCGGCTCTGAAGTTGTTGTGTGCTTCTGTGGATTTGGTGTTCCTCCAGGCCTTTTCGAGGCAGCGGCAAGTGCGTCTGGACTCTCGAAGTTCGGTGGTAAACCATCTGGCTTTCTTGGCGTGGGTGTTGTTGTTTTTCTTGAGGGGGGCTATGGTTAGTTTTTTGCTACTGCAAGGCCTATCTCTCCCATAGGATAATATTGGAGTTGCCTTATTACATTTTATAAATGTAATTTCCAAATGGTAAGAAATAAACAGTTCATGTTTGATGTCTCAGGAATCACAATTTAAAATCCTAACTTATGGTGAGAGTTATATTTTAAATTGCAATTCTGTAAATGCCACTTTTAGAAAGTTGACATTTTCTTGCCTTGAATGAATGAATAAATGATATAACTTTTAAAGTGCACGAATGCCCGGATGCATCTTGGTGCTATGCAGAGCAGAGAAGAGCATCAGTGTCCTGAGTAAGAATGCTGTAGGGTCACTGATTGACTAATTACCTTATCCATTTGGTGCATCCAGCCTGTCTCTTGGACAGGCTGGATGCTGACAGTTGGGCTTTGTGTATTCCTCCTGGACTCCCACACACAATGGGAAGTTAGGTGTGACTGAATGGGCCATCACTGGCAGGATGGGAGGAAAGAGCTTGGCACATCTCCACTTACACTTGAATAGGCTGTGTCCTGCCACCACACAAAGGGCTACATACACTCTGTAGTTAATCTGGAGCCAGGGCAGAGAAGGCAGGGCCTCTGTGTACTTCAAATGCATGCCTCTAGGAACATCTCTCCACTTCAAAGGCACAACTGCATATAAAAGAAGTGCCTCAGACACCAACTCTTAGTTCAGTTCACTTCTGGACCTGTGGATACTCTGTCAGGAATAAGGACTGCTGTGCTGCTACATGGACTGCCACTCTGCTAAACTACTGCTATAAAGGAATTGCTGCCCAGCTATGCTGACCTGATGCCCTCTTGTCTGGGGAAAAAGAACTGGACCTGCAACTTTATCTTGAAATCCGGACCCCAGTGTGACTCAAAATGCTAGTCTGCTGGCCTCCTGATCTGAGCCTCGGGGACATGGAAGGCTCTCCAACAGCTCCTGGACCCGTCTTCAGTGAGCTCCAGACCCCCAGGTGGTGCCTCTCAGGTCCTGGATCCTTGATGTGGTTCACAGGGTCTTTCAATTAAGCTTTTGGGTTCTTCACAACCGTGAACTGGCTTGTTCATACCGGAACCTCACATCTTGCACCAAAATCCAGTGTGAGCTGCCGCCAGTCCATCTCTACTCACAGCAGCATCGACAGCCAATGGGGAACCACCAATGAAAAGCTCCAGTCTGCCCTTCCGTGACGCCGGGCCTACTCTTTACACGTGCTACCACCCACGGATCTCTCCTTGCTCCTCACGATCCTCTCGATCACTAACAGGACTTTTGGCACAAAACTTGACAAGGAAAAGACCTCAGCAGGACTAATCTGGGACTGTATTTGGCCCATGCTCCATCGCAGTGGGCCTGAACTGGTGACTTTGACCTGGTCCAGAGCGAGAAGATAGCCGTGGTTGGCGCTTTCTGCTTTTAGGCACTATTCTACATGTTAGACCTGGATTTTTAAGCTGGTTTATTCACAAACTTTTTTTTTTTGGCTTCCTGTTTTTGACCCTGTTTTCATTGGTTTCAGGACTCTGGGCACTTTACCACTGCTATTCAGCGCTAAAGTGCATATGCTCTCCATGTGAATTGTGTTTATGGATTGGTGTTTCCATGATTGGCTTATTTGATTTACTACTAAGTCCCTAGTACAGTGCACTGTGTGTGCCCAGGGCCTGTGAATCAAATGCTGCTAGTGGGCCTGCAGCACTTATTGTACCACCCACACAAGCATCCTTTCAAAAGGTTCTCAAACCTGCCACTGCAGTGTCTGCGCACTGTTTTTACTGCCATGTCGACCTGGCAAGTACACCCACTTGTCAGGCCCTAACTTTCCCTTTTATTACATGTGAGCCACTCCTAAGGTAGGCGCAAGGTACCCCTATGGGTAGAATGCAGTGTATGTGAAAGGGGGGACATGTACTGGTGTGTTTGACATGTCCTGATATTGAAATACAGTGTATTTCGTTTTTCACTATTGAAAGGCTATCTGTCCCATAGGAAAGAATGGGAGCTACGGGTAACATCTTACATGTATAACTTTTTATTGGAACAAGATTGGGAAGTGGAGTTTAGTATGCCTGAAATCAGGATTTAAAAAATGCATCGCTTAGTAAAGATGAATTTTATATTGTGTGTTTGAAAATACCACTTTTAGAGAGTGGATATTTTCTTGCTTAGCCATCCTATGTGCCTCTGCTGGTTTGTGTATTGACTGTCGGTTTTGGAGTGACAGGGGCTGGGGATGTGCATTCACTGCAGACAGCCACTGGGGGGGGGTTGAGGTGTGTCCTGCCTTTCCTGGGTGAGTCAGAGCTGGGCTGAATGGACCTGGGCTGCATTTAGAGTAGTGGGAGAAGTTCCACTAGCACCTGATTATGTCTGGTCTGCATTTAGACAGGTGGGATGAGATTTCCTAGGCACCTGAAGAGGCCCTGTCACCCTTGCACAATGCTGTCTCCACCTCCTGCCAGGAAGCTGGGCCAGAGAGGACAGAACTGGATTGGACTGAGCTGAGAGGCTTTTGCCACAAGAGAACAAAGGAAAATGTGGTATAAATATTGGGGCCCAGAACCCAAAACTTTAGATTACTGCTGGACTAAGGAACCTGCCAGGAAGAAGAGCTGCCAGGAGGGGTACTGCCCTTTTGCTGTGTGCTTTGCTGGGTTGGCCTGCTGTTCCTGTTTCTGTCTTGGGCAGGGAAAGGACTGGACTGTTCTTTCTGCATTCAAAGTATCTCCAAGTGCTTGATGTGGAACATGCCTCCGGGTACCAGCTTCTGGAACTGGATCTTTCAGCTGCCACAGAGGAAAAAGATAACGCGACACTATCAACGACGCTGCTGCTGGCTCTGTGACCTGAAGGAACCACACAGGGCACCGCCACACCTCTTGTCTCACCGACGCCGCCGTCCAATGCAACCACTGAGCCGCTGCTTTTACCGTGACCTGTGGGCACCTCACTTCACACTGACTCACTTCACACCAGCGCCTTGGTATCCCCAATAACGCCACAACGGCGTCACCAACGCCGCTGCCTGCATTGTGACCTGTGGACACCACTCGTGGAGAACAAGGAGCACGGTCCCGCTTTGCACCGTAGCCCTGGTCTCACCGAAGACACAGCTTCAAGCTGACATCAACGCCGCTGCTTGCACCATGGTTCCAGGGCACCGCTCATAGGTTACTTGACGCACCGTCCCTTCCCACACCGCAGTCTTGGCCCACCGATGGCAGTGCCATCGACTCCAGATCATCAACCAACGCCGCTGCCCGCACCGTGACCTGTGGGCCCCACAGGACACATTGCCCCATCTTGCACTGCAGTCTTGGGTCTACCGCCGACAGCGCTTGAGCGACAACGACGCCGCTTGCACTGTGACCTGCCAGCACCACGACGAGCATCGCATCACTTTGCACCACAACCGTGGTCTCACGGATACCGCTGGATGACCGTCACCAAGCCGCTGCCTGCACCGCAACCTGTGGGCACAACACGCTGCACTACTGCACTTCACACTGCAGCCCTGACGCCTGCCAACACCGGCGCTCCTGACGTCAAACTCACGGAGTTCGACCTGCAACAGTGTGACTTCAAGGGCCCGACGACTCCTGCACTGACCTCCGGAACCGACGCCTGCCTATGCCGGCTCTTCATAGCTCAATGAGAGGCAGCTGATGCCCTGCATTTCCAAAGGTACTGTTTTGCGGGTCTTCCCAACACCATAGCTGGCCTGCGATGCCGCGGTGAGCCAGAACTGTTTAAATTTGTTTGCGCATGACGCTGTGATAGCCCCGGTTGAAGCTATCTACTTCAAGGAACTGTATATAAAGTCTGTTTTTGCTTTATTGGTATTGTGGAATGCTGTTTGTTGGATTTTTATCCTTTTGGTCTTGTTTTACACAGATAAATATTGCATATATTTCTAAAACTAGTGTGGTGTCCTTCTGCAGTGTATTACTGTGTGTTATGTGCGTTATGTGCAAAGGCTTTACACATTGCCTCTGAGATAAGTCTGACTGCTCGTGCCAAGCTGCCAAGGGGGTGAGCAGGGGTTATTTTAGACGTGAACTCCCTGTTCCTGACTAGAGTGGCGGATTCTGCCTGGTTTAGGTGCAAACTCTAACCAACTAGAAAACCCATTTCTAACTCTACAGTTCATTCTTTAAAAATGAATACCTCTAGTTCTACTGATTGGATTTTTGTAATTTTGGTCTCGTTTTATTTATTAAATTAAGCTCTATTTTTTTAACCTGGTGTGGGGTCTTTTTGTGTGGTGTTTTCACTGTTTTACTGTTTGAAGTGTTGCACAAATACTTTACACATTGCCTCTGAGTTAAGCCTGATTGCTCTGTGCCAAGCTACCAGGTGGCTGAGCGCAGGTTAATTTGGGGTTTGCTTCTGCCTCACCCTGACTAGAATTGTGGTTGCTGCTTTACCAGGGATCACACTCCAGTCAACTAGTAACTTAATTTCTAACAGAATCCATGATGTATATACAGACGAGACATCACCAGAGACCTTAAGCAGCCTCTTAAGGACTTTTTGGTGATAGTCAACCGAAAGGACGCAACTGCAGGAGCTCAAATACAGTTCATGCAAAACTAGAGGTAGGCCCTAAAGGGAGATAGGATGAATGAATGAATGGATGAATGAATAGGCCATTTGTAAAGTGCACAGTTGGCTGGCTGATGTCCTGTCACTGTTAGCTGAGTACAAGAATGTAAATCTGTCTCTGATTACCAAAGGTTCAGAGGCAGTGAGCAGCCAAAGTAAAAACCTCCTCAACAGAGTAACATGACTCATGGAACACTTTAAATGGCACCATCTGTGCACAGATGGTAGAAGGTGAAAATCCTTCTCTTAAAAATCCCAGAATAGTAAACAGATGAAGGGAGACAACTTGTAAGCCCTTATGGAAACATAGGTCCTCAACATGCCTCTAATACTGAGTATAGCGTAACCAAGATAATGGGCCCCAGTAGGCCCCATATAGATAGTTTTAATTCTCTAAACATTCCCTCTTCTGCAACCATGCCCTTTGAAGATCCAAGCTGAGCTACAACAGGGGTATTTGGACAAATACGTGGGTCACCACAATATACATCATTACCCACTTCAGTATCTTCGATATCAGCCTTTGGAGGAGGGAAATTGAAAGGTATGCAGCAGCCCCAGGACAGATCACAGGACTGCTCAAATCTCTATGCCACATGCCGCAATGTTGTTTCTAAAATTGAGAGAAGAAAAGCATGGTTCCAAAGATATCAAATAAGGGGCTAATGAATCTCTATAAATCTTCTGAAAGATGTTGTGTGATAGGGAGTGTGGCAGATGAAGAAAGGATTTGACTGAGGCAGTCTGCTCAGCGGTTGTTCATTCTCAGAATGCGTGAAGAGTACAGAGAGAACAGTTGTGTTTTTCGCCCAAGAATAGGTCTACTCTACTACAGCTGATCGCATTGGCTGCTTTATGATCCCCTGGTTGTTGATATAAGCTTTTCCCACTTTTTTGCCCCAGCAGGTCTAGACAGCTTTCACTTGAAGGATGATGGCACATACCTGGGTACCAAATGATGATGAGTTTACACAACTAGTATGACTAGTAGCCCGAAACGTTTGTTCTTGGGAATCCCAGTTTTTCAAGGTCATGGCCCATACCAAAATATAGGCATCCACCCACCATCACTAGAATAGGAAGGAGCAGAGAAATCCCCACCAACAGGTTCCCTGGGTCCAACCACTAAGGCAGAGCTTCCCTTACAGTGGTAACTTGGATGTATGCTAGAGTAGAATATTGACTGGTGTGAAGATCTGATATGAAATTGGATGAGGGATTCAATTAAGAATGAGAGCTTTGAAATGGTGTGCAGTGGCTGAGGATTGAGCTGAGGAGTTGACCCCATGAGGGTCCATGAGGCCCCTGTTGTAAACCTGTATGTAATAAACTTGTTCCTGAACTTACCTAGTTCCTAGATTATTTTTCTTTGATACAACTCTAGTGACCATGAGCAGGAGTACAGAAGTCTCCGATGAGAGAGCAAGACAGTAGAATTCATGGTCTGCTGCATGACAGGAAGACAACACTGTCTGCATATAGGGTTTTTGTTGCGTTCTCAGTTACCCTGGTTGAACTGCTCTATGTAATTTATATATTTTTGGTGCTGTCATGCATTTTGAATGGTACAAAACTGTTAGTACTAGCTGGCCTCTAAGTATGCATTCTTTTCAGACATGTGCATTAACTTCAGTGGCGACTCGCAAAGGGAATGCTGTGGGGCGGTGGGGCGGGGCAGGGCAGGGTGAGGGGGGGTAGTGGAGTGGGACATACGATGGCAAGGAGTAAAGTAAATAAATAAATAAATAAAACTATTTACCTTGCGCTCGCTGCATCGCCAACTCAGCGATGCAGCGAGCGCAAGTTAAGTAGTTTATTTATTTATTTACTTACTTTACTCCTTGCCGTCGTATGTCCGACTCCACTACACCCCCACTCTGCCCCGCCCCACTGCCCCACAGCATTACCTCTGCGAGCCACCACTGATTAACTTCTTACAGATTGAATACCAACCGTGTGATAACGCCTGCATGTCATCACGTGTACCTCACCTGTGTGACTTGATCTTGAATTACTTATATAAAACTCAGAGGCTGCCTTCTGAATCACCTGAGCAGCCTGAGTTTCAGGCAGAAAAACCTGAAATATTTCACAAGTGCAGGAGTAATATTTATACAAATTGAAACATACTGATCTTTGGTGCAGAAGGGTGTATGTATGCACCATAAACCAAAGTGATAGTCATAGAAGTAAAACATAACCATTGATGAATGTACTATATATTGTGGAGTCACATAGATATGGTTTAAAGAAAAAGAATACTTTGATGATAGTGACTACTGTTTACTGTGACTACATTGCTTTGGGGCTTCTGGGCTAAAGGAACTGGAAAAACTAGCAGCCTTGGAGTGCTCCTGTAGTGACCAGGGGCTGTTGAAATGCTTCAATATGCTTCAAAACACTGTCATGGATACCTATACATTTTATTTAGGAAGAGAAGGGGGTGGTGAATCAGTAGACAATTACGCGACTGCTTTGTTATTATTTGTATCAACTTGTGACTTTAAAAATATTAGTTATGATCAAGTGCTACATGACCGAATTTTCATGAAGACAAATAATAAGAAGGTGCAAAGGCAATTGTGGGTATATTTTATCTTTGAATGTACCTATGAATATTGTGAAATAATTGATTAGTCACAGTAATTCGTACTGGAGATTAAAGATAAATCCATAATGAGTTGTGCACTCAATAAGGGAAGTAAATTGTATCTAGGAAATACACAGGATAAATCAATGATAATTCAGGATAACAAAGAGAGTAAGATAAACAGAACTTTTTATTCGGGGCATGGATGTAAATTTCAACTAGCAAACTTTAGAGGGTGTCCTGCAATCAGTAAAGCTTGTTCTGTGTGCCGGACAAAGGCCATTTTAGCAGAGTCTGTAGGAGCACAGGACTAAAAAACGGATCGTATTCCTTGCTGAGGAAGATTGTGTCTTTCAGGAAGTGGTTTGAAATGTGGTTTTAATTATTGAGGACAAGCACAAAAAAAGAATTAGCATAACATAGGTATTGATGGTAAGAGAATAATGTTTCTAGTGGACTTATGTCCTTGATACACCATCCTAGGAAATGACATGGTTGAGAATCAGTGGGAAAAAAAGGATAATAACAAGCAGATGTACATCCAGCAGGATATACAGGACATAAGATGGATTTGTTAGGATACTTCTGGGCAATTTCTACTTTTGAAGTTAGGGGTTAGCTCTTTGTAGCTGAACTGGGTGAATTGCACTGGCCACACCAGGTGTAGATAGGAATGAAACTATATTACAAAGCATATCCCCCATTTTGCTTTGTGAGTAAAGCTAAAGGTGGTCACTAAGGGCCTGATTAGGATGGCAGGCAGACTCACATCCACCCGCCACCCTATCGGAGATGGGGGCCGCCCAACATAGTGTCAGGGGTCCCACAGGACAAATTACAATGCGACCGCCAACCGTGGCAGTCGCATTGTCCAGGGTTTCCATTGCGGCGGGTGCCGCTATGGGCCCCCGATGCCCATCCCCGTCAGCCTTTCCATGGCGGGTGAACCGCCATGGAAAGGCTGGCAGGGAGGGACCATCCTAATCCCTACGGCAGTGCCTGGTAGGCACTGCCACCATTTTAGGGATAGGAAGGGCTCCGACGCACCGGCAGCCTCAAGGAGCCTGTCGGATGCATGGCGGTTGGACTTTCCGACTGCCACAAAACCGCCCGCCATTGTAATTTGCTGGGCGGAAAATGGCCTTACGATGGCGGTGAGACCGCCACCAACAGCCTGTCAGTGGTGGTCTCACCGTGATCGGAATGGGGCCCTAAGTTTCTGAGGGAGACTTTTTATATAATGCTGGAAGGTTTGTGTCAGATGAAGAAAGTAGTCTTCACCGAACATCTTGGAGAATTAAAAGGTTTTAGACACAGTATAATTTTGAAGGATAGTACAATCTCTGTAAAACATTATGGGGCCGATTCCGATCTCGGCCGGTAGGGCACCGAATCGGATTCGGCTTAACCGGATCCGATTCGGAGCCCTCTTTCCTAACCGATTTGTACGTGCGTCTGGCCGAGCAAGTACGATGCGAGCGCACGCGAAATCGCCGACCGACTCGTTCCCGGGTCCGACCGCTCCGACCGACTCGCATGGACACGACTCACACCGCGCAATGGAGACGTTCCCCGGCCGGGCAAGTACGATGCGCGCCTCGAGCAGTCCGACCGACTCGCGCCGTCCGGCTCGAAAGAGCAGTCGGAGCCGGACTTTGGGGGTCGGACCCCCCTGTACGCGTAGCTGCGCGAGTCGCACACAGGGGGGACCCATGGGTCCCCCCTACATGTGCATGTACGCCGCGAGTCGCATCGAGGCGTACCCGCTGTAGGGGGTGCCTTGTCCGCCTCGCACCCATTGAGTCAATGGGAGCCCGCGTACGCGTTGTACGTCCGGCTCCCATTGACTTCAATGGGAGTCCGACCGACTCGAGTCCGATTCCATGCGTGCGCATCGTACTCGTTCGGTCGGACTGCCAGAGTCCGATTCGGTCGGAAATCTCTCCGGGTCCGGCTCGGTCGGAGTGATTTCTGGCCTGAATCGGAATCGGCCCCTAAGTGGGAAATGTGCCTCTCAAAAATAGTTTGAAACAAAGGCATTACCGGAGGATTGATGCAAAAAAAGGAAATATTGAGCCTGTGGAATAATCACTATGGGTGTCTTAAGTGGAAATCTCAGGTACAAGTCAAGGGGGTTTAAGATTATGCATAGATTTATGCAGTTTACATAAGGCCATATAGATAGATGGCCATCCTTTACCAAATTTACATGAAATGATGTTCATTCTTGCAGGTGCTTCTGTTTTCACAGCACGAGAATTAGCAAGTGCATACCATCAGGTAGTACCGAATGATAGTTCCAAGTATTTAACTACATTTGGCACTACTGAAGGGATGTTTCAATATCACAGTGTTCTGTTGGGTCTTGCAAGTGCAGTGTCAGGTTTTCATCAACCTATGAAAGAGACATTTAAATGAATCTCTTGAGCTGTGGCTTTCCAAGATGATATTTTGGTATTTAGTAAAGATCTGAAAGCACAAGGGTGGGGGCTGAACATTATAAGATGTTTCTGGGGGTGGGGTGCAATTTATTTTGAGAATTGATTGTGCTCCTCAAAATTACATCATAGCATCACGGTTACAATGCTCAGATTACAAAACACAAAAAAGTATATCGCAGGGACCAGGGAAGAAAAGTATTTTTTCAGACTGATTCTCTTGTGGAAGAAATGCAGACAATTGATGTTGCTTTCATGTATGGTGATGTGGCAATTGGATGGAAAAGTAGCAGTGTGAAATTAACCAAGGGGATAGTGTAGATTTCAGCAATGGAAAAAGACTGTAATGAAAGCAGTACGGGAATATATGGTAAAAGGCTAGCATGACGAACATAAGGTAGTGGTTGAGATGAAAGCTTACTTTATACCCCCATTTATATTGACTAGAAGGGTATTTAATCTTTGTCACAAGGAATTTTAGGTAAATCTGGCCAGCGACAAATCCTATGATAAACAAGTGGGTTAGGGAATGTGAATTATGTCTAAGAATTGGCAAATTTGCTACATCATATGTTCTGGAAGCTCAACCGCTAGATCTACAGGAAGAATTATGGAGGAAATTGAAAATTTACTTTATTGGTCTTTCACTGTGCTACTGTAAAAGGAAGCTTTTAGTATTTTTAGTTGATTAATTTCGAAAATGGCCAGTAATAAGAATGCTTGGGGAGATTGATTCTGAGGTGATACAATTCATGAATGAAAGACTGTGCAAGGAAGGGATAGCTTAGTAAATTGTTCCCTATCATTTTGAATGACAGACTTCTCTAAAACACAAACATCAACAAATTGAGTCTAGCATTCCCAAATTGGGGGTGGTTCACTATCCAGCCATGGTCCTACAACACTCAGTCCGGCTGTGACCACCACAAAACACACAATCTAAACGCAATGAAGTTCAAATGAAAAGTCAAGAATAATAAGTTTAGAAGAGGGAAAAAAGAATCAGAACAAAATAAAGTACTTGCTTCTCTAAAAACCTGATCCCAATACATCTGCTCGCCCATCCAACAATTTATCAATAACCAAATTTCAATTAATCCTTAATGAATATACACAAAGCAATGCATTTTACTCATTGTCATACAAATATTTTAAATAAGGCATTTAGTTCCAGACAACCTTAAATGTGCATTTGAATCTTTCTTTATCTTTCTTCAGTTCACAAAATGACCCAACCACAAGGGATACCCTACTCCAGCTGAAGAGGACACAGCTCCAGCTCAGAGTGCTTTAAAAATAATGGTAAGGTCTCCTGGGGTCATGAATTTAATGACCCAGGAGACTTACAGTGTTTTTTTTTACTTCCCGGGGGGGGTGTGCTCTGCTCTTTGTAGCACCGCATAGCACTTTTGTAAACTGTTGGTGGTGCTCCTGCCTCTCCTTTGCGACTACTAGTTAAAAAAACATAGAAATTCACTTAAAATAACAAAGGCTACAGGGACTTTATAGTTAGGAAATAGAATTAAAAAAACCTTAGAAATTCACTGAAAAAAACAAAGGTTATTAGGATGTTATAGTTAGGCTCAGATTTTACTCGTACAAAACCAGTAAAAATTCAGCAGTTATAGTTACCTGAGCTAACTATAACTTCTGCCCCCACAATGTACTGCTTATGACCTCACATATTACATCACTCAGGACACGGTCAGTGACATCACTCATGACATCCATGATGACATCTCAAATGATGTCACTGATGATATGGCTTACTGGAAATCCGGGAAAAGTCTGATCTTCTGTGACTGTTTTGAAGATTTTTACTTTTGTGGATTTTACTTTTAAAGACTTACTTTGGCTCAAGGATTCCTCGTGAATTCAATACCAGATCCAGATGCTGCGTCCCAGATGCTGGGCGAGCGTAGCGTAGTACTTCGCCCAGGGTTACTCCACACGCTCTATTATATCTTGGGATAGTGAGAAATAGAAACGTCTTTAAAACGAGGGGTTGACGGAACTCGTTGAGTTTCACCCCATGGAATTCTGCAGAGTTACCTAAAAACTCAGTGAGATTTTGCGGAGTTCGGTGAGCGGCGGACTCCGGGTATGTTGTGCTGCTTGCGTTGATTTTTAGCATAGGCAGCTTGTCCCGCACTGTAAAATCAATGCAAACGGCACCACAAGGCACGCCAGAAAACGCTGATTCTTTCTGCTGCTACAGTAGATTTTCTAGTCGAGTGGCAGCTTTCTCAACATGAGTGGCAGTTTCTCAAAGCGAGCGGTAGCGGCCTGCTGTGACTGCCTGTGTTGAAAGATCTCGCCGGGAGGTGGTCTAGTGCTCAATTTTCTTGCTCTTGCTGGCCAATGTTGAGTTGGCAGCGTGAGAAAAAACTCCACCACTCGGAACAACTGGAGTGCAAAGTGGGCAAAGCTCTGCAAACTCCTCCGGAATTAAAACCTTGATCTTGTGTGTAAACCTCAAGTAAGTTAGAAATATGTGCAGTACTCATAACTAGAAAGAGCACACTGTAGAGGTTGCAGCAATATGTGGAATAGGGATAAATTGGAGTCAATCTCTACTAGTAAGTTTTTCACTACTGCTGAATGCTTAGCACAAGACCCATTGATTAGGACAATAATATGTTCTCCCAACAATTTGAGGATTCCTATGTAAGCAAGAACACAACCTTGGGCAGGATTAATTTGAGACAGCTACCATTCATTCACCACCAAATCACCTCTGCTGGAGGTAATCGTCATGCTTTGATATTCTCCTCACGACAAGGGAATGTTTAACATGATTCTGGAATCATTTGCCTCCATGAAAATGGAAAACTTGATTCCATACAGAAGGTGTACCAAAGGACCAAGATAAATGTTTAACAGTACAGAGGGCAGCGTGTGATCTCTGGCGAGCTCCCCATAACAGCAGGCTAGGAGAGGAAGTGATCTCACCTAGTGACAATCCCAGAACTGTAAATAAAGGTCTATACAATTTAAGACAGATGGTTAGATTCACAAACGTTTTGAAATAGCTTACCAGTACAGTACTCCTGAAATCCTAGAGAAAGACAGGAATATTTCTGTCTACTCTTACTTAGCCATCTATAATCTTTTTAAAACATGGGGCAAGAAAGAAATGGGGCAATGGTTTTAAAGATATGTTGGACCTAAAGACAGCTTTATAAGTAGTCATTGTGTTACAACAAATTTCAATTCATCAGAGATTAAATAGCTGTTCAAGATGTTCTGCAACCTAGATTGTTCTACTTCCCTAACCTAAAGTAACAAGGACAAACATCCCTCCGGGATCCTGTGAGCTGAATTTTCTAAATCAGTATAAAAGGAAGCTTCAAACTTATTACAGTAAGCCTCAGGTTCTGAGATAGTGCGTCTATATATTTGCTGGTTTCCTATGATGAAATAGCAACTGTAATTGTTTTATTTTATTAATAACTTTTGCAAGGTAGACAGAGATTCAATGGATGGTGTCATATCATTAGCAGTGCTCCAGAATTAAAGAGAGACTGACCAGTTTTAAATGAATCAGTATGGGAGTTAGCACAACAATCCTTTTACTGCAGGAATTTCACAAAGGCATTTATGAGTATGTGTAACAGTTCTCCTTCTACACCAACCCTGGTCCAATTTTTTATGTTTGACAATTTCCACAGCTAGTCTGTGGTAAGGGTGAGTGGCTAATAAATGTGAATCTCTACTTCAAATTGAGAGAAGGAAGGAGAAAACTTTTAAGTGGCACAGGGAGGGATGTGCAAATGCCAAAATACACCTACAAAAGGCTAAGTAATTTGCAATCCAATAAATAAAATTGGCAGCCCTACTCAAATAGTACCAAAGTCAAAATAGGCTCAAATGTACTCCTGCAAAGTCCTGCAACAGGCCACATACCAGAAATGGCACTCACAGATGGTGCATGGGAATTCAACCTAAAGAACAGGAGGCAGAGAATAACACTACCAGCGTATATGTAAAAACACTTGAATAAACATAAAAAAGGTCAAATGACATTGGTGACACCAATACAAATCGCACAGTATAAATGTAAGCATAACAAATTCACACACTTATTTATTTTATTGTAAATATGTAAGTTGCTATTTTGTTTTTTATAAGACACATCCCTCACCTCACATCTAACACTACTAACAACACACTTAAAGATACATTACAGCACATTGTATGTCCCTGAGTGTTGTAATTGTCAAAATATGGTTCAGGTTGTGCGGACAGCCAAACAGGATTGACTAATCCCCTTTAAAGTAGCCCATTACAGCATATCTAGACATCAACAGTCCAGATGTATCTAACTTTTAACTTCTTCATGCTGACCCCGAGCCACTCATTATACACTAATTTCATGAAAATGGTTGCACAGATTTACACCAAATCACAAACAACATGCTTTCTGGGAACAGTTCCAACTTTTTTCCAAAATGGGTGTAAATCCGTTCGGCCATTCTGTCTGAATGGGAGAGCAAAGCTTCCTATGTGAATTAGCATGGCAAATCAATATTTTGGGACCACCCATATATATGTTTTAACTGAAAAAAAGGAAGGTTTATGTGACGTAGTTAGATGACAACTTCAGTTAAAGTGTTCCATTTTAAACTTTAAAAAAATCACTGAAATTCACCAGTTATAGTTAACTGAAATAACTATAACTCGCAGCCCACGCCATGCACAGTGATGGATGTCATGAATGATGTCATTTGAGATGTCATCATTTATGTTATCAATAATGCCATAGATCATGTCATGAGTGATATAATATGTGAGGTCATAAGCAGCAAATGGCATGGGTGTGAGCTAAAGTTATTCAGTTAAATATAACTGGTGAATTTCAGTGGTTTCTGGAGCTTAAAATAGAACATTTTAACTGACATTCTCACCTAACTATAATGTCACTTTAACCTTTGTTTTTAAATGTAAAGGAATATATTATTACCACACCTAAATATAATGTCACATTAGTCTTCTGTTTTTCTAGTAAATGTTTGAGGTTTTTTCAACATAAAGTATAAAAGCTAAGTAAGTAAGGCAATCCTACTGGTTTTGTCAAAGGGAAGGAACACCAAAATGTATTTGGCTTTAACAAGAGGTCAGCATATCAACACAATAATTTATCAATAACCAAATTTCAATTAATCCTTAATAAATATACACAGAGCAATGCATTTTACTCATTGTCATACAAATATTTTAAATAAGGCATTTGGTTCCAGACAACCTTAAATGTGCATTTGAATCTTTCTTTATCTTTCTTCAGTTCACAAAATGACCCAACCACAAGGGATACCCCACTCCAGCTGAAGAGGACACAGCTCCAGCTCAGAGTGCTTCAAAAATAATTGTAAGGTCTCCTGGGGTCATGAATTTAATGACCCAAGAGACTTACAGTGGTTTTTTTTACTTCCCGGGGTGGGGGTGTGCTCTGCTCTTTGTAGCCCCGCATAGCACTTTTGTAAACTGTTGGTGGTGCTCCTGCCTCTCCTTTGGGCACTACAACAACAACAATTTTAAAAACAAAGCCCATGCAGTGCATTATGGGGCCATTCTGTAGGAGCAGTGGATATTGTATGAGGGGCCTCCTTATGTTCCCTGCTTGAAAGAGTGTGGGGAGGGTGTTCAATTGCTGCTTTCTGCCTGTACTCTCCTGGGCAGGGAACAACGTATTGACCCGGGGAATGTGGTCCCCGGGACACTGCCGGAAATTGGGTCCCAAGGGATTTAGGTTCCCGGTATCTTTTCTGGCGTAGGGTGGAGGGCCCCACACTTTATCCCCAAATTAGACATTTAGGGCTCCAGGAGATGGGGTCCACAGGGCCATTATAGTCTTGGGCCCGCCACCCCAAATACAAAATATTTCGGGCCCCAGGGTATGGGGTCCCTGGAGCCATAAAATGGGTCACCGGAGGGGGTCTTTAACTCCTATTACTAATATAATAAATGAGGTGGCCTCCCATGCCTTGTACCTGCCCTTCCATTTTAGAATTTTGCTGCTGTACCAGTACCAAAAAAATACTTTTTGGGCTCATGCGGGTTATCTCTTGGCCCACTCATAAGGCCCATAACATCAAGGTATCCCTACCCTGCACATATTTCTTTTATTATTTATGTCATGGGGACACTGTCCCCAAGTCCTAAAAATGGCTGCCACACCTCTTTGTTGATGTAAGGCAGCCAATCAAATCTTCTCTTTTAATCTGCCTAGAATACTTTCTAGGCAAAGATGTAGCATTCTGCCAAATATGATGTAATTCTGTTCAGCCATTTTTGCTGTCGCATTGTCTAAAGTTCCTATGGGAAACCCCCCTTTTTCTCAGCCTCCGCTTGACAGATCACCCCAAAACTTTCCAGAAGGGAACTGAGATGGATGAGCTTTTTTTGGAAAGTTCTTTGAAGATTCGCCAGTAGGTAGTTATAGTCAGGATTTAGTTTCCATAGGAAGAGTGTTCTTCCATTTGGCAATAACTTTGGCATCGCTTGACAAATCCTTGTGAAATTGTCAAAACTAGTATGGCACTCACTCCAGTTGCTGTCTTGAGAGTTTTGGGGTGATCCGTCAAGTGGGGACAGAGAAAAGATGGTGGTCCCAAACCACGTTTTCTCCATGGTAATTTCTATAGGAACTTTACACATGGCTACAGCCCGATCTGTTGAGCGGAATTACACAAAATTTGACAGAAAGGTAGATGTTGGTTCATTGAAGTGCATTTTTGTTATTTGGGGTAAATCCACTTTCAGTCGTTTTTGAAGTATTAAGGAAAATCCAAATTTGTATACATAGGGATGCGGAGGATCCGTTACCCCTCCTGATCTCGTGCTGAGATCGGATTGTCTGTCAACACTTCAAACCAGGATTTGTTGGCAGCCATTTTGGGACTTGAGTTCCAGAAAAAATGTGAAATAAAAGAAAAGGGGTCATGGAAGAAATACCCTGACCCCCTAGGCATCTTGGGGGTGGTCCCACAGGTTCAAAAAGGATTTTTTTTTTTAAATATCAGTGCAAGTCACACTGGATCCATGGATCCCACCTAGAACTTAATAAAAATTAGGTGCAGGCTCCTGTGCTTCGTTATTATTTGGCCGCCGGGTGGGCCAGGTGTAGGAGGCATTTGCAAAACAGAGGATGGGGCCACACAGGCACCCCCTCCACGGGATTAATAATGGCCCGGGGACCACCACCTCCCCGGGGCTTTTTTGTTTAAAAACTTTTGCCTCTCAGACCCCCCTGTCCCAGGGACCACCACCTCCCTTGGACCACATGTGAAAAACAAAATGGGGGGCCTCTTGGACCCCTGTGCCCCAGGACCGCCACCTACCCGGGGATAATTATTTGTTATTGGGGCCTCCTGGTCTCCCCTGGCCCTGGAGACCTCCCCCTCCCTGGGGCCATGATCAATTTGTAGTGGGGGACTCAGGGACACCCCAGGCCCTGGAGACCACCTCCCTGGAGCCAACTTGCTTTTGTGAAGATGGAGGGGGCCTTACAGTCCCCCCTCCTGGGCTGTCCTTGGCCCTCGAGACCACACCTCACCTGGCAGGTGCAACATCAAGAAAGGAGGGGGGCTGCACAGCCCTCCTCCTGGACCCATAGACGGCCCTGGGGACCACCACCCCTCAGGGTTGGCTCCTGCTATGTTCCAGGGTGCCCACCCCCAGGACACCGCTGTTTGCTGTGGCTTGGCGGGAGCTTTACCACTCCTGTCAAGCCAGAGCAAACGCTCTGCTTCCAGCTCTTGCTTGCTGGAAGCCGAGCAGAATTGCTTTCACAGACAGGGAACTAACATTCCAGCAGCTCCCTGTCTGTGAAAGCAATGCCGGCTCCCGGAGGAGGTGGGGGGCTTGCAGTGACTGTGGGGTCCTTGATGCTCCCCCTAGGGTTCCCAACGAATGTGAGTGGGTACCCTGGGTGGGACCGGGGCACCCAGAATATAGGCTGGGCCTGGGGGCGAAATCGGCCCAGGAGTGGGCCACGCGGCCCCTCTACCGAATAGGCTGGGCCCCAGGGGATGGGGTCCCTGGGGTTGAAATCAGCCTGGGATGGGGTCTGCGTGGCCTCTCTTCCCTAATTTAAAAAACTAAAAAGGCCTTGCCCCGGGGGATGGGTTCCGTCCCCTCTCACAACCACTCTGCAAAAGTGCCTCCTGGTGCACAACTGGGGATGAAGCCCCCTTGGCTGCAGAGAGTCCTTGGGGGCCAACAACCCCTCCTGTTATCTCTAGTAAGTGCCACATAGCGGTACTTCTGAGAAGTAATCAGAGGTCATGCCCCATTTCATGACCACTCTGAAAAGGCACCTCCTGGGGCACAACTAGTTAGGGGATGAAGTCCTTTAGGCTGCTGAGGCTCCTTGGGGGCCAACAACCCCTCCTGTTACCTCTAATAGGTCCCACATAGTGGGATTGCTGAGAGGTCATCGGAGGAACCCGCTCCCTTTCTCTACCACTCTGAAAACACACCTCCTGGCACACTACTGGTTGGAGGATGAAGTTCCCTTGGATGCTAAGGGTCCTTGGGGGCCAGGAACACCTTCTGTTACCTCCAGTTCGTCTCATACAGTGGAATTGCTGAGAGGTCTTTGGAGGTCATGCCCCCTTTCTCCACCACTCTGCAAGCACGGCTCCTGGTGCACTACTGATTGGGGGATGAAGTCCCCTTGGCTGTGAAGGTCCTTGGGGGCCAATAACCCCTCCTGTTACCTTCAGTTAGTCCCACACAGCAGGACTGCTGAGAGGTCATCGAAGGCCACACACCCTTTCTCCATTACTTTGCAAACGCGACTACTACTTAAAAAAACATAGAAATTAACTTAAAATAACAAAGGCTACAGGGACTTTATAGTTAGGAAATAGAATTAAAAAAACCTTAGAAATTCACTGAAAAAAACAAAGGTTATTTGATATTTGATATTTATTAATTTATGTAGCGCCCGAATCACCCCATCAGGGGTATCTCAGCGCTGAGGCCACTGATTACAGTCAAAAAGGTGAATCTTAGAAGAGATGGGTTTTTAGTAGTTTCCTAAACAGGGGAAAGCTCTGGCAGTCACGTAGATCGCGGGGGAGTTCGTTCCAGACGGTCGGGGCAAGGTAAGAAAAAGCTTTGCCGCCCGACCGAGCCTTTCTAATTCTTGGAGTGCAGAGAAGTAGCTTGGAACCAGATCGTAGAGGCCGGGAAGGGATATATTTTCGCAGTTTATCCGATAGGTAGGTGGGCCCCTGGCCATTTAGGGCTTTGAAGACTGCACAGCAGATCTTAAACTTTACCCGCTTTCTCACAGGAAGCCAATGAAGTTTATTTAAAAGTGGTGCAGAGGCTGTTCTGGGGGGGCATTTTCTACCAGTCGGGCTGCCGTATTCTGGACTACCTGCAGCTTGTTTAGGAAGCTTCGCTAGCAGAGACTAATAGTGCATTGCAGTAGTCCAGACGGCTTAGCACAAGAGCTTGCATCAGTGTTTTCCTCGTAGAGGATGGTAACAAGGGAACACTCTTCTAAGCAGGCTGAGTGTATGATAGCAGGTGCCAGCGATGGTAGTGGCATGTGCTTCAAATGTAATATTCTGGTCGATCCGAATTCCCAGGTTCTTGACCGCTCCTTTTGGAGTCGGAGCAGAACCCAGCTCCTCCGGCCACCAGCTGGGAGACCAGCTTAGTGCTGCATCTCCATTCAGCATGACCTCCGACTTCTCGGCATTAAGTTGCAAGAAGTTAGCTCTCATCCAGGCAGCGATGGTTTTCATGCCCTCCGAGAAGATGAGTTGTATATTTGGATTGGACTTGTCAAAAGTAAGTAGGAGCTGGGTGTCAACCGCGTAAGAGATGGGGCTAAACCCCAGGGTCCTCATTAGTTTGGCCAAGGGAGTAACATAGATGTTAAAAAGGGTAGGGCTCAAACAGGAGCCCTGAGGTACTCCCTTGGTAACTTTGGTGGTCTTGGATCTGAAAGTACCCAGAGTGACTGTCTGGGTCCTATCTGTGAGGAAGTCTGTCAGCCATTTCAGAGCAACTCCTTGAACCCCGATGTCCTGCAGTCTCTGTAGAAGGATTTTATGAGAGATGGTGTCAAACGCCGCAGATAGGTCGAGCAGCACTAAAAGTGCTGCCTGACCCTTATCCAGGGCCATTCTGATGTTATCAGTTACCTCTATCAGGGCGGACTCGGTACTGTACTTGGCCCGGAAACCAGACTGGGAGACATCCAGGCAATTCGAGGATTCCACAAAGTCAGACAGATGCTTGTTTATATGTTTTTCAAGGAGTTTACTCTGAAGGGGGAGCAGAGAGATAGGGCAATAGTTAGACAGCTCAGATGCAGGAATTTTGGGGTTTTTGCGAATGGGGACGACTTGCGCTGCTTTCCATTCTTGTGGGAGTCTGCCAGCTCTCAAAGAGCTGTTAAGGATGGTGCAAATGGGTGTGGCTAGCTGTTGTGCTAATCTGGAGGAAATTTTTGCGGGAATTACATCTAGGGGAGACCCAGATTTGACTTTGGTAAGAAGGGATTCGACCTCTTCCGGCGTTAATGAGGGAAAAAAATGTATCTGCGTAGTGTAGATGGGGATAATGGGGCGTTCTATGGGAAAGTTGTTAGGAGTTGTGATGGAAGAGATAATTTTATGATAGATAGTATCAATTTTCAAGGTGAGAAAAGATGCTATATTATCACATAGCAGCTGCGAGGGAGTTTCTGCGGTATCGCAAGCCTTAGGATTAGTAAAGGTTTTCAAGATTTGATAGAGGGTCCTAGAGTCGTTACCAGCTTGTTATAGTTGGTTTACAATATGTCGTTTCCGTGCGGACTTTATGTTTTTATGATAGGAAGACAGTGCGGCTTTAAATCTCTCTTTGTCCTGTGTATAGTGTGAGTTTCGCCATGTCCGTTCCAATTTTTTGCAGTGGCTCTTTTCCTTCCGAAGGATGTTATAGTTAGGCTCAGATTTTACTCGTACAAAACCAGTAAAAATTCAGCAGTTATAGTTACCTGAGCTAACTATAACTTCCGCCCCCACAATGTACTGCTTATGACCTCACATATTACATCACTCAGGACACGGTCAGTGACATCACTCATGACATCCATGGTGACATCTCAAATGATGTCACTGATGATATGGCTTACTGGACATCCGGGAAAAGTCTGATCTTCTGTGCCTGTTTTGAAGATTTTTATTTTTGTGTGGATTTTACTTTTAAAGACTTACTTTGGCTCAAGGATTCCTCGTGAATTCAATACCAGATCCAGATGCTGTGTTCCAGCATCTTTTGACCAGTGGATTCTGGTGATGCTGTGTGGAACTCTGGGAGGAGGGCTTCCCTCCCCATCTGGAATACGCTGACATTTGATATTCCATTTGTGTCTGGCCGCTGTGTTCAGTGTTTCCAGTGATGTTGTGCTTAATATGTGTTTTACGGAACAGCATCATTCGTCATAGTGCTGAGGAGCGTTGCTTGATTGCGGCTTCCAGACTTGAAGTTTTTGGACCTTTTGGAGTATTTTTAAGTGCTTTACTTTGCGGCTGCTTCTACTTAAGTATCCGTGTACACCATTATGCGCTGCTTTGCATCCAATTGGTGTACTCAGCTTTATTAAGGATTCTTGCATCTACCACATCTTTACGCATCTACATGTGAAAGGTACTGTAAGTAAATCGCAATGCACATGAGATTTTGAAGTTGAGGTTGGGAACTTTTCTTCATTTTTCTGGGTTTTGGATGATTTTTAAACATATTTATATTTGTTTGCTGCAGTTTTGGGAAAACATTATTACCTGCCTGCATTATTTACTCCTTCAGCCAGTATGCAATTTGATCCGCCATCTAAGTTTTTTCAAAGTAAAGGGGAGACACTGATTCCATGGTTGAGATGGAAAGAATAATTTATCATTTACTTAAAGGCCATAGATGGTGAGAGAATGGCAGCTGAAAGAGAAAGAAAAACATTATTTTCCATTGCTTAGGCTCTGAAGGGCAGGTCATTTTTAGAACTTTACCTCAAGTTGAAGGTGGTGGTGTTTGAAATGTATATGAGGAAGCTCTGCTACGTATGGAAAGTCATTTCAAGCCTACGACTAGTGTTGCCCTTAACAGATTTAAGTTACATACCAGGGCGCAGGAAGAAATTGAGATGTTTGATGAATTTCTCACTGGCTTATGAGCTTTATCTTCAAATTGCAACTTTGTTCCTATTACGGACGAGATGATCAGGGATTAGATTGTTGTGCATGTCAAAAGCAAGAAGGTTCAAGAACAATTATGGATAATGGGTGATCTTAATTTGCAAGCTGTCATAAGTGCAGCTAAAGCTCTAGAACAATCTGAGAGATGAATGAAATCTCTTAATAAAGATAGTAAGAATGTTGGTGAAGTATGTAGGGTAGGACCTAGTAATTCCTGGAGATACCAAAACCAGAAGAGTGGCGACAGGCAGTTACATTGTTTCAGGTGTGGGAGCACAGGTCATGTTGCTTATTTTCCCCGATGCCCTGCAATAGGGAAGCAATGTAGTAAGTGTGGTTGTATTGGGCATTTCACATTTATGTAGAGATTTTAGGAAAAGCAATAGTAGTGACACAACTAAAGGTAAAATGTCATGTTTGGATGAAGATAGCAACCAGAGTGAACTCATTGAAAATAAATCCGGATAAGACTGAGTTGCTCGTCATCCCAACAAGTAACAGCCCCTGGTGTGATCTTTTTTGGCCTCCGGAACTAGGTGTAGTTCCGGTCCCAGCCCCGGTTGTAAAAAGCCTGGGTCTGAAAATAGACTCTGAACTATCTATGTCTTGCCAGGTCACCACGGTAGTAGGAACCTGTACTGGCTTACTCAGGCAGCTACGGAAACTTGCTCCTCTTCTGTCAACAGCTTCATTACAGTCAATTGTCTCTGCCACTGTCATCTCCAGGCTGGATTATGGGAATGCCCTTTACATTGGTCTCCCCAGAAGCTTATTGGGAGATTGCAGGTGGTGCAGAATGATGCGGCCAGGCTTATTTTTAGACTTCCTAGGAAAATACGCGCTACCCCCTGTTGCATAAACTTCATTGGCTCCCTATTAAACAGCGAGCGCAGTTCAAGGGTCTATGTATTGCTCATAAGGCAATCTATGGTCAGGCACCCAAGTTTATAAAAGATCGCCTGGAGAAATATGTTCCTGGCCGGACTCTGCGATCTTCTGAGGCCTGCAGGCTAGTCTCCCCAGGTACATCTCTAAATCCAAAGGGGTAGAGCGTTCTCTGTTCTTCTCCCGCAGATCTGGAATTAGCTGCCGGAGTTCCTTCGCAGGGAACCGGCTCTGCTCATCTTTAGGAAGCGTTTAAAGACTTTCCTATTTAGAGAGGCGTTAACGACCGCGTAACCTTCTGTCTCTGCTGCTGCTATTTTATTTCTGCCCTAGTGACTTGCTCACTTTTCTCTAGAAGCGCTTAGAGACCTGAAGGTGATTTTACGCTATATAAAAGTCATATAACATAACATAACATAACAAAGTGTGTTTTTTTTCAGTGAAATTCTAAGGTTTTTTAAATACTAATTTCTAACTATAACGTCCCTGAAACCTATGTTTTTTTCAGTGAATTTCAAAGGTTTTTTAATTGTAAATTTCTAACTATAACATCCCTGAAACCTGTGGTTTTTTCAGTGAATTTCTAAGGTTTTTTACATGCTAGTCCCTAACTATAACTTTCTTGAAACCTCTGGTTTTTTTCAGTGAATTTCTAAGGTTTTTTAAATGCTAATTTCTAACTATGTCTACATAGGTAGGACATGTGCAGAAAGAGGAAGAAAGGCACAGAAAGAAGCAAGAGAAGTGCAGAAAGAGGCAAGAGAGGTGCAGAAAGAGGAAGAAAGGTGCAGAAAGAAGCATGAGAAATGTACCTTACAACAGACTCATACAAAGTAGCCTAATCACTAATCAATCTCCCAAGATGTCTTAAACCTCACTTTTCTCTTGAAGGTTCAATATTCATTGACTGCTCAGAATGTTAGGCCTACCAAATATAAAACAGCAATCCTAAGCATGGCCAAGTTTGTGAAGGTATGCATGCGTGTGTCTCTGCTTTTACCTAGTGACACGTTACATAAAAATAAACATACAAATACTTGAATACCTGTGTTTCAAACAGCATACTTTGTAAATTTGTGTACAAAAAGGTAGAAGCAAGAGAAGTGCAGAAAGAAGCAACAGATATACAGAAAGAGGCAAGAGGGGTGCAGAAAGAGGAAAGAGAAGTGTAGAAAGAGGCAAGAGAGATGCACAAAGAGGGAAGAAAAGTGCAGAAAGAGGCAACAGGGGTGCAGAATGAGGCAAGAGGGGTGCAGAAAGAGGCAACAGAGGTGCAGAAGGAGGCAAGAGAACTGCACAAAGAGGCAAGAGAGTTGCAGAAACAGACAAAAGAGGTGCAGAAAGAGGGAACAGGGGTGCAGACAGAGGCAAGAGAATTGCAGAAAGAGGAGAGAAAAGTGCAGAAAGAAGCAAAAGAGGTGTGGAAAGAGGCAAGAGGGGTGCAGAAAGAGGCAAACGCAGTGCAGAAAGAACCGAGAGATGTGCAGAAAGAGCCAAGAGAGGTGCAGAAAGAGGCAAGAGATGTGCAGAAAAAAGGAAGAAGGGTGCAGAAGGAAGCAAGAGAAGTGCAGAAAGAGGCAAGTGAGGTGCAGAAAGAGGCAAGAGAACTGCAGAAAGAGGCAAGAGAGTTGCAGAAACAGGCAAAAAGGGTGCATAAAGAGGGAACAGGTGTGCAGACAGAGGCAAGAGAGGTGCAGAAAGAGGGGTACAGAAAGAGGCAAGAGGGATGCAGAAATTTGCAACTGCGGTACAGAAAGAAGCAAGAGCAGTGCAGAAAGAACCAAAAGAGGGGCAGAAAGAGGCAAGAGTGGTGCAGAAAAAGGGAAGAAGGGTGCAGAAAGAAGCAAGAGAAGTGCAGAAAGAAGCAACAGAGGTGCAGAAAGGGGGAAGGAGGGTAGAGAAAGAGGCAAGAGAAGTGCAGAAAGAAGCAACAGAGGTGCAGAAAGAGGGAACAGGTGTGGAAAAAGAGACAAGAGAAGTGCAGAAACAAGCAACTGAGATGCAGAAAGGGGTAAGAGGGATGGAGAAAGAGACAAGAGGGGTGCAGAAAGAAGCAAGAGAGGTGCAGAAAGAAACAAAAGAAGTGCAGGACGAAGGAACAGAGGTGCAGAGAGAGGCAAGAAAGGTTCAGAAAGAGGGAAAAGGGATACAGAAAGAGGCACGAGGGGTGTAGAAAGAAGCAAGAGAAGTGCAGAAAGAAGCAACAGAGGTGCAGAAAGAGGGAAGAAGGGTGCAGAAAGAGACAAGAGAAGTGCAAAAAGAAGCAACAGAGATGCAGAAAGGGGCAGAGGGGTGGGGAAAGAGGCAAGAGGGAAGCTGAAAGAAAAAAGAGAGGTGCAGAAAGAAACAAAAGAAGTACAGAAAGAAGTAACAGATGTGCAGAAAGAGACAAGAGGAGTGCAGAAAGAGGCAAGAGAAGTGCAGAACAAAGCAACAGAGATACAGAAAGGGGGAAGAGGGGTGCAGAAAGAGGCACAGGGGTTGCAGAATGAAGGGACAGAGGTGCAGAAAGAAGCAAGAGAATTGCAGAAAGAAGCAACAGAGGTGCAGAAGGAGGCAAGAGAAGTGCAGAAAGAGGCAGGAGAGTTGCAGAAAGAGGCAAAAGAAGTGCAGAAAGAAGCAAGAGCAGTGCTCACCTCGGATGTACAGTACCTCTCACTGCCTGGCTTACGCTCACCTCTGGTGTACAATCTCTCTCACTGCCTGGCTTACACTCTCCTCTGATGTACAATACGTCTTACAGCCTGACTTGCGCTCACGTCTGATGTACATTACCTCTTACTTCCTAGTTTACAATCTCCTCTAATATACAATACCTCTACAATACCTATCAAAGCCTGGCTTACACTTTCCTCTGACGTAGAATACCTCTCACTGCCTGACTTACACTCACCTCTGATGTACAATACCTCTCACTGCCTTACTTGCGCTCACCTCTGGTGTACAATGCCTCTCACTGTCTGGTTTACACTCTCCTCTAAAGTACAATACCTCTACAATACCTAGCAAAGCCTGGCTTACACTCTCCGCTGATGTTCAATTCAATACCTCTTACAGCCTGACTTGCGTTCACCTCTAATGTACAATACCTCTCTCTGCCTGCATTACGCTCACCTCTGGTGTACAATACCTCTTACTGCCTGACTTACGCTCACCTCTGATGTACTATACCTCTCGCTGCCTGACTTACGCTCACCTCTGATGTACAATACGTCTGACTACCTGCCTTACACTAGTCCCTGTTGCACAATACCTCATACTGCTTTACCTACACTCTCCTCGGATGCAGAATACCTCTCATCGCCTGAATTACACTAACACTGCTACACAATATTCACCTTACATTCTTCTCGTATGTACAATACCTGTTGCTGCCTGACTTGCACTCTCTTCTAATGTACAGTACCTACCTCTGACTTCCAGCCTTACACTCATCCTTGATGAACAAAACCTCTCACTGCCTGACTTGCGCTCACCTTCGATGTACAATACCACTCACTGCCTGGTTAACACGCTACTCTGATGTGCAATACCTATAAAATACCTATCACTGCCTGGCTTACACTCTCCTCTGATGTACAATACCTCTGATTGCCTGCCTTACACCTATCTCTGCTGCACAATAACACACAGTGCCTTTCTTACGCTCACCGCTGGTGCACAATAATCTCGATGCCTGACTTATGCGCACCTCTGGAGTTCAATGCAATGTAATAAGCATGATAATGTGAAATAATGTACAACGCCTCTCGCTGCCAGACTTACACTCATCTCTTCTGTACAATACCTCTCACTGCCAGACTTACGCTCATCTCTGGTATACAATACCTCTCACTGCCAGACTTACACTCATCTCTGGTGTACAATATCTCTCGTTGCCTGACTTACACTCACCTCTGGTGTACAGTATCTCTCACTGCCTGATTTACACTCAACGCTGATGTACAATACTGCTACAAAGCTATCACTGCCTGGCTTACATTCTCCTCTGATGTACAATACCTCTGATTGCCTGCCTTACACATATCCCTGCTACACAATAACACACAGTGCCTTGCTTATGCTCACCTCTCATGTACAGTACCTCTCACTGCCTGGCTCAGGCTCACCTCTGATGTGCAATACCTCCCACTGCCTGACTTGCATTCACCTCTGATGTACAATACCTCTCACTGCCTGGTCAACACTCACCAATGATGTATAAAACCTTTTGTTGCCTAACTGATGCTCACCTTTGTTGTACAATACCTCTCACTGCCTGACTTATGTTCACCTCTGGTGCACAATGCCTCTCGCTTCTTGGCTTACACTCACTTCTGATGTACAATACCTCTCACTGCCAGACTTACACACATCTCTAGTGTACAATACCTCTCACTGTCTGACTTACGCTCACCTCTGGTGCTCAATGCCTCTCGCTGCCTGACTTATGCTCACCTCTGGTGTACAATACCTCTCACTGCCTGACTTAAGCTCACCTCTGATGTACAATGACTGCCTTACTTGCCTCTCGCTGCTGTGCCTCACCGTGGCCACCATCCATGAACTGCAGACCACACTACCTACCTCACCGGCCTCACACTTTCCTCTAACTTGTGGGCTTATTGCCTTCCTCTCACTGCCCCAAATATGCCCAACACACTGGCCGCGCGACATACTGCCATCTACGTGTCTCTGCCATCTCACCTTGGATTCCAAGTCATGCACAACATCTCCTCGTTACCTCACCCCATTCACTTCACAGAATCCCCTCATTTTCCTGCCTCAAACTTACTTCTTCTGCACTTCAGGATGCATAAATCTCCACCGAGACACTCTTTGCCCTGGCCCTCAACTGTTGCATTTCTTCTATGCGCGTGCACTTCTAGCGCCTCGGTGGGCTTTGAGGCGGCTGAGAGGTCACATGGGTGGCAACAAAAAACAGTGCATTACTTTGTGTCCCTCCCCACTGGATATCACTATCGCTTCACTGCACGACACCTCGTGCCCCCATACCCACCGGTGCATCTGCACTCGCTGTCCAGCGTGCACTGCACACCAGCCTTTAGCGCCCCCTTGCACGGCAGTGCCAGGCTCTGTACTCTTTACTCTGCGCTCACGGCATGTCAGCCTCCTGCAATATCCAGCGCTGTCCCCACTGCACGACAGTGTCTTGGACTCTGGAATTGCAATTGTAAATGCTTTATATAGCACTTACTACCCCTGACGAGGCGACAAAGTGTTTACTCTGTACTCTATATCAGTGCCCAGGTAGGTAGGCAGTAAATAACAGGCAGACGTGCCGCCTGGGTCTCCTGCTGCTGAGCCCGGTGCTGTACTGCAAGGGCTGAGGACCCCACGTCCTGAGCAGCTGTGGGGGGAGGGATGAGGGGGGGTCTTTTATTCTTATCACCGCTGAGAGCTGCTCTCCAAGAATGCCTCAGGGAAAACTTCATGCTTGGGAATCTATGCGTTCGAGTCCCTGTCACAAAGGGGGGAGACCGGGGGGAGGGAGGGGAGTGGGCACAGATCTAATACGATAGCGTGCCTGCGGGCGATATCGTTTGGAATCCATTAATACACAATTCAGGTCACACTTGGCATTCAGATGATAGTTCAGTGAGCTGGACGCTAGCTACTGATATCGATGTATATAATGGAACCCCCAGAAGGTGCTTTGGGTCTCCCATGTGGTAAGACAGCGCTATGGTATTTACAGTGCGCATAAGGTAGCACACGAGGATATTGTGCGGCGGGGCGCTATCCAGCATATTTCACTTTTACTTGGCGCTCTGTGAGATAGTTGGGTAAGCTGAACAGAATTCTGACCCCTCTGGTCATTAAAGCGCGTTCACAATTCACTCTTGACATTCGGTAAGACAACAGAGTGGGCTAAGCCCTCACTCCCGAGATGCCTCTGCATCAAGCACACAAAGCACACACCACAGTGGTTCAAGCGTTATATGTGGGCGCTATGAAAACGCAATTCAGTTTTTACTTTGTAGGCTAGCTCAGCAGGTGAAGGGTGAAGGGCTAGCTGCTGTCATCTCAGTGCTTCACATTTGATTCGTTTTCGTGCGTGCACTCTGTGAATGCCCTCACTGGATCTTGGTTGGCGACGGCGTGTGCAGAAGGGGAGGGACTGGCCTGCGGCCAGACCGGGACACTGATAGATGGTGTGACTGTGTTGGACTATCTGCGCTCCACAGGAATGACCCTCTGGGGGGTGGTGGCGTCGGGACGCAGTTTGTAAAAAAGATTCAGCTCCAAGAAAATAAACTACATTCATTACTACTGTCACCTGCCGGTGCCTTCCTCCCCCACCTCTGGAACAGACCTAGCGCTCGTGCCCTGGAGGGCCTCGCTGCCCCCCACAGTGCAGGTCAGAGAGTACTGTGGTCTGGAGGCACTGTTTGCAAAGGTGGGTATGTGGCCAGGGAAGACGTTTAGTGGCGCCGCACGTGGGATGCAGTGATCTGAGTTTGCATGTGTAACTCACGCTACAAAAGTACTCGACTCTAGGCGCTTTTATTGTCATATTTCTTGTGGGGGTACACGTTTGTTCTGAGCGTCATTATAGTGCCCTGCCAGCCTAATAGACAAACGTTATGCTTGTGCAATGCAGACCTTTTTTATTTTTTTTTGACAGGATTCTCGCACCCCCTGAGCAGGCCTGCACCCTTTTCATTTTTTTTAACCTTTTTTTTACTGTTTTCTTGTGACTCGGTTACCGAGTCACAAGATGGCTGCCAACACATTCTGGTTTGGAGTGTTGGCAGCCAATCAGAATTAAGCTCGTGGTCGGGAGGATTCGCGAATCCTCCTCAGTGCTCAGATATATACATTTTTATTTTTTGAATTTATCAGGAACTACTGAACGGGTTTACACCATTTGGAAAAAAGGGCGCTTTCTGAACCAAGAGCTACATTTTTGCCAAATTTGGTGTAATTCCGTTCAGCAGTTCGGGCTATAGCCTGTTCCAAAATTTCCTAAGGAAATTAACATGGGGAAAATGCGTTTTGGGTCCCCCCTTTTTTCTCAGCCCCCGCTTGATGAATCACTCGGAAACTTTTAAGACAGGAGCTGACCGGAGCTGGTCATTAGTTTTGAAAATTTTGCGACAATTCGTCAAATGGCGCCAAAGATATTGTCAAAAGAAAAAACGCTTTTTGTAAAGAAACAAGGTCCTAACTATAACTACCTACTGGCGACTGCCAGTAGGTAATATATATATATATATATATATATATATATATATATATATATATATATATATATATATATATATACAAATAGAAGAATTAGAGAAAACTTTCAGCTCTGACACTCAACAACTAGAAGTTATTGAAAAATTCAAAACGGATGCCACAAGATGACTTAAGAAACAAGGAGAAATCACCAAGGCAGGGAAGGCACAAGAATTTCTGAGGAACAGAATTGATTATGAACAATGTCAAATCTTTACCTCTGCCCGTAGGTTCAACAATCTGAAATGACAGCGGCTCATAAGTAGCAATAGGTCGCGTCAGGAAAGAAATGTCACAGATACCGAAACCGAGCTGAGCTCGGACTTGGATACCGATAATGAGTCCAGCAAACAACAAGGCCCAAGAAGCGACACAGGGGCCAGAGCAACGCTAATCGTGGAATTGGATTTTTTACAGCAAGACCGCCGGCAAACATTGCGCCCAATAAATTCAAAACCCAGAGATGCAAAGAGCGGCAAAATAAACATAGACAACGACTTGCAAGACAAGATTCCCAAACAACAGAATTGGAGGAGAAAGCAACAACAGAAATATGCATTGAATGCACTATTGTAAACCTAACACCACTAAGTCTGCAAAAAGTGGAACAACAAATCTTGGCCTAGGGCTTATCATTTTGCCCTGAAAGCTCTTTCTAATATGGCCAAACACGAATTGACATGTATAAATCTATCAGAAAATTAAAACTCATGAAGTTCCATGCCAACAGACAACCTAAACAGAGCATGCCCAATCCAACAGTGACAGCTCACCAAACAGGATTACAAGTATCGGATATGACATTACTAGAGGAGCTAACAGCATTACAAAATGAACACTTATGGCTAAATTCTACCATTGAAGAACAGGAACTAGCTGATAAGGAACAACTAGAAATATAGGGCAAAGCTAAAACACCATTCAAGCCGACTTCCAAGTTCTTACCAATTGAACTAGTAATCAAAGACGTCAAAAAATTGGGCAGACATGAAGCAAAACAAACAAGAGCACACAATGGCCATAATAGGAGATACTTTGCGTTAATCAACAAACTCCAGAAACAGAACAACTTAGTTATATCTAACTTAGACAAAAGAGGAAATATCGTACTTTGGACAATGACAGCTTATAGGAAGAAGTCCAATGCCAACTACAAGATAACGTTTTATATTAGGGCCACAAAAGAACAATGGGCTCAAGTAAAAACTAACATCAAAGAAAACTAGATGTAATGGCGTTATGAAAGTCTTCTTGCACAGGAGGAATACAGCTATTTATGCAATGATCACCCAAGAATGCCGGTGTTATACATAATCCTGAAGATTCACAAGGATCCTATTAAACCACCTTGATGCCCAATAATTTCGGTCATTGGGGGGCTACATGAAAATATATCTGAATACATCGACTATTTCTTGCAGCCGTATGCTCAAAATTTCCCATCATTTGTTAAAGATACAGATTTCCTCAAAAACATATATGGGAAGATGATCTAGTTTTGATGTCTTCTGACATTTCGTTATTGTACACCAGTATCCGGCACTGTGATGACTTAAAAGCAGTTGAACATTACTTGAGAAACAGACTGCTAGCACTACACCAACACACTCTCGTGTCGATGAATGTGATCCAGGAATGTTCCTATTTTACAAATGCATGTATTAACAAATATGGGGGACCACCATGGGCGCTTGCTTCTCCCCCAGCTACGCATATCTACACATAGGCTGGTGGGAGGAGTGGGTGCTCAGGGTGGAATTCTCCAAAGAATGGGATGCAAACATGGTGGTCTGGTCACACTACATTGATGACCTCTTTGGAGACGGTCTGAGCAAAGTGCTAAGGAGTTTATAAATCAAAACAATGTCAATAATATCAACCTACACTTCACAGGGGAAGTTAGCAAAAGCATGATACATTTCCTAGATTTGGCGGTCTTTGACGCAAATGGAAAACTAGAAACCTAACTATATAGGAAAAGTACAGCTGGTAATTCACTTTTACATGCGTCTAGCTTTCACCCTCGGCATCTAATAGCAAGCATTCGCTATGGCGAATTGATGTGCACTAAAAGAAATTGCAGTTTATCGCACCATATTATAGCTTGTCAGAAGGACATGACACAAAGGTTCACGCAGCGAGGATACGATACCAATTTTAATCAGTACAGCAGAAAAAAAGATTAGCCACATACCGAGGGAACAGATGCTATTCAGCTGAGACCAAAAACCCAAACCAGAAGACACAGTCAGACTGATAACAACCTATAGCAATCAACGCAAACAACTAGCTAAGACATTCATGAAAAATTGCCACATAATACGCTCTGATCCCATCATAGGCAAAACAGTTCCAACCAAACCACAAATAACATATATGAGAGCCAGGTTCATGTGGGATAACCTGGTCAGATCAAGTCCTGCGACAAGAAGAACAACCGGTTGGCTTACCGGAACTAACGGATTCCACAAGTGCTCAAGGTGCAGAGCTTGCACAATTGGCACTAATACAAAGGAGTATGTGTCTCCTTTCTCCCACAGACCAATTCCACTGAGGGACAGTTACAATTGTAAAAGCGATTTTGCAGTATATGTGTTAACATGTAACTGCAACCTGAGATATTTGGGAAGCACGGTCTTACAAGTGCACAAGCGTATACTGCAGCACATGCGGGCCATAAAAAACAAGGATTTAACTTATCCTGTCGCCAGGCACTGCGCCGAATTCCAGCAAAGGACACTGTACCCCAAATTATCAGAGGAGGTGATGGGGTGAAGGCATTGAGGAAGCTGGAGACCATGTACATTCTCAACCTAAATTCCAAGTTTTCTAATGGACTGCATATAGAAGAGGATTTACATCATTTTCTATTAGAATTTTTTACAAAAATAGGGAACAGCATATGACATTTTCCACTGACATGTATTCTAATGGGCCAGGCCTCCTCATGAATATTAATCAATATATAAAAATACTTTAGAACCAAGTCATCTAGGAGCATGAGTAGCTAAGAAAACGGAAAGATTTGAAATTTTTTAGATTTATATATGATTATCAATCTTGCCCACCAATGCAATGATTAATTCAGGGGTATGCATAATCAGGAGTTCATATACAACAATCTTCTCTTTACTAAGTTTCCACTGTTTAAGCCACAGTAGCTGTAAATCAGTTAATCGAGAGCACTATGCATACAATATTTTGGAATTTACAGTGGTCAAACAATGCAATTTACTATTTATATTTGTGTATGTGTGATATATTAGGGTTTTGTGAGGTTTTAACAAAACAAACAAGTGAAAGAAGTATTTTGTCCATGTGTATGTATCTGCTTCCCTAATGCCTTAAAAGTACCATCCATGGCACCGCTGCGTCAGTGTGAGCTAGGTCGCAGCTGCGGCTGAACCTTGTCACAGTGACTATGCAACATTAATGAAAAAGATTAAGCATACACGGCGGGCTGTGTTCAGTTTGGTGTCGCAAATACGCCTGTTTAAAATTGAATCAAGAGGAGATATATATATATATATATATATTCACTGAAAAAACCATAGGTTTCAGGCACGTTATAGTTAGAAATTAGCATTTAAAAAACCTTTGAAATTCACTGAAAAAACCATAGGTTTCAGGCACATTATAGTTAGAAATTAGCATTTAAAAAACCTTAGAAATTCACTGAAAAAACCATAGGTTTTAGGGACAGTTATAGTTAGTTGGACATTGCACTCGTACAAAACCCGTGAAATTCCCCCGTTATAGTTAGTTCAGCTAACTATAATTCGCGCCCCCGCAATGCACTGCTGATGACGTCACATATTACATCACTCATGACATGGTCAGTGACATCACTGATGACATCACTGATGACATCTCAAATGACATTTTTTAAATTGCATTGTAATTACATTATACATTACATTACAAAATATACTTTCTCAGAATGAATTACTTTAGTTTAAATACTTTGCAAATAGGCAATAGACTTTTAAGTACAGTAGTTACAGTTGTTGCAATGGGCAACACAATTTCAAACACAATGCAACATTGAGCTCAATGTGAATTTCTAGTTAAATGCAATTAGTTACTTTATGGATTACTTTTCTAACCACAGGACTGGATCCTAGATTCAGTCCTGGGACATCTCCTGTAAACAGTTGAGTAAAAGCGTTTTGGTTACAGTAGTGATTTTTAAGGAATATTATTGTATTTTAAAAGTTGACAAAAACTTTTTCACATAGAATCACCAATGTTATCCTATGGGTGGAAATTCACTTAGCAGGTAAGTAGTGTTATTGTTACTTTTTCTTACTCAGTGGTGGATCCTGGATCCAGCACTGGTGCATCTCCTGTAAACAGTTGAAAGAATGCGTTTAAGTCATACAGGCGATTTTTAAGGAATATTTGTAGTTTGTGAAAATCGACACTTTGAAACTTTTCTGCTGAAAACCAGACAATGGATTCCAATGGAAGGAAATACAAGTTACTGGTAAGTATGGTTAGAATTACTTTTCAGGGTCAGTGCTGGGCTAAAAGATGCAGCACTGGGTTCTCTCCTGATAACAGGTGAGTAAATCGGAATTCGTAGTTCGGCTGATTTTAGAGGAATATTATAAAGTTCCAAAACTCCACACTTAGAAGAATTTCCAAGTGAAACCAGTCAATGTTAGCCTATGGAAGGAAATTCAAGTTACTGGTAAGTACGGTTAAAATTACTTTTCAGGATCAGTACTGGGCTCAAAGATGCAGCACTGAGGTCTCTCCTGATAACAGGTGAGTAAATCGGAATTCGTAGTTCTGCTGATTTTAGAGGAATATTTGTATGTTTCAAAAATCGACACTTAGAAACTTTTTCAGCAAAAAGCAGGCAATGATATCCTATGGAAGGAAATTCAAGATACTGGTAAGTACGGTTAGAATTACTTTTCAGGATCAGTACTGGGCTCAAAGATGCAGCACTGAGGTCTCTCCTGATAACAGGTGAGTAAATTGGAATTCGTAGTTCGGCTGATTTTAGAGGAATATTTGCACAATGGTGAAGGAAGGGGGTGGGGCCTGAGGTGACATCTCTGCAAACACGCCTGTGGCGCGTTTTAAGTTGGAGAATTAATTCCTCCTCAATCCCGAGGGTCCCTAGGGGCCAGCTAGCCCACCAGATACCTCCAGAGAGCTGCGTTGCAGAGAGGTGTTCAGAGGCCACGCCCCTTTTTGCACCTCTCTGCAACGCAGCTCTGTGGTGCTTTCTGGACGTACCTGATGGGCTAGTTGGCCCCCAGGGACCCTCAGGATTGAAGGGGATTTAATTCCCCATCTTAAAACGCGCCACGGGGCCTGTTTGCACACATGTCACCTGAAGCCCCGCCCCCTCCCTTCACCACTGTGCAAGCGCGCCCGTGGCGCGTTTTAAGTTGGGGATTAAGTCCCTTGAATCCTGAGGGTCCCTGGGGTCCAACTAGCCCACCCTGTACCTCCAGTATGCGCCAGGGAGCTGCGTTGCAGAGAGGTGTTCAGAGGCCACGCCCCTTTTACACCTCTCTGCAACGCAGCTCTGTGGCGCTTTCTGGACGTACCTGGTGGGCTAGTTGGTCCCCAGGGACCCTCAGGATTGAAGGGGATTTAATTCCCTATCTTAAAACGCACCACGGGCACTGTTTGCACACATGTCACCTTTAGCCGCGCCCCCTCCCTTCACCACTGTGCAAACGCGCCCCGTGGCGCGTTTTAAGTTGGGGGATTAAGTCCCCTTGAATCCTGAGGGTCCCTGGGGTCCAACTATCCCACCAGGTACCTCCAGTAAGCGCCACAGGGCTGAGTTGCAGAGAGGTGTAAAAAGGGACGTGGCCTTTGAACACCTCTCTGCAACGCAGCCCCCTGGCGCATACTGGAGGTTCCTGGTGGGCTAGTTGGCCCCCAGGGACCCCCAATATTCAAGGGGAATTAGTTCCCCCTCTGCAAACGCGCCAGGGGGCTCGTTTGCAGACTGCTGCAGGGAGGGGGCGGGGCCTCCGGCATGATGCCGGTCTTTTTTTTTTTTCTTTCTATGGGAGGGGGCCTGCGTGGCCCCCCTTCCCTCGGCCACTTTTGGCCCCGGGGACCCCATCCCCCGGGGCCTGAGGACCTACTTTTTTTTTTTTTTTAAACGGGAAGGGGCTGCGTGGCCCCCCTTCCCTGGGCCTCTATTGGCCCCGGGGACCCCATCCCCCGGGGCATGCCCACTGTTTTTTTAAAATAAAATATTCGAAGGGGGGCTGCGTGGCCCCCCTCCTCAGGCCATATAAGGCCCTGGGGACCCCATCCCCCGGGGCCGGCCTTTACGTTATTTTATTATTATTTTTTAAATTCCTTTTATGGGGAGGGGGGCTGCGTTGCCCCCCTCCGTGCCACTAATGGCCCCGGGGACCCCATCCCCCGGGGCCTGGCCACTCGTTGGGGACCGTGGGGGGGTCCCCAATACCCGCACGGTCCCGCCGGCTTCCCGCGTCCTGCGGGAGGCGGCATTGCTTTTCCATAGTTTGCAATGACTGGGCGGGAGCAGCGAGGCTCCCGTCCTGCCATTGCAAACAGCAGTGCCCCGGGGGTGGGCACCCCGGGACACTGCAGGAGCCGGCCCTGGGGGGTGGCGGTCCCCAGGGCCACCACAGGCTCCAGGAGGGGGGCCGCGCGGCCCCACTCCCAACCAATGCACAGCCCCGGGGAGGTGGTGGTCCCCGGGGCTCGGGGGTCCTAAACGGACCCCCACATTTTTTTATTTAGTGCCCCGGGGAGGTGGCGGTCCCCGGGGCATGTGGGGGGGCTCGAGCCCCCCACACAGGTAATTTCAATTTTAAAAAAGAAGCCCCGGTGGGTGGCGGTCCCCGGTGCTGCGGGGGGGCCGTGTGCCCCCACCACCATTATTTTTATAAAGCCCCGGGGGGTGGCGGTCCCCGGGGCTTGGGGAGCCTTAGAGGCCCCCCATGTTATTAAATTAAACCCCGCATGCCCCCGGGACTTGGCCCACCCGGGGGCCAATTAACCACGAAACGCGGGAGTCCGCGCTTCGTTTTTTTTTTTATCGGCAGGATCCGCGCACCCAGCGTGTTTCTACCCTTCCCCCTTTTTGCGTTTTGCGCAATTTGTTTTACTGTTTTCTTGTGACTCGGTTCTACCGAGTCACAAGATGGCTGCCAACACTTCCTGGTTTGGAGTGTTGACAGCCAATTAGCATACAGCTCATCATCGGGAGGGTGCGCGGATCCTCCGCGGCCATAGATATATATGTGTTTTCACTTTTGATTTTCTCAGCAACTACTGAACGGATTTACACCATTTAACAAAAAGGGTTCTTTCTGAACCAAGAAGTACCTCTTTGCCAAATTTGGTGTAATTCCGTTCAGCAGTTCGGGCTGTAGCCGTGGCTAAAGTTTCCTATGGGAAAATGAATGGGGAAAACACGTTTTGGGACCCCCCTTTTTTCTCGGTCCCCGCTTGACGAATCACCCCAAGACTTTCAGGATAGGAGCGGACCGGAGCGGGCCACAAAGTTTGAAAATTTCGCGAAGATTCGTCAACCGACGCAAGAGTTATTTCAAATAGAATGTTGTGGATTTCCTATGGAAAATAGGTCCTAACTATAACTATCTACTGGCGACCGCCAGTAGATAATATATATATATATATATATATATATATATATATCCATTACCTACTGGCAATCGCAGTCTATAGTTATAGTTAGAACTTAGTTTTCATAGGAAAAGCATTTTTTGCCTTGCCTATAACTTTGGCGTTGTTTGACCATTCTTTTGAAATTCTCCCAAAAAAGTGTCAAGGTTGGTTCTAGTTGTCACGGTAAGTTTGGGGGTGATCTGTGCACTGGGGGCCGAGAATTTGAGCCGCGAAATAAGGGTGCATTTGTAATTTTAATTCCCATAGGACCCTTTAGCCACACCTAAGGCCTGAACCGCTGAACGGACTTACACCAAATTTGGCAGGGAGGTAGATGTTAGCCTTTTGCCTATTTGGTGTAAATCCGTTCAGCGGTTTTTGAGCAATATAAGCCAAAAATGATAGTGATATCTCTGGTCGCAGATATATCATGATGGTTTCGCGAGTAATCGTGCATGCACGCGCCAACGGGAATGCTCCGATTGGCTGGACGGAACCTAAACAGAAAGTTGCAGCCACCATTTTATTGATTGGGAAGGGGCTGAAAATTTAGGAAAAAGCCAACATAAGGGTCACAGTAGAGATACTCTGACCCCATGTTTGAGAAATGGGGGTGTTAGTGACACAAGTTATGTGTCCAAAACGGATTTTTCTAATCGTCAGTGATATTCGCGACGACGTCGCAACTGTCAGAGCGGCCCCCGTGTACCGTCGCGGGGACGTTGTGAGTATAGTGAAGTCATCGTGAAGTTTGATGGGAATATAAAAAATATATCAGTGAATCATTAATATGCATTGTTATAGAGAGATTGAGATTCTGATAAATGTTTTTATAGAGTTATTTATATACTGAGTTATCTAATGTGATTGTTTGAATCAATTATATATGTTATAATTTTTTAAGGTGGTGGTGGCTATTGAATTCTTGCTTTTGCTTTCCGCTTTCGAGACGTAACCGCGGGGATCGCGATGACCAATGTCATCGCGATCTCTGGCCTCACCGCGAAAATGGAAAATAGGTTTTAGAGACTGTTGTTCTAGAAATACACTAGAAAAACATGATTTTAGAGAATACTGTAAAAAACCCTAGTGTGTAAAGTATTATATTATGTGTGGATATACCTGCGTCCCGAATAACTATGAAAACAGAAAATAGGTCTGAAAGATGTTTTTTTTAAGAAACTATGGGGGATATTCTCAAGAATGTGTGATAATTATCGCAAAATTATCTTAACGCAACTTTGCACATCGCAGTCTATCGCGGGAAAATAACACTGTGTTAATGTTGTATTCTCAACCCGTCGGCACCATGCGATAGTCTCACGACAACGCAGCAAATGACCGCGTTAAAATTAATGCAACGCCGAAAAAATGCGAAACATGAATGCGAAAAAAGGTGCGATGTGGCCAACTGCGATAAAAAAATCAGGGATAACCAGCGACAGGCCTGCAACTTCCACGCGTCATGCGGGAAAATGCACTATAAAAGCACCTAAAAACCCAAACAAAATAATTAAAACTGCGTAGCACCATGGAGGAAGCCGGGGCAAGTACAGAGGACGACCAGAACCCCACAAGCCCCCTGGAGGACCAGCCTGGGATCTCAGGGTCACGGAAGGGCAAGGAGAAGAAGACGAGGTTCAGTCTGCAGGAAAACAGGATCATCATCACGGAGGTGATAGAACACCACCAACAACTGTTCGTCACCTCCAACGTGTCATTGGCAAATAAAAATGCAATATGGCAGTCCATCCTGGACAAGGTGAATGTAGTCGGAGTGAGGAGGAGGACAATTGGAGAGGTCAAGAGGTGCTGGAATGATGCGAAGCGCAAAACCAAGAAGAAACTCGCTGACAACCATCAGGCAGCAATGCAGACTGGAGGTGGCAGTCCAGCGGAACACCAGGAGCTGGATGAGATGGAGGAAATGGTGGCCACAATCATCAGTGGGGAGACGGTGGCAGGAGTTGGGGGTCTGGACACTGCTCGACACGACCTGACACAACAGCACCAGGGTGAGTACCGAACAGGGACTGGGGGGACAGGGGGAGATGGGCACAATGGCACACATGCACAATTAAGTAGAGCGCACTGAACACCCACAATGACTCTGGATCATGTCCCTGATCACCTTGGCACACTGCAGCACACATACAAACAGCAAGTAGGCCCCTGTCCACTATGGGCACAAAGGGGTCCCTCCCCACACAGCACCAATCTCACAACCAACCCATGCACACGTGTCAAAACCAGCAAAGCTGTGTGTCTGTGAGCCACGCTGACAATGCAAGTGACACTGCGTGATGAACAACATGGCTGCAGTCAATATATCATGACATGTTGCATGCCATGACACTGAGGTGGCTGAGTGTGGACCACATCCGTAAAGGAGCAGATCACACTCTGACACATCCACGTGCACAAACAACCCCTGACGTCAACAACACATCTGCGGACAAACCATGCCCCAGAGTCCCAACTCCAGACCAAGAGCCCAATTTACCCAAATCTGCAACATCTCAGCACTGTAGAAGCACAGAAGTCAAAGGCACACCGCCTCAAAGAGATAAGGGGCAGCGAAATCACAGCTGCAGGGGCGACTTTCCCACAATGCAGCACACACACATAGCAATAACAGCACATCATCATTGATGACAATGTGGTACAAAGTGCAACACTCTCACTACAGAACAGAGGACACAACTGGTTCCGCTTGTGCAGAGAAACTGGCCAATCACATCTGGCATAGCAGGAAACTGTGAGATGAAAATGTACGTGTACAACCTCACATCCGTGATGTAGTTCAAATGTCCACTGTCCCGCATCAAATAGTCAGCTCCTCCCAAACAGTCACATTGTACATTGTCATGCAGTCTGTATGTAAACTTGAAGAATGCGTCAACATACATGTCAACACAATGTCAAAATGAATCTCCCCTTCACATTGCAGAGGGACAATCAACACCTCCTGCAGAGCAGACCAGACATCTCATCAGTGATGATGAAGAGGACCTCCACACCTTCGACACCGACACCCTACAACAGTTCACGGACAGCTACGGCAACCCACCTCCAAGAACAGGGCAGCCCAGCTGCATCGAGGAGACCCCACCCCCTGCACAGACCACACAGCAGGAAGCACCCACCACCATGCCTAGCTCCCAGCACCTCACCGAAGAACACATCGCATTCCAAGGCCATGTGTTAGACTGCCAGAAGGAGGTGGCTGAACAGGTTCGGGTGGGGTTCGACCTCATGGCAGCCAAACTAGATGCCATACGTGGGTGTCTAAGTCCCATCAGGGACCACTTACACTCCCTAACGGACATCCACAGTTCGCTCCATGATGTCCAACAATCCATGCCCGACATCGCTGGAGTCATGACTCTGAGAGGAGAACAACTATCTAGTCAGAGTGGCCACAGCGATGTCAGCCGAGAGTTGGCACAGATGCTGAGGATAATGGAGAACATGGAGCGGATGGATGCAGAAAGAATGGCTGCCGCGGATGTACACCAGCGAAAAGTTGCTGGGATTTTCCATGCCCTGCAGATCCTCATCATCGCATTGCTGCCACTAAGGCAGTCGCTGATGAATGCTGCTGGTACTTCTACACACAGCATTCTTCTCCACCATATGCCCTGTTTTAGCTTGGTTCTGCCCTCTGCATCATGCCCTGTAACAACACCTCCCACTGTCCCCCGGAACACCCTCGACACTCACCTTGGACCTCGACATGGACTGCCATATTTTGTTTGCTTAGCAATGACACAGCAACCAGACTGCGGACTGTACTCTTCCTCTTCCGATGTACTTGTCAATCCCTAAATGACTGGCTGGCCCTCCACTGGGCTACAATGTAATGTGGGGTTGGCATAGCCATGTACTGCTCCAGCTCCGACACTCCACCGAATGTGAATAAATCATTCAAATTCACACAGATGTGTCATGTCCATAATCGATCAAGTATGAAAGTATGGATGAATGTAAGGACATTGCCCAAAAAGGTACACCTGGGAAATGAAAGCAATGCGCATGTTTGACCGTGACACACATCGGAAGTGAGATGACTGGGAATGTGTGCACCAGCTGTGGCCTCATTGCTCTGAAACAACAATCGCGCAATTTCTCAACCTTGCCCCACGCAATGTTTGAAATAGGGCTGGGTTTGAAATGTCAAAGTTGTTGGCAGGCCTAAAGTGGGTCCACCATCACATTTGACAACAGAACATCTCATCGCATACCTACTCACACTCAACTGGGTGGACAAAGCCTGTAGTGATGGATCACATTGATACACATGGCAAGAATATGGACACCATACTCACATTGCTGAAGACACATAAGAGCACAGGTCTATCAGCAACTATCTCAACCACTATGTCTGGCTCACAGAGGCGGAGCTGGCAATAGGGACTCACCCCTAAGTGAAATGCGTCAGTCAGTCCCTCCCTGTGTACGGACAATGCTCATTGAGGCACACGATTTGTCATTCTAATCAACACTCATCACAGTTGGACACTAGTGGAGTTGCGTAGACTTTATTAGCATGTGTGTGTCAGTACGGGCAAGACAAGGGCCACAACATGCAGACCAATGCATCAGACACTAACAGGCAGCATTCGGTCACGGTACAGTTCCACGTGACAGGCGTTGTGCATGCGCCCGGGATGTTCTGCCATTGCGTTGTTGGCTCTCGTAGAACCGGCACTCCTCTGACCTGCGGCAGTTATGTGGATGATATGCCACAGCTCGGAGCAATGAGTCATATGTGTGTGCAACGTTTGGACGTATGGGTTGTTTTGTACGTAGGTGTCAAGGGCATTCCATGCAAGAGTACCTCGAGCAAGAACTTCTGTGTGTGGGTTGTGGACACGTTGGCCTTTCATTAGCGCTGTGCGTAGTGTGGGAGTCATCATCATCTGCTATGGTATCTCTCTCAGGGGGTGCCTGCCACTTGCAAGACCAAGGTCGAAGGTGCAGATGTCCTTCCGCCTTATGTATTGAGACAAAGGAGCTTTCATCCCTAATGTTAGTGTGACTACTGCTTGCATTCTTGGAATGTGATGTGGCTTTTGCGCTGCAATTGAGGCTAGGCCTTAGGCTTATGGTGCACCAATAGCGATCCACACACAACAGTTGGTATGCATGAGCCAAGAGCCCAAGCGGCCTTGCGCTCCTTGTACAATCCCTTCGTGCGCGGCCGCCCTCCGGGTGCATGTGACTTTGCAACATTGTCGATTGCGGGCCGTGTGGCGCAGACACTGCAACAGAGACACACGCATCACGTGGTTTCCTGTCCAGCCCAGAAATGAACCACGCCCAGAGCCCAGGGATAATTATTCACATCCCTACGCTGGCCTGGCATATGGCGACCCAGCCAACTCGGCTTACGTATAAAGGGGGGGGGCGACGCTACGTATCCCAGTTCTTCCCCACTGCCGGAGGTGACATGGCTGCGTCCACCTGGCATATCACGAGACTCAATCATAAAGGGTCCATGACTTGCGTTGCACAGAGTTGGTGGCACCGGATACACTGCGACCGGCACGGGCCTACCGCCTCGGCACGGTGACTTTTGGTGCACTGAGGTAGGGGCACCTTAAGTGCTGAGCGGGTGTGCAGCCTGCGATGATGCGCCATCCTGGCGGTCCAGACTAGTAAGGATCTGTGTGAGCCCTGCTGGACCGCAGTGTAGGCCTGAGCCAGCGGGCAGCGCGGGCCTACCGCCACGTGGCGTTGCCTCGCGGTTCACAGAGTTAGTGGTACCTATAGAGCTGGGCGGTTGTGCAGCCTGCGATGATGCCATGTGCACTGATATGATCTCTGCCATTGCGAAATCAAGACCCAGAATCACGTGTGTGAACTGGTGGCCCGCAGGGCAGGGCTGCATGATGTGGAGGCTGTCAAGGTCGCGGGCCCCGGGCTTGGAGCTTGCACCGGCACATGGTGGGCCCTCGTGGAGACACGCTGGTGGCGGTAGGTGAGCAGTGAGGCCAGGGTGCGCAGGGGCGGGCAAACACCGCTGGGCAGCGGGAGGGGCTGGGGTGCAGCAGCCTGTGTGCGCAGGGGCGGCCAAGCGATGATGGCATGTGCAATGATATGACCTCTGCCATTCATAAATCTGGACTCTGTTTCAGATAAGGGACCTGGTGGACTGCAGTGTATACCGGCACGTGGTTGGAGACACACCGGTGGCAGCAGGTGAGCAGTGAGGCCTGGGTCCGCAGTGTCGGCACTCTCTCTCCCTCTCCCTCTCTTCCTTTCACTGTCTCTCTCTCTTTCTCTGTTACTCTCTCTCTCCTTCTCCCTCTCTTCCTTTCACTGTCTCTCTCTCTTCCTCTGTTACTCTCTCTCTCCTTCTCCCTCTCTTCCTTTCACTGTCTCTCTCTCTTCCTCCATTGCTCTCTCTCTCTCCTTCCCCCTCTCTCCCCCTTTCTCTCTCTCTCTTTCTCTCTCTCCCTCTCTTTCACTCTCTCTCCTTTTCTTTCTCTCTCTCTTTTTCTCTCTCTCTGTCCTTTGATGAGCGCATGACACACCTTCTTATCTTGAATTTTGTCTTGCAGGCTGTGTCTTACAGATTGTCCAGAGAAGACCCGCCATGGCTCTTCCGAATAGTTGTTTTGAGTTAAATTTGAATAAAATAATTTGTTTGGAAATTCAATGATGAATGGATGATTCTCCTTTTTCTGACCACCCATGAATGTTAATTGTTGTACTTGTGCGACATCAGGCAAATTGTTTTGTTCATGATTTCGTAAAGTTGATGTTAAATATCTTTGTCTGGGGTAGGGCCCCGGGGGAGGGTCCTGGGGGGGGTGACGGTGGGTGTTGTGGCCCTCTTGGGGCTTGGAGCTGCATGATCAGTAGCTCCATGGCATCTGTTGTTCTTCAGGTGTGGCTCTGGTCTGGGCTCCCTTTTGTGGTGCTGGTTGTCATCCGACTTAACACCAGGTAAGAGCAGGTGTTAAATCCCTGCTGCTAACGCGCCTTATTGCCTGTTTTGGGATCTTATCGCCGATCTGGCTGGTCATAGAGAATAATCCGAAGTGGTGTTTTCGCGACTTTTTGCACAGGAACGCCTACTCTGCATCTCATTAGCGTTAGTTGCCGGTGTAATCCGTGGTGATGTTTTTTGCGGCTGCTATCGCAGGAAAACTGGCGATATCGGCTGTTAGCACCTGCTTGTGAGTAGGGCGATAAATCTAACGCCACTTTGGCTGCGATAGAGTGCCGCTAACTCGGCGATAAGTCCTTGAGAATATGCCCCTATGAGTTTAAACATGCTTCGAAAGAAATATGTATATAGTAATATGTGTAGTGGAATGTTCAGGATGGATTTTTTTACATATTATTTTTTGATGTGTTGGTGGTCATTGAATGTTTGCTTTTGTTTTCCGTTTTCACGACGTGTCCGGGGGGGATCGCGGTTACCGGTGTCCTTGTGATCTGTGGCATCACCACGAAAACAGAAAATCACTGACAAAATATCAGCTAGGTAAATATCGACCTACAAAATTATCGAGGCAAAAATATTGACAACAAAAATATTGACTACCTATTCTTAAAAAGGTAAGTGCAAAAATATTGAAAAACAAATATAGTTTACAAAAATATAGTTGTATTAAATATCGATTTTTAAATATATTCAGATTCAAATAGTAAAAATAAAATATATTAAATGCTAACATTAATTTAATACAAATAAAATATTTTTATATATATTTTAACAAATATAACAAATAAACTTACTTTCAAAAACTGTGACCCAAATACATATATACATATATATTAACATATATCTATTTTAAAAAATAAAATTAAACTTACATTTTTAAATTATATTATAATGTAAAATTGTTTAAATAATATAATAATATATTGAAAACATGTTGCAAAGATGTTAGATTTGGTGCAAAGACTCCGGTTGGAGGCCGAGGGGGCACCTATGGTGCCCCCCTGTTGATCCCTGCACCTTGTGGCAGGCACCTTGCGATGCCTGCCACAGGGTGCAGGGATTAACCGCACCTCCCATTTCACTATGGAAGCATGCATTACTGCCGGTTTACAGACGTAATGCATGCTCCTGTAGTGAAATATAGGAATGCAACCAAACAGTGTTCAGTCACATCCTAATAGGGCGGTGGGGCCGCCGACTGGGTGTCGGTCGGTCCCATGACCGAGTCGGTGTCGGGCGGAAGTGATTCCGCCTGACATCGTAATGACCAGCAAAATATTTAAAAACAAAACCACTTTAATTAAAATTTTAAAGTAAATATCATAAATCTTTTACAATTTGATAAAAATTATTTACAAACAAAAAAACATAAACAATTATAAATATTCTTCTTCTAAAGAAACAAAAACATAATTATATAAATTAAATCAATATAAAATAAGTTATTAAAATGCATAATGAATACATATAAATATCCCACTTCAACAAAAATAAACAAATTCTTATTTTAATAATATATAAAATGTACTATTCCCACCTCCCACAACCCAACAGTAATAAAATTGTTACATCACATACAAGTAAAATGTACTACTCTCAATACAATAAATACAAAATTAGATAAAATATTATATTTAAAAAATTACCATTCCCCTACAAATAATACAACACTAGTAAAAAGTTAAATTGCAGAGAAATAAAATGTAATAGTCCCACTCCAATAACTGCAAAAGTAGGGAAAGTGTTGGATTGCGGAGAGGAAATATTTACTATTCCCACTCCACTGAGTGTAACAGTAGGGAAAGTGTGGGATTGCGGAGGGATAAAATGTACTATTCCCACTTCAGTCAGTACAACAGTAGGAAAACAGTTTGATTGCGGAGAGGTACAATTTACTATTCACATTGTACAGAGTATAATAACAGTAGGGAAAGTGTTGGATAGCGGAGGGATAAAATTTACTATTCCCACTCCAGTACATGCAACAGTAGGGAAAGTGTTGGATAGCGGGCGATAAAATGTACTATTCCCACTCCAGTCAGAACAACAGTAGGGAAAGTGTTAGATTGCAGAGGGGTAAAAATTACTATTTCCACGCCAGTGAATGCAACTGTAGGAAAATTGTTGTATAGCAGAGGGATAAAATTGACTATTCCCTCTCCAGTCAGTACAAAAGTAGGGAAAGTGTTGGATTGGGGAGGGATAAAATGTACTATTCCCACTCCAATAAGCGCAACAGTAGGGAAAATGTTGGATAGCGGAGGGGTAAAATTTACTATGCCTACTCCAAAAAGTGCAACAGTAGGGAAAGTGTTGAATAGCGGAGGGGTATAATTTATGATTCCCACTCCAGTCAGTACAACAGTAGGGAAAGTGTTGGTTAGCAGATTGGTCAAATTTACTTATCCCACTCCAGTCAGTTCAACATTAAAAAACAAACAAAATATCTTCAACAAAATAAAAATATTTTAAAAACAAAGTAAATATAAAAATATATAAATATCCCAAAAAATAAAATAAAAACATATTTAATATTAAAAATGAAAATAAAAGAAAAACATATAATGTTAAATATATATCACAAATACCTACAAATATTATTATAAATATAATACAAAAATTATTTTTATACAAATATTTTTATTTAGAAATTATTTAACAAAAACATTAATTTTTACATAAATGTAGTTTAGTTACTTCCCACCCTATAACACCACAAAACTCGCAACCTGCACCTACAAAAATATTTACACTATTAATCGAAATATTCATCAGCAAATTAATTTTCATTAATTAAATATTCATTATTAATTCATTATAATTAATGTACTTTCTAAATGTACCCCCACAAAACAAACAACACAATTAATTATAAATTTAATGATTATAATTAATGTTAAAAAAAATATGAAGTGCTTAAAATTAATTTACTTCCCACCCCATACCACTACAAAACCCACAACCCACATCTAAAATGAAAAAAAAATATTTGCACAATTAACATAATTAATTATCAATTAAACAAATATTAATAATTAAAAACCAAATTATAATTCACTAAAATGAATTAACTTCCCACCCTTTGGCCCTATATTCCCCACATCCCGCACCAAAAATTAAACTTTAAAAAAATTAATTACACAATTAAAATTAATTTTCAATCAAACAACTAATTATAAATGAAGTGAAATTAATTTACTCCTATAAACCCAAAACCCACACCCCAAAAAAATGTATTTAACCAATCAACAAAATTATATATCAATATTAATTATCAACTAATTATTAATTAATTAGAAATAAATTACTTCCCACCCTTTACCCCTATTAACTTCACAACCCGCAACTAAAAAAAATTACACAATTACCATCATGAATTATCATTTAATTAATTCATATTAATAAAAAACTAATTCATAATTAATTACACATACATTACTCTGCAAAATAACACAATTACATTAATTAATTATCAATAAATTAATATTACCAACTAATTGTTGATTAAAAATAAATTACTTCCCACCTTTTACCCCTATAAACCCCACAACCCACACACAAAAATTACCAAAAGAAAAAATTAAAAGCACAATGAAAACTATTAAATATCAATTAAATAAATATGATTAAATAAAAAATAATCATACATTTTTTATAATTTAATTACTTCCTGCCCTATTTCCCAATAAACTAGGCCTGGGCGGAATTTGCGTAGTCGCGTTACGCAAAGTTCCGCGAAGATGTAAAAAATCTACGCAGAATTCGGCAAGCACGTGGAATAGCTTGTTCCGCCCGTTCGCGATGCTTTTCTCCTGTTCGGGGATGCTGTTTGTGAGCTCGGGGTGAAATATCTCGCAAACTTGCCCATGCGGTCGCCAATTGGCGCGGCCATCTTGTTTCACTTGTCCCGCCCTTTCGCGATGCGTGTTTCCTGTTCGCGAACGCGGATGTCCGATGGCGCGTCCGAATGACGTGTTCGCGATCGCACACTCTCGCGGGATCTTGCGGCTGGCTACCAAAATCTCGTGGCGCACGCGAACGGATAGGAAAACTCATCGGCGAACGCAGGGATCCCGGTAAGTCACTACTGCATGCACGAACACGCATTTTGAAAGCGCGAACAAGGAAAAAAATTCCGCTACGCCGCGGATCGCGAAATTTTCAGCAGTTCTACGCGGAACGCGTAATTGCCAAAATTCCGAAAATTCCGCAAGCGGAGCGGATTTTACCGCCCAGGCCTACAATAAACCCACAACCCACTATGGAACTAAAAAACGCTAAAGTTAATTAAATTAAATCTAATAATAACTAAAAATGTAACACATATATAAAAAAACATAAAATTACATCACATTTAAAATATATAATAAAATACATAAAACTAATTAAAAAATCGATATTTTAAACTACTATTCTTGTCTACAATATTCTTGCTCATGATATTTCTGTGTCACGATATTTCCAACTCGATAATTATGTCAGTCGATATTACTCACTCGATATTTTGTCTGAATACTGACTTTAGAGAATACTATGTAAAACACTGTAGTATGTGTGTATATATGTGTTTTAGAGTTTATGGAAAAGAGGCGATCGTCGCAGTTAACAATGTCATCTTGATGTCCCGAAAACGGAAAATAGGTCTGAAAGATGGTTTTTAAAAAATCTTGGGGGCTGATTACGATGGCGGAATGATCGTCACCACCGGGCCGGCGGTGGCGATCGTTCCGCCATCAAACTGAGATTTACCCACCGCCATATTAGGATGGCGGTGGGTATCGCGGCGGATGGAAAGTCCGTCCGCCGCTTTTCCGCCGGTGGCAATCACACCGATTGCCTGGCGGGCGAAGCAGGGCCACTAAAATGGTGGGGGTGCCTAGCAGGCACCGGCCGCCATATTAGGATGTGGGTTTTAGGAGGCCTCTCCATGGCAGCGATGCCGCCATGGAAAGGCTGGCGTGGATTGGGTTTGGGGGCCCGTTGCGGGCCCCCCTTGTGTTGTGGGGAGGTGTGGGTGCACTGGGGGGGTACCCATGGTACCCCCCTGCATTTCACTGTACCATGTGGCAGGCACAGTGCAGTACCTGCCACATAGTGCAGTGAAATGCACAACATGCTCTTTTAGACATCGCAGCGGTGCTGCTGTCAGCAGCCACTGCTGCAATGATAACGGTGCAGAACCAGACCGCAGCGGTGGAGGTCCCATCCTAATCGGGTAGGCGGGACCGCCGCATGCATGGCGGTCGGCTCCAAACACCGCTACGATGGCGGGCAGGTCAAGTCCGCCCACCATCGTAATCAGCCCCTTAGTACAAAAATATGAGTTTAAACATTCTTTGAAAGAAGTATGTATATAGTAAAAGTGTGTAGTGCAATGTTCAGAATGGATTTTTTACGCATTATTTTTGGATGTGTTGGTGGTCATTGAATGTCTGCTTTTGTTTCTGTTTTCACGACGTGTCCACGAAGATCACAATGTCGTTGCAAAGATTGTCAAAAACTAAAGGAAAAAAAAACCTTGAGAAAAAAGGTTCACAGTATTTCAGGAACTAGGGTGGCTCTGACAAGAGCCGTTGCATTGGTTGTGTGTATTTGGCTGCTATACATAAATCCGGATGCAGAGTTTCATGTTACTTAGAAACACCCTGTTGCCTTCATCTCTAAAGTGCACTCCATCATTTCTAAAAATTCCATGCATGTCAAAATGCAGATTTTTGTTACAGATACAGCCCATGCGATGGTCTCTGAGGAATGCAGAAACAGTTTTACTAACATGTTTGCTGGCTTTGTCAATCTGAGGACAGAATTGAATTGACCACTTCCATTTCTGTCTTTGGCATATACTAGAAGACACCAAGAAAGTGTGAGGGAAAAGTGACATCAGTTTTGCAAAGGTTTCTTTCATTAGGATTTCCAGCCCTACCCCAGTCAATGTGCCTAGGACATTGCCACCACAGTGCACAATCATGAGGTGAGGAGCTTGGGAATCCACAATGGATTTAACCAAAGCCAGCAACCGATGAAACTTTAATCCTCTCTGGCCAAACCAAATAATCTGCACATTTGGCAAACCCAAGTAACCGTCAATACGTCTGTTTTTTGCATCCTCTTTAGCCCAATAGATATAGGTGTGGCCCACAATCCATACTCTAAGCATTTTGAAGTGAAGGAGCAATAGTAGTTAGGAGAAGGCTGGAGCTGAATGAGGTAGTTTTCCAAAGGAAAAGCAGTTAAAATAGAGGTGCTTTTTTATTTTATAAAAAAGATATATTTTATTAGATGCTGTCAGCATGAAAGTGAATACAATTAGGTAGTGTGTTGGATGCCTGAGCAAGAAGTCTTATTATTGGCTGTTCTTTAAAAAAAGAAAAAGAAATGTAATACAGACATGGATATGCATACAGTCATGGATATGCGTTTGAATCTGTGGAGTAGAGCACACCTGCTGTATCTTATTTGGAAGCAGCATGTTCCTTCTAGAATGGGCTGTGAGCTTGTGCCTTACTGGTACCACTAGGTTGCTGGGTTCACTGAGGTAAGAGTGTATTTGGGGAAAGGGTGTTAAAGAGACAGAACTTTTTTTAAAAGTTTAGGAGTGATGACACAAATTAAGTAATGGCAAGCTTTAATTTCCAACTCAGGACTGTGTAATAAACTGTTGGTCAGTATCTACATTTTTTTAAACTGAAGTTAGCTATAGTTTGAACTCTCGTTTTTTCGAGAATACTCCACGATTACGCAAAAACATTGTGAAAATGCGCCGACAGGAACCTCGTTTTGAAAGAGAGGGAAAGGGTTAACAGATGCTAACCATTCACAAGTGGAGATGCACTAGTTTAAAATGAAAGACATGATTTAATTTGCTGCATTTCTCATGATGATAGAGTGGAATGCTGAAGAGGTTGCCATTTTAAAGTTGCTTTCTATGAGAGTTGTGTACCATTTTTTTACAAATCTTAACAGTGTCAAAACTATCCAGAAAGAGCTAAAACAACAATATAATCTATGAACTCAATTCACTGGTATGTATATATCCTTTCAATTATATAAAAAAATGTACATTAGAAATGAAGATGTATATGGGAGTTTGATTAAAAAGAATATCACAGTGATGCGAAAAAAATATGTCAAATGAACTGTATCTGGCAGAGGGTTTAAGATGTTAGTACTGTTGAAATTTACCATGAGCAATACCTTTAACAATGACAGTGTTTTAAATGTCTAAGCATTATGTGCAGAATAGATACATCTATATTATTTGCATTCTAGGAGTTGTGGTAGTTTTGGTCACATTATTAAACAGGAGTACTGTAGTCATGAATAAAACATAAGAAAATATACTGTGCCTGTATATACATTATAAAATAGTAATACTTGTTAGGTATGTGTTAGAAAGTGTTTGTCAATGTGCTTTTTAAATTATATGATTGGTTTGCATATGTTTAGATGATGAGATATGGTTTTTCTGGTTGCAGATAGTTATATGTATGATGAGACTGTTAAGTTTACTTAAAGATGCAGAGAACTATATATTTTTGGAAAGATGGCTTGACGGTGTATATCTTTTATGAAATCACATATATGTTTACCTGGTGATCTATGTCCCTCAAGGCTGTTGGAATTTCATGTATATAGGGTGGGTGGTGCATTTCTTTCAACATGCTCTGTTTAAAATTGGGGCGGGGTAATAGTGAAGAATGTCTTTTAAGTGCGTGTGCTAGCTTCACTTGGCATGTAACTTTTCTTTGAGAAATTCTGAATATATGTTTTAAAGACACAAGAAATATTTGTGAAATGATGTAGGTATGCAATTAGGAAAAGTTTTTGTGATTTCAAAAGGAGAAAAATGTTGTTTTCAGTTTTAGAAACTTATTGATGCATGTGGACGCTGAGAAACAGAGAAATGTATCTCCTAGAGAGCTATGTATGCAATTATATATCAAGTGTGATATCTAGACTTATTCAATCACCCAGGCACTACACATTCACTCTTCCAATCACGTAGGCACTAATTATGTACTCATTGAATAACACAAGCAAAGCCCATGTGTTCATCCAATCACCCAGATAGTTGCAATATAGTTATGTGAATACACAGACACTAACTATGCAGATACGGGACCACCAATGTAGGTCATACATACTCAGGAAATCATGCAGGCACTACTTATATTCTGAGGGAATTACGTAGGCACTATCTATGCACTCATGCAATCATCCAGGGAGTATTGTTGTAAGTTTTAATGAGGAATATGTATTCTTTTAGAACCATCTGGTGAATTATATATGTAACCTGTCACACCATGATTGCATGTAATTAGAGAGCTATATGCTGTGATACAGATTAATGTGCAGATTTTTATATGCAGTGTTTGTCAAAACATGAATCTGACACATTCTAAGTAGAAAAGTACTGAAACACTAAATCTACCAGTGAGACAGTGGTAGAGAGGCACAGAAATAGCTCTTATGTTGTGTTTTCGGATTTAGAGTATTGATACACTGTATGGACTTTTACACTTTGGTTGATGCTTACTTTAAAATGTACTACAAAAGGCATATTGTGATCTTATACCGTGTATAAGTGAGAACTGAGATATGGTGCAGCTGTGTTGTAGGAGAGGGTGCTATAATATTAAAAGGTAAGTAATAAATTAAGTTTTGTGTTTTGGTTTGGGATTGGCACATTGAAGTGAGTGCTTATAGTTATGTCGGTAGGTTGATTTGTAGATGTAAAACTGCAACATAAAAACTATTTTTGTATTATGTGTAAGCCAGTCATAAAGTAGCTGGTACATTGGCTAGGAAAAATTTCAAGTATAGTTTTTTTTTTTTTACAGAACAATATCTGCATAAAATCTGGCTCACCTTCAGATCCTTGCCCTGCTAGACTGCTAGCAGCAGCAGCGGAGACGATTAATGCAGAGGTGAACAGCATTATCAACTTGTCTCTCCAGACAGGCAGGGTCCCAGTAGCATGGAAACAGGGCAAGATCTTGCCACTTCTAAAAAAAACATCACTAGACCCTCTTAATCCGGGGAACTACCGGCCCATCTCTCTTCTGCCTGGCTTGGCCAAGGTGTGCCGTTGAGAGGGAGGGTATTCTGCATCCAGCACAGTCTGGGTTCCGGGCCGCCCATAGTACCGAATCGGTCCTGGTGGAGGTCGTTGAGGCCATTTGGGGGTGTCTGGACGCTGGGGGGAAGGCAGCATTGATTCTGCTTGACCTCTCGGCGTCGTTCGGCACGGTCCCGCACTCTCTTTTCATCTCGCGACTTACCGGGATCGGTGTGTCAGGTACGGCCTGGAACTGGCTTAGATCCTTCTTGGAGGGGCGGGCCCAGCAGATTTGGATTCCTCCTTCCTCCTCCTCTCTACAGCCTGTGACCACGGGAGTCCCCAAGGGTCTTCCTTTAGTCCCCTTCTCCTTAACATTTATATGACTCCTTTAGTCTATCTGTCCGAGAGTCTGGGGGCTAAGGTGATGGCTTATGCCGATGACACCCAGCTGCTATTTACGTGGGACGATAGTGATGAGTCAGTTTCTTCGGTTCACCACTGTCTCTCATCCATTTTTAAATGGTTAGCAGCTGCGCAATTAAAATGTAATGAGGAGAAGTCAGAGATTTTCCTTTATGGAAAATTTCCGCCCAACTTTCGGGAATCTCTTTGGCCTCCTGAGTTTCCCTTTCCCACCTCTGCCGGGAAGCCGGTCAAGAACTTGGGGGTGTGGTTCGACGAGAGCCTTTCTTTCTCAAACCATATCAAGAAGTTGGCCGGCAACTATTTTGGTCTTCTCAAGGCACTGAGGAAGTTTTTTCCTCTCCTTCGCCAGGCAGCGAGAGAAACGGTCACCTGTGCACTTATTTTATCCCGGCTAAACTATGCCAAGGCTCTTTACATGGGCATTCCGGGTTACTTGTTGAAAAAGCTCCAGGTGGTCCAAAATGCGGCAGCCAGACTTCTTCTGGGCATCTCTGCCAGGAACAGAGTGCGATATCACCTGCAATCTTTGCATTGGCTGCCTGTGGTGGAACGGGTGAAGTTTAAAGCACTGGTTTTGGCCCACCAAGCTCTGCACCGCCTCGGCCCATCCTTCCTACAAAAACGGTTCTCTTTTATGCACCATCTAGACAGTTGCGCTCTTCATCCCTCCGCCTTGTTCAGGTTCCCCGATTCAAATATCAGAGGCTAGGTGGCAGTTCGTTGGCAATGAAGGCCACTGTTTCCTGGAATGCGCTGCCCCTTGCCCTCCGTAACATTCAAGACCCAGCAGTTTTCAAGAAAAACTTGAAAACACATCTTTTCGCTTAAACAGACTCTCTCACCCTTCTTGTAGGCTTCGCGCCGGGACACTCGTGAGTATCCATGCACGCTACAAATTAAAATAACATAACATAATTACAGACAGATTGCCTACAAAAGCTCGGAGGGAAAAGGAACAGAAGCAAGTACAGTATCTATGCAGAACTGAGACTCAAAAGGGGCAAAATTAAGAAAAAGTGGGGAACGGAAAAAAGAGCTAGTTGTAAGAGGACAAACTCATTTAAAAAAATATATGTGGACATTTCCAAAGATTATGAAATAATGAAAATAAAATTCAAACTATGAGAAAGTATAGCGACAGAATCGATATAGCAAGAACAGGAAAGAATGTAACAAAGATGTATAAAACGTAACCAGGAGACAGAAGCAGTTTAAGGAAATCAGAACTAGGATGTTTGGTAGTAGAGTAGTTATAAATCTACAGAAAAATATTCAGAAGTATAGAAGAAGGAGACATGCAGTGAAACAGAAAGAACGAGTTGAGAGAGTAATTGATAAGGCCTTTGCTTTGAAGGTGAAGGTTTTTATTTTGATTGTAAATAGAATGAAGACTCTTGACAAATTGTGGTTCACTTGAGGAGACAAAACCAGAAAAAAAGATTAGTGAATAGAAGAAACGTTTGTACAATTTTTAGAGGTGAATGCATACATGCTTCTAGTACAGAGTCTTTCTTTAAAGAAAGCTATGTCCAGGATAATAGATTAGTTCATGCTATTGATTACAGAGGATGATGTTATGAAATGAAGAATGGCATTCCTAAAGTGAAAGAGGTGATGATACCTACAAGTGTAGAACAAGTTATTGGAGAACAGGTACAGGGAAGGTGGAGTCAAGCGCCTGTATAGAAATGGAATTGTAGTAGTGTTTGTAGTATTCAACAGCAATCCATTGATATATTATGGAAATTTCTACATATCTTTCCAAGGTGAAGTTTAAAACAGAAAATAACTAATTTACGAGGATTGGATCCTTGCAAGATTACAAAGCATTCACATTTGCAGGGACACTCACTAGCTTGTTTATCAAACAAAGGGGCATATTTACAAGCCCCTATCACCACAGGAACATCACTTTTAGTGATGTTCCTGTGGCATTTAACCCTGGGCGAAGTACTACGCTACGCTTGCGTAGTTTGCAAAGTTTGCGCTACTTCGCACTACGCGAATTGCACGTAGCACAGTGCAAACACGTGTAGCGTAGCAGTCATTTTTTGCTTGTTCGCGGTCCTCAACGTCAAGTTGGCGACCGGGAGCGAGCAAAATGACATCCCGGCGAGACTTTTTCCTCGTTCGTTCCGCGAGCGTGGAAAATAAACCTCCCGGCGAGATTCTCAACGCGGGGAGGTCAGGTTTCTCATTGCGAGTGGTCGCGTATGCTTTGCGACCGCTCGCGGTGAGAAACTACCAGTCTGCGTTGAGAAGGCTGCCGCTCGAGTACAAATCTACTCGAGCAGCAGAAAACGACCGCTTGCACTGTGCAAGATGCCGTTTGCAATGATTGCACAGTGCGGACAAGCATCCGGCACTGTGCAATCATCGCGAACAGCATTTCCTACCGCACTACGCAGTTCGCGTAGTGCTACGAGTAGCTCGCGTAGTGCGAAGTGCACTTCGCGTAGCTACGCGTAGCGCTACTACGCGAACTACGCCCAGGGTTAGTGGCGATATGGGTTTTGCCTTATTTACAAGGCATCATTCATTAAACCACTTAACATGGTTTAACGCTGCCTTGTAAACAAAGGCAGCTTTCACACTATACTTAGCTTGAAAGGGGCGGCCAATGGGTGTTGTGGAGGGCGTTCCACCGCAACACCCATTGATTTTGACACTGCCTCCATATTTACAAGGGTGGCGTAAATATGGGGCAGCGTCAAAATTAAGACCAGGGAAAACCTGTTCTTACCCTAATGAAATGAGGAGAAATGCTTTATTTCTCATCATTTTTGCTGTTTCTATGTGTGCTGCATTGTGCAGCACACATAGAAAGAGCAAAATGCCACTGATTGTTTATGTGCAGGAAGGTGTCCCTTCCTGCACATAAACAATCATTAAAAATAAATGCCGAGTTGCAACTTCTATGTGTGATGTTTGCTTTTGGTTGGGGGAAGCTGACAGTTCCCAATAGGCAAGAGCAAACATATGTCTGCTTTCTGAAAGACGGAGCTGTGAAATAGCTTCTGCTTGCAGAAAGCAGAGTTTTCATCTGTTTCCTTGCATACAAATATGCGTGCAGGTAAACAGATGAAAACATTGCTCCCGCAAGCAGGCAGCTGCTATTTAAAGCATCTCCCTGCTTGCGGGAGCAATGCTGGCTCCCACAAGAGGCAGCGAGCTGGTTGGTACCGCAGAGGTCTTGAGGCTTCCCCCGCAGACCCAGGGGAGATAGCCGGGCCATTGGGATGGGGTCCCAAGAGCCAAAATTGGCAGGTGGAGGAGGGCAGTGCAGCCTATTTAAAATAATTATAAAAAGGCGGAGCCCTGGGGGATGGTGTCCCTGGGGCCGAAATCGGCCTGGGGAGGGGATTCTTTCTTGTCATCTGCTGCTGAGACCAGAGATCGTGTTCTAAACTTTTAAAAACTGGAAGTATGTAAACTTGCCTAGAAATACCGCCTGCTTGGCCCCGTCTCATATACATTAGCCCTTTTCCCAGGATGATGGACAGCTTACAAAAAGGCTTCCGGGATTGCGTTTCCTACCGATTTTGGAGACGGGTTCTTGATGTCTAGGAATACGATCATATCTCCACCAAACAAAGAATACTTTCCTCTGTAAACTACAAATCATCTAGGTATGTTTTCTCTGCAGTTCCATCTTCTAAAGATATCTATTGAAGACGCTCAAGCAACAATCACATTGGAAAAGTTACAGACACACATGGTCACAGGAAACATTTCCTCAGCGTCCTTTACAGATCTGTAGTGTAGGACATGCACTGTACATTTACCCAACGAGATAACACTTACTAATTAGCAAGCAGAAAGTACTCCAGTTGGTTAGAGGTGTTGCACAATACGGTGGCCTCTTCATGGATAAATTTGCAGGGCAGGATTCCTTCAGGAACGATGCTCATTTCACAGAAGGATATAACATTTAAAAAACATTAAATTCACTGAAACAACCAAAGGTTACAGGGATGTTATAGTTAGAAATTGAATTTAAAAATCCTTAGAAATTCACTGACAAAACCAAAGGTTACAGGGACGTTATAGTTAGGAAATATAATTTTTTTTAAACATAGAAATTCTCTCAAAAAACAAAGGTTACAGAGACAATATAGTTAGGCTCAGATTTCACTCATACAAAACCATTGAATTTCAGCAGTTATAATTAACTGAGCTAATTATAACTCACCCCCCGCAATGCACTGCTTATGACCTCACATATTGCATCACTCATGACATGGTCAGTGACATCACTGATCACATCACTGATGACATCTCAAATGACATCACCAATTACATCAGTGAGTATGAATGTTTTCTAAATGTTTATGAGGGTTAAAAATATATACAAAGGTACTACAAAAGTTAAAGTAGTATACTTTCTGTACTACTAATGAGTGATACTATTTCTAACACATGTGTATCCATGTGTGAGTGGGTGTCTGAGTGCCTGTATGGGTGTGTGAGAGTAACTGTAGAGTTAATGTTAGGATGGGCAAGATTTTGTTTTACAGGAGCTGTATGAGTTGATTCAGTTAAGGTATACAATGCAGAAAACGTGTTATCAGATTTCTATGAAATATTCCCAGGCACAGCGGATAACCTCCGGCCTTGGACAGCCAAGGATGGGTACAACTTGACTTGCCTTAGTCGAACCACTACTATTTCACATGGCTGCCATTTCAAATGCTTGAAACAGCTGACTCCACCACTATGGCCGCCATGACAGGAAATGAGAAGTCTCATCTAATTTTTATGAAGGTAAGGCAGCAAAGGTGGTCAAAATAATACATTCTGCCACAGGAAACAAAGTTAAAATAACAACACAAGTAATGAAATGAATAACCAGGCACTCCTTAGGGTACATGGAAACCAGAAATAAAATATTGTACACCAGAATTAAAACAAAATTATGTCAGAGGTCCAAGGAGTTTTTTTAAATCTCTACTAAGCATGAAAAATGTAAACCATGGATTTGATAAATTTAAGTGTAGCTGGGACTAGGAGAAAATATACAAGACCTAAGCACTCAGATAGTCTCAGTCTCCCGTGCAAAACTTCCCTCCATTAACAGTATGGTACAGATGAACAATCAATTCACCAGAAAGTCAAGCTATTTCTGGTTACTGCAATCCCTCTAGGAATTGGAATATTCCTTAGAAGCTAAGAAGGAGAGATTTGCCATTTTTTAGGCTAAAAAAGTGCTACATCCACTCCAGCTGGTGTTTCCACAGGACCAAATACCATTGTAAAGATGTAGGTTGGTGACAACAGGCTGAAAGGAAGTTCTGTATGGTTGTATTTCCACATATTTAAATCAAACATAGGCCTGGACTTCCCTGATGGCTTCTGTATCGTAGAGGTGACTCCCATGCACCTCTAAAACAGGAATTCATACAGTCACCATCTTGTATAATAGGATCGAATCCCCATCTAGAAGGACCTTTTGCTTCACATAACATCTCAAAGGAGACATGGGATGGAAGAATAGCTCATCGATAGACATATAAAATGTCCTATTTGCATGACGCTTTGAACCCATACTGAAAAATAGAGCAAGCTTTGATCTTTCCAATAGGACCAACAGGGATGTGGAATCGCCCAGTCCTGGGGGCTGCTAAGAAGAAGACTGGGACTAATTGGCATGCACTGTCATAGAGTCATGGTCCCATACATAAAAGGGACATATGGATTCAGGCTCCTTTTAACAGTGATGGAAACACAATGCTAAGAATGATATAAGTAGCAGATGCTAACAAGGAAACATCCATCAGTAGTATGGGAGTCTTTATATACCATTCTCTTTTCGATAAAATACTGGGCTGCAAAAGATGCAATCCTTTTCTAGAATACTACTACTATAAAGGGATCAATTGTTCCCATGAGAATGAAAAAGAAATGTTTGATGCTGTGGAAAGGGATCTGAGTATACTGCTATTCCACAGAAAATTGTGAGTCAATATATGTTCTGGCAAGGGCTTGACTGCACTGTCTCAACTGTGGAACGATAGTGCTTAAGCTTGGTTCCTTACAAGCAACTTTTTGTTTTTTAAGATATTGGTCATCAAAAAAACAGTCTACACTCAACTCTACGATCACATCAATGCTAATGATCTTCTGCATGACTACCAATCTAGCTTCAGATCACACTGCAGCATGGAGAACCATTATCTTAAACATCATAGGCGATGCCCTACTGACCACAGAAGAAGATTACCCCTGTCTCCTAATATTACTAAACTTCCCAGCTGCCTTCGACACAGTTGACCATCCCACCCTCATCAGCACCCTGGATTATCAAATGAGATTCACTGGCATTGTTCTTCACCTGTTCTCCTCCTACATTTTCAACCAACACCAGTTCGTTCAAATAGCACATCAAGATCCTTCTGCAGGGAGTCCCCTGCAGTTCCATAAGGTCTGTTTTCATCTTCATCCTCTACTTCCAGCTGGTTGGAACTCTGATGACAAGTAACTGCTTAATTCACCAATATTCTAATAGCATGTCATGATGGTGGTTTCTTTTAATTTGTAGAGTTGAGCCAGTGATCATTTCGAAATTTGGTGTATGGTAGTCTGACAGGGTGGTATAGATAATTTCGAAGTGTACTCCACCTTCCAAACCACTAATCAGGCCATAAAATAGAAAGTGGGAGCAATGAACTGTTATTTATTGATTTGCTTATTTACATTTTTATAAAGTGAAGCTCTGCCAAGAGGGGTGTCAATGGACTATACAAAGAACAATGTGAGAGATGGGTATTCTTTGTACAAAGAATCCATGAAGAACAATTAGTGAATCATAGAACGTCAGAAGGAAGAAGAGGTCTGATTTTGTGATGATGTTGTAGCATGTGATTTATGTTAGTCTTTTTATTCAATATATTTCCCACCATGTGTATGCTTTTGGGTTTCTATAGCCATAGGCATCACATTTATATTTGTATATGTTTCTTGCTAACATTTCTCAATTTTTATTGTGCTTGTTGATTGTTGTCCACAATTATATTGTCAATTGAATTCTTTGCTCAAGATTTTTTGAAGATTATATTGCTGCTACCTATGTCTACACTTACACAGCTAGGCTTTTCTGCATTAGTTCAATAGTTAGCAAAATCAGGCAAAAAACTATCATTCAATATATTATGCCGTTTAATTAATACCTTGAAGTCACTACACAAAGTTGGTATTCATTTGGTCCTTAATCCCCTTGTATCTCTTTTCATTTGATAGCACTTAGCTAGCCTTGTAGTATGGTGCTTTTGTCATAGATCCTGTTTAAGAATATAATATAATATACAAATGGTTGTTCATTGGTAAGTTTACAGGACACTTGTGTAATCTCAACATTTTCAGACTAATTCTGTCAAACTCATTTCCACTAAACTATAGTTTTTTCTTCTTTTTTGTCAGTTATGGAATTAATTAATATATCAGGAAGTCGTTAAAGACGTGGCTTTTTAATCTCTGATGTGGTTTTAAGACTGTCCAGCATTTCCCGTCTGATGAGCTAGCGCCTTGACACCTCCGGGTGAATGTTTTGCGCTTTATAAATTTATTTTTCATTTCATTTCATTCATTACATACTCACCTACTCAGATAAAAGCTCAAATTACTGTACCATTCCTTCCTCATTTTAAACATATTTAAAAATCAAAGGTAAATCCTGTATGTAATTCATTGTTCTAGGCAGCAGCAAACTACTTCCCTATTTTTGGAACATGATGTGGGAGTTGTCCTTTAAGCCAATCTACGTTGTAACAAACCACCAAGCCTTTTAAAAGTGCTCTATGTTTTCACACCAAAATCTTAAAATAATATTTATCAGAATATTCCCCTCAATATTCTGACATATTAATGGAAAAGTTAAAATAACCCAGACACAAATGCCATTTTGGAGTACTACTTTATGTACCTCAAAATACAATTCACAGACTATGGCTTGAGATCTCAACCTCAACCTCCCCTTCTGTATGGAGATCTTCACTACTGTGGTAGAGATCTCTGCACAAGAAAGCATAGGTTTTAGTAGTAAATGTGGTAAGTACAAGGGAGAGTGGTTACAAATGGGGAATACTTAGTCCTAAATTGGTGAGCTATGCAAAGTTAAAGGAGGGTTTTAAGCAGGAACATGATAACAGAAAACATACACTACAGAAAAGTAAGACAGTTTTAATTTGCAAGATACACATTTAAATCTACTACACTAGTACTACTGACAAAACAAGCTTAAATGTACTCCATCCCATACTTAGACTAAGTCTAGCATCACACATGGCCAGCCAGTGGTAATGCAACACACTCCTATAGAAATCAATGGAGGCAAGCAAAAAAACTAACACATAGTGAACCATATAAAAAACAATCTTAGATAAAATCTTTATGTAAGTTCTATTTAACTTTATTATTAAATATTTTAACTTTAAAATATTATTTTTAATATACATAACTACATTTACATAAAATAAATTGCAAATTATAATCTATATTTTGTAACTATAAATCACAAACAAACTTTGATATAACTTGTATCCACGTTTTTGGATTATTCAACAAAAATGATGCTGTGAGGGATGGAGGAGGTAAAATTAATGTTTTATTCAATTTAATTTGAATAAAAATAATGAATTTTAAATTTAATAGTATTTACGTTTTGGTCCAAGGGCGTCTCTTGTTTTGTGGTGGTCACTGGGGAATTTCATCTAGAAATGTGTTGTAATATTTTTTAATTACAGATAAAATGTTTTTTGTTACATTTACATTTCTGAAAATTCTGCATTACCTGCTATATAGGGCTTTCCACCCCAGGGGTGGAGATGTCCACAAATAGGTGTAAAGTTACTATTAGTACCTTTTTTATAATCATTTCAGTCGTTAGAGTCTCCAATGCCATAATTTGAGGGGGTGTAAAGTTGTAAGTCTACATTTAGGTCAAAATCTACATATTGGAATGGTGAATGTTATCCTCGTGGAGATATACACTAAGATTTACACCTACTTTTAGGCATACAACTACATGTGAAGAGCTCTAGACATGGAAACATTAGCCCGTACTGCATCATAGTATGTGGAAGCATGTCACGTCCAAAATAACTTCAGGATCTGTCCTGAAATCATGTTAAGAAAATGCGTATCATACCACATCCCAACACATTACTTGTTTATACAAGCATGTCCTGACTTCTAACACCATAACGAGTTCCTTCACCACGTGTACTGCTCTGCTCATACAGATTCATCTGCTATTATGATCTAAAAGTCATTCTTCCCTACCATTTATGTTTCCTCACATCCTTTGATGAAACAGAAAAACTAGACATCTAACTCATTTCTTCTGTTAGTAGTACATTGCTGTCCGGTTTCTATACCTATACAACTGTTTATCCTCGTTTTCAGATTGCCTGACGTCACACCGAGCTGTCCTCCTATAACACCTGCTACCCGTTAACATTTTCTAAACATTACTTGAGATATCCATATTTTATGTAGGCTGGTAATAACAAGTATGTTTAACAGATAAATAACCACCTTGTCATACATCATAGGGATATTGCAAGTCCTCGAGGAGTTCCACAACCATATAGAGGAACAAGGCTAAAGGCCAAGTTCCTTTACAAGGTTATGGAACTCCGAGGTGACTTGCAATCTCCTTAGCATGTAAGGGGGTACTTCATCCCATATAATTTATGGTCACACCATCACCTTTCCAACAAACCACTTAAGATCTTGGTGCATAGCTCATTCATATGAAAGAGTGAGCATGTTTGCAAACAAGAACAAGAAAAATAAAACCTCTAGTATAAAACTAAACACATCAAAAGCTTGTTAGTTATTTGTTGAAAACAGATATTAGAAACAGTTCAATACAATTTAGTTTTTTTAATCAAAAAAGCTACACTAGCTCGTAAGCATAGGAAAAAATAGAAAGATTCTCGCTTTTCTCCATCTAAGGATTGCAAAAATAAACATGTCCCCTCTGCTTCTCATTGTAAGCTAAAAAATAGAGCTGAAGATGAAAAGCAACATTTCATTTTTCATTCTTTGAACAGCTGCTTCAATTATGTTCTGTGACCTGACCTACCTTTCACCTCAGATGCTGGCTATGGCAGCAAGCATTGTGACATCAGAACTTGACTATAATAACTTATAATAGTCAGTAATCTTTTCTTTATAATCAGTGACTTAGTGTGTTACATGACCCGATTGTAAAGAAATCAGAGACTTGCATTTATACAGGGAGTATAGAATCCCATGTATTATAATGTTATAAGAAGCATAACAAGTGTTCTTGGACATTAACTGTCCTACAAATTATAGTGTCCAACTGGCTGGTTTCTTTCTGTGAAAGGAGTAATTTGCAATTGCCCTCTCTCGATGGTGATACAGCTAAATGCTCAATCTGCCAGAGCTTCTGTACCACCTCTTTATTTGTGATGGTTGAAATATCGAGACAAAGGTGATTTTACGTCCTTCATTCTCATAGTTTATTTAATCAAATGTAATCCAGTTTGTACTTGTGTAATCCATTTGCCTTACGGATAATATCCACATGGGTAGATAATATTGTAAATTATAAATGAAGTGTCACAATTAAAAAGTTGCAGTGTACGCATTGCAGAGAGGCACATTCCTCATTTTCTAGTTATCTGTGTCTGTTGCTTTTAAAACACTTTAACATTTTGAGTGTGGAAAAGAATCACAATATCATTTTTGACCTGATGACGTTGCCAGGTCACTTGATTTGTGTGGCTGTCTAATGGACCTCAATCAGCAGGCCAGCTGTAAATATGGTGTGAATTAACATAAACTAGTGGAATTGCACGCACCCAAAACTGGAGTTGACAGTGTTCTTTTCAGCTTTTCAGTCCCATCAGCCATTGGTTAAAGAAAATAATGGTATGATTTCGACCTTTCCTGATAGGTACCTACTGGCAAATGGAGGCATGATACGAACCGAGAGTTATAAATCACCTTGATGAACAAAAGGTAGAGCTGTGTTCATAAATGGGACCCGATTCGCTAAAGGCTTTTTGAGACTAGTGAACTAGTCCTGCTTCAGCACTATTTCACATATGTGCAAATGCAATTCACAAAAGTATTGGAAAAGATCTATGATGAGGCCCATCTTATTGTGCAGAGTTCTCCACTATGAGAGCATAGAACGCTGTTCAAATAGGTCAGCGTTTAAGGTATGAATGTAGGCAGGTCCAGATACTGGCTAGAAAAGTGGGACTATCTACTACAAAATTGGAAGAGGAACGAGAAAATAAAGATGGACCATAGAGCGGGACATGCAAATACAAAAACACACCTACAACAAAGGGTAAGTCAGTTGCTAAAAATTAAAGTTACACCCACACCTACTCTAACAGTTCTATAGCCCAAACATGCTCAGATCTACTCCAGCAAAGCCTTGGAGTAAATAATAAACCTTGCATCATCACTCACAGGAGCTGCAAGGAAAACAGGTGGAAGTGAATGAAGACAGGGAATAACATGACCAGCACAAACACCTACACCTAAAACAAATAAATGAATAGATAATTTTGCAGACACCCTTAAAATACAGTGTAAACATGTTTAAAAAAATAATACAAACATAAAAATAATACAAAAATAATTCAATTCATGTAAAAATGGTGTTTTAAATTTAGACATTGCTGAAACTTACGCAAAACACATAAAATAGAAACAACACAAGCACATACTTTGAACATTGCAACTATGTGAATTAGTAATTGACTTAAAAAACATAGGATTCTAACATGTAACACTGCTGAACATACACTCACACTATATAACATATTGCTTGTCCTACATTCAGACACACAGGCACCTATTCACAAACTGCATTTTGCAGTGCGATTAGTACTACTACAATAATACCACTAATGTACTACAAAGTGTTGTTCACATACTTACGTGAAGAAGTGTATGACTTCCCCTCTCCTATCTTTTCTGTACAGAGATCTCTGCCATGAATGGGGAGATCTCTGTATGCGTAGGGAAAATGGGAAATACTTACAATTACATAGCTGGGGTTATGAGAGGAGTAAGCATGGATTCAGCGAGAGTTAGGGAGTGTTATTGGGAAGGACACGCACTAATCCACAAAACAATCAAGCAGGTTGGACTTGGGCTCATGGGTACAGAGGTGGTATGGTGATTCAGTCTCTACCTACTGACGTTCTATGGCTCCTGAGCACAATCACTGCAACATGGCACTGCCAATGTTTGGTCGGGTACATTTTTGCAGGCACCCTGAGTAGCATTTGTGCTTGTCCACAATACCCTTGCACTGTCTTGCGGAGATGTCCGTGGTGTTTGGGAATTAATCCTTCACAGTTTTTAGGGACCACCGAGTTCTGTTGGTTTTTCAAGGTCGAATAATAAAAGGTTTATACACTCTTTGTGCTACCATTTGCATCCTTTGTTAATTAATTAGGGCGCAACCTGCTGTGATTGCGGTTTATTGCCGACCAGCGGTTAATCAACACTTTCTTCAGCATGGGGTCCTGAATGCAGGAGCTCCAGTAGCTTTTATAATTGAGGCGGACGCAGAGTACCACTTTTAGTTTTTTTTATTCTTGGGTCACGTTTCAGGCTGTGGACGCTAATGGCAATATGTTTCATACTTACACTGCGCCTGGTACACCACAGCTTTATCATCCCTATGCACATCTTCAAGTTCCTCTTACCGTATGGGAACACCAGCCTTGGCTTAATGGCACCTTTCCCCATGTCCCTAACATTGTTTGTATGTGCCCCTTAGGTATTGACGAGCCCAACTGGCCTACTCTTGCAGGTTTTACTTCGTACCTGAATTCAGCTAATCTAAACTTGGCAGACACATGTGCGCTGTATAACCAGGCAGTTCTTTTATACAGATCCTTGATCCAATTTGTTTCCCACGCTTCCCTAGCCAGCCCTGCTAGAGCTGGTGTGCCAGCATAGACACAACAGGCAGTGGGACTTGTCATGAGTCCGGTCATTGTGCATTCAGTTATGTGCAAACACCCAACTAATCGAGAAGACATTCACTTTTGGGTAGCCCAAAACATTATTCAACTTGATGCAGAGTTTCCACTTATGGGACCACAAGAAAAACATAGAATTTTATCTATGTGTTTACCCAATGGTCTGGTTCCCTCTTTAGCTGACTGAAACACCTAGGGGACAGTTTTTGCCACAGTTTATACTCTGTTATGGCACACCCTTGATGGGCGTTCTGCTGAACGTCCTCAAAAAAATACAGAATGAACATGGGGCAGGTCCTGCCCTAGATTTGGGGATGAAACAGTTGGGTAAGTTTCCAGTTATTTCTGAAATTATTCTTTCTAACGTTAAACATGAAGCAGTGTCTTTGGCTATATGCCAGTGACTTTCTGTTGTGGCTGTAGCAGACTGCGAATGTGAGTTGCCATTTATCATAGCTCCGGTGTATATGTCCTTGGGATGTAATAGTTTGGGGACAAGACCCTCCATTCCACCTCTGTCAAGGCTGTTTTGGACAAGGATGCCCTTCCACCCCCTGACTTTCCTAAGAAACATGGGATAAATCTAAACAACCACAAGAAAAATGTAGACATCGTGGCAGTTCGCCACCCCCTGAGTCCTCTGAACAGTGATCCGATTTTCGTGCTTTCTCTAAAATCAAAACTCCTGATCGATATCAGATTCCTGATTCCCGTTCTCCTCGTTCCTTTCAGAAGTTGTCTGACCAACAGAATGAAATAAGAGTGCAACCCAAACGGGAGACACAACGCTTGTTTGATGTGAAGATAAAGAAAGAGGATCAACCATCCCTGTGTAAATCCCCTTTTCAAAAGTTCTGAATGGGCCCTTGCTTTGGCCCCCGCTTTATACCGCAACCACGCTGATTGGGATAAGGATTCCCCTATCCATGTTATTCCTATATGTTCTGCTCCACAGCCTCAGCTGCAATATCCTATTAAACGTGATGCCAAGGCAACTGTTAAAGACATTCTTACCCAGTTAGAATACCAGGTAGTAATTGAACCGTGTGTGTCTCAGATGAAACATCATCTATTTCCTGTTTTGAAACCTGATCACTCCTATCATGTTTGTTAGATTACAGACATTTGAATAGTCATACACGTACATTTTCTGTGCAGAATACACAGAGTACGGCTTTGATTAATAATATTCTTCGTAAGAAATTTAAAACTACACTGGATATTTCCAACATTTTTTTTTTTTACTTTTATTTATAGATTTTTCATCAAATAACAGTAACCCATTGCAAGCATGGATAGATTGATGGGACATGGTAATAACATCAGTACACATTTATATTCACCAGATGTATGTGTTGTTCTGTTGATACAACCCACACAAATTCCCTGTGTGAAAAAAGCCAACTACAAAAAAAAAGAAAAAGGGAGAAAAAATAGGAAGTGAAGCAGAAGATGGGGAGGGGGGAGGAGAGAGAGGGGGTCTCTTTGGCTGCCGCTAATGAAGTATTTCACCGGTGCGAACAGTGCCTGCACAAATAATTCATACAATCCCCTCATACTGCCTACCCAACAGTGGCGGGGGCCTCCACTCGGTCGTGCGGATGGGCTCCGAGGTAGCTCTTCAACGGTTCCCATATATTCTGAGGGCGCGCCTGCGCAGACATTAATTCCAAAAATTCAGATAACTGGGTATGGCAGAATGCTGAATCTTTAAGCCATTCACTCATTCGCGGTTTCTGCCTGCGGCTCCAGCAGATTGCCACCCGCCTTTTAGCCAGCAACAACAGTATGGCCGCCAGCTTCCTATGTTCCACCGGCACCCTGCATACGTAGCCAAGTAGGGCAATCAGCGGGGAGCGCTCAAATCAGTAACATCATTTATTCCAGCATCCCCAATATGAAGATGCATCCCCAATACCTCGCAACATCCGGGCACTCCCAAGTCAAGTGTAGGAAGGAAGCCTCTGGTGTCCCGCAACACACCCATCGTATATCCTCACTCAGACCAGCTCTATGTAGCCACACAGGGGTCCTACATAGCCTGTGGATAAACTTAAAATGAATCAGTCTCAGTCTATAGTTGGATGATAGCTCCCTGGCCTGCACGCAGCAGTATGACCACACACCCTCCTCAAAGGGAACTCCCAGGCTTTTCTCCCATTCACGCCGAGCAGAGGGGTACTTATCGGGGATTGATGCTGCATACCAGAGTATAAGCGGGTAATGAGTTTACAGGGTGAGGGGTTAGCTAAAAACTCTTCCAGTACTCAGAATGTTGGTGGTGCAACCGGGAATGAGTTATATAGCGCGCGCAGCGCTGCTCTTAGCTAAAAATATGTCATTATGACCATCAGTCCAGTGTCGTTGTCCCCGAGTGCAGCCTCCATGCAAATGAAAACACAGTCGGGGAACGCCTGCCCCATCGTGTGCAGCTGCAGCTTCCGCAATTACTGGCAGACCCCCTTCTCAGCAGTAAGGGGTAATGCTGGGTGTCTAGTGAGTGGCACTGAGGGTGGGAATAGTGTGACCAAACGTGCCCTACGCCGAAGTTCTTGCAAAGCCCATACTGTACAGCCAACTGGGTTGATCTCAGCACGTGGGCGGCTCTGTGGTCTGAACAGTTCCATGTGCAGTCAAACTGGGTCCGCCTGGTCACTTTCAGGGGCAGTGTGCGCCATCAATTGGGTTGGGTATATCCAATTAAATCTGAACTGGGCTTGTGCACAATTATAGTACAACTCCATGTCCGAAGCGCCCAGACCCCCTTGTTCAAACCGAAGCGTTAGGGTCTCTCATACAACTCGTGACTGCCCACCCGCCCAAACAAGGGATATCAGATTTGAGCGAAGCCTCCTCTTAAATTCCGCAGTGAGAGGGAGCGGGAGGTTGACGAAAAGATATAAAAACTTGGCCAATATCACCATTTTGGTGATGGCAATCCGGCCCGCCAAAGACAACGGGAGCAACTTCCAGCAGTTCAGCCGGCTCTCCAACCATCCCATGAGTCTGCCATAATTGTAACGCCACAACTCTTCAAAATCCCAACTGAGCCAGATACCCAGTTATTTCACTGGGGATTCTGCCCATGTGAGTGGAAATTCCGACTGGAACGTGTCAGTGGCAGAAGTAAGCAGGAAGATAGTGGACTTCCCCCAGTTGATTGTAATGCCCGAGAGGCCACCAAACCTTGTGATTTCGCAAATGAGGGGGTCCAGATTTATTGCCAGGGTTTTAACATATAGAGTCACATTGTCTGCATACAAAGACACCAAGGTCACCCGGGGGGTGAAGGCAAGTCCATGTTGTGCGTGATGCTGCCTTAGTGTAGCTGCCAACGGCTCCATAGCCACAGCAAATAGGAGGGGTGATAGTGGGCACCCCTGCCTCACGCCGCGAGCCACCTTGTCAGGGGGGGAGACCACTCCATTGATTCAAAACCTAGCTATCGGGGTAGAATGTAGTAGAGCGATTTTTTTTAATAAAGAGGGTCTCAAGCCGATATGGTCGAGAAGTGTAAAGAGGTACAGCCATTCCAAGGTATCCAATGCCTTGGTAGCATCCAAAAAAAACAGCAGCGGCAGGAAGAGAGGGGTTCACCTCTTGCATGGTCACGAAAAGGGTGTGAAGGTTACGAGAAGAGCCCCTGCCAGGGACCAAACCGCACAGATCGGGTCTGAGCACAGTGGGGAGCAAGGGGAGCAGTTGGGTGGCCAGCAGCTTTGCAAGAATTTTATTATTGAGGTTAATCATTGATAGTGGTCTATAGGAATCACACAGCTGTGGGTCCTTTTCTGGTTTGAGAATGATCACGATAAGTGCCTCTGTGAGAGAGGGGGGAAGAACTCCCCACTCTAGTGATTCCTCGTACATGTTGAGGAGGTGGGGTGCGAGGACTGGAGCAAACTCCTTATAGCATGCGGACTCCAACATTTTTTTCAGTCACAATTTGGCTCCAGAGAGCCATAATTGGTCTGCGTTTTCAGCCCTCGGATCCCAGAGGCACTATGCTTGTTTGCCTATGGGCTACAAAAACAGCCCAGGTGTCTTTGCAGCATGTTTTGTCCTATGTCGATGACATTTACTTAACAGATGATGAATTGAATCCTCATTTAGCGAGAGTGGATTGCATTGTTACGTGATTTGCTGAACTTGATTCCAAGTTCAATTTTACAAAATCTCACATTGCTTTCCCCAGTGTCCTTTTCCTTAGTTATGAATTAAGAAATTAGGGTAAAAGCACGGCCCCTTACTTTTTGGCAAAATGTGCACAGTTGCAATCCCCAACTAATCTTAAAAAGTTGCAGTCCCGATTATGCTCAACATATTAAACCACTCTATGCCTTAAAAGGTCCAGATGTTTCTGCGTCCTACTGGATGCCTGAACCCACTGAAATTCCCAGATCTTTACAGTCTAACCTGCTTGAAACGTGACATTTAAATACAATGAATTTAGTTATCCGGATTTTACCAGGTTCACTTGGGTTTACATATGTCACTTTTAATGAGGGTGACATGGTTCCTATTGCTTATAAATCACATTTATATTCCCTATCGGAAATGCATTTTGCTTCCACTGAGAAAATACTAACTGCCGTACAGATGGCCATTCTCAAGGAACGGCCTCTTGGTCAAGGTAAACACATTACTCTTGTTTTTCCTGCACCCACCTTAGAGGCTGTCACAAAGCTAGCATTCTTAATTCTAAAGCCCTTCATCCTCAGTGGATTCGTAGGCCACGTCCTCAACAGCCGTTGATTTTCACTTTGTCTTTGACCCTGCTTTACAGACACAATAATTTCTGAAATATGTACACGTTTATCCTATGCCCTCTTCAGTTCTTCTTTTTGATGACTACAAGTGTATTATTTACACTGATGGTTCAGTACAACCAGCCATAGGTTCTAATCAGCAATATTCTGCAGCATGCTCCATTGTTTTAGGCACCATGTTATATGGTGTTTTTCACCCTACACTTACTTGTACTCGGTCTCTGGGAGACTGTACTGTGTAGTTGGCTGAGCTGAAGGATTTGCGTCTTTCACTTTAACATACGAATCCTGATTCCCCCACACTTACAGTGTGTGATTCATTTTACTGAGTGCAATTGTTTAATGATAATTTACGTTTTTGGCAACAAAATGATTTAAGGGATTACAAGGGTAGCACAATTAAGCACAAGATGTTTTGGTTACAGTGGCAAATCTTAAGGACCGGTTACCATGAACTCATGTTATGGTTTAAATCTTTTTATTGATTTTGCAAGGAAAACATTAACCACCACCTACATCCAATGGCCAGTGGGGAAAGTCATAATAAAAAGAGATATGGAAAAACAGAGAGAAGAGCGATCATGGATATAATAGAAAAGAGGGGAGAGAGCGGGTCTTGGGCTAGTGATAACGAGAGGGCAGGGTGCAAGAATATGCCTTTTCTGTTATCTAGGCTTGTCCCAGTGGGGTGTGTTGCACAGTCAGTGGGGAGGTCCCGGTGAGTCGGAGTACCCGTATGTACCTCGGGCAGGTAAGATCAGTGAATTTGGTCGATAAGAATTCTATAGTAGAGCCCCATGTTTTATCAAAGCAGAAGAGCATATGTGTAATACTTGCTGGTATTTTCTCCATACCACCCACCTCCCACTGCTTATGTAGCCAATACAGTCTGGTCGGGATCCCGTCAGTCCCCCATGTAGAAAGCAGTACCTGTTTAGCACCCCCCAATGCCAAGGTAATAGCGCTACCTCTGCACGATCTGAAAGGGTATGTTAAGGGGTTCAGGAGCCTCAGAAGTATGTAGCTGGGGAACTTGGGTATATCTGTGTGATAGGTGACGTTTATATCAGGCAGTAGGGACTTCCAGAAGCGTTGTATCTTCCAGCAATGCCACAATACATGTGAAAGAGTGCCCACCTGGCCACATCAGTGCCAGCAATATGCATCCCCCCCTGTTTTCCAGCATGCCAACCTGGCTGGCGTATAGTACCGCTAGTGTGCTATTTTGAGAAACATTTCTTTCCCAGCGGTGCTACAGGAGGAGGCTCTGGCTCTATGTATAATAGTCTGCCATTCCTTGTGGGAGAATTTGCGTTCGCACTCTGTTTCCCACCTGCGCTGTGGCGGGGATTGTTGTGAGGGTAAAAAATTGAAGGTGTAAATGTCTAAGAGCATTCGTTTGTCCAATTGTTGGGTTATAAACCACTTCTCAAATTTCGTTAATGGGCAGCTGGTATGTGGATGAATATGGGGTTGCGTGACCCAGTCTCATAAGGCGAGGTATTGCAAATATGCCTCCCTAGGTAGGCCGTAGCCAGAGGAGATTTGAGGCCCGTCCATTATCCCTTCTGCATCAAAGAGATCCCCAATCCTCTTGCAATGGGCTACCTGCCATTTGATGTACCCATCCCCCTCCCTGGCCGGGGGAAACTCCGGATGACCGATAAGGGGTGTCAAGGGGAATGTTGGGGTGGACAAGCCACAAGTCCCTTGTGCTTTGTCCCACACACTCAGTTTGGCCCTGAGAACTGGTGGGATGTAATCCCCGGATGGCTGATGCCTTTTAGGTAGCCAGGGTACTTACAAAGATGTGGATGCCCGTGATTGCTCGGTCAATGAACCACCAGTGTTTCTCCGATGCAAGTCCATATCATTCTATCATATAACGCAGCCGAGCTGCATGATAAAATCTCTCCAGATGTGGGACACCCAGTCCCCGTCTTCCTGTTTCAGGTATGTTTGGGCTCATGCCATTTGTGCCCTGTTCCCACCCCAAATGAAATCCACTATAATGTGTTGTAGCTTAGCCAGTATCAGTGGGGGTGTTGCAGCGGCAGGGTCTGCATCACATATAGGATGAGGGGGGAAGAGTCATCTTGACTGTGGCCAGTCTGCCCATCCATGATAGGGTGAGTCTAAGGGTTCCCCCTGAGTGTTAGTCAGAAAGGTGGTGTAATTCTCCCGAGACGTCTTTTCGGTCGTTGGGAAGATTCGTAGGCCCAGTTATTTCATGCCGTGTGATTCCCAAACTAATGGAAACTTCGACCCCAGGCTTGCCTGTTAAATCCTGGGGATAGTCAAGCTTAGGGCCCGCGTCTTTTGGATTTTGACTTTGAAGCCTGAAACTAAGCCAAAGTTCTCTATCTCCTGTAAGAGGGGAGGCAAGGAGGTGAACGGCTGAGTTAGAAATAGCACAACATCAGCAGCATAGAGGGAAATCTTATGTTCCCTATCACCCATGCGAATTCCAGCAATCAAGCCGTGTTGGCGAATACGCTCCGCAAAGGGCTCCATATATAGGGCAAAAATCAAGGGTGACAGGGGCACCCCTGTTGTGTACCTCCCGAGATCTTAAAGGGGCGGAAGGTGATGCCATTCACCCTGATCCGTGCTTCTCGTTCATTGTACGAACAGCTCACCCAGTTTAGAAACCTTGCATTCATATAGCCAGGGCCAACTGCCAGTAAGGCCAGTGGACTCGGTTGAATGCCTTTTCGCTGTCAATCGATAGGAGCATGGCCAGCATCTGGGAGCGTTAGACCTTGTTGAGGAGGTGGCACATTCACCTGGTTCCATCACTACAGCTCCTTTCTGGAATAAAGCCAGACTGGTCTGGGTCCACTAGGCCCTGCATATATGGCACCAGACGAGCCGCCAGGATGCTGGTAAAAATATTTAAGTCCACATTTAATAAGGATATGGGGCGGTATGAGGTGCACCGCATGGGGTCCTTACCTAGTTTGGGTATGACCACAACCGCAGCCATACACTTGGAAGAGGCGAGAGCTCTAGCATCGCTGAATGAGTTAAAGAGGCGCGTGAGCAATGGTCCAAGGCTAGGTGCAAATATTTGATAAAAGTTAGGAGAGAAGCCATCCTCGCCGGGTGCTTTGCCGAAGGTGAGTCCTTGGATAGCTCGCAACACCTCATCTGGAGGGCCTCCCTTTCCTTCTGGCTCTCCACCTCAGAAGACTGAGAGCAAGCCTCCTTCCCTGTCCTACGACGCCCTCTCAAATTCGTAGGCCGTGACGCCAGGGTTTCTCCGCGTGATCGATTTGAACTTCCTTCAGCCTCCAGATCGACTCCCAGCATGGATTGCGCCTCTCTTAGAGACTGCACTGCATGCGTCTCCTGATTCCACACAAAGATCAGCCGGAAGGGGTGTCCCCACCTGTACGAATACCTTTCTCTTGAAGGAAGGCAGTAGCTGGTTTCATGTCTCTGTGCCTTTGAAGTGTGAGGGGGGAGAGATCCTGGTAAACGGCCAACTTGCAACGGCCAACTTGCAATGGCTGTGTACTGTACCACTGCCATGATGGTTTCCTTCTGCTTGTTGGAGTGGGTGCAAGTAAGTATGTCCTGTGGCCTGCCCTGGCCCGCCACGGGGCGCCCAGTTCTATGGGTGCGCTTAAGAGAAATCTCCTTGTCACCCAGCACCAGAGCAACATGTCGGAAGAGCAGTGTCACAAATTCTTCCAGTTTCCCAGCATACCCCTTAATTCGGATGTTGCATTGTCTGGACCTATTTAAAAGATCCTCCATGGGCAGGTGTAGGTTCTCATTGCGGTCCCTCAGTTACAGCAGCTCCCGGGCGTGGTTGGAAAGTTCCTCCTCTCTTCAGTCTCCAGACTTCTCCAGGGATTCCACACGGTTGCTCAATTAATTGATTTCAGATCTGACCTTCTTGATCTCAGCAGTAACTTCCTGGCAGAGGATCGCAAGATCGTCCCTAAGTGTGCCGAATAATTGCTCCAAAAATTGACTGGTGACCGGTTCTTCTGTGCCATTCCCGGACATGTTCTGGGCCTGGTTCTACTCTTGGATTGGCGGCTGATCAGAACCACCCCATCTGCCTTCTTGGATACAGGCTTTTGTAGGAGGTCTTTAATATACATGTCCTTCTTTGCACAATGAGACACACAGGAGCCGGGCAGCCCCCTACAAAATCACCAGTGTAGGCACTGTCTGCCCAAGGGGTCAAATTGCGGGGAAGTGCCCACACAACAATTTGCTGCAATCAGTGGTCACCAGTCCTGTGGGTCCCCTGTGATGGCCCCACCACATGAGCCCCTTCTCATGCAATCACCAGCTGGGTCCAAGTATCCAGGCCTCTCTATGTACTTTTGGCCATAGATCACTTTCTCCGGGCCTCCAATGCAGGCCGCAGTAATGTGGCAGGGCCGCTCCTCTACGCCGCACCTGTAATGCTGCTACTTTGCCCAGATTTCCCCATGGGAGTCAGCGCATCTCACTTGTCTCAACACGCCACCTGGCTTCCGGGCAATCATCTCGACGGGCCGGCCAATGTAGGGATGCTCACCATGGGGCCCAGTGCTGATCGCGGTGTCAGGGCTCTCGAGTATGCAGCCATCCCCTGTGATCTCCCTCGGCCTCACCGCACGCCATACTTCCCCTGTCAAGCCCGGCTTACTGCTCGGCCTGGGCCGTCAGGGAGAACAAGCTCAGGCTCTCTGCTGTGTCCTGTGGTCTCACCTGTAGCGGGCCGCACCTCTTCCTGGCTCTCAGGCACAAGGCCTCCGTGGCCGCTGCATCCCAGCTACGGTTGGGTGGAAGCTTATCAGCGGGTTGCAGACACCACTCAGGTAACCGTGCCATCATCTGGTCTTTGGGGTCATTGCGGCCGCTAGAGTCACTGGTACCAGCCTCGGTTGGCGGAGCTCTGTGAGGAAGCTGCTACTCTGTCGCCATCTTGGCCATGCCCCCTGAACTCATGTTATACATACATTGAGTCATCAAAGTGTGGGAGCACATGCAGTAGGGAATTCTTTGACTGATGAGGTAGCACATCTAAAATAGCAGCAGTTACTCATTCTAAAACTCATATTGCTAATAACATTTTGGCTGCCGTCCATGCTTTCAACGTCGGCACCACATTGCCTAAAGGTTTTCCTTGAAAATATTCCCATTATCTAAAGGACTAAAATGTTCCATTTGTGACCATTCCAGGGGTTAGGGATCGCAATATCCACAACCTTGACGGCAGATGTTCTTTAATGATTGCCATGCATGAAGGCGCCGCTCCAGCACATGCAGGAGTGGCTGACATATTTCACTTTTACAACAGCGGTATTGGTGGCAAGGGTTATACCAGCAGACCAAAAAATATGTCTTATATTGTGACATTTGTCAACAAATTAAAAGTTCTATTGTGTCTCATCCACCACAGACTCGTCTGTTTATTTTTAATCAGCCTTTTGGCTGTATTTACTTAGATCATTGCCGTCCCTTGACTTCAGATACTGCTTTTAAGTTTATTTGAGTTGCAGTTGATTCTTGATGGGTTTGGCCACAGCACTCAGCTGATGCTCACACTGTTATTAAAAGCTTGCAAGACTTATGCCTGTCGCGCATTCCACTCAGACCAAGGTCCGGCTTTCGCTTCTAAAGCGTACTGTGATTCAATGAAGTCCATGTGTGTGCAAGTGCATTTTTCTACTCTGTATAGGCCTGAGGGCAATTCTGTTGTGGAGAGAATGAACCATGACTTAAAGCAGTCCTTAATGACTGGAGTTTTAGGTACATTGCGTGGTTGGTTGACCCATCTCTATGGGGTTCATTGAGCATTAAATAATCTCCCTAAAAGATCTCTGGGTGGGCGGACCCTGTATGTAATGCTCTTTGGCATCAAAATATATGTTCCAGACCTTGATGATCCAGACGTTGTGGCAGCAGCCGCAACCTTTGGTGTAGATAACCACTGTATTGTCTTACAGGATCTACAGAGTGCTGTGACTCCCTGGCTCATACACAGTTGCCTGCATCTCTTTCATCAAGTCCTAATAACCCAATTCCTGTATCAGGTTGGCTTCCCAAAATTGGAGACCTTGTTCACAAAAAAGTGGCCATCAAGAAGGAATTTGGCCCGATGTACCGTGCTCCTGTTCCAGTCCTTGGCATCCGGGGTACACGAACTGTCATTTTACCTCCACTTCCAGGCTATAAAGAAAATTGCTTTGTCTCGATTGAACATGTCAAACTACACTATATGACCGATTCTCCATAGTGTGCCCTGAAGTGGTCCCCCACAAGACTTTTCTTTGCAGCCCATGAGCACCTCCATTACTGCTTCTCCCTGGCTACCAGGGAGGAGGCCCAAACCTCAGTTGACATCGTACCTGTTTCTGCTTTTCCATCTTCTACATTGGAGATATTTATATTGATCCACCATTGGATGCCCCTTCTGAGTTACATTTTTGGAATCCGACTGCTGAATTGCAGCCTCCTCGTTTTCAGTTGAGTTCCTCCGGATGCTATAAGGATCAAGACCATTTCTCCTCTGATGGTTCTTCAGTGTCTTTGGTTGGTTTTGCATCCACTTCCAGCGTGGATTTGTGTTTTTATTTCTTGGTTAAAACACACTTATCTGGTCCCTCCTTGGATGAGCTAGCGCCTTGACACCTCCAGGTGAATGTTTCGCGCTTTATAAATTTATTTTTCATTTCATTTCATTCATTACATACTCACCTACTCAGATAAAAGCTCAAATTACAGTACTATTCCTTCCTCATTTTAAACATATTTAAAAATCAAAGGTAAATCCTGTATGTAATTCATTGTTCTAGGCAGCAGCAAACTACATCCCTATTTGTGGAACATGATGTGGGAGTTGTCCTTTAAGCCAAACTACGTTGTAACAAACCACCAAGCCTTTTAAAAAGTGCTCTATGTTTTCACACCAAAAGCTTAAAATAATATTTATCAGAATATTCCCCTCAATATTCTGACATATTAATGGAAAAGTTAAAATAACCCAGACACAAATGCCATTTTGGAGTACTACTTTATGTACCTCAAAATACAATTCACAGACTATGGCTTGAGATCTCAACCTCCCCTTCTGTATGGAGATCTTCACTCCTATGGTAGAGATCTCTGCACAAGAAAGCATAGTTTTTAGTAGTAAATGTGGTAAGTACAAGGGAGAGTGGTTACAAATGGGGAATACTTAGTCCTAAATTGGTGAGCTATGCAAAGTTAAAGGAGGGTTTTAAGCAGGAACATGATAACAGAAAACATACACTACAGAAAAGTAAGACAGTTTTAATTTGCAAGATACACATTTAAATCTACTACACTAGTACTACTGACAAAACAAGCTTAAATGTACTCCATCCCACACTTAGACTAAGTCTAGCATCACACATGGCCAGCCAGTGGTAATGCAACACACTCCTATAGAAAATCAATGGAGGCAAGCAAAAAAACTAACACATAGTGAACCATATAAAAAACAATCTTAGATAAAATCTTTATGTAAGTTCTGTTTAACTTTATTATTAAATATTTTAACTTTAAAATAATTATTTTTAATATACATAATACATTTACATAAAATAAATTGCAAATTATAATCTATATTTTGTAACTATAAATCACAAACGAACTTTTATATAACTTGTATCCACGTTTTTGGATTATTCAACAAAAATGATGCTGTGCGGGATGGAGGAGGTAAAATTAATGTTTTATTCAATTTAATTTGAATACAAATAATGAATTTTAAATTTAATAGTATTTACGTTTTAGTCCAAGTGCGTCTCTTGTTTTGTGGTGGTCACTGGGGAATTTCATCTAGAAAATGTGTTTTAATATTTTTTAATTACAGATAAAATGTTTTTTGTTACATTTACATTTCTGAAAATTCTGCATTACCTGCTATATAGGGCTTTCCACCCCAGGGGTGTAGATGTCCACAAATAGGTGTAAAGTTACTAATAGTACCTTTTTTATAATCATTTCAGTCGTTAGAGTCTCCAATGCCATAATTTGAGGGGGTGTAAAGTTGTAAGTCTACATTTAGGTCAAAATCTACATATTGGAATGGTGAATGTAATCCTCGTGGAGATATACACTAAGATTTACACCTACTTGTAGGCATACAACTACATGTGAAGAGCTCTAGACATGGAAACAATAGCCCGTACTGCATCATAGTATGTGGAAGCATGTCACATCCAAAATAACTTCAGGATCTGTCCTGAAATCATGTTAAGAAAATGCGTATCATACCACATCCCAACACATTACTTGTTTATACAAGCATGTCCTGACTTCTAACACCATAACGAGTTCCTTCACCACGTGTACTGCTCTGCTCATACAGATTCATCTGCTATTATGATCTAAAAGTCATTCTTGCCTACCATTTATGTTTCCTCACATCCTTTGATGAAACAGAAAAACTAGACGTCTAACTCATTTCTCCTGTTAGTAGTACATTGCTGTCCGGTTTCTATACCTATATAACTGTTTATCCTCGTTTTCAGATTGCCTGACGTCACACCGAGCTGTCCTCCTATAACACCTGCTACCCGTTAACATTTTCTAAACATTACTTGAGATATCCATATTTTATGTAGGCTGGTAATCACAAGTATGTTTAACAGTTAAATAACCCCCTTGTCATACATCATAGGGATATTGCAAGTCCTCGAGGAGTTCCACAACCATATAGACGAACAAGGCTAAAGGCCATGGGGCATATTAACAAGGGCATTATCTCCGCTTTTTTGGCTTTAAAAGCCAAAATAGCGGAGATAATCTTTTCGCCCTATTAACAAGGCAGTGCTAACATGCATTAGCGCATGTTAGCAGCCTTGTTACCGACGCCTCGCTTTGTATCTCTAATGAGATGCAAAGTGGGCGTCACTGGGCAGTACAAATATCGCTGATGTGCACATCGCAATATTTACAAGGCTGCCCCAGCATTTAAGCAGACGTTAGTTTTTGGAGAAAACAGCTGTTTTCGCCAAAAACTAACTTCTGCTAAAATTCAGACTTACCTACCCCTAACATTGGGGTGGATTATGCTGATACGACCACAGGGTCGTATCAGCAAGGTTATCGCCATTTTGCAGGGAACATCGCTGGAAAACCAGCGATGTTCCCTGCAAAACGGCGATTTCCCCGCTATCTCTGGAATTTTTATCGCCCTGGAGAAACGCGTTGTTAATAACGCGCTACCAAGGCGATAAATTCCAGCGATAGCCGGCGATGTGGGAAATAGCGCTAAGCGCGCTTTGCGATAGTTATCGCAAGTTGTTGTTGATATGCCCCCAAGTTCCTTTACAAGGTTATGGAACTCCGAGGTAACTTGCAATCTCCTTAGCATGTAAGGGGGTACTTCATCCCATATAATTTATGGTCACACCATCACCTTTCCAACAAACCACTTAAGATCTTGGTGCATAGCTCATTCATATGAAAGAGTGAGCATGTTTGCAAACAAGAACAAGAAAAATAAAACCTCTAGTATAAAACTAAACACATCAAAAGCTTGTTAGTTATTTGTTGAAAACAGATATTAGAAACAGTTCAATACAATTCAGTTATTTTAATCAAAAAAGCTACACTAGCTCGTAATGCATAGGAAAAAAAGGAAAGATTCTCGCTTTTCTCCATCTAAGGATTGCAAAAATAAACATGTTCCCTCTGCTTCTCATTGTAAGCTAAAAAATAGAGCTGAAGAAAGAAAAGTAACATTTCATTTTTCATTCTTTGAACAGCTGCTTCAATTATGTTCTGTGACCTGACCTACCTTTCACCTCAGCTGCTGGCTATGGCAGCAAGCATTGTGACATCAGAACTTGAATATAATAACTTATAATAGTCAGTAATCTTTTCTTTATAATCAGTGACTTAGTGTGTTACATGACCCGATTGTAAAGAAATCAGAGACTTGCATTTATACAGGGAGTATAGAATCCCATGTATTATAATGTTATAAGAAGCATAACAAGTGTTCTTGGACATTAACTGTCCTACAAATTATAGTGTCCAACTGGCTGGTTTCTTTCTGTGAAAGGAGTAATTTGCAATTGCCCTCTCTCGATGGTGATACAGCTAAATGCTCAATCTGCCAGAGCTTCTGTCCCACCTCTTTTTTTGTGATGCTTGAAATATCGAGACAAAGGTGATTTTACGTCCTTCATTCTCATAGTTGATTTAATCACTTGTAATCCAGTTTGTACTTGTGTTATCCATTTGCCTTACGGATAATATCCACATGGGCAGAAAATATTGTAAATTACAAATGAAGTGTCACAATTAAAAAGTTGCAGTGTACGCATTGCAGAGAGGCACATTCCTCATTTTCTAGTTATCTGTGTCTGTTGCTTTTAAAACACTTTAACATTTTGAGTGTAGAAAAGAATCACGATATCATTTTTGACCTGATGACGTTGCCAGGTCACTTGATTTGTGAGGCTGTCTAATGGACCTCAATCAGCAGGCCAGCTGTAAATATGGTGTGAATTAACATAAACGAGTGGAATTGCGCGCACCCAAAACTGGAGTTGACAGTGTTCTTTTCAGCTTTTCAGTCCCATCAGCCATTGGTTAAAGAAAATAATGGTATGATTTCGACCTTTCCTGATAGGTACCTACTGGCAAATGGAGGCATGATACGAACCGAGAGTTATAAATCACCTTGATGAACAAAAGGTAGAGCTGTGTTCATAAATGGGACCCGATTCGCTAAAGGCTTTTTGAGACTAGTGAACTAGTCCTGCTTCAGCACTATTTCACATATGTGCAAATGCAATTCACAAAGGTATTGGAAAAGATCTATGATGAGGCCCATCTTATTGTGCAGAGTTCTCCACTATGAGAGCATGGAACGCTGTTCAAATAGGTCAGCGTTTAAGGTATGAATGTAGGCGGGTTCAGATACTGGCTAAAAAAGTGGGACTATCTACTACAAAATTGGAAGAGGAACGAGAAAATAAAGATGGACCATAGAGCGGGACATGCAAATACAAAAACACACCTACAACAAAGGGTAAGTCAGTTGCTAAAAATTAAAGATACACCCACACCTACTCTAACAGTCCTATAGCCCAAACATGCTCAGATCTACTCCAGCAAAGCCTTGGAGTAAATAATAAACCTTGCATCATCACTCACAGGAGCTGCAAGGAAAACAGGTGGAAGTGAATGAAGACAGGGAATAACATGACCAGCACAAACACATACACCTAAAACAAATAAATGAATAGATAATTTTGCAGACACCCTTAAAATACAGTGTAAACATGTTTAAAAAAATAATACAAACAAAAATAATACAAAAATAATTCAATTCATGTAAAAATGGTGTTTTAAATTTAGACATTGCTGAAACTTACGCAAAACACATAACATAGAAACAACACAAGCACATACTTTGAACATTGCAACTATGTGAATTAGTAATTGACTTAAAAAACACAGGATTCTAACATGTAACACTGCTGAACATACACTCAACACTATATAACATATTGCTTGTCCTACATTCAAACACACAGGCACCTATTTACAAACTGCATTTTGTAGTGCGATTAGTACTACTACTACAATAATACCACTAATGTACTACAAAGTGTTGTTCACATACTTACGTGAAGAAGTGTATGACTTCCCCTCTCCTATCTTTTCTGTACAGAGATCTCTGCCATGAATGGGGAGATCTCTGTATGCGTAGGGAAAATGGGAAATACTTACAATTACATAGCTGGGGTTATGAGAGGAGTAAGCATGGATTCAGCGAGAGTTAGGGAGTGTTATTGGGAAGGACACGCACTAATCCACAAAACAATCCAGCAGGTTGGACTCGGGCTCATGGGTACAGAGGTGGTATGGTGATTCAGTCTCTACCTACTGACGTTCTATGGCTCCTGAGCACAATCACTGCAACATGGCACTGCCAATGTTTGGTCGGGTAAAGTTTTGCAGGCACCCTGAGTAGCATTTGTGCTTGTCTACAATACCCTTGCACTGTCTTGCGGAGATGTCCGTGGTGTTTGGGAATTAATCCTTCACAGTTTTTAGGGACCACCGAGTTCTGTTGGTTTTTCAAGCTCGAATAATAAAAGGTTTATACACTCTTTGTGCTACCATTTGCATCCTTTGTTAATTAATTAGGGCGCAACCTGCTGTTATTGCGGTTAATTGCCGACCAGCGGTTAATCAACACTTTCTTCAGCATGGGGTCCTGAATGCAGGAGCTCCAGTAGCTTTTATAATTGAGGCGGACGCAGAGTACCACTTTTAGTTTTTTTTATTCCTGGGTCACGTTTCCGGCTGTGGACGCTAATGGCAATATGTTTCATACTTACACTGCGCCTGGTACACCACAGCTTTATCATCCCTATGCACATCTTGAAGTTCCTCTTACCGTATGGGAACACCAGCCTTGGCTTAATGGCACCTTTCCCCATGTCCCTAACATTGTTCGTATGTGCCCCTTAGGTATTGACGAGCCCAACTGGCCTACTCTTGCAGGTTTTACTTCGTACCTGAATTCAGCTAATCTAAACTTGGCAGACACACGTGCGCTGTATAACCAGGCAGTTCTTTTATACAGATCCTTGATCCAATTTGTTTCCCACGCTTACCTAGCCAGCCCTGCTAGAGCTGGTGTGCCAGCATAGACACAACAGGCAGTGGGACTTGTTATGAGTCCGGTCATTGTGCATTCAGTTATGTGCAAACACCCAACTAATCGAGAAGACATTCACTTTTGGGTAGCCCAAAACATTATTCAACTTGATGCCGAGTTTCCACTTATGGGACCACAAGAAAAACATAGAATTTTATCTATGTGTTTACCCAATGGTCTGGTTCCCTCTTTAGCTGACTGAAACACCTAGGGGACAGTTTTTGCCACAGTTTATACTCTCTGTTATGGCACACCCTTGATGGGCGTTCTGCTGAACGTCCTCAAAAAAATACAGAATGAACATGGGGCAGGTCCTGCCCTAGATTTGGGGATGAAACAGTTGGGTAATTTTCCAGTTATTTCTGAAATGATTCTTTCTAACGTTAAAGATGAAGCAGTGTCTTTGGCTATATGCCAGTGACTTTCTGTTGTGGCTGTAGCAGACTGCGAATGTGAGTTGCCATTTATCATAGCTCCGGTGTATAGGTCCTTGGGATGTAATAGTTTGGGGACAAGACCCTCCATTCCACCTTTGTCAAGGCTGTTTTGGACAAGGATGCCCTTCCACCCCCTGACTTTCCTAAGAAACATGGGATAAATCTAAACAACCACAAGAAAAATGTAGACATCGTGGCAGTTCGCCACCCCCTGAGTCCTCTGAACAGTGATCCGATTTTCGTGCTTTATCTAAAATCAAAACTCCTGATCGATATCAGATTCCTGATTCCCGTTCTCCTCGTTCCTTTCAGAAGTTGTCTGACCAACAGAATGAAAGAAGAGGGTGATCTGATCGCAGACAAGGAGAGTAAGTGCAACCCAAACGGGAGACACAACGCCTGTTTGATGTGAAGATAAAGAAAGAGGATCAACCATCCCTGTGTAAATCCCCTTTTCAAAAGTTCTGAATGGGCCCTTGCTTTGGCCCCCGCTTTATACTGCAACCACGCTGATTGGGATAAGGATTCCCCTATCGATGTTATTCCTATATGTTCTGCTCCACAGCCTCAGCTGCAATATCCTATTAAACGTGATGCCAAGGCAACTGTTAAAGACATTCTTACCCAGTTAGAATACCAGGTAGTAATTGAACCGTGTGTGTCTCAGATGAAACATCATCTATTTCCTGTTTTGAAACCTGATCACTCCTATCATGTTTGTTAGATTACAGACATTTGAATAGTCATACACGTGCATTTTCTGTGCAGAATACACAGAGTATGGCTTTGATTAATAATATTCTTCGTAAGAAATTTAAAACTACACTGGATATTTCCCAAATTTTTTTTTTTTACTTTTATTTATAGATTTTTCATCAAATAACAGTAACCCATTGCAAGCATGGAGAGATTGATGGGACATGGTAATAACATCAGTACACATTTATATTCACCAGATGCATGTGTTGTTCTGTTGATACAACCCACACAAATTCCCTGTGTGAAAAAAGCCAACTACAAAAAAAAAGAAAAAGGGAGAAAAAATAGTGAAGCAGAAGATGGGGAGGGGGAGGAGAGAGAGGGGGTCTTTGGCTGCCGCTAATGAAGTATTTCACCGGTGCGAACAGTGCCTGCACAAATAATTCATACAATCCCTCATACTGCCTACCCAACAGTGGCGGGGGCCTCCACTCGGTCGTGCGGATGGGCTCCGAGGTAGCTCTTCAACGGTTCCCATATATTCTGAGGGCGCGCCTGCGCAGACATTAATTCCAAAAATTCAGATAACTGGTTATGGCAGAATGCTGAATCTTTAAGCCATTCACTCATACGCGGTTTCTGCCTGCGGCTCCAGCAGATTGCCACCCGCCTTTTAGCCAGCAACAACAGCATGGCCGCCAGCTTCCTATGTTCCACCGGCACCCTGCATACGTAGCCAAGTAGGGCAATCAGCGGGGAGCGCTCAAATCTGTAACTTATCATTTTTTCCAGCATCCCCAATATGAAGATGCATCCCCAATACCTCGCAGCATCCGGGCACTCCCAAGTCAAGTGTAGGAAGGAAGCCTCTGGTGTCCCGCAACACACCCATCGTATATCCTCACTCAGACCAGCTCTATGTAGCCACACAGGGGTCCTACATAGCCTGTGGATAAACTTAAAATGAATCAGTCTCAGTCTATAGTTGGATGATAGCTCACTGGCCTGCATGCAGCTGTATGACCACACACCCTCCTCAAAGGGAACTCCCAGGCTTTTCTCCCATTCACGCCGAGCAGGGGGGTACTTATCGGGGATTCACGCTGCATACCAGAGTATAAGCGGGTAATGAGTTTACAGGGTGAGGGGTTAGCTAAAAACTCTTTCAGTACTCGGAATGTTGGTGGTGCAACCGGGAACGAGTCATATAGCGCGCGCAGCGCTGCTCTTAGCTAAAAATATGTCATTATGACCATCAGTCCAGTGTCGTTGTCCCCGAGTGCCGCCTCCATGCAAATGAAAACACAGTCGGGGAACGCCTGCCCCATCTTGTGCAACTGCAGCTTCCGCAATTACTGGCAGACCCCCGTCTCAGCAGTAAGGGGTAATGCTGGGTGTCTAGTGAGTGGCACTGAGGGTGGGAATAGTGTGACCAAATGTGCCCTACGCCGAAGTTCTTGCAAAGCCCATACTGTACAGCCAACTGGGTTGATCTCAGCACGTGGGTGGCTCTGTGGTCTGAACAGTTCCATGTGCAGTCAAACTGGGTCCGCCTGGTCACTTTCAGGGGCAGTGTGCGCCATAAATTGGGTTGGGTATATCCAATTAAATCTGAACTGGGCTTGTGCAAAATTATAGTACAACTCCATGTCCGAAGCGCCCAGACCCCCTTGTTCAAACCGAAGCGTTAGGGTCTCTCATACAACTCGTGGCTGCCCACCCGCCCAAACAAGGGATATCAGATTTGAGCGAAGCCTCCTCTTAAATTCCGCAGTGAAAGGGAGCGGGAGGTTGACGAAAACATATAAAAACTTGGCCAATATCACCATTTTGGTGATGGCAATCCAGCCCGCCAAAGACAACGGGAGCAACTTCCAGCAGTTCAGCCGGCTCTCCAACCATCCCATGAGTCTGCCATAATTGTAACGCCACAACTCTTCAAAATCCCAACTGAGCCAGATACCCAGTTATTTCACTGGGGATTCTGCCCATGTGAGTGGAAATTCCGACTGGAACGTGTCAGTGGCAGAAGTAAGCAGGAAGATAGTGGACTTCCCCCAGTTGATTGTAATGCCCGAGAGGCCACCAAACCTTGTGATTTCGCAAATGAGGGGTCCAGATTTATTGCCAGGGTTTTAACATATAGAGTCACATTGTCTGCATACAAAGACACCAAGGTCACCCGGGGGTGAAGGCAAGTCCATGTTGTGCGTGATGCTGCCATAGTGTAGCTGCCAACGGCTCCATAGCCACAGCAAATAGGAGGGGTGATAGTGGGCACCCCTGCCTCACGCCGCGAGCCACCTTGTCAGGGGGGGAGACCACTCCATTGATTCGAAACCTAGCTATCCGGGTAGAATATAGTAGAGCGATTTTTTTTAATAAAGAGGGTCTCAAGCCGATATGGCCGAGAAGTGTAAAAAGGTACAGCCATTGCAAGGTATCCAATGCCTTGGTAGCATCCAAACAAAACAGCAGCGGCAGGAAGAGAGGGGTTCACCTCTTGCATGGTCACGAAAAGGGTGCGAAGGTTATGAGAAGAGCCCCTGCCAGGGACCAAACCGCACCGCACTGATCGGGTCTGAGCACAGTGGGGAGCAAGGGGAGCAGTTGGGTGGCCAGCAGCTTTGCAAGAATTTTATTATTGAGGTTAATCATTGATAGTGGTCTATAGGAATCACACAGCTGTGGGTCCTTTTCTGGTTTGAGAATGGTCACGATAAGCGCCTCTGTGAGAGAGGGGGGAAGAACTCCCCACTCTAGTGATTCCTCGTACATGTTGAGGAGGTGGGGTGCGAGGACTGGAGCAAACTCCTTATAGCATGCGGACTCCAACATTTTTTTCAGTCACAATTTGGCTCCAGAGAGCCGTAATTGGTCTGCGTTTTCAGCCCTCGGATCCCAGAGGCACTATGCTTGTTTGCCTATGGGCTACAAAAACAGCCCAGGTGTCTTTGCAGCATGTTTTGTCCTATGTCGATGACATTTACTTAACAGATGATGAATTGAATCCTCATTTAGCGAGAGTGGATTGCATTGTTACGTGATTTGCTGAACTTGATTCCAAGTTCAATTTTACAAAATCTCACATTGCTTTCCTCAGTGTCCTTTTCCTTAGTTATGAATTAAGAAATTAGGGTAAAAGCCTGGCCCCTTACTTTTTGGCAAAATGTGCACAGTTGCAATCCCCAACTAATCTTAAAAAGTTGCAGTCCCGATTATGCTCAACATATTAAACCACTCTATGCCTTAAAAGGTCCAGATTTTTCTGCGTCCTACTGGATGCCTGAACCCACTGAAATTCCCACATCTTTACAGTCTAACCTGCTTGAAACATGACATTTAAATACAATGAATTTAGTTATCCGGATTTTACCGGGTTCATTTGGGTTTACATATGTCACTTTTAATGAGGGTGACACGGTTCCTATTGCTTATAAATCACATTTATATTCCCTATCGGAAATGCATTTTGCTTCCACTGAGAAAATACTAACTGCCGTACAGATGGCCATTCTCAAGGAACTGCCTCTTGGTTAAGGTAAACACATTACTCTTGTTTTTCCTGCACCCACCTTAGAGGCTGTCACAAAGCTAGCATTCTTAATTCTAAAGCCCTTCATCCTCAGTGGATTCGTAGGCCACGTCCTCAACAGCCGTTGATTTTCACTTTGTCTTTGACCCTGCTTTACAGACACAATAATTTCTGAAATATGAACACGTTTATCCTATGCCCTCTTCAGTTCTTCTGTTTGATGACTACAAGTGTATTATTTACACTGATGGTTCAGCACAACCAGCCATAGGTTCTAATCAGCAATATTCTGCAGCATGCTCCATTGTTTTAGGCACCATGTTATATGGTGTTTTTCACCCTACACTTACTTGTACTCAGTCCCTGGGAGACTGTACTGTGTAGTTGGCTGAGCTGAAGGATTTGCGTCTTTCACTTTAACAGACGAATCGCGATTCCCCCACACTTACAGTGTATGATTCATTTTACTGAGTGCAATTGTTTAATGATAATTTACGTTTTTGGCAACAAAATGATTTCAGGGATTACAAGGGTAGCACAATTAAGCACAAGATGTTTTGGTTACAGTGGCAAATCTTAAGGACCGGTTACCATGAACTCATGACATGGTTTAAATCTTTTTATTGATTTTGCAAGGAAAACATTAACCACCACCTACATCCAATGGCCAGTGGGGAAAGTCATAATAAAATGAGATATGGAAAAACAGAGTGAAGAGCGATCATGGATATAATAGAAAAGAGGGGAGAGAGCGGGTCTTGGGGCTAGTGATAGCGAGAGGGCAGGGTGGAAGAATATGCCTTTTCTGTTATCTAGGCTTGTCCCAGTGGGGTGTGTTGCACAGTCAGTGGGGAGGTCCCGGTGAGTCGGAGTACCCGTATGTACCTCGGGCAGGTAAGATCAGTGAATTTGGTCGATAAGAATTCTATAGTAGAGCCCCATGTTTTATCAAAGCAGGAGAGCATATGTGTAATACTTGCTGGTATTTTCTCCATACCACCCACCTCCCACTGCTTATGTAGCCAATCCAGTCTGGTCGGGATCCCGTCAGTCCCCCATTTAGAAAGCAGTACCTGTTTAGCACCCCCCAATTCCAAGGTAATAGCGCTACCTCTGCACGATCTGAAAGGGTATGTTAAGGGGTTCAGGAGCCTCAGAAGTATGTAGCTGGGGAACTTGGGTATATCTGTGTGATAGGTGATGTTTATATCAGGCAGTAGGGACTTCCAAAAGGGTTGTATCTTCCATCAATGCCACAATATATGTGAAAGAGTGCCCACCTGGCCACATCAGTGCCAGCAATATGCATCCCCCCCTGTTTTCCAGCATTCCACCCTGGCTGGCGTATAGTTTCACTAGTGTGCTATTTTGAGAAACATTTCTTTCCCAGCGGTGCTACAGGAGGAGGCTCTGGCTCTATGTATAATAGTCTGCCATTCCTTGTGGGAGAATTTGCGTTCGCACTCTGATTCCCATCTGCGCTGTGCCGGTGATTGTTGTGAGAGTATAAGAATGAAGGTGTAAATGTCTAAGAGCATTCGTTTGTCCAATTGTTGGGTTATAAACCACTTCTCAAATTTCGTTAATGGGCAGCTGGTATGTGGATGAATATGGGGTTGCGTGACCCAGTGTCATAAGGTGAGGTATTGCAAATATGCCTCCCTAGGTAGGCCGTAGCCAGAGGAGATTTGAGGCACGTCCATTATCCCTTCTGCATCAAAGAGATCCCCAATCCTCTTGCAATTGGCTACCTGCCATTTGATGTACCCATCCCCCTCCCTGGCCGGGGGAAACTCCGGATGACTTATAAGGGGTGTCAAGGGGAATGTTGGGGTGGTCAAGCCACAAGTCCCTTCTGCTTTGTCCCACACACTCAGTTTGGCCCTGAGAACTGGTGGGATGTAATCCCCGGATGGCTGATGCCTTTTAGGTAGCCAGGGTACTTACAAAGATGTGGATGCCCACGATTGCTCGGTCAATGAACCACCAGTGTTTCTCCGATGCAAGTCCATATCATTCTATCATATAACGCAGCCGGGCTGCTTGATAAAATCTCTCCAGATGTGGGACACCTAGTCCCCGTCTACCTGTTTCAGGTATGTTTGGGCTCATGTCATTTGTGCCCTGTTCCCACCCCAAATGAAATCCACTATAATGTGTTGTAGCTTAGCCATTATCAGTGGGGGTGTTGCAGCGGCAGGGTCTGCATCACATATAGGATGAGGGGGGGTAGAGTCATCTTGACCGCGGCCAGTCTGCCCATCCATGATAGGGCGAGTCTCTTTCAGATCAAGGGTTCCCCCTGAGTGTTAGTCAGAAAGGTGGTGTAATTCTCCCGAGACGTCTTTTCGGTCGTTGGGGAGATTCGTAGGCCCAGTTATTTCATGCCGTGTGATTCCCAAACTAATGGAAACTTCGACCCCAGGCTTGCCTGTTAAATCCTGGGGATAAATTCACACAACAAAGAAAAGGGACTGTATTAAAAAACTAACAGAATGGGTAAAGAGAGGAGAGGTATAAAACAGGGCACACACTGTGTATGTAAAACTGCCCTCACACACAGCGAACTGTGTCATGCTTCATCATAGGGCCTGCTGACACACCTCCGCGCTAGCCAACGCTGGAGGTGGAGCAATAGGGAGGGGGAAGACAAACAACATAAAAAAATAAAGAAATAGTGTGGGATCAAAAAAGTGAAAAAATGTAGTGGCAGAATAAATTGGTAAAACTGGTAACAGTGTATCCCTTCTATACCTTTAATAATGGGTACACTGTCCAGGTGCAAGAAATGGTCCTAACCAGACCCGTGGATGGTGGTAATGGCTACTCATTATCAAAGCCCTAACCCTCCACTCTGCTAAGATGTCGACATGTTTCAGCCGGCACGTGCTAATACCCCGGCTTTCTTCAGGACTTCCACCTGATCAATCCCAAAAGAGGCTGCTGTCCCTACCTCCTTAGAATCCAGGGGTAAGGAAACAAAGCACCATGTTCAGTGCAAGCTCTGGAATAGAGCATGGTAGAGCCCTTTGCTCTCTATGAGGAACCGAGTTTACTAATAAGTCAAACTTGAACTGGCGGAGGGGTGCGAATAGCTCCCTGTAGTCACACATTCGTCAAGGTGAGCTAAAGTGCAATTCAACTCCGCACTCCCAACACATGGAGAGCAAAGGGCTCTACCATGCTCTATTCCAGAGCTTGCACTGAACATGGTGCTTTGTTTCCTTACCCCTGGATTCTAAGGAGGTACGGGGTCCGCAACTAAGCCCAGAGATCTTTGTTGTATTATCATTCTGCTTCTGTAAAAGGGGAAGGGGGTTAGGCTAATCTGTCCTATATTATGACAGGGCTTTTCATAATATATGGGTTACTGACTCTGCTGCCTGTATTTTTGTTTTCGCATTATGGCATGCATACTGCATTCTAGAACACAATAGTTTAAATAAACATTTCAAACTTCCTTTGTGCCTCTATTATATGTTTAGTTGAGCCCAGAGAGTGGGCTCAACTAATGTGCACCCATAAGTAATGTTTATTAAGTGTGTGTTATGTTCCTCATCAGCTGTCTATTTCACTGTTTCTTTCAATTTGAACCTCTACATAGTGCAGGTTGAGATCTCTTCCTACATTACGTTGAACTATATTTGATGAATTTATGCCTAAAATAAGCCTGTAAAGTTACTAGGAGTAACCGTATAGTCATATTTTGAGGTGTACCTGTTACCATCCCCAAATTAAGGGGAGGTAAGAAAAAGTTATCCTACTGCTAGGCGTAAAGCTCTGCTCAGAGTAACTTAATTGAATTCAGGTGGTGAGTTAAACCCTATATATATAGACATAAATCTATGTGTGTGGAAATATTGCCTATACCTTAAGCTTTATGCATCGAGCTCCTTGTGTTCAACTCATGGCAGTCCGTTGCAATGGCAACTAAAGACTATAAATAATATAGACAGATAAAGACACTGGTCACTGATCCCCACCTTGGTAAGAATGGGACCCTTCCACCCCTTCAGGTGAAAAATGTTATGCTACTTGTATTGCCTACAGGGTAAGACAGTAAGATGGATATTGTGCACTGATGACTCAGGGCACTGAGGGATTGATTCCATCACAGCACCCACCAGAACCCACCAATGTACAAGAAGAATAAACAACACACAATTGCCATATTCTGGGTTTTTGCTTTCATTGGCGGAATCATTGCCAGGGCATATTGCAGTAGTTGCAGTGACTGCGGTTATTTTATCAAATTCAACACACTGTAATGCACGTATGCAGGGTGTTGTGGTAATCACATATGTAAGATTGTGACATCACTGCTGATTCAGGGAATAGCAAGGAAAGACGTTCTCATCCCATTGCAGTAACTCAGTAGGCAAAAGAGAAAGATCAAGTAGAATACAAGTTCATTACAGATACAGCACAGGTGTTCGAAGGCAGTAAAGGGGTGACAGAAACATCTCTGAGATTTACAGGTGCATGGCATTACTGAAAATACTCTCTGTATTACTACTAGTATACCCCAGTAGTACTTAAGATGTTTTCGCAAAGATGTGTGGCGGAAAACTTCAAATTACTGCCCATTTTTCCTTCTGCATCATTTCCAACTATCTGTAAATTATTTAGTGCATGCTGTGCAAAATCAATCATCTTTTTATTATCCTTCTTTACCACAAAATAAAATAGGTTGTCCATGAAAAATCTAAAGGAATTTGTGTGGGCAAAAACCTGTGAGGGAGAGCAATTTGAGCTGACCACGTGATTAGAAAGGGATAATAAACACGAGTTGTGCTCAATTTCAAACTGACTTTAACACTCAGAATGAGGCTACAAGGCATGTGGGCCTCCACTATGAAATAAATACTGCTGGTGGTTAGTGGCTACTCGGTCAAGTTTTTCCTTTCATGTATTAATAATGCCAGTAGGTTTGTTATTTCATGCCACTGCAGTGGTCTGGCATTGTTGCTGTTTGCACAGGGATTAGAATTCTAAGATTTGTAGTTACAGCTGTGTCTCTTCAATAATTCTCTTGCGAATTTTAATAGTACAAACTTTTTACCAGGCGAAAACGTATTGTAAATTCCACTTGTAAATCACACGTGGCAAATACCGCATCCCACAGTATTAGCATTCACCGGATGAAGCAAATATCTTCCATCCATCCTGCCCACCTGTAATCGGGATCCTAATGGTAAAACATGTGACTGCCCAGGAATAAAAGCGTGACCTGAGAAGGCAGTGGCAGAGGTCCCTTGATAAGGAATTTGTCAAGTTTAATGCAGAGATACTTACATTTCTATATAAAATATCAGTTTAGAGTCGTGTTACCCTATTATCAGTGGTAATTTTACCAATAGCATTATTCCAGAAGTATTTCAATAGTAAACTGACTTGAGTGGCTTTGGCAGATCAGTGTCCTTTTCCTTCTGCGGCATGCAATACATTTTTATGCCTCTGAAATGTTCTATCTTAAAATTGCCTCCATTTTCATGATGAGGTCATTGTTGATCAGCCTTCAGTATCACAGTTCAAAACATCTGCGAGATTTTGTGCTATGTTAGATTTGTAGAGTTATCCTATCATGAAACCTATGAGGCGTCCTTAACAAGAATTTCTCTCTGTCTATTCCACGTAAACATCTGGTAAATATGGCACCTAACTAAAGAGCACATGTCACGAGCAGCAAATGGTTAAATGCTTGCTGTTTTGCAGTTGTATATAACGCAAACATGGTCTAAGGGCATTAGATTGCTTTACATGAGCACCAGATAAAATTGCACACGGCGAAAGTCATTTTTCTATTTTGGCACATTGGAAATTAATTGATCTGGCCAGAACCGGAGGATGTTGAGCCGAGGCTGGAATTAGGACCTGGTTCCCCATTGCACAAACTACAGGTCTGGCCGTCAGGCTATAACTCCTTCTACTCCCTCAATCCTTTGTGCGCACTGACTGCATGCTCTATGTCGATGAAACGCAACTACTGAACTAAATGGAGTAAAATGAACTGCAGCCTAAAATAAAAAGGAAAATATTGGAAGCAGATTTACAAGCCCCTTGCGACACTTTTGCGCTGCTGTTGCGTTTTGTGACGCAAAGGCGGCGTAAAAAATGCGGTAAATTTACAACGTGATGCATTAGCCATAGTACGCCAAATGGCGCAAGGGTTTTTCACGCAGGCGCAGGGAAACTGACGCATCTATACAGATGCGTCAGTTACTTGTAAATCTGCCCCATACTCTTTAGCAGATAGGAGAGTGCGAAGGTGGATGATTCACAACTTTTTAAAATAAAACCTTGGGGCAGATGTACAAGAAACTGATGCATCTGTATAGATGCGTCAGTTACCCTGCGCCTGCGTGAAAAACCGTTGCGCCACCATAGATGCGCCGTATTTACAATACGGCGCACTATGGCACAGGATTGACAGATGCGTCAGAAATTCTGATGCATCTGTTGGCGGAAAAGTCACGCATTGCTGGAGTCGTGTCGCAAGCACGACACTACTCCAGCAATGCGTGTTGTGGCCTATTCCCAATACACTGCGTCACTCCTTACGTCTGCTTCAAGCAGGTGTAAGGTTTTGACGCACTGGCGTCCTAAAAGTCACGTAGTGAAATCTTGTAGATTTCACTGCGTCACTTTTACAAGGCTTTCCTACGTGGGAATGCCCACCCTCCATACATTATACCTGACGCAGGTATAATGTCACTCAGGGCTTTACAATGTGACGCATCTCCCTAGATGCTTCACGTTGTAAATTTGCCGCATTTTTTACACCTCCGTTGCGTCACAAAAGTGATGCAAGCACATCGCAAAAGTGTTGCAAGGGGCTTGTAAATCTTCCCCCTTGTGATTTTCGCGAAGTGATAGACTTACACAGGGCAGTGAGAGTCCCACCAGCAGTCCCCCATCCCGTGTCCCAATTCCCCACCCCCGGAGACAGTCCTCACTCCCCACCCTTTCCTACATTTTTCGCTGCCTGCTGTCGCACACCTGGCTCTGACCTAGCCTAATGTCAGAGCATATCAGTCACTCAATAGGAGGACACACTCTTTTGCAAACTAGTAGGGAAAGGTCAAACCTCAGGAAAATCTATCCTCAATAAAACATATCTTGGATAAGTTTGTTACAAAGACAGTTCAAGCTTCATGTTACCACCTCTATTATTCTCTCATTAAAGTTGAAGTTCAAATGCTTTCTCTATATTTAAAGGGTTAGAGCTACATTGTGACATTGCAGCTTCATTATTAGTCTAAAAAAAGTAATAATGCTCTCCTTGTGACAGCTGTAAGTAATTTAAAGACATGATTCGTTTCCATATAACTTTTCTAGAAAATTTGCACATATTATACTGTAATGACACGTTAAATAATGTTTTTTTTTCTGAATGACCTCTTAAGGTTATTTTATTCAAAGCTAAATGAAAAAAGCGACATAAGGAACAGTGTAGGTCGACTCATGCTTTCAAACATCTTGCACGGAGGACACATCATCTAAGTGAGTAATGAGCACAGAACGTCCTATTATTGTACAGAAAGGAGACAGGGATAGTAACATAACCGTGTCTTTCTATGCATCGGTGCAAAGGGCCCTATCAAGTCTCCCCACTTTTCCAGACACAGAATAAAACAGAACATTCTTTTGTAGTACAAGGTTTAATAAACCCCAAAAAGATTTCAGTACTTTTTTCCGAGGTCTGCTGTCAAATTAAAAATGAATATGTGACAAGTCAAACAAAAAGTTACAATGCCAGACGTGCTTGCCTTAAAGAACAAGGTAATTAATGGGCTTTACAAAGATTTGGCTCAATTAAAAGAATTATACTAAACAATCAGTACAGAATTATACAGAGTTTCATAAGTAGTAGAAGGGTGAATATACGGTCACCTCTGTACCTATGAGTAAATTCTTGATTATAGTGTTTGTACTCCTTATTAGGAATGGCCCTGAAATCTGCTAATGATTATATGCATTTGCAACATGGTTGGCCCCGTCATAGGCCTTCCGAGTGTGGAGGGCGTGGGATCTCCAGGAAGAGTTGTCCACAGGACAAAGGCTGTGCGTAGGAGGGACTTCACACATTCTGTAGGTAGTCGACTCTCTGTGAAGGGTGACAGCTTTGGGCTTGGAGCTTGGTGATCTAATGGGGCTTGGGTGTCTGGAGGGAGTCGACACTCCATGAAGAGCTGTGCATAGAGTGAAGGCTGTGCGTAGTTGGTGTTTGGCCAACTAACATGGCCTGAATGTCTAACAGGAGTGGGCTCTCTGTGAAGAGCTGTGCACAGGGCAAAAGATGTGTGTAGTAGAAGCTTGACACTGAGTGAAGCTAGAGGGTCTGGAGATAGGGGGCTCACAGTGAAAATGTGTGCACATGGCGGAGTATGTGCATAGTAGGGCTTGGCCAGGTAATGGGTCTAGTATGTCTAGCGGGAGTAAGCTACAGTGTAATTATTTTAAATAATGATAATATATTATTATTTTATACAAGCACATTTTTTTATAAGCACATAAGATAATGTACATTCTACAGCTATACAGGCAGTATGAGCTTTAGCACCTTGAGACCTTGGTTATTTTAAGGGAATAGACTCTCTTTGGATACCTTTTACATTGAGTATACACTGTTCTTAGTAGATAATTTTCAATGCTCTGTGGTCTATTTATCATGAGAGTTTCACTGGCTGCGAACAGCGTGGCACAGAGTAAACTGTCTCCATAGAGTAAACAGTGTTAACAGTGCCCACATTTCTACTCATATCCACTTCATTTCTCAGTGTAGCTTCTTTGACTGTGAGGGTTTTGATACAGATAAAAGCTGTCCGTAGTAGGTCATTCATTTTGTACCAGGCGTTGAGGATTTTTAGGAAATTGGCTTTCTCTGAATGGTTGTGTACATATCGAAAATCATGTGCATTGAGGGTTTCCCCTATTGCTGAGGTTTATTGTTAATGTGAACTAGGCTACCCGTGAAGTGTATGGGGTCAATGCTGCTTATAACACATGCTGGCTACATCAAAGGGAGTTGTATCTGTGATGGCAATAATGATGCCTCATATTATTCTGAGATATTTTCTAATTACTTTCAGACCTCTAATGCCATACTACTTTATAGAGTAAGGTGTACAAAAGAAGCTTGGATCATGTCATCAGTGATGTCAACAATGATTTCATTTGAGATGTCATCAGTGATGTCATAAATGGTGTCATAGAATATGTCATGAGTGATGTCATCATCATCATTCAACTTTATTTCGCACTTCATTAAAATGCATAAAAGTTCACATATAAAAAGATGACAGAGAAAAAAATACATTAAATTTAGACATGCAATAAATTCGAAATTTAAGAGCAATACCAGGCCCACAGTAATAGCCTTTATGTAAAGAGGTTAAATCTAGAAATATATATACAAATATATAAAAGACAGAATATGACAATGAGAACATTGATCTTAAAGTGCTGTAAGTGAAGTTCAAAGGGCCTTACGAGTTCTCAAAGCAGCCAGTAAATAGGAGGCTAGTGCAAAGCAGACCAATGCGTTATCTAATGAGTAAAATAAAAAGAGAGCTGAGGCTACAGTTCGCATTGAAATTTTTCTTAAAAGCGGGACAATAAAAACTTTCATCTCTTTTAGATATAATGGGCAAAAAAGGTGGAAATGTTACGTCGATTGGGCTGTTTTATTGTCACCAGGACAAGGCGGTAGGTTCTTAAGAGAGAATTGATTGTTTGGATAACCAAGCATAAACGGGATGAGGTTCAATATGAATCTAGTCAGAATGAATCGATGCTGGTTATTCTCTACTATCCGTAAGTATGAGTATGAATGATTTAATGTCTGCGGGATAGAACATAAAACTTTACAGTTTGTTTCCCTTCATGGGTATTCCACCTATCCTTAGTGACTTGATTTTAAAAGATCACCTTTAGTCTTGATTTGAGGAAATGTTTGCAAAGAGGCGGGGTGTCATGCAAAAAACCAAGACCCAAAGAAATAAAGGTTTCTCTGAGTGATGCAAAATGAAGAGATGGGTGGAATATTCCTTTCCACCTGCAGAATTTGCAGAATTTTAGTGACTCCAGGTTACTCTTGTAACTCCAAGTTCCAGACAAATTCCACCAGTTGCCATGTGGCGTATTTTTTCCTTGCATGTGGCTCCAGAATGGTAAGTTGGCAAGAGCAAGCTTTGCTGTTCCCTATTGCGAGATCCGGTCAGTAGTGGGACAACCGGTGAGATTGTTTTAACGTGTGCAGTCGTTGAAAATCCAGAAATTGTACTTGAGTGGCAGCAAAACCAACCTGAGTAGCAGCGCTCTCTGGTGCACTGTGTGGTGCAGTTTGGACAGATGTTTCAGCACAGAATGCACTACAGGCACAAATTCACAGCTCAAGCAGTGTGACATGCCTATTTCCGCCTGTTGGCGAATCTTTGTGGAATCTCACTGACTTTTTTATGCAACTCCATGGAATTCCGCAGAGTCAAATTCCACGAGTTCCGTCCACCCCTAGTAATAACTGAGGTCATAAGCAGTGCATGGTTGGGGCGCAAGTGATAGTTAGCTCTGCGGACTAAAACTGGTGAATTTTTGTGTTTTTTTTAGTTCAAAATGTTAATGTTGTCCCTGACATATTCACCTAACAATAACGTTACTTTAACCTTTGATTATTTTCAGTGAATTTCTAGGGTTTTAAAAAAAAATAAAAACAGATCTTTTTATCACACCTAACTGTAACGTTGATTTAGCCTTTGTTTTTTTCAGTGAATTTCTAGGTTTTTTTAAATTTAAAGTAATATTTTATTCCCATATGTAATCCCAACACTCTGCCATGCACAGCCTTTGCCCGTGCATGGCAGGGAGTTTGCCATAGGCAGCCAACACCACACTGTGCATGGTCTTCAACCGTGCACAGCAGGGGGTTGTCCAGGTCATGTGGCAGCCCATTTGGAGGCAGCCAATCCCCTACAGGCAGCCAATCCCCTACAGGCAGGTAATCCCCTACAAGCAGCCTACCCCATGCTGTGTACAGCCTTGCATCATGCACGGCATAGGGTTGGACACAGGGCCTAGCTTGCAGCCAGGCCCTGCATCCAACTACCGAGAGGCAGCCACCCAGAGACAGCCAACCCACACCCCGACAGCCTATGGTTGTGTGTGGTGTGGGGTTAGCCACGGGGCCTGTCTTGCAGCTAAGCACTGATTCAAACTCCCTGCAGGCAGTCAACCCCAGACTACACACAGCCTTTGGCCATGCACAGCAGGGTGTTGGCCACAGAGCTTGGCCTGTCACCAGGCCCTGTGGCAATACCCGCAGTAGGCTGCTAACACCACACCCTGCACTTCCTTTGTTGTGTGCAGCGTAGGATTGGCCTTTGGGCTCTTGGGACAACATGCCCTTGTACAGAACAAATATATTAGGGAAGTGTGGCATAGAGCCTCCTCCCGGACCCTTAATTTGTCACAGGGACCCCATCCCCAGGGCTAGTTCCAATACAAAGCAGAGGGGCCCATGTGGCTTCCCTCTCCAAGACTCAAAAGGCCACTATCACCCAGGGCCAAATACAATTAAACCTGGGAGGTGGGTGTGGAACAGACAAGCATGAAGAAGTATTGCAGGAATGCAGGTGAAGCATTGGGAGCAGCTGGTCTAAAGTATGAAGATCTGGAGGCTGAAGAGATGTTGATGCCTCATGTTGAATAGTTTCAAATACAATTAGGAAATTACAGTGTGGCTTTGGGGTCATTGTTGGGTTTACCGTTGACATTGCCCATGGGTACATTTGTTTTTTGTTCAGATTTCGAGCTCACTGTGATGCTGATTGGTGTCACAGAGCTCGATTCTCTTTATCTCCTTCTGTTTGATTTTTTTCTTTTCTTGATTTCAGTTTTTATAGTGTTCTTCCTGCAGACTTTTTCATGCTTATTTTAAATGTTCTTCTCATTATTCATAGTTACCCCAATGAAGGGTATTATACCTGAAATGTGTTGTGTTACATCATTGAAATTGTCATTCTTCAGTGTCTTACAATAAAATTTCAGCAGCATTCAACTACAAGTATGAACCTCATTTGTATCTAAAGCTTGAAACTGATATCTTTTGAATAAATTGTGTACAACAGAATGAGGAAGTTTTTGTATGTTGTTAAAATATGAATAATGATTGTTTAACATTGAAGACCTCGGGCACAAAGTAGTGCGTTCTGGGTCCAGTTCACCTGAGGTGGACTAGCTTTTTGCAATTTATCACACAAGTACAGCAGGACTCGCTCCAGAACTGCACACTACAACTGTTTAAATTGTTTTGTATTTGGTTTCTTTTTGATAATAAAGGTTCATCGAGTGCATTATAAAATAAAATCTAAATTTGCGAGGCCCAAACGTTCCTTTTTAAAACTTAGATGTCACCCCTAGAATTGGTCCTAAAGAACCTATAAGGCAGGGTGCAGTGTATTTAAAAAGAAGGACATGTACTTTTAAGTTTTACATGTCCTGGTAGTGAAAAACTCTTACATTTATTTTTCACTACTACAATGCCTTCCTCTCCTACAGGATAACATTGGAGTTTCCTTATTACATTTATTAAGCTGTAACTTCCAAAGAGGAGCAGGTAGATAGTTTGAGTTTGATGTCTAAAGAATTGTAATTAAAAGCCCTCTTTAATGGTTTATTCAGATTTTTTATCACAGTTCTGAACATGCCACTTTTAGTAGATGGCATTTTCTTGTCCCAACCATTTGATGTCTGCCATCTGTATCCTGGGTCGCATTCCTAGGTGTAGTTGGCAGTTGGTCTTTGTGTATTACTCCCAGACAGTGAGATAAAGGGAAGCTAGGTATTGGCAGGATCACCCACTATAAGTTAACCAAGAGGAGGAGCTGCCACCTACTACACTTGCATATCACAAAGGCCCTGTCTGATCACTCTCACAGAGGGAGTTGAGGCTAGTCTATTGTGACCGCAGACAATCTGGGGCCAGGGCAAAGAGGCAGTAAATTACAAGCAACTCAGGGGGGTGAAATCCACTGGTAGCTTTCTCCACTTCAAAATGGACACCAGGTATAAATATTGAACCTCAGACCGCAACTCTTCTGTACACTTCTGGACCTGTGGAAGACTCTGCTAGGCAGAAGGTTTGCTGTGTTACTGAAAAGACAGTAAAATCAAACCTCCCCTTAGGAAGTCACTATGCTGTATACATATACTGCATACACTTTTTAAAACAACACTTAAATTAACGTCACATACACAATATATACAGAAAATCCAGTACAACATCAATATAGAGAAGCATAGAGCTTTAATAGTGTGTTCGCAAACACCGTTTATCAGTTACAAATCATTACAATATATGTATCAACAATATCATACTAGTCAACCACTTAAACAAAGTGTAAATTATTACATTAAAACCTCTCAATTCAGCACAAAGAATAATAAATTATCAAATTAAAATATACATGAAGGAACAAGAAAAGACAGCTAACAATTGTCAATTTCAATAGTACCAATCCATTCAGTCATTATACAGGATACATGATGTAGCACAAAGGTCATCATCTATGGTATCAAGGTATTGTACAGCTTCAGTTTGTTAGTTAGGTCAACGTGTTACTGTGGATCTCACAAACTTATGCACCTTCTTTGGGACCACATATATATTCTCCCACATACAAAGGATAAACAGATTAAAAACCTGTAAAAAAGAATGGGACAGACATTGTAGTGCTATATATACATTATGTAAATGCACAACTCACATGAGTTTCCTCCTATATTTGCACAACTTAAAAACCTCAGTGCATCCCATACTGTGGTGGTACCATCTCAGGCAGTTGTTCTTGGACTCCATGCGACATCATGTTCATTGCTTACATATCAGACAAACTAAACATAGATTTGTGTTGTCGCACTTCTTCAACATTTCATTTAGGGTGGTATATTTGCAGCCAAATATGGCTCTCTCATGTTGTTTTCACTGGAATCATGATACTTCAGTCAACCTGTTTGTCTCCGAAATATGCCACATCACACACATCAATAGGTACACATCAAAGTTCCTTGGCGGGGCCTATAATAAGAATTAGTGCCCCTGAAGGCCTTTTTGACCAAAAGGCTCAAAAACAGTCAGAGAACAAACCATATTCCAGAAATAGCATTTCTAGAACAGGAGAGAGCAGAACAAATAATATATATATACAAAAACCCTAAGATATTACCTACTGGCGGTCGCCAGTAGGTAGTTATAGTTAGGACCTATTTTCCATAGGAAATTCACAACATTCTATTTCCAATAACTTTGGCGCCGGTTGATGAATCTTCGTGAATTTTTCAAAACTCGTGGGGCGCTCCGGTCTGCTCCTATCCTGAAGGTCTCGGGGTGATTCATAAAGTGGGGGCCGAGAAAAAAGGGGGGTCCCAAAACGTGTTTTCCCCATGCAATTTTCCATAGGAACCTTTAATCGCAGCAACAGCCCGAACTGCTGAACGGAATTACACCAAATTTGGCAAAAAGGTAGCCCTTGGTTCAGAGTCATGCCTTTTGGTGAAATAGTGTAAATCCGTTCAGTAGTTCCTGAGAAATTTGAAAAAGAAAACACATATATATCTGGGCGGAGCCTAACCACACATGTCATCGTGAGATCTGATTGGCTGTCAGCACTTCATCCTGGAATTGCTGGCAGCCATCTTGGGACCAATATAAATGATAGTACCCCATTGAAATGCATTGTAGTGAATCGAAGATTTTGAGGGTTACCAAAAGGAGAACTATAAAGGGTGATAACAGACTTTAGTTACATTCGAATTCATTTGTTGATGGTACCATACTAATTTCAGGAATTGTGGTGTGTTCTAAGGTCATTTTACCCTGTGAAAAACCTTCTGCTGGGATATCATGAATCACGTTTGAGAGAAAACTATTTTCACATGCTTGTCCCATACAGTTTTGGAAGGTGCTCCAGAAGCTAAAATGAGAGCATATTTTCTGTAAATTCACATTATCTTTCTCAGTCATGTGAGAATGAAGTCTGGCATTCTCAGTAAAACATGTACATCCAACAAGGGCAGAGACTGTCAGTTGATTCCTTTGTGTTCTACTGCAGCTTCCCAGAGTGTTCTAAAGAACAACTAGAGTGCTAACAGCCTTACTTATGACAAAAGTATGGCACACCTGAAGCCATCTTGATTGGAATAAACTGGTAACACTTAAAACATTTAATTTAAAAGGAACAAAATGATGGGGTTCATTTTGTCATAGAAATTATGGTTAGTGCTGCAGAAAGAAAAATTAGAACATGTTTCAAGTGTGATCTCAAATATCTTCCTGTTATATTTCAACAGGAGCAGCCTGTCAGTTGATGCCTTTGTGTTCTACTGCAGCTTCCCAGAGTGTTCTAAAGAACAACTAGAGCGCTAACAGTCTTACTTATGACAAAATTATGGCACACCTGAAGCCATCTTGATTGGAATAAACTGGTAACTCTTAAAACATTTAATTTAAAAAGGAACAAAATGAGGGGGTTCATTTTGTCATAGAAATTATGGTTAGTGCTGTAGAAAGAAAAATTAGGACATGTTTTAAGTGAGATCTCAAATATCTTCCTGTTATATTTCAACAGGAGCAGCCTGTCAGTTGATGCCTTTGTGTTCTACTGCAGCTTCCCAGAGTGTTCTAAAGAACAACTAGAGAGCTAACAGTCTTACTTATGACAAAAGTATGGCACACCTGAAGCCATCTTTATTGGAATAAACTGGTAACACTTAAAACATTTAATTTAAAAAGGAACAAAATGAGGGGTTCATTTTGCCATAGAAATTATGGTTAGTGCTGTAGAAAGAAAAATTAGGACATGTTTTAAGTGAGATCTCAAATATCTTCCTGTTATATTTCAACAGGAGCAGCCTGTCAGTTGATGCCTTTGTGTTCTACTGCAGCTTCCCAGAGTGTTCTAAAGAACAACTAGAGTGCTAACAGCATTACTTATGACAAAAGTATGGCACACCTGAAGCCATCTTGATTGGAATAAACTGGTAACACTTAAAACATTTAATTTAAAAAGGAACAAAATGATGGGGTTCATTTTGTCATAGAAATTATGGTTAGTGCTGTAGAAAGAAAAATTAGGACATGTTTCAAGTGTGATCTCAAATATCTTCATGTTATATTTCAACAGGAGCAGCCTGTCAGTTGATGCCTTTGTGTTCTACTGCAGCTTCCCAGAGTGTTCTAAAGAACAACTAGAGCGCTAACAGTCTTACTTATGACAAAATTATGGCACACCTGAAGCTATCTTGATTGGAATAAACTGGTAACTCTTAAAACATTTAATTTAAAATGAACAAAATGAGGGGTTCATTTTGTCATAGAAATTATGGTTAGTGCTGTAGAAAGAAAAATTAGGACATGTTTTAAGTGAGATCTCAAATATCTTCCTGTTATATTTCAACAGGAGCAGCCTGTCAGTTGATGCCTTTGTGTTCTACTGCAGCTTCCCAGAGTGTTCTAAAGAACAACTAGAGCGCTAACAGTCTTACTTATGACAAAATTATGGCACACCTGAAGCTATCTTGATTGGAATAAACTGGTAACTCTTAAAACATTTAATTTAAAATGAACAAAATGAGGGGGTCCATTTTGTCATAGAAATTATGGTTAGTGCTGTAGAAAGAAAAATTAGGACATGTTTTAAGTGAGATCTCAAATATCTTCCTGTTATATTTCAACAGGAGCAGCCTGTCAGTTGATGCCTTTGTGTTCTACTGCAGCTTCCCAGAGTGTTCTAAAGAACAACTAGAGCGCTAACAATCTTACTTATGACAAAAGTATGGCACACCTGAAGCCATCTTGATTGGAATAAACTGGTAACACTTAAAACATTTAATTTTAAAAGGAACAAAATCAGGGGGTTCATTTTGCCATAGAAATTATGGTTAGTGCTGCAGAAAGAAAATTTAGGGCATGTTTTAAGTGAGATCTCAAATCCTCTTCTATTTCATTAGAACATTCTGACATGCAGACTGAAACAATCACTTTCAATACCAGCAGTAGACTTCCAGTTAACTCCCTGGTGAGCAGTAGCTTTACTACAGTGATCTAATGAACAACTAGAGTGCTAACATTCTGAATTTATGGCAAATGTGTGACACATCTGAATGCCTTCTTGATGGAATCAAAGTAAAAACTGAAAGCATTTCTTACTGAGGAGACTGCAGTAAATGACGAAATTAGGAAACTTCATAACAAATAAGTCTCCCAAGATGGCCACTAGAGAAAAAAGAGCCCAAATGTAGCACAAATATCACCCAGATGTAGCCCACATATAGCCCAATGACAGAAGTGTGCAAAACACTTTTTATTTTTAGTTTTTCTGCTGTTTTATATAGTGCAAACTGGTCAGGTATTGGAGCGTTACATCTTACTTGGAGCCCTTATTGCGTATTTTGCACGAAGTACATGAGATTGATCTTGCGAAACATTGAACTTTACGATTCTGTTAACCTGAAGTTGCTCTGAACCGGGCTTTGTAACACCCGTTTTTACATACTGGGTTTAATTAATTCTCACTGTATTGTATTAGGAAAGAGGATTTACTGTTTTTATGTACACTTTTATGATCTATGTTTCTAAATCAGATCAAATAAAGTTTAATGAATTCTATGGCAGGACGGAGGCGAGGATTATGCATATCTTTCCTCACTTTATTTGCATAGCAGTTCAAAGAAAACGTAACACAACAATCATTAAACAAAAGACTACACAACCCATGAACCATTAGGGGGGTAGTCTCCAAGCCAACTATAGTCCAATCACATCACAGTCCATCGTATATAATATTGTGACGTCCCTTCCGCTTCCTCTTTCTTCACTGCTCGTCAGTTAAGTGCATTCCTTACATTCTTGGCTTAATCTGACGTTGTTGCTGTTTGTATAGTGGTTTCTTGTGCACGTTATTAGCATTATTGCCTTGGTATTGTTTCATATTCCCTGCGCAGCAGGCTCTTGCCCAACCGCATTCTCCCCCTCGCAGTTTCTCCCGCTGTGTGCTCTGCGGAGGTGAGATCCTGTCAGGCGCGTCTGGTCCGAGCGAGGCAGCTCCGTCGAGCGCTCCCGCTGGTCTTTACGCGAGTTTGGGAATCCGGGCACTTCTTTAGTGTCCGCTTGATTCCCGACCAACCCTCGCCTAATTTTGACACTGCTACGCGGTGATTTCCCCACACGGCCTGGTGGTGGTAATTGGTATTGCGCCTCAGTCTATTCTTATAACAGCTTCGGGGAAAGCCCAACTGTTAGAGCACCGGCGAGGGGGCTGTCTTAAGGATTTTAAGGGCATTTGTTCTGTGCTCACACCCTCTGCTATCATGTCTTCTCCAGAAGACCATTTTTACTCCTCCTACCAGGAAGTGGAGGAGGAATGGCTCCCCAACTTCTCCCTCCAGCAGTGGACCAAGCCCTCTCTCTGGCTATTTCTAGGGCGCTGGCTCCTCTTAGGGATCAGGTTGATAAGCTGGCGAAAAGCATCCCTGGGGTGTTCAGTGACCCAGATCTGGTGGTGGCGGGTCCAAGTAGCTCCCAGATGGGGAATAAAAGGGCCGTTAAGCATAACGAGGGGCACTTGGAAGGATTTGATAAACTTACGGAGACCTTCCTCAAGAGTGCGCGAACGCTAAAACATGCACCCTGCCGGGAGGAGGAAGGGCCCGGAGAAAATTGCGACACTGTCACCACTATTGTAGACCCCGACGGCGGGTTTCCCTTAGAGGGAGAGGGTGTATCGGAGGACAATTTCTCCTCCGATGAGGATAAGGACTCGGGGCGTCCCTGGCGTCCAGAGTCCCACTCCTCTCAGTCCCCGGTTGGGGACGGGGTCCACTCGGACATGTTTGAGCCTACCCAAATTTACCATCCTAGGTCGGCAGAGTGGACACCTGACGCCAAAGTGGCAGAGTATGTGGTGGGGAAAATCCATCAACCCCTTGAAAGGGAGGTCAGGAATAGGATGAGGGAGAATGCCCCAGGCCCTCACTGAAGGGGAAGGTGGCACACACGCCTGAAATTGATGAGAAACTATGTACCTTTTTCTCCAAGTATATGAGGGATCCCAAGAAAGGAATTGATAGGTCTTGGACGTGGTAGGGCCCTTGACCCAAATTATTCAATTGACGGAGTGTTCCAAAGAGTCAGGATCCCCTTTGTCCACGGATATTGTGGCTGGTTGGTCGCACTACCCTAAACCCTAAAACACTACCCCCTCCACTACCCAAACACCACTGCACTACCCTAAACCCTAAAACACTACCCCCAGCACGACACCCTACACTACCCAAACATAACTGCACTACCCTAAACCCTAAAACACTACCACCAGCATGACTCCCTACACTACCCAAACACCACTGCACTACCCTAAACCCTAAAACACTACCCCCAGCACGACTCCCTACACTACCCAAACACCACTGCATTACACTAAACCCTAAATATACCCCCATCATGACCTCCCACACTACACAAACACCACTGCACTACCCTAAACCCTAAAACACTACCCCCAGCATGACCCCCTACACTACCCAAACACCACTGCACTACCCTAAACCCTAAAACACTAACCCCAGCATGACCCCTACACTACCCAAACACCACTGCACTACCCTATACCCTAAAACACGACCCCCTACACTACACAAACATGACTGCACTACCCTAAACCCTAAAACACTACCCACAGCATGACCCCCTTCACTACACAAACACCACTGCACTGCCCTAAACCCTAAAACACTACCCCAGCACTACCCCCTACACTACACAAACACCACTGCACTACCCGAAACCCTAAAACACTACCCCCAGCACGACTCCCTACACTACCCAAACACCACTGCACTACCCTAAACCCTAAATCTACCCCCAGCACGACCCCTACACTACCCAAACACCACTGCACTACCCTAAACCATAAAACACTACCCCCAGCATGACCCCCTACACTACACAAACACCACTGCACTACCCTAAACCCTAAAACACTACCACCAGCATGACCCCCTACACTACTCAAACACCACTGCACTACCCTAAACCCTAAAACACTACCCCAGCACGACCCCCTACACTACCCATACACCACTGCACTACCCTAAACCCTAAAACACTACCCCCAGCACGACCCCTACATTACTGCACTACCCTAAACCCTAAAACACTACCCCCAGCACGACCCCCTACACTACCCAAACACCACTGCACTACCCTAAACCCTAAAACACTACCCCCAGCACGACCCCTACACCACCCAAACACCACTGCACTACCCTAAACCCTAGAAAAGAAACCCCCACCCCATGCCCAATACCCCTTACCTCTCACTCTTCATGGTTCCTCTCTCCTCGTGGTTCCTGCTTCACGTCATCTCTGAGGGGCGGTTCACATCGTTGTGAGGAAACGGAACAGCCTCTGTTTCCTTACAACGACATGGATCGTCTACATGTTTTTTAGAACGCATGGTCATTTACCATACATACCTTTACAACAAAATTCGTTGTAAAGGCATGCGTGGTAAATGACCATGCGTTCTAAAAAAATGCGTAGTAATGACTTTGTGATGTACAACGCATGCGTGGTAATGCATGCGTTGTAATGGTATCGCAAAGTAAAAAAGTCGTTGTAATGGCTGTTTACCGATCGAAGCTGGCCCCTGTTCTTCAGTGAGACGTTTATTTGATTAATTAGGAGGAAGGAATGTGGTTTGTTTACAGAAAAGTGCATTCCCGGCTGTTGTATTGTGAAAGTGTCCGCGTGGCCTGGTTTCACTTCCGGTGAGAGAGTGGAAGAGTCTGTTTGGATCTAAAGGAGTTCTGTTGTTGGACGGGGCCGGCGCGACATGTCATCAGAAAACATAGCTAATGGAAAGCGTCCTCCCTGAAGTGAGGAGCAGTGCCATGAGAGGTCAACGAGTGTGCGTCCCACCGCAGTATGACCGTACCGCGTGACCCATGTGCCGCCTCCAGGGTACGGGAGGCAGAAGCGGCATCGCAGGTCCTCTTGATAACCGTTGTAGCACTAATTCTACATTTTGGTACTAGGGCATTTTAACTTTGTTGTTCCTGCCAGATACAAAGAGAAGATCCTGTGTTATTCAGTGACCTTGTTACCTTTTTTGTGGGTTGTGGTGCTTGTCACTTCGCTGCCCCGCCGGTGCACACGACTGTGCACCCCACCTCGTGTGCCATCTGCAGGGCCTCTGCCCTCGGATCACTGGTTTCGGTTTCTGGAGTGGCAACATAAACAGTTGCTCCCAAAGGACTAGCCTGAACACTTAGGTGAATATCCCCTGCACCAGCATTCCGCGGAAATTCTTTCCTAGCTCTCCCACATCAACGAGCACGGCTCCGCTCGCGACACCGTATGACGTCATCGGAGCCATAAGAGGACCTCGTCGGCGTGCTGACGTCAGTTCCACCCATTTTTTCCGTGCCACCGAGGCAAACATGGGACCGAGACATTTTCACATGTATACATAGTATAATAAATATATATATATTCACTGAAAAAACCATAGGTTTCAGGCACGTTATTGTTAGAAATTAGAATTTAAAAAACCTTAGAAATTCACTGAAAAAACCATAGGTTTCAGGCACGTTATAGTTAGAAATTAGCATTTAAAAAACCTTAGAAATTCACTGAAAAAACCATAGGTTTCAGGGGTGTTATAGTTAGTTGGACATTTCACTCGTACAAAACCATAGAAATTCCCCCGTTATAGTTAGTTCAGCTAACTATAACTCGCGCGCCCGCAATGCACTGCTGATGACGTCACATATTACATCACTCATCACATGGTCAGTGACATCACTCATGACATCACTGATGACATCTCAAATGACATCACTGATGACATCACTGATGACATCATCCAGTGAATGTGTGTTTTTCTGAAAATTAAATATGTTTTATATATGTATATCTCAAGGTCGATGGAAGAATAAATGGGTATATAAGTGTCTAAATGGATGATTTTTTTTGTAAAATTGATTGTATAACTGACAAAATGTATCTTAGTGAATACATGGGTTAGTGAGTAATGTTTAAATATGAAAATATCTGTATCAGTCTCTCACTTTGTGTATAAGTGGCTGCATGGGTTGGTGAGTAGCTACATGAGTGTCTATATGGGTTATTAGTTGGTTTTTTGAGTATCAGTATGAGTGTCTGAGTGTCTGTATGGTTCGGTGGGGGGTATTACTTAGTGCATAGATGCATGAATGAGTGACTCACTGTATGTGTTGAAGACAGCATGTGTGCAGGACTCTATAGGTGGATGAGTATGTGTATGGGTGTGTTAGTGAGTGAATGACTGTCTCAATAGTGTCTTTATGAGTATCCGCTGAGAATTGCCATCGAACTCAGGGAAAGCACGTCGCACTTTAACCTCTGTGGGCACTGACAATCTGTTTTACCATCTGTTTTTTATCGGGAGAACACTGTCTCTTGCATCGTTGTCCCTGGCCCCTGCACGCAGCACTTTTATCCCGCCCCCAAGCACCACGGACTACAACTACCACAGCGCGTTGCGGCAGGAGCCGCACGCGTCATAGAACTGGCTCCAGGAGGTGCATAAAGTGAGCCTAACCTCCCGCGATGCGGGACGTGCGCAGGCTAAGCCCGGGCCAAGGGCGGGCCCGTCTGAGCCTGTCAGAGACTGGAGGAGGCTGGGCTGGGCCAGGTCTCTTGGACCTTTATTTTTTTGTAGTGTGTTGTGTTGGTAAAACCATTGGCACTAATATTGTTGTAGTTGTTATTTGCTAGTACTAACGACCCTGTTTGTCTCTCAGGTAGTTAAGGTTGAGTGACTATATTTAATATTGAAATATACTGGGTCTATAGCGGGGTTGTTAAAAAGTAGGAGGGGCTTATATCATACAATTGATCGATAGATATAGGTACGTTTGGGGTACTGCTTAGTAAAGGGTGTGTTTTCTTCTCTGTCGTAAGTGTGGGTAATATTTAAAATGGGTAAGAGAAAATTGCAAAGCATTAATTCTGGGCAACGAGGTAGCATACCCAAACATGCAAATATGACCCTCCTGAATTACCTTACAGGAGCGGTTGGAGCACTGGACAAGCAAATAACCACGGTAGAGGAGTCCATGAATAAGGAACCGTTGGGTTCCCTAATAACTAACAAGGCCATTGTGCTATACCAAACGGAGATAGGGGAATCAGGATCTACAATTAATACAGATGCGGAATGTCTAAATGGTTGTGTTCAGGCTATTAGTGATGAGATTTCTATTAGCGACCAAGATACAGAGCCGCTCCCTCCAACTAAAAGATATTGTAAGCCTAAGTCCAAAGTTACCCTTGGAAACTTGCCGCCTTTAATACATCAGGCTTCTTCTGAGCCTGATATTATGAAATCTTTAGTTTTCAACAAATCGGGAAAAGGTATCCTGTCAAATCACAAAGTTAAAGGAGCGGCAAGAAGAAGTAAAAGTAAGGCTAATGGCCCCCAACTTTTGAAATAAATAAAATATTGAGTCTATTAACCGACTCAATGAAATATATTAAACAATCTATCGGGACCATGGAAATAAGATTAGCTAAGATAGAATCGGGCCTAGAAATAATAGTTGAGAATCAAAATAGGTGTCTCAACATGGAAGGTAAAACTAACAAAAATGTAGATGGTAGTGCTGGTGAGGTATCTAAATCCCATAGCCAGATCGCTTTGGTTAACTCTGTGTCTTCCGGTAATCAGAGGAATAGGGGTGATAAGATAAATACAGTTGTAGCCTCTAAGAAGCCTCATGAAACCCCGTCTACCAGTGGCCTAACTAATGGGCCAGAATCCATTGAGAAAGAAAATGGTAAGGACGAAATACAACAGGGTGGAAAGCAATTAAGGGAAGTGTGTTCTAATGTAGGATCATCTAATATTAAAACATACGAACATCCACCATAAAATCATATTTTAAATTTACCTCCTGCCGCGTTACCATACACAGTTGTGCTGGCAAACGTTCCCCCATCTTTAGAGGTGGGAAAGGAAATGTGGTATACCTTGAGGAACAGGGCAATTCATTGCTTGGGGATTAGAACAGGGTTAACAACGGAGATGTTCTCAGCCTTTAAGATGGTAAGACGTGTCCCGTGGGTGGGAACGACCAGGAAATCCTTTTGAGGGGACTGTGTTGTCCTCTCCTTAGGGATTCCATCTTTGGTTCATGAAATTTTTCACCGAATAGGTGATAATAACATGAACATGGAAGTAGGTATAAAGGTTTTGCCCCTGAGCTATTTTTACCAGCCAAGCTCTTCCAATAGGCATATGGGTATGTATTCCCTATACAAACCAGTAATAAGTCGATTTACAATGTAGAGGTAACAAACAGATTTAGGCCACTTCAGTCCTTAGATGAGAATGATTGACGCCCTGATAGTAGTGACAATCGCATCTGTGTAGATAATGGTGTAGATCGAAATCGTAGGGAGAATGTGCCAATGTTTAATGTTGGGGAACATAATTCCGCTCAAAGAGAGATAAGGGATATTAGGGATGAAATGGTAGAACCATTGATTGTAGAAATTGGTGATGTATGTATAACTAATGTAACAGAAGGGGTTGAAATGATTGGACAGGTTCAGAATGATCATGTTGCTGACACTCTAAATGCATCTGTATCGGGGAGAATTAAGGTTCTTTTTTGGAATATTGCCGGTTTACAATCGAAAGTAAATAACTCTATCTGGACTGATTTTATATATAATTTTGATATTTTATGTTTCCAGGAGACATGGTTATTGGATAAAGTAAATATAGATGGCTATAAGACCTTTCATACACCAGCAGTACAGTCAGTATATGGAAGACATAAAGGTGGGATTTGTGTATATATATCGAATCTGATAGAGGTTATAAAAACTGTAATGATAAAAACAACAATTTATTACCAAATTTTGACCATCCACCTGAATTTAGATGTAGTAGTGTGTGTAGTTAATTTCTATAACAATATTGAAAAGGGACAAATGAGTGATATTATAAACACACTTAGTGATGAATTAAGTAAAATAAGGGTCCCAAATGGTACCAATATGATTACTCTTTGGGGTGGTGATTTTAATGTTAGTATTTGTTCTCATGCTGAATGTGGGTTGTGTGGTGTAGATGAGGAAGAAAAGGATCCTATATTGCATTTTGTGCACTCCGAGAGGGGGGAGAAGTTTAATGATTTAATGGCCTCACACGATCTGGGGTTTGCAAATATGCTGTGCTCTCCCCATACGTTTATTGGCAGAGGATTTGAATCCTTAATAGATTTTATAATTGTCCCCAACCGTTATGCAACATGGGTTGATAATTTCAAGATCCATTCTAACGTTCTGAGTGACCATTTGCCCCTGAGTATTAATTTAGTAATCCCCAAACAAGTTGTTCGACCCAATAATAATATTTTGGCATGGACGCGAAACATTGCCTTAGTTCGTCAAAATGGTTATTCCCTACGTTGGGGTAAGATAAACCCCGAGGAGATTAATAAACGGATCGTAGTTAACGCCTATGATCAAATAGTAGCGTGCCTACAAGACAGTACAGATCATGATGACACTTTGAGGGCTTTTTCTCTTATTACGTTAGAGATTCAAAATTCTCTAAGAGTACAAAATAAGGCATCCCAGGTTAAGATTAATAGTTGGTTTGATTCAAAGTGTACCAAAGCTTATACTCAGTTGAAAGATGCTCTCCATAAGATAGAGAGAAATCAAGATGAGATTAAACAATATAGGAAGGTGTATAATCTGGCCAGAAAAAATAGGAAAAAAGAATTAAAAGACCAGGCATGGGACACGCTTTATGAAGCATCACTGAGGAAGGATTGCACTTCATTTTGGCAGGCAGTTAATGCCCCATTCCTTTCCAATAATGATGGAGCCAAGATTGAGGTTGCAATTGATGAAAAAGTATGGATTGACTTTTTTTGAATGTATATAGTATCAAGGGGAATGAAGAATCTCCTACTGATATTAAATTATTAGAACAGGGAGACATGGTAGGATTTACGCCTATTGAGCTGCATATTACATTGGATGAAGTAATAACGGCAGTTAATGCTAGTAAAGGAGGTAAAGCCCCGGGACCAGATGGTGTGCCGATGGACTTATTTAAGTCCACCCCACCATTTTGGTCCCCTCTGTTGACCCGGGTGTTAGAGGCCTGCTGTGCGAAGGGTTTTATAAAGTCCTGGTCTGAATCGGTGATTATACCGATTTTTAAAAAAGGGGAACGTGACAATCCTGCCTGCTACCGACCTATCTCCCTTTTAGATTCTTTAGTAAAGGTAGTGGGTAGGATTGTTTTGAACAGATTACAAACATGGGCTGAGGACAATAATATTTTAAGTAAGGTACAATATGGTTTTAGACAAGGGCTAGGGACAAATGAGCAGGTTTTAAATTTTACTATTTTAATGGGAAAGTACACTCAAGCTAAGGAGGGGAAATTATATGTGGCATTCGTGGACCTTTCGGCCGCATTCGATTGCGTCATACATAATAGGCTCTGGGAAATCCTTTTGGATTTAAAGGTTGACCCACTATTAGTACAATTTTTGAGACAACTGTACGTTGGGGCTTCTGCTAAGGTGAGGCATGGATTAAAGGGCGAATGCACTGTGCCATTCCCCGTGGAGAGGGGAGTGAGGCAGGGTTGTGTCCTGGCCCCATTCTTGTTCTCTTTATATACTAATGCTCTAGAGGAAGAACTGGTGGCCAGGACAAGAGATCCACCACAGTATAATAACAAACCTATTGTGTCCCTGCTCTATGCGGATGATGCAGTGCTTATGGCCAGAACCCAGATGGGCCTACAGAGTGCCCTTGCAGCATATATTAGATTTATGGATTGCCGGGGGTTAAAACTTAATGTTAAGAAAACTTTTGTAATGACATGTGGGAAGGGGAGAAATAAATGCAAAAGTTTGCCAATGGGAACGATAGGATAGATTCAACTAATACATTTTCCTATTTGGGCATCTTATTGGAACATACTGGCTCCTGGAACTCAGCAGTTAAGAGTAGGACCCTCCTTTTCAAGAGGTCAATTGGGGCTGTGGTAAATTTTGCAAAAAATTGGGGAAAAAGCCTCCGGGATCCTTCTCAAAATTTACCAAGCAAAATGTATGAGTATCGCGATGTATGGGGCAGGAATTTGGGGTTACCATGATGTATCCTCTATACAAATTGTAGAAAATTTATTTTTAAGGTATATTTTAGCAGTTCCACAGAGTTCTTCAGTTTTTAATTGCCACAATGAATTGGGGATCCCTTACATCTCTGACCTGATAAAAATGCAACCTTTATTATTATGGTATAGAGTCTGGACGTCTACTACTACAGGGTTAAATAGAGAAATTATTAGAGATGCTATGTGTCTATGTCACGCAAATACGATTACCTGGCTGAACTACATTAGAAGATTTTTAATTGATCTGGACAGACTTGATTTTTATACACATCCTGAAACTATGGGTGCTATTTCTAGGAAGGACTTTAAATTGCTATGTCTGTCGCATTTGGAGTCTTTAAGAGCTGCAATGGAAATGAAGAAATGTACTGTGATTCAGCATCAGTTAACCCTGGTAACTCCCACCATACAACCATATTTGGTTTGGTGTATAGGAGGGTATGACAGGTATGTCCTTACCAGATTTAGGTTTGATAGTTTCCATCGGTTAGTTAGCTTTCCCACAGTAAATGATTGGTCTAGAGATTTATGTCAATGCCCATGCGATAAGATGTCTACCCAATCAACAATACATGTGATTTTATTCTGCAAATTTTATTTAGTTGAAAGATCAAGATGGATTTTGCCAGTGTTGAAGAGAGGGGGTGGAGGCAATGCCGCCCTGCCTTTTATATTTGCAATTGTTGGAAAATGCTTATTGTGTGGGCGTAATGGCGGGATTCTTGAAAGGTATATTGAGAAAAAGGAAAAGCATAACTGGTTAAATCATGGTATGAAGCTGGTTATTGTACATCATTTTAGTATTTACTTCTGATGATTATTAGAATTAATTGATGGGAATTGCTAGGATTGAGATTTTTGTATAGATGGAATAGTATGTATTTTTAATTATGGAAGTTTCTAACATGTTACTTTTATGATTTTTAATGTTAAAAATCGAATAAAGTATATTTGGATTTGGATTTGAGTAACTACATATGTTTTAAACTAGTATATGTGAGTACTGGTGTATATAAGTGAGTATATGTGAGAGTGAGAGATTGGAAGAGTTCCTGTTCAAATAAGTAGGTGTTTCTATAAGTGATTGTTTAAGAGAGTAAGTATGTGTAAGTTTCTGTAGAAGTAAGTGTGGTAGTGTGTGTATAACTGTATATGCAAGTAAATGGATGTTTGATACTTTGTTTGCATGTGTGACTATGTGTGTGAGTAACTCTATGGATGAGTGGCGGTGTGTAACAGGATGTATAGGTGTATGAGTACATATGATGAGTGAGTACATGTATGAGTGACTGTATAGGGACTGTTGGTGAATGAGTGGATGTGTGTGTAGATCTTGGAATTACTGAATAGGTGTGTTGTAACTGGTATTGGTATGTCCATTGTTTTGAAAATGTTAGTTTGTATTTTTGAGTGTGTGTATCAAAGGTTATATTAGGGTGAGAGGAGGTCTGCCACTCTATCACAAGGATGATGTCATCAGTGATGCCATCAGTGATGTCATTTGAGATGTCATCAGTGATGTCATGAGTGATGTCACTGACCATGTGATGAGTGATGTAATATGTGACGTCGTCAGCAGTGCATTGCGGGCGCGCGAGTTATAGTTAGCTGAACTAACTATAACGGGGGAATTTCTATGGTTTTGTATGAGTGAAATGTCCAACTGACTATAACGCCCCTGAAACCTATGGTTTTTTCAGTGAATATATATACATATATGTATATATACATACATACATATATATATCTTAGCGTTTTTGTATAATTTCTGTATATCATAAAGCACACTCCCATGCTAAACATTGCTTAGTTAATATTTTTTCTATCTGCAGCCAACTGGCGAAGCGTTCTCCAAACAGAGTCGAAAGATTTTTTGTAAATTCTTCTTACGATTTCAATTGTCAACTCTTAGTTTCAAAATAGAATTTTGAAACGTGGCTCATTTACCAAAGCAATTCATAATAGGGAAGTTTTTTTCCCATGTGGCATAGTGACTTCTCAATGGGAGATTCGATTTTACTGATGAAAACAGTGCTCCATTCCCTTGCAGTTGGGGCTTTCTCTCTTGTCCTACCCTTGCTGAAAAGACTGACACTCTGCTAGGCTGCTGCCCTGAAGGACTGCTACCTGCTGTGCTGACCTGTTGCCTGCTGCCCTCTTCCCTGGGTGAGAATGTCTGAACCTGTACCCAGGACCAACAGAGTGACTCTCTTGTAAGCAGCACCAGGACTCTGCAACTGTGGGTTCTTTCCTGTGAAGTGATGCCACCCCAGTCCTGGACCCTTGGAGGTGGGGTTGAAGGGGGTTGAAGGTGCTTTGCCATCCCATCCGTGGATCGAGCAGAACGGATCCATCTCCTCTGCTGCCCGGCACAACCTGGAGCAGAACCGTCTCATCTGCTGCAGGGATTCCCCCAGCCCGCATCAGAACCAATGCTATGTGATGCTTTCCCTACACAGGCCCTCATCTCGCAAATCCCTCGTCGAATGCAGCCGCAACAATGATGACACATCGCCTTGGTTGAACAACGCCTTCTGGACCCTGGACTTCGGATCACAAGCGCTAGTCGACGGGATCCTCAAATGTGATGTAGGATCTTGCTTCACAGCTTCCAGGAACTGACTCACAGCCTCCGCTGCAAAATGCATCCTTAACTCAGGACCTTGCAATGCTCCACAACCAGGATTTAAGGTAGTCTTGTTGCCTAACTGGGTTCCTGTAGCCGGCAAGCACTCCATTGTGGTTGGCCTAAACTTGTGACTTTGTCCCAGTCCAACGTGACCATATGCCCACAGTTGGCGTGTTGTGCTTTTTGCCACTATTTTCATTGAAGCCTTTAACCCTGCATATCTCTGGTTTTACTGATTTGATTTTTGTTGCTTTGGTTTTGTTTTATTTATTACATTCTACGCTAATTGACTGCATTGGTTTGGGATTTTTCTTGTTTTGTGTTTTCACTTTATTGCTGTTTGACGTTTTGCATAAATATCTTATACATTCCCTCTAAGTTAAGTCTGAATGTTCTGTGCCATACTACCAGAGGCATTGAGCACAGGTTAATTTGGGGTATCACTTCACCCTAACAAGGATTGCGGTTTCTGCTTGAGTAGGATTTTACCGTACCTCAACCAGTAACCCTAATTTCTTACACCTGTGGTATCATTATTTATCTGGTGTGCTAAATAGCACCTACACTCGTGAACTGGGCCTATTTGATTTACTGTACACTAAAAAACGTTCGAGAGGATCGATTCACGACGGTGTGCCTGCCACCAATACTGATTTTCATGGTGTTCATCAGCATACAGTAAATGTGATGTTCTCCTCGGAGAAAGCATTGACTGGTGCCAACATCTTTAAAGAGTTGACTGCAAAAGTATATTAATGGCTCAAACTAAGGGTCCTCAGGACAGTCGCTGACAATGGCATGTAAGATGGGGGATACATCTCAGTGCTCCGCAAAAAGGAAAAGGAGTCCCTGACATACCGCTCATCTATTGTTGAATTTTCACACATCTTAGTCCAGTAGCTGTTAAGGGTTCTCTAGAAAGCTAATAAAGTTGCTGTAATTGCAATCACTCAAAAGGTTGTGACCATTTGAATATCCACCTTCTGCATGCTGCTACAAGTCCTGTTTGAACAGGACAAGTTGTAAATGACTATTTGATGCAAAAGAAATGCAACCCTTCTGCCAAACTATGTTATAGTCTATTGAGCAATGGGGATGTCACAGTGCTTGCTCCTTTTGAGATTTTGACACAGACAGTCACAAGGAAATACTGAGGTGTAATGAGCACTTCAGGAGAACAAGGATTATCCCAAATTACACACTGTAGGTATGTGCTACAAGAGATAATGGGGCATATTATCAAGAAAGTGCAATATTTATCGCTAACCGCGCTTAGCGCGTTTTTTTTTAACGCCGCCTATCGCTGGAAATTATCGCTGAGATAACACCCTATTAGTAAGGTTTATCTCCATAGCGATAAAATTCCCAGCGATAGCGGCAAAATACGAGAATATCGCTGGGAAACCAGCGATATTCTCGCATTAACGCTAAGGTGGATTTAGCATTACAATCCACCTCCTATACTGTAAACAGGTAAGTCATCCTCAGTAGCAGGTGATAAAATCTAGCGATAAACGCGCTTAGCGCGATTTATTTTATCGCTTCGCCTGCCTTGCTAATAGGGGGTAGGTGTGTTAGCGACTGTTTTCAGTCGCTTTTGGTTGGGAACGCCTCCCTTGCATGTCATTAGCGATAATTATCGCTGGCATGCAAGGCGATGTTAAAACCGGGCGCTATCGCCTGAAAGCTGTCGCTAACGCCTGTTAGTGACAGCTTGCTGATAGGGCGATAAAAATATCGCTGCTTTAGCGGCAAAAAGTGCTGCTAAAGCGGCGATAAAGCGCTTGATAATATGCCCCAATATTCTCACAAGAGTACATACGTGGCACTGTACTGGATATGTGTTACATGCGCTGTCTATTTTTTCCATTTTCAGTGCAGGATGTGTCTAAATGTGGGAGTCTTGATACGAGTCCCGTGCAGCAAAATCTCTACAATATTTTATGCATTAATTTCACTTAATTCGCTCACCAGTTTTCTGTATGTGATTTGCTATTCAAGTGATGAAGAAATGTTTTCCTCATGTCAAAATTAACCACCTGCCCAGAGCCAGTGTTAAATATAAACATATGTGTCTAGTTACAAAAAAAATCATGTTTTAACAATACTATATGCAATATTTTTAATTTGAAAAATGAGATACCAATTTACGCCAACCTTATTTGTGAATTTTTTCATCAATATCAAAATAGATTGTTTTTATATGTTGTATATGCAACAAAATGTTTAATCAAATAAATACACCGACACAATTAAGGAGTCAAAACAATTTATTTTTAAATGAATGTAGAATAATATTGCATTTATTAAAAAAAGGAAATCTGTGAATTTAATGTAAAAAGCGCGTAAATAAATTTGGAACAAAATTTGTATACAAAATAGTTTTTTTAAAGTACTAGTTGTTACATCACTAACGCTGTGTGAACTAGGGGGCATATTAGCAAGACCGGCGATAAAATTATCGCCATTTTAGCAGCAGGAAACTGCCGCTAAAACGGCGATAATTGTATCGCCGGTCTTGCTAATATGCCCTCGATTTTTTTATATATATATAAAAGCAAATATATATATAGAAAAAGATTTATACATATTTTCACATGAAAAATATAATAAATTATAAGAATGCACATAAAGATAAATAAGTATATATGTTGCACAATAACATACTCCAAAATAAATCTTTTCTAAGACTAATAAAATGTATCTCTCATATCGTCAGGATTATAGCACATCCTTGTACACTCACCATTCAGCAGACCTTCTTCTCAGAGGCATGGGGGGTGACCTGTTCAGAAGGCATTGAAGAAGTGGCTGGTGAGGGTGAATGGATGCTCGAGCTTGTTGTGGGTGGATGGATTTTTCTCTTTGCCATTGTTATAAAAACTCTACCCAGAAGGGCAGAAGTATATGCATCCAAGGAACATAGCATGGTAACTTGCCAGTCTGCCACCATGCTTGCAAACTCTCTTATAGGATGTATAATGCTTCAGATGGCACGGTTATTGGCCCTTTGTTCACCAAGGTCCACTAGTCTTTGACCTATAGCAGATCATAAGTCATGTTACAAGCATATCCTGTGGCGTGCCATCGCCCTGTTTAGCCTGTTGCTGAAGGCTGACCATTTGACTCAGATGCAGTTTTCATCAGGTTGCTCCTTGAAATATTTGCTTTTGTTTATCCTATTGAATTCTACTGTAATACAGAATGTACCCCCTACATGACAGAAATACATCATGTTTTTTAATACATAGGGGCATATTTATGACCTGGGTTGCATTGAGATTGCACCACACAACGTGTTACATGTGCGACATAAACATTAAGTGACAATTATGAAGCCACACAAGGCCACTTTGCATGGCCCTGAGTGGCTCTATAGATCTGGAGTAAAGCAAAGCAGTGCAAATTGCTGTGTTGCATTACTCTTCCCTGGGATGGCATTCCATGGGCATTGCGTGGGTGTTCCCACACAACTCCCATGGATTTTGACGTATTCCCAGATTTACCAGATTTGATAAACCTGGGAATGCACCAAAGAGATATGCCTTCCCAGGGGAGGCATAACAATGAGAAGTATCTTTGATTCGTCTCTTTACTTCCTCTATCTATGTGTACTGCAGAGTATGCCTCAGGGGATTGTTATTGTGCAGTAAGGTGATGCTTCCTGCACAAAAACAATCCAGCATGCAAAGGAGGCCCCCCTGCACCATGATGCAAGGGTGCCTGCAGTGGTGCTAGGCTGCTGAAATGGAATACCATTTAATACATTATTAATTATATTTCTATGGAAGGTAATGTAAGTACATTGAGCCAGGCTGAGGTGGGTTAGTTGTGAGCATATGTTAAGTGCAAACATAATAAGGGAAGCAAGAGACAAAATTCAAATAAACTTTATTTGATTTTACAATAAAATCATATAAGCACATAAAAACACATGATTATTATACTATTCTACATTAAAAATCGTTAAAAAGTATACAGACTGTATCATTTGTTAATAAAGAGCCAGGTTATAAGAAACATACTTTTAAAAGTTCATGTGCCAAATGTTTTCCTGTATTTTATTACACATTTCAAATAGCAAGCTATGGACCTTGTAAAATTTTCATTTTCTAGGAATTGTAACACTAGGAACGCTGGGCGCCATTGTCCATAACGCAAACACAAGGAGATGATGGAACCTGGGACCGGTTTCTGGGTAACACCCCTCATCAGCCAGCTTGAATCCAGTAGCAAAGTGAGCAAGGGACCAACGTCTGGGCATACCCTGCCAACTTAGGGGCTTATTTACAAGCCTCTTGCAACACTTTTGCGTCATTTTTAACATGGAAAAAGTGACGTAAGGGTGGCGCAAGGGGCTTGTAAATAAGCCCATTAGGGCGAACAAAGCAAACACAAAGAGTTGATGGATGGAGTGCTGAAACTTTTCAGACAATCACCCCCAGTCACAGATCTGGGTTGAATCCATCATCGTTCTTTAGCTAACTTTGCCACCTCAGTATAGACCCAGCCATATGCAAATCAGTCTTGACCCTGTGCCTCATGGGAACAGTCAAGCCCAAACTGCCAAGCCAGGTCTTCCCTGAACCGGAAACAAGCATCCTGGGACCGGTATCGGGGCAACACCCCTCATCAGCCAGGCTAGTTTAAATAGTAGTGGCAATGTGAGCAAGAGGCCCACGTCTGGGCATACCCTGCCAACTTAGGGCGAATAAAGCAAACACATGGAGATGATGGATGGAGTGCTGAAACTTTTCAGACACTCACCCCCAGTCACAGATCTGGGTTGAATCCATCATCGTTCTTATTTTGCCACCTCAGTTCAGATCCAGCCATATGCAAAACAGTCTTGACCCTCTGCCTCATGGGAACAGTCCAGCCCGAACTGCCAAAGCAGGTCTTCCCTAACCCGGAAACAAGCATCCTGGGACCGGTTTCGGGGTAACACCCCTGATGAGCTAGGCTAGCTTGAATCCAGTGGCAAAGTGAACAAGGGACCCACGTCTGGGCATTCCCTGCCAACTTAGGGCGAACAAAGCAAACACAAGGAGATGATTTATGGAGTGCTGAAACTTTTCAGACACTCACCCCCAGTCACAGATCTGGGTTGAATCCATCATCATTCTTTAGTTCACTTTGCCACCTCAGTTCAGAGCCAGCCATATGCAGATCAGTCTTGACACTGTGCCTCATGGGAACATTCAGCCCGAACTGCCAAGCCAGATCTTCCCTGAACCGGAAACAATCATCCTGGGACCGGTTTCAGGGTAACACCCCTTATCAGCCAGGCTAACTTGAATCCAGTGGCAAAGTGTGCAAGGGACCCACATCTCGGCATACCCTCCCAACTTAGGGCGAACAAAGCAAACACAAGGAGATGATTGATGGAGTGATGGAACTTTTCAGACACTCACCCCAAGTCACAGATCTGGGTTGAATCCATCATCGTTCTTTAGCTCACTTTGCCACCTCAGTTCAGATCCAGCCAGATGCAAATCAGTCTTGACCCTGTGCAACATGGGAATAGTCCAGCCCAAACTGCCAAGCCAGGTCTTCCCTGAACCGGATACAAGCATCCTGGTACCGGTATCGGGGTAACACCCCTCATCAGCCAGGCTAGTTTGAATCCAGTGGCAAAGTGAGCAAGGGACCCACGTCTGGGCATACCCTGCCAACATAGGGTGAACAAAGCAAACACAAGGATATGATGGATGGAGTGCTGAAACTTTTCAGACACTCACCCCCAGTCACAGATCCGGGTTGAATCCGTCATCGTTCTTTAGCTCACTTTGCCACCTCAGTTCAGACCCAGCAATATGCAAATCAGTCTTGACCCTGTGCCTCATGGGAACAGTCCAGCCTGAACTGCCAAGCCAGGTCTTCCCTGAACCGGAAACAAGCATCCTGGGACTGGTTTTGGGGTAACACCCCTCATCAGCCAGGCTAGCTTGAATCTAGTGGCAAAGTGAGCAAGGGTCCCATATCTGGGCATACCCTGCCAACTTAGGCCGATCAAAGCAAAAACAAGGAAATGATGGATGGAGTGCTGAAACTTTTCAGACACTCACCCCCAGTCACAGATCTTGGTTGAATCCATCATCGTTCTTTAGCTCACTTTCCCACCTCAGTTCAGACCCAGTCATATGCAAATCAGTCTTGACCCTGTGCCTCATGGGAACAGTCCAGCCCGAACTGCCAAGCCAGGTCTTCCCTGAACTGGAAATAAGCATACTGGGACCGGTTTCGGGGTAACACCCCTCATCAGCCAGGCTAGCTTGAATCTAGTGGCAAAGTACGCAAGGGACCCATGTCTGGGCATACCCTGCCAACTTAGGGCAAACAAAGCAAACACAAGGAGATGATGGATGGAGTGCTGAAACTTTTCAGTCACTCACCCCCAGTTACATATCTGGGTTGAATTCATCATCATTCTTTAGCTCAATTTGCCACCTCAGTTCAGACCCAGCCATATGCAAATCAGTGTTGACCCTGTGCCTCCTCGGAACAGTCCAGCCCGAACTGCCAAGCCATGTCTTCCCTGAACCGGAAACAAGCATCCTGGGATGGGTTTCAGGGTAACACCCCTCATCAGCGAGGCTAGCTTGAATCCAGTGGCGAAGTAAGCAAGGGACCCACGTCTGGGCATACCCTGACAAGTTAGAGCGAACAAATCAAACACAAGGAGATGATGGATGGAGTGCTGAAACTTTTCAGACACTCACCCCCAGTCACAGATCTGGGTTAAATTCATCATCGTTCTTTAGCTCAATTTGCCTCCTCAGATAAGACCCAGCCATATGCAAATCAGTCTTGACCCTGTGCCTCATGGGAACAGTCCAGCCCGAACTGCCAAACCACGTCTTCCCTGAACCGGTAACAAGCATCCTGGGACTGATTTCCGGATAAGACCCCTCATCAGCTATGCTAGCTTGAATCCAGTGGCAAAGAGAGCAAGGGACCTACGTCTGGGCATACCCTGCCAACCTAGGGCGAACAAAGCAAACACAAGGAGATGATGGATGGAGTGCTGGAACTTTTCAGACACTCACCCCCAGTCACAGATCTGTGTTGAAACCATCATCGTTCTTTAGCTAACTTTGCCACCTCAGTATAGACCCAGCCATATGCAAATCAGTCTTGACCCTGTGCCTCATGGGAACAGTCCAGCCCTAACTGCCAAGCCAGGTCTTCCTTGAACCGGAAACAAGCATCCTGGGACCGGTTTTGAGGTAACAACCCTCATCAGCCAGGGTTGCTTGAATCCAGTGGCAAAGTGTGCAAGGGACCCACGTCTGGGCATAACCAGCCAACTTATGGCGAACAAAGCAAACGCAAGGAGATGACGGATGGAGTGCTGAAACCTTTCAGACACTCACCCCCAGCCACAGATCTGGGTTGAATCCATCATCGTTCTTTAGCTTACTTTGCCACCTCAGTTCAGACCCAGCCATATGCAGATCAGTTTTCAACCTGTTCAACATAGGAACAGTCCAGCCCGAACTGCCAAGCCAGGTCTTCCCTGAACCAGACACAAGCATCCTGGGACCGGTTTCGGGGTAACACCTCTCATCAGCCAGGCTAGCATGAATACGGTGGCAAAGTGAGCAAGGGTCCCACGTCTGGGCATACCCTGCCAACTTAGGGCGAACAAAGCAAAGACAAGGAGATGATGGATGGAGTGCTGAATCTTTTCAGAAACTCACCCCCAGTCACAGGTCTGGGTTGAATCCAACATGGTTCTTTAGCTCACTTTGCCACCTCAGTTCAGATCCAGCCATATCAAATCAGTCTTGACCCTGTGCCTCATGGGAACAGTCCAGTCCAAACTGCCAAACCGGGTCTTCCCTGAACTGGAAATATGAATCCTGGGACCGGATTCGGGGTAACACCCCTCATCAGCCAGGCTAGCTTGAATCCAGAGGCAAAGTGAGCAAGGGACCCACATCTTTGCATACCCTGCCAACTTAGGGTGAACTAAGCAAACACAAGGAGATGATGGATGTAGTGGTGAAACTTTTTAGACACTCACCCCCAGTGACAGATCTGGGTTGGGAAACGGCCACTACAACGCGGCCGTTTCCACGCATAACCATAACCATGCATGCATTACAACGCATACATGGTTACCACGAAGAGCCTTTACCACGCATACCTTTACTACGAGATACGTAGTAAAGGCATGTGTGTTAAAGGGAAAATTAAAAAAGGGGGCTTGGGGGGTCTTCCCCCCCCAAAAAAAACGTGCTTTTCAAAAAGGAGGGTTGGGGGGTCTCCCCCCCAAAAAAACGCACCTGTTTCCGTCGCGATGTGGAGGCAATCAGCATCGTTAGAGGAAACGGAAAGACACTTCCGCTTCCTCTTTACGACGTGCGAAGCAGATCGGAAGAGCTTGGAGAGGAGAGGACGTGGAGAGGTAAGGGGATTTTAGAATAAGAAATTAAACATTTAATGGATGAGGGGATGTGTAGCGAAGGGGTAAATTTATAGGGTTCAGGGAGGGGAATTTGAAAAAGGGTTTGTGGGTGGGGGAATCGCGCAGGGCAAGATTTTTAGTGTTAAGGTCATGGGTATTTTTAGAAGGAATGGGGGCGGGGGTCACACAGGGGTACAGGGAAGGGGTATTATAAAAAAAAAGAGAGCTAGAAAGGGGAGGACGCAGGGGAGCAGAAAAAGGAATTGGGGCAGGGATCGGAGATAACCTTTACAAAGAATATGCCTTTATCATGCATGGTTTTACAATGAAAATCGATGTAAAGATATGCGTGGTAAAGGCATTTTCGTGGTAAAGGTAAAGCGTGGTAATGGCATTCGCGTTGTAATGCATGCGTGGTAAAGGCATGCGTTGCAACGGAATGCGTTGTAACGTCATACAACCATCTGGGTTGAATCCATCATCGTTCTTTAGCTCTCTTTGACACCTCAGTTCAGACCCAGCCATATGCAAATTAGTCTTGACCCTGTGCCTCATGGGAACAGTCTAGCACGATCTGCCAAGCCAGGTCGTCCCTGAACCAGAAACAAGCATCCTGGGACCGGTTTCAAGGTAACACCCCTCATCAGCCAGGTTAGCTTGAATCCAGTGGCAAAGTGAGCAAGGGACCCACGTCTGGGCATACCCAGCCAACTTAGGGCGAACAAAGCAAACGCAAGGAGATGACGAATGGAGTGTTGAAACCTTTCAGACACTCACCTCCAGTCACAGATCTGGGTTGTATCCATCATCGTTCTTTAGCTCACTTTGCCACCTCAGTTCATCCCCAGCCATAAGCAGATCAGTTTTTACCCTGTGCCTCATGGGAAGAGTCCAGCCCGAACTGCCAAGCCAGATCTTCCCTGAACCAGAAACAAGCATCCTGGGACCGGTTTTGGGGTAACCCCTCTCTTCAGCCAGGCTAGCTTGAATACGGTGGCAAAGTGAGCAAGGGTCCCACGTCTGGGCATACCCTGCCAACTTAGGGCGAACAAAGCAAACACAAGGAGATGATGGATGGAGTGCTGAATCTTTTCAGAAACTCACCACCAGTCACAGGGCTGGGTTGAATACAACAATGTTCTTTAGCTCACTTTGCCACCTCAGTTCAGATCCAGCCATATGCAAATCAGTCTTGACCCTGTGCCTCATGGGAACAGTCCAGTCCAAACTGCAAAACCGGGTCTTCCCTGAACTGGAAACATGAATCCTGGGACCGGATTCGGGGTAACACCCCTCAACAGCCTGGCTAGCTTGAATCCAGAGGCAAAGTGAGCAAGGGACCCACGTCTTTGCATACCCTGCCAACTTAGGGTGAACTAAGCAAACACAAGGAGATGATGGATGGAGTGGTGAAACTTTTTAGACACTCACCCCCAGTGACAGATCTGGGTCGGGAAACGGCCACTACAACGCGGCCGTTTCCACGCCTAACCATAACCACGCATGCATTACAATGCATACGTGGTTACCACGAAGAGCCTTTACCACGCATACCTTTACTACAAGATACGTAGTAAAGGCATGTGTGTTAAAGGGAAAATTAAAAAACGGGGCTTGGGGGGTCTCCCCCCCAAAAAAAAACGTGCGATTCAAAAAGGGGGGTAGGGGGGATCTTCCCCCCCCAAAAAACGCACCTGTTTCCGTCGTGATGTGGAGGCAATCAGCGTCGTTAGAGGAAATGGAAAGACACTTCCGCTTCCTCTTTACGACGTGCGAAGCAGATCGGAAGAGCTTGGAGAGGAGAGGACGTGGAGAGGTAAGGGGGATTTTAGAATAAGAAATTAAACATTTAATGGATGAGGGGATGTGTAGCGAAGGGGTAAATTTATAGGGTTCAGGGGAGGGGAATTTGAAAAAAGGGTTTGTGGGTGGGGGAATCGCGTAGGGCAAGATTTTTAGTGTTAAGTTCATGGGTATTTATCAGAAGGAATGGGGGCGGGGGGTCCCACAGGGGTACAGGGAAGGGGTATTATAAAAAAAAAGAGAGCTAGAAAGGGGAGGGCGCAGGGGAGCAGAAAAAGGAATTGGGGCAGGGATCGGAGATAACCTTTACAAAGAATATGCCATTATCATGCATGGTTTTACAACGAAAATTGATGTAAAGATATGTGTGGTAAAGGCATTTTCGTGGTAAAGGTAAAGCGTGGTAATGGTATTCGCGTTGTAACGCATGCGTGGTAAAGGCATGCGTTGCAACGGAATGCGTTGTAACGTCATACAACTATCTGGGTTGAATCCATCATCGTTCTTTAGCTCACTTTGCCACCTCAGTTCAGACCCAGCCATATGCAGATCAGTCTTGACCCTGTGCCTCATGGGAGCAGTCCAGCCCGAACTGCCAAGCCAGGTCTTACCTGAACCGGAAACAAGCATCCTGGGACGGGTTTTGGGGTAACACCCCTCATCAGCGAGGCTAGCTTGAATCCAGTGTCAAAGTAATCAAGGGACCCACGTCTGGGCATACCCTGCCAAGTTATGGCGAATAAAGCAAGCACAAGAAGATGATGGATGGAGTGCTGAAACTTTTCAAACACTCACTCCCAGTCACAGATCTGGGTTGAATCCATCATCGTTCTTTAGCTCACTTTGACACCTCAGTTCAGACCCAGCCATATGCAAATCAGTCTTAACCCTGTGCCTTATGGAAACAGTCCAGTCCGAACTGCCAAGCCAGGTCTTCTCTGAACTGGTAACAAGCATCCTGGGACTGGTTTCGAGGTAACACCCTCAGCCAGGCTAGCTTGAATCCAGTGGCAAAGTGAGCAAGGGTCCCACGTCTGGGCATACCCTTCCAACTTAGGGTGAACAAAGCAAACACAAGGAGATGATGGATGGAGTGCTGAAACTTTTAAGACACTCAACCCCAGTCACAGATCTGGGTTGAATCCATCATCGTTCTTTAGCTCACTTTGCCACCTCAGTTCTGACCCAGCCATATGCAAATCAGTCTTGACCCTGTGCCTCATTTTTTTTTTTTAATTAGGTCCTCATTGCGCAATAAACAGGTTGAATTGAAATGACAAGTTTTTTTCGCGTTAGGGGGAGCTTCTTTCACCTTACTGTGCTGTCCTGGCCCTGCCCCATGACACACGCCATTCGGTTGGGGGTTTAAGCGTATGGGGGTATCTTATCGGCTGCTAGGCTCCCCTGCGCACCTTGTCCCACTCTTCCCTTGTTGGGAGTCGTTCCTGCACCAGCAACTCTGCCTTCCTTTTATTGCTGTTGTGCTTAATCATTGGACTTCCTAATTTGCTAGGTACTCCGTTCCAACAGTTCAACGCTCCCAATGTTGTTCCCATACATCCCAGAGATCTTGCCTCTCACTTTGTGTTCCCGCCCGGTCTAGTTTATTTATCCTGTGAACTAAACACAGCCATTCCGCTTGAGTAGGCGGATTATGGTTAACCCATTTAATGCAGATCTCCCGCCTGGCCTGTAATATCAAAAGGAAGAGCAGATTTTTCTGCTTTTTGTTTAATCTGGGTCCTCCCCTATTGTCAGTTCCACCTTCCTCCCCAAACATGACTAGCTGAAGGCTTACCTCTATTTCGTGATGTAGTACTTCCGAGAGGATCTTACTCACATCTTCCCAAAAGATCTGTAGTTGGGGGCACTGCCGGAACATGTGGATATCGTCCGCTCTCTCTTAGCCACATTTGGGACACTCTTTCACCCCTCCTCTTTTGAATGTGGACAATTTCTTTGGTGTCCAATAGGCTCCATGCAGGGTGAATAAATGGTTCTTTTTGAGAGGTGCAGACTTGATTATGTACCAACATGTAGCCATTGATACTTGCCATAGGTAAGATAGATCCAGCGTCGGAAGGTATTTCCCCAGATTTCTGTGGGTAGGCTAAAATCCTCCTCCCCTTCAGAAATAAGCGACCAGTACCAATAAGCTACTTCTTTTTCAAAGCTTCCCCTTGAATTTTCGTCTCTAAGTCCCTGTTTCCTGCACCAACTTTCCCTAGGGAGTTTGCCCAGCTTGTCAGTTGATTAAATTTAAACTTAGATATTCCCCCGTTGGTCAGTGACACTAGGTAGTCCCAACCGACTATTGCATTGTCTGTTAATAGTTGTCCTCACTTCGTTATCCCTCCTTCTCTCAGAGGAGTTGATAACGTGTCTTCTAGACATTCCGGCGTTCCTGGTGAATTCCAGATTGGGGAATAGTCCCTGTAATAAGGGATTTTCCACAGGCGTCTCAATTGAACCCATAGTCTAGCCGCAGACCCTAGTATCTTTAATTTCACCTTTTAAAAAAAATTTGGGTGACCAAATTTATACAAGAAGCGACCTCCTTCTGAAACTGTCATAGCTTGCAAGTACCGTGGGTATAGCCGATGTTCTTTGAATAGCACTCTAATGTTTTTAAAATGAAAAGCCCTGTAATATTGGAACAAGTCCGGACTGGCAATCCTGCCATATTCTTTCTTCCTCCTTATTTTCTTCCACGCAATTCTAACTCCTCTTGAAGCCCAGATAAAACTGCTGATATCCCCCTGTATTCTGTTGAACCACTCTTTTTGAATTCTAGAGGTATGGAGTTAAAAATGTATGTGAATTTAGGGAGTATCGCTATCAAAGAAGAGGGACGAGAAAGGACTTTTAAGGTCAATTTAGGGAGTATCATCATCTTTACTATATTGGAGCGACCCAGGAAGGACAAAGAGAGACTTTTCCATGCATTAAAGAGTTTTTGGGGTTCCACTAGAACATTGTTAAAATTTACTTGGGCGATTTTCTTGATTTCTCCCACAATCTGAATACCCAGATACCTGATCTGTTGCTTTACCATAGGATTATTACACTGGGTGTTCCACTCCATGTTCTCCGTCTTCTGTTGGTTTATCTGATAGCCAGAGATTTTCCCGAACTGCTGAAGTGTCTCTATTATTCTTGGAAGTGAACCTATCAGATCATCCGTAAATATCATTAGATCGTCCGCATAAAGTGCGATCTTCTTCTCCCAATCCTTATACTTGAAGGAGGTTATCTTGTGGTTCGACCTTAAGGCATTTGCTAGAGGCTCTATATAAAGGTTAAACAGCAATGGGGAGAGAGGGCACCCCTGTCTTGTGCCCCTTCCGATGTTTATCTTCTCCGTCAGAGACCAATTTACTAATACTCGCGCTGAGGGGGTTCTATATAGGGATCTTACCATCCCTGCGAAGGTACTACCCAAGTTGTACGCTTCTATTGCTTTATGTGAAAAGGACCAGCTGACCCTGTCGAGCGCCTTTGCGGCGTCAAAAGTGATTACCGACAGGGGGATCTTTTCCTGCGTAGCTACATCTATTGCTCCCATTAGTTTGTGTGTTAGCTCTTGGATCTGCCTGCCCTTTATGAAACCTTTCTGGTCCTCATGGATTAGATTCCCAGCCACCTTGCCCAGTCTTTTTGCCAGCAGTTCAGTGTATATCTTATAATCGCTATTTAGCATTGGTATTGGTCTGTACGATTCGCACTGCTTGGGGTCCTTCCCTGGTTTTAGTAAAATGCATATTGTTGCTTCTTCCAAGGACTTCAGTAGCGCCTGACCCATTAAGAATACCTCATTAAACAGATCGGTCAACCGGGGCACCAGCTCTTCCTTCAGGGATCTATATATCTCATTTGGCAGTGTGTCTGGACCTGCCTCTTTTGCCTTTTTAGCTCTTTTACCACCCCCATTACCTCGTCTTCTGTTATTCTGGCATTTAGCTCATCTCTGTACTTTCCTGATAGGGACTGCTTTATCCAGATTTTAAGATAATCCTCTATTTGCTCTTCACTAGCCAGTGTGTCCTCGGTATATAAGTCCTTAAAGAAGCTGTTAAACGCGCTTCCAATTGCTGTTTCTTCTATCCTGGGTTCCGCCTTATCCTCCTCCTGGATACATACAATCTTATTGTGGCTTTGCTCTGTCTTGGTCTTCCCTGCTAGCAATTTGCCACAGCCCTCTCCATATTGATAATGAGCAAGTTTGCCCACCTCCCATTTCTCTTTAATTCTAACTTCTAGTGTGTTAGAAAGATCCTGTTTCATATCATTCATTTCCCCCCTCTAGTTTATCCTTTTTATGTGCCAAGTTTTCCTCCTCAATTCTCCTCTATAGGGTTTGTATTCCACCCTCTAAGCTGCTGATTTTGTTCTTTAATAACTTATTCCTATGGGCAGCTAGAATGATTAGTTTCCCTCTTATTACCGCCTTATATGTATCCCGCCTAACCTGCTGTGCAGTCTCCTCTGCATTTGTTAGGAAGAAAGAGTTAGTTTCAACTCTCAAATTCTCTAATAATCCAGGATCGAGAAGCAAGGTTCTATCTAACGTCCATCTAGGCGGATTCTGTGAACTCTGGAAATCCACCTCCATCATTACTACTGAGTGATCAGAAAGATGTGCTGGGAGATGCTCCACCTTTTTCACGTTACTACGTAATGTTTTATCAACTAAAAAATAATCTATCTTTAAAGAGTGACCCCGTTTTTATTCTTAAAGGTAAACTTTTGGGATTTTACACCTTTTTCTCACCATATATCAACCAATCCTAAATCTTCTAGGTATAGCTTCAGCCAACTCCTCATTTTAGGTAATGTTGAGATGTTCCTTGCTGGAATTCTATCTTTCCTAGGGTCTATTATCAAATTGAAGTCACCCCCTAAGATAACTTGAGCTGAGACATCCAGAAGATATGTGTAGAGAGCCTGCATTGCTGTGGGGTCATCTACATTAGGGCCATACTACCCTGTTATTGTGTATGTTCTCCCATTCATACGTACATTTGCTACAGCCCATCTCCCTTTCGGGTCACTACTAGATGACTCTATTGTCGCTTTTGCTGACCTCTTGAAAAGAATGATCACTCCCTTTACACAGCAGGCCTGTTCTGAACATACGTAAGAATCCACCCACCCGTGGTTTTTCAATATTTCTCGCCATTCTATTTTTAAGAGGTGCGTCTCTTGAAGGATTATTATGTCACACTTTATGCAATTTAGATATTCTAATATTTTATGCCTTCTACCTCTAACCCTCAAACCGTTCACATTCCATGTAAGAATATTAACTCCCATGTCCAATAGTTGCTGTTATACCTGTAACTCCTGTTTTTGCACAAGTCGGACAAACTTTTTTTAAAATGTTTTCCCCATATGCTCCCACACCCTTAGTGCACTTTATCTTACATGACCCATACCCACCCCCTTCTATCCCACACCCACCCGTGGAGAACCCTCCCTTCTTTTCTTTGGTGAGTCAGTCTCCCCGTTTTGAGGATCCTGCTCCTATAGGCATATCTTACACTTGTTGTGCCTTAATCTTACTTATTAGGGATTCTACTTCTTTGGTCTTCCTCAAATTATGCATCTGATTCCCCCACATTATTCTCAGAGATGAAGGGAAGCGCATCTGCACTGATGCCCCCAGTGATCTCAGCTCCTGCATGTACTGGCCGAGCTCCCACTGACGGTCCTGGGTTGCCCTTGAAGTGTCAGATCTTATTCGGAAGGTCCATTTATTTTTTGTGTGAGAGCTGGCTCTTATTGCTTCACCCAAGATTCTCTCCTTTAGTGTATAGGTTCTAAAGTTAACTAGGATCTTCCTCGGATTCTTCCTGTGTTTACCTCTCCCAAACGGGTCCCTGTGTACCCTCTAGATATCCTCTGACAATAACTTCGTTTATATCCAAGGGAAAAACTCCTTCAGGAGATTGACCACAAAGCTTTTGATATCTTCCCCCTCTTGTTCCTCCGGGACATTTAGGAGTCTCAAATTATTTTGTCTTGCCTGGTTTTCCAATGACTCTATTTTCCCTCTTAGGTCTTTCTCGTTTGCTTGCAAGACCCGGATCTCCTCCTTATTAGTCTCCACATTTTTCCCAGCTCCTCCACCATAGCTTCCACTACATTAATCCATTCCATTATCGTGTTAATCTTTGTTTCCAGTACCTCACAGGCCCCCTGAATTCTGAGCTGGTTTTTCTCTGAGGTAGCAAAGTTCGTCCTCATTTCCGAAGTCAATGTCTCAATTAAGCCTTCCGTCCCTCTAGTGTCTTCCATTTTTTGGGGGATTTTGAATGGTGATGATCATCCTTTTGAGTCTCCACAGGGTTCTGAAGTGCTTCTCCCCTGTAGCTTCGTCTGTTTCTAGCCCCTGAAACCTATTGGCACTAAGCGGTATATCTGTCACTGAACTGGCTTCCATCATATTAGATTTCCGATTACTTTCCGCTTGTTTCGCGATGTGTGTTATAATTTCTTCCGGGAGGGACTGCTTAACCTTAAAGTATGAGCGTGGTGAGGGGGTGATTTTAACTTTTAGACCCACTACCCTTGCACGAGTTGACGCCGGGGTAGTCTCCAGGATTTGGGGGGTGAAACCAGCTTATTAGTTTTTTAGCGTTTTGGATCACTGAGGCGGTAGGTTTCTGGGATAGTTCTGTGGCTACTAGTAGGCTTGCTGACAAGTTCCTGCTCCTTAAACAGTATCTTATCCCTCTATTTAGGGTATGATCTTGGGGTTGTACTAGTGAGGTATCTCTAACTATTCCTGGCTTCTTCCCCTTATCAATCTGTACAGAGCTCAATACTTTGCCTAAGCCACCCCCTTCAGTTATTTCACTTACCCTGAGTGACTGCCCACCTCATCTGTGACCTGCTCGGGGTGTTCGCCCCCTCTTTGATGGCCTCTTTCCTTTGTGTGCCGTTTTAAGACCTGCTGCCACCGCCGCGCTGCTCTCCCAGCTACCGGCCCCTCTGCTGCTGGGGCTGATCTTTGTTGTCCCCTGGAAGGGAACCAGGGCGGCTGCTTTCCTGCACGCACACAGGATCGATCCTGCCTGCGCCCACACGGTGCTCGCCGAGGTGCCAAAGACTGGAGGCTGCACCCCGGCGAATACGCTCTGAAAGCCGGTCAAAGCAGCTGGGGGATGTGGAGGATCCTTCGTTGCTCCCGTAATGCCGAGGGACATGCTCGGCACGTCGAGAGAATCCCAGCTAACTGTGAGTTTTTTAGCGCTCCGCGCTACGCATCATGCCTGCCTATAGGGCTTGGGATCTCCCGACCGGGCTTCCTAGCCGGCCGCCATGTTCTCCTCTGGCCCCACCCCAAAAATTGACCCTGTGCGTCATGAGAACAGTCCAGCACGAACTGCCAAGCCAGGTCTTCCCTGGACTGAAAACAAGCATCCTGGGACCAGTTTCGGGGTAACACCCCTCATCAGCCGGGCTAGCTTGAATCCAGTGGCAAAGTGAGCAAGGGACCCAAGTCTGAACATACCCAGCCAATTTAGGGTGAACAAAGCAAACACAAGGAGATGATGAATAGAGTGTTGAAACTTTTCAGACACTCACCCCAAGTCACAGATCTGGGTTGAATCCATCATCGTTCTTTAGCTCACTTTGCCACCTCGGTTCAGACCCAGCCATAAGCAAATCAGTCTTGACCCTGTGCCACATGGGAACAGTCCAGCCCGAACTGCCAAGCCAGGTCTGCCCTGAACCGGAAACGAGCATCCTGGGACCGGTTTCGGGGTAACACCCCTCATCAGCCAGGCTACCTTGAATCCAGTGGCAAAGTGAGCAAGAGACCCACGTCTGGGCATACCCTGCCAACATAGGGCGAACAAAGCAAACACAAGGAGCTAATGGATGGAGTGCTGAAACTTTTCAGACACTCACCCCCAGTCACAGATCTGGGTTGAATCCATCATCGTTCTTTAGCTCACTTTGCCACCTCAGTTCAGACTCAGCCATATGCAGATCAGTCTTGACCCTGTGCCTCATGGGAACCGTTCAGCCCGAACTGCCAAGCCAGATCTTCCCTGAACCGTAAACAAGCATCCTGGTACCGGTTTCAGGGTAACACGCCTTATCAGCCAGGCTAGCATGAATCCAGTGGCAAAGTGAGCAGAGGACCCACATCTCGGCATACCCTCCCAACTTAGGGCGAACAAAGCAAACACAAGGAGATGGTGGATGGAGTGCTGAAACTTTTCAGACACTCACCCCCAGTCACAGATCTGGGTTAAATCCATCATTGTTCTTTAGCTCAATTTTCCACCTCAGTTCAGACCCAGCCATATGCAAATCAGTCTTGACCCTGTGCCTCATGGGAACAGTCCAGCCCAAACTGCCAAGCCAGGTCTTTCCTGAACCGGAAACAAGCATCCTGGGACCCGTTTCGGGGTAACACCCCTCATCAGCGAGGCTAGCTTGAATCCAGTGTCAAAGTAATCAAGGGACCCACGTCTGGGCATACCCTGCCAAGTTATGGCGAATAAAGCAAGCACAAGAAGATGATGGATGGAGTGCTGAAACTTTTCAAACACTCACTCCCAGTCACAGATCTGGGTTGAATCCATCATCGTTCTTTAGCTCACTTTGACACCTCAGTTCAGACCCAGCCATATGCAAATCAGTCTTAACCCTGTGCCTTATGGAAACAGTCCAGTCCGAACTGCCAAGCCAGGTCTTCTCTGAACTGGTAACAAGCATCCTGGGACTGGTTTCGGGGTAACACCCCTCAACCAGGCTAGCTTGAATCCAGTGGCAAAGTGAGCAAGGGTCCCACGTCTGGGCATACCCTTCCAACTTAGGGTGAACAAAGCAAACACAAGGAGATGATGGATGGAGTGCTGAAACTTTTAAGACACTCAACCCCAGTCACAGATCTGGGTTGAATCCATCATCGTTCTTTAGCTCACTTTGCCACCTCAGTTCTGACCCAGCCATATGCAAATCAGTCTTGACCCTGTGCCTCATTTTTTTTTTTTATTAGGTCCTCATTGCGCAATAAACAGGTTGAATTGAAATGACAAGTTTTTTTCGCGTTAGGGGGAGCTTCTTTCACCTTACTGTGCTGTCCTGGCCCTGCCCCATGACACACGCCATTCGGTTGGGGGTTTAAGCGTATGGGGGTATCTTATCGGCTGCTAGGCTCCCTGCGCACCTTGTCCCACTCTTCCCTTGTTGGGAGTCGTTCCTGCACCAGCAACTCTGCCTTCCTTTTATTGCTGTTGTGCTTAATCATTGGACTTCCTAATTTGCTAGGTACTCCGTTCCAACAGTTCAACGCTCCCAATGTTGTTCCCATACATCCCAGAGATCTTGCCTCTCACTTTGTGTTCCCGCCCGGTCTAGTTTATTTATCCTGTGAACTAAACACAGCCATTCCGCTTGAGTAGGCGGATTATGGTTAACCCATTTAATGCAGATCTCCCGCCTGGCCTGTAATATCAAAAGGAAGAGCAGATTTTTCTGCTTTTTGTTTAATCTGGGTCCTCCCCTATTGTCAGTTCCACCTTCCTCCCCAAACATGACTAGCTGAAGGCTTACCTCTATTTCGTGATGTAGTACTTCCGAGAGGATCTTACTCACATCTTCCCAAAAGATCTGTAGTTGGGGGCACTGCCGGAACATGTGGATATCGTCCGCTCTCTCTTAGCCACATTTGGGACACTCTTTCACCCCTCCTCTTTTGAATGTGGACAATTTCTTTGGTGTCCAATAGGCTCCATGCAGGGTGAATAAATGGTTCTTTTTGAGAGGTGCAGACTTGATTATGTACCAACATGTAGCCATTGATACTTGCCATAGGTAAGATAGATCCAGCGTCGGAAGGTATTTCCCCCAGATTTCTGTGGGTAGGCTAAAATCCTCCTCCCCTTCAGAAATAAGCGACCAGTACCAATAAGCTACTTCTTTTTTCAAAGCTTCCCCTTGAATTTTCGTCTCTAAGTCCCTGTTTCCTGCACCAACTTTCCCTAGGGAGTTTGCCCAGCTTGTCAGTTGATTAAATTTAAACTTAGATATTCCCCCGTTGGTCAGTGACACTAGGTAGTCCCAACCGACTATTGCATTGTCTGTTAATAGTTGTCCTCACTTCGTTATCCCTCCTTCTCTCAGAGGAGTTGATAACGTGTCTTCTAGACATTCCGGCGTTCCTGGTGAATTCCAGATTGGGGAATAGTCCCTGTAATAAGGGATTTTCCACAGGCATCTCAATTGAACCCATAGTCTAGCCGCAGACCCTAGTATCTTTAATTTCACCTTTTAAAAAAATTTGGGTGACCAAATTTATACAAGAAGCGACCTCCTTCTGAAACTGTCATAGCTTGCAAGTACCGTGGGTATAGCCGATGTTCTTTGAATAGCACTCTAATGTTTTTAAAATGAAAAGCCCTGTAATATTGGAACAAGTCCGGACTGGCAATCCTGCCATATTCTTTCTTCCTCCTTATTTTCTTCCACGCAATTCTAACTCCTCTTGAAGCCCAGATAAAACTGCTGATATCCCCCTGTATTCTGTTGAACCACTCTTTTTGAATTCTAGAGGTATGGAGTTAAAAATGTATGTGAATTTAGGGAGTATCGCTATCAAAGAAGAGGGACGAGAAAGGACTTTTAAGGTCAATTTAGGGAGTATCATCATCTTTACTATATTGGAGCGACCCAGGAAGGACAAAGAGAGACTTTTCCATGCATTAAAGAGTTTTTGGGGTTCCACTAGAACATTGTTAAAATTTACTTGGGCGATTTTCTTGATTTCTCCCACAATCTGAATACCCAGATACCTGATCTGTTGCTTTACCATAGGATTATTACACTGGGTGTTCCACTCCATGTTCTCCGTCTTCTGTTGGTTTATCTGATAGCCAGAGATTTTCCCGAACTGCTGAAGTGTCTCTATTATTCTTGGAAGTGAACCTATCAGATCATCCGTAAATATCATTAGATCGTCCGCATAAAGTGCGATCTTCTTCTCCCAATCCTTATACTTGAAGGAGGTTATCTTGTGGTTCGACCTTAAGGCATTTTCTAGAGGCTCTATATAAAGGTTAAACAGCAATGGGGAGAGAGGGCACCCCTGTCTTGTGCCCCTTCCGATGTTTATCTTCTCCGTCAGAGACCAATTTACTAATACTCGCGCTGAGGGGGTTCTATATAGGGATCTTACCATCCCTGCGAAGGTACTACCCAAGTTGTACGCTTCTATTGCTTTATGTGAAAAGGACCAGCTGACCCTGTCGAGCGCCTTTGCGGCGTCAAAAGTGATTACCGACAGGGGATCTTTTCCTGCGTAGCTACATCTATTGCTCCCATTAGTTTGTGTGTTAGCTCTTGGATCTGCCTGCCCTTTATGAAACCTTTCTGGTCCTCATGGATTAGATTCCCAGCCACCTTGCCCAGTCTTTTTGCCAGCAGTTCAGTGTATATCTTATAATCGCTATTTAGCATTGGTATTGGTCTGTACGATTCGCACTGCTTGGGGTCCTTCCCTGGTTTTAGTAAAATGCATATTGTTGCTTCTTCCAAGGACTTCAGTAGCTCCTGACCCATTAAGAATACCTCATTAAACAGATCGGTCAACCGGGGCACCAGCTCTTCCTTCAGGGATCTATATATCTCATTTGGCAGTGTGTCTGGACCTGCCTCTTTTGCCTTTTTTAGCTCTTTTACCACCCCCATTACCTCGTCTTCTGTTATTCTGGCATTTAGCTCATCTCTGTACTTTCCTGATAGGGACTGCTTTATCCAGATTTTAAGATAATCCTCTATTTGCTCTTCACTAGCCAGTGTGTCCTCGGTATATAAGTCCTTAAAGAAGCTGTTAAACGCGCTTCCAATTGCTGTTTCTTCTATCCTGGGTTCCGCCTTATCCTCCTCCTGGATACATACAATCTTATTGTGGCTTTGCTCTGTCTTGGTCTTCCCTGCTAGCAATTTGCCACAGCCCTCTCCATATTGATAATGAGCAAGTTTGCCCACCTCCCATTTCTCTTTAATTCTAACTTCTAGTGTGTTAGAAAGATCCTGTTTCATATCATTCATTTCCCCCCTCTAGTTTATCCTTTTTATGTGCCAAGTTTTCCTCCTCAATTCTCCTCTATAGGGTTTGTATTCCACCCTCCAAGCTGCTGATTTTGTTCTTCAATAACTTATTCCTATGGGCAGCTAGAATGATTAGTTTCCCTCTTATTACCGCCTTATATGTATCCCGCCTAACCTGCTGTGCAGTCTCCTCTGCATTTGTTAGGAAGAAAGAGTTAGTTTCAACTCTCAAATTCTCTAATAATCCAGGATCGAGAAGCAAGGTTCTATCTAACGTCCATCTAGGCGGATTCTGTGAACTCTGGAAATCCACCTCCATCATTACTACTGAGTGATCAGAAAGATGTGCTGGGAGATGCTCCACCTTTTTCACGTTACTACGTAATGTTTTATCAACTAAAAAATAATCTATCTTTAAAGAGTGACCCCGTTTTTATTCTTAAAGGTAAACTTTTGGGATTTTACACCTTTTTCTCACCATATATCAACCAATCCTAAATCTTCTAGGTATAGCTTCAGCCAACTCCTCATTTTAGGTAATGTTGAGATGTTCCTTGCTGGAATTCTATCTTTCCTAGGGTCTATTATCAAATTGAAGTCACCCCCTAAGATAACTTGAGCTGAGACATCCAGAAGATATGTGTAGAGAGCCTGCATTGCTGTGGGGTCATCTACATTAGGGCCATACTACCCTGTTATTGTGTATGTTCTCCCATTCATACGTACATTTGCTACAGCCCATCTCCCTTTCGGGTCACTACTAGATGACTCTATTGTCGCTTTTGCTGACCTCTTGAAAAGAATGATCACTCCCTTTACACAGCAGGCCTGTTCTGAACATACGTAAGAATCCACCCACCCGTGGTTTTTCAATATTTCTCGCCATTCTATTTTTAAGAGGTGCGTCTCTTGAAGGATTATTATGTCACACTTTATGCAATTTAGATATTCTAATATTTTATGCCTTCTACCTCTAACCCTCAAACCGTTCACATTCCATGTAAGAATATTAACTCCCATGTCCAATAGTTGCTGTTATACCTGTAACTCCTGTTTTTGCACAAGTCGGACAAACTTTTTTTAAAATGTTTTCCCCATATGCTCCCACACCCTTAGTGCACTTTATCTTACATGACCCATACCCACCCCCTTCTATCCCACACCCACCCGTGGAGAACCCTCCCTTCTTTTCTTTGGTGAGTCAGTCTCCCCGTTTTGAGGATCCTGCTCCTATAGGCATATCTTACACTTGTTGTGCCTTAATCTTACTTATTAGGGATTCTACTTCTTTGGTCTTCCTCAAATTATGCATCTGATTCCCCCACATTATTCTCAGAGATGAAGGGAAGCGCATCTGCACTGATGCCCCCAGTGATCTCAGCTCCTGCATGTACTGGCCGAGCTCCCACTGACGGTCCTGGGTTGCCCTTGAAGTGTCAGATCTTATTCGGAAGGTCCATTTATTTTTTGTGTGAGAGCTGGCTCTTATTGCTTCACCCAAGATTCTCTCCTTTAGTGTATAGGTTCTAAAGTTAACTAGGATCTTCCTCGGATTCTTCCTGTGTTTACCTCTCCCAAACGGGTCCCTGTGTACCCTCTAGATATCCTCTGACAATAACTTCGTTTATATCCAAGGGAAAAACTCCTTCAGGAGATTGACCACAAAGCTTTTGATATCTTCCCCCTCTTGTTCCTCCGGGACATTTAGGAGTCTCAAATTATTTTGTCTTGCCTGGTTTTCCAATGACTCTATTTTCCCTCTTAGGTCTTTCTCGTTTGCTTGCAAGACCCGGATCTCCTCCTTATTAGTCTCCACATTTTTTCCCAGCTCCTCCACCATAGCTTCCACTACATTAATCCATTCCATTATCGTGTTAATCTTTGTTTCCAGTACCTCACAGGCCCCCTGAATTCTGAGCTGGTTTTTCTCTGAGGTAGCAAAGTTCGTCCTCATTTCCGAAGTCAATGTCTCAATTAAGCCTTCCGTCCCTCTAGTGTCTTCCATTTTTTGGGGGGATTTTGAATGGTGATGATCATCCTTTTGAGTCTCCACAGGGTTCTGAAGTGCTTCTCCCCTGTAGCTTCGTCTGTTTCTAGCCCCTGAAACCTATTGGCACTAAGCGGTATATCTGTCACTGAACTGGCTTCCATCATATTAGATTTCCGATTACTTTCCGCTTGTTTCGCGATGTGTGTTATAATTTCTTCCGGGAGGGACTGCTTAACCTTAAAGTATGAGCGTGGTGAGGGGGTGATTTTAACTTTTAGACCCACTACCCTTGCACGAGTTGACGCCGGGGTAGTCTCCAGGATTTGGGGGGGTGAAACCAGCTTATTAGTTTTTTTAGCGTTTTGGATCACTGAGGCGGTAGGTTTCTGGGATAGTTCTGTGGCTACTAGTAGGCTTGCTGACAAGTTCCTGCTCCTTAAACAGTATCTTATCCCTCTATTTAGGGTATGATCTTGGGGTTGTACTAGTGAGGTATCTCTAACTATTCCTGGCTTCTTCCCCTTATCAATCTGTACAGAGCTCAATACTTTGCCTAAGCCACCCCCTTCAGTTATTTCACTTACCCTGAGTGACTGCCCACCTCATCTGTGACCTGCTCGGGGTGTTCGCCCCCTCTTTGATGGCCTCTTTCCTTTGTGTGCCGTTTTAAGACCTGCTGCCACCGCCGCGCTGCTCTCCCAGCTACCGGCCCCTCTGCTGCTGGGGCTGATCTTTGTTGTCCCCTGGAAGGGAACCAGGGCGGCTGCTTTCCTGCACGCACACAGGATCGATCCTGCCTGCGCCCACACGGTGCTCGCCGAGGTGCCAAAGACTGGAGGCTGCACCCGGCGAATACGCTCTGAAAGCCGGTCAAAGCAGCTGGGGGATGTGGAGGATCCTTCGTTGCTCCCGTAATGCCGAGGGACATGCTCGGCACGTCGAGAGAATCCCAGCTAACTGTGAGTTTTTAGCGCTCCGCGCTACGCATCATGCCTGCCTATAGGGCTTGGGATCTCCCGACCGGGCTTCCTAGCCGGCCGCCATGTTCTCCTCTGGCCCCACCCCAAAAATTGACCCTGTGCGTCATGAGAACAGTCCAGCACGAACTGCCAAGCCAGGTCTTCCCTGGACTGAAAACAAGCATCCTGGGACCAGTTTCGGGGTAACACCCCTCATCAGCCGGGCTAGCTTGAATCCAGTGGCAAAGTGAGCAAGGGACCCAAGTCTGAACATACCCAGCCAATTTAGGGTGAACAAAGCAAACACAAGGAGATGATGAATAGAGTGTTGAAACTTTTCAGACACTCACCCCAAGTCACAGATCTGGGTTGAATCCATCATCGTTCTTTAGCTCACTTTGCCACCTCGGTTCAGACCCAGCCATAAGCAAATCAGTCTTGACCCTGTGCCACATGGGAACAGTCCAGCCCGAACTGCCAAGCCAGGTCTGCCCTGAACCGGAAACGAGCATCCTGGGACCGGTTTCGGGGTAACACCCCTCATCAGCCAGGCTACCTTGAATCCAGTGGCAAAGTGAGCAAGAGACCCACGTCTGGGCATACCCTGCCAACATAGGGCGAACAAAGCAAACACAAGGAGCTAATGGATGGAGTGCTGAAACTTTTCAGACACTCACCCCCAGTCACAGATCTGGGTTGAATCCATCATCGTTCTTTAGCTCACTTTGCCACCTCAGTTCAGACTCAGCCATATGCAGATCAGTCTTGACCCTGTGCCTCATGGGAACCGTCCAGCCCGAACTGCCAAGCCAGATCTTCCCTGAACCGTAAACAAGCATCCTGGTACCGGTTTCAGGGTAACACGCCTTATCAGCCAGGCTAGCATGAATCCAGTGGCAAAGTGAGCAGAGGACCCACATCTCGGCATACCCTCCCAACTTAGGGCGAACAAAGCAAACACAAGGAGATGGTGGATGGAGTGCTGAAACTTTTCAGACACTCACCCCCAGTCACAGATCTGGGTTAAATCCATCATTGTTCTTTAGCTCAATTTTCCACCTCAGTTCAGACCCAGCCATATGCAAATCAGTCTTGACCCTGTGCCTCATGGGAACAGTCCAGCCCAAACTGCCAAGCCAGGTCTTTCCTGAACCGGAAACAAGCATCCTGGGACCCGTTTCGGGGTAACACCCCTCATCAGCCAGGCTAGTTTGAATCCAGTGGCAAAGTGAGCAAGGGACCCACGTCTGGGCATACCCTGCCAACTTAGGGTGAACAAAGCAAACACATGGAGATGATGGATGGAGTGCTGAAACTTTTCAGACACTCACCCCCAGTCACAGATCTGGGTTGAATCCATCATCGTTCTTTAGCTCCCTTTGCCACCTCAGTTCAGACCCAGCCATATGCAAATCAGTCTTTACCCTGTGCCTCATGGGAACATTCCAGCCCGAACTACCAAACCAGGTCTTCCCTGAACTGGAAACAAGCATCCTGGGACCGGTTTCAGGGTAGCACCCCTCATCAGCTAGGCTAGCTTGAATCCAGTGGCAAAGTGAGCAAGGGACCCACGTCTGGCATACCCTGCCAACTTAGGGCGAACAAAGCAAACGCAAGGAGATGATGGATGGAGTGCTGAAACTTTTCAGACACTCACCCCCAGTCACAGATATGGGTTGAATCCATCGGCGTTCTTTAGCTCACTTTGCCAGCTCAGATCAGACCCAGCCATATGTAAATCAGTCTTGACCCTGTGCCTCATGGGAACAGTCCAGCCCGAACTGCCAAGCCAGGTCTTCCCAGAACCGGAAACAAGCATCCTGGGACCTGTTTCGGGGTAACACCCCTCATCAGCCAGGCTAGCTTGAATCCAGTGACATTGACTATAACCAAGCAACCTTAAAATTGGTAAAATGTATCTCTTTCTTGGTTCAGCAGAAAATCTTCAAAATAAAAAGACATGCATTGTTGTTTGCAGAGAATTTTCTTCACATGGGCACAAACAGATGTTGCTCGACCAATCAATCATTTTGGGGAAACTGGTTAACCTGTGGAAGGTCCCCAGTCTGAGGCAGGTTAACACCATCCTGTCACACCCGCCTAATGTAGTTTTTAAATATGGTTGAATAGTGTAAGTGGTTAGCATCAATTGGTTTGCCTGCACTGAAGTCTTTAATATTTCAGTAGAAAATCTGTTAGTCTCAAGAAGCGTTGAACACATTTTTTTTAGGTTGTTTCTAGAGACATTAGATAAGGTGCTAGGGTCATCAAATATTCCGGGTGCCCAAGATCTTTCATAATTTTTTTTACATATTTTAGCCATGGAATGCTAGTGGCCTGGTGTAATTTTAAGCTATCATTTATGATATCCCGGTTAAGACCAGTTTTGGAGTTAGACAATATCCTATGCCACAGTAAAATGGGTTGTATTTTTATAAGATCAGATATATAACGCATCCCCAATTCAGAGTGGCATATATAGGTTGAGGTGCTGCTTGGGACTGCCAATAAATATCTAAAGAATGCATTCTCTACTAACTGCAGGGGCTGAGGGTCTGCATAGCCCCAAACACCAGCACCGTACGTAGCCGTGGAGACGCATTTTGCTTTGTAAATATGTAGTAGCTCTACAACCGGTCGTCTCCCACAGTTTTCTAGCGAAATTAGCCAGGGCGGCAGTTGCTTTCATAAATAATAGTTTTCTTGCTTGCACAGCCTGGAACCAACTCCCCTTATGATCAAAAAGAATTCCAAGGTAAAACAATCTTTGGGTAAATTCGATCTTATTATTATCGATAAAAATATCCTGGCATTTTGAGCTATCATGCCCACATTTCATTATGTAAGTTTTGGAGGTGTTCACCTTAAGACCCAGGTTGTGCATAAATGTTGTGTTTGTGACATCAAAACTGCGTCATCTGCATACAATAGGGCGGGTATCGAGCGTCTATCTATCTGCGGAAGGTCCTGGCACTGGTTCGCCAGCACTCGGCCTAATTCATTTGTATACAATGTTAAAAGAAAGGGAGCCAGAACACATTCTTGCCTTATCCCTTTTCTGATTTTACAACTGGCCGTACACTCCCCAGTGATCCCATATCATACCCTTGCTTTTGCATCACTATATAGCTGCCTCAGAAACAGACTAATTGGGGTTTCCACATCCATGTCTTCTAAAATTTTCCATAATTTCTCATGTATGACACAATCGAAGGCTGCAGTTAGGTCTACAAGAGCCAAATATAACCTACCCTGTTTGGCCAGTGTGTACTTTCCCAGGAGGATATTTAGGTTTAGACCCTGCTTGACTGTGCCTAGGCCCTGTCTGAAGCCATATTTTAATGCTGTTATGATGCCCTTGTTTTCAGCCCAATCTTGTAATCTGTTCAGTATGATACGTCCCCCCACCTTGACCAAACAATCTAGCAGGCACATGGGTTGATAACATGCAGGGTTGTGTTGATCTCCTTTTTTGAAAATTGGTACCAGTGTTGATTCCGACCATGTTGTTATAAAGCCGGAAGAGCAACATGCTGCTATTACTTGGGTTAACAATGGGCCCCATAGGGGCAAGTTTGATTTATAAAGGTCTACCGGGACTCCATCTGCGCTGGGAGCTTTTCCGCCCAAGCTTGCATTGATTGCACAATTAACCTCTTCTAAGGAGAAGAGTACATCTATGGGGTGGTGACTAGATGTGAGACTCTCCTGAGGATGTAAGGGGTTTGCTGTTAAAATCTCATGAACTTTATTATTATACATTACGAGTAGTGATCCACCCATTGATCCTCAGTAATGGCTATCTCTATGGATGGTAGATCTCGAGGGGCTAAAAAAGGGGCATTCACTGCCTTCCAGAAGGCGGAATTGTCTCTGGTTAGTGTGGCTTCGTGCAGTGCTGCCCATAGTTCTTCTCTTAATGTGTTTGTGCGTTCTTTGAGGATGCGTTTGTATTCCCCCCTAGCCATCTTGATTTCTTGCACATTTCTAATGGGCTTATGTAAAGCGTGTTTCAAGTTACTAAGAACTTTAGTGCATTTAGTATCGAACCAGCCCTGTTTGACCCTATTGGGTTTCTGTTCTCCACGGACAAGGCATTCTTAACTTCTCCAGTAATCTGTGCGAAGGATTTTAGGATTTCATCATGGGGACTAGACTCGTCAAGACAAGCTAGAAAGGCAGATTTACAATTTGTTAATAATGACTTGGTGAATACACCTGAATCCACCATAGGCCATCGAAGATTATAGCCATTAATCTTGTTCAAAGCTATGTTTTGAACTATATGAGCCGATCTACCCTTAGCATTTATTATGTCATAGGGGAGAGAGGATGAAATACTTAATGGGAAGTGATCACTCATCTGGTTTTTGTGAGTGGTGAAGCTTTTGACCCTACTAGAATGCCTATTTGACACGAGAATATAGTCGATGGTCGAAGACAACCCTCTGCTGTTAAAGGTGTGACTGAAGGGGACTGACAGAGAGCATAAATCATTGGTGTAACCAAGGTCAAATGAAAACATGATTTCATTCAAAGGTTCCCCAAATATAGTATGTGGGAAATGTATATAATTAGTTACATCATCGGATCTGATGCCACAAGTAGCCCCCTCAATATGTGGGCACAGAGCTGAGTTAAAATCCCCGCCCCAAATGACAAATACGTCTTTAGCATTTTCATTCTGTAAGGTATTCAGGTCTCTACTCACTTTCCTCACTACCCCTACGGTCTGATCTGACGGGATATTGTTATAAAAATTCAACACAACTAGACAATGCCTTTTGTCTATATCGTATGCCAGAATCTGGTAATAGGTTTCTGATTTCTTCAATTCAAGATTAATTGCATTCACATAATTGGAATTATATATACATAACCCCCCTTACTTCTCCCATTAGTGGAAGGTACAGCAGCCGTGTGAAAGGTTTTGTATCCATTAATGTGCATGATGTCCTCCGCCCAGGTATCCTGAAGGCATAGTATGTTAAATTCCCCTACGTACTCTAACCATTGGGGATTAGTAAGCTTCGATCGGAACCCTGCCAAGTTCCAAAATAGTATGTGGCAGAGATACCTCCTACCTCTATCAATATTGTTCGAACCATTTACCTTATCAGGTGTAACTACAGTTGAATGAGGTAACTCTGTAGATAAGAACGTATCCGGGGCATCAACAGTGTCAATGATGGAGGGCATAACACCTTTCTCGGGATGATGATAAGTTGAGGTACATGTGTAAGAGGGCATGTTAGGACCACCCATTTACCTGTTGGACCCCCTACCACACAATTCCATACTGCTAGTCATAGAGCCATTCTGGCATAGATTAACGCCCATTGTCGGTGTGCTGGTTACTGGTCTCTGTGACGGTGATTCCCCGGGAGCATTAGAAGCATTAGTGTTCTCCATGGGGACGGGCAGTCAGTCTGTATGTTGAGATTGGGCATAAGGGTTGGGCATTGTATAAATTCCCCCAACACAGGAAGGGACTCCTGCCGGAGTTACACTGTGGTTACTAGTTGTCAATTTACGTGGGGGTCTGTAAAAGAACCCAAAAGGTGATGCTTTGATACCTGATTCAGGTAAGAATGTCTGAGACATCTGTCGTAAAATGTTGGGTGCTAAGTCAGGGAATCGTAATGTAATTATAAAACAATCACCCTCAAATATCTGCCTTGAACGTCCTAACTACACCACCCTCCTGGCCATCCGGATATGTCTATGATCAGCCATTTTAATACTAGCACATTTGCACAGCCAGTGTGTAACTTTATTAATCAATTGGACTGATGACTCGTCCCTGTGCAAACCCAGACCAGGGACCCCTACTAAAATCACAGAATAGGGACAACATGCTGGAGGGAGATCAATTGTTGGCAGACCACAGGAGTTAACTATAGATAGACTGCCTGTGACACCTTCCCTAAGCTGTGGCGCGGGGTGCTGGTTGGGTAAAGCCAAACTTGGTGGCTGTCTGCTAGGGGTTTGGGGCCGTATGCCCTAAGTCTCAGTTACACTAGTCGAGGCTCCTACTGACCTGCAGCTAGAAGAGAAAGGTTGGTTAGTGCTCCGAATATCAAGAACGGGAACCCCCTTTTGCGCCTCCTCTATCTGCGCATTATCAATGGAGGGTGTCGGTTTGATAAAAACCAGGGCATTTTCAACTCTATCTAGTGAATCTCTAGACTCCCTCATAATTTTAGTGAGCTCATTGCAAAATTTTGGACAACAAATCAGTCAATGTTTCTGTGATTTTTTGCTTCAGTGGTACCCAAAGCTCTTCTATAATCCTTGGGTCAACAGTTACAGTCCCTTCTCCTTTCTTGGAGGGCTCTACCTTTTCTGGCTTCTTGTTCATACGTCACGACCTTTTGGGAGCAGGAGACCCCACCAAGTCCGCTTCCTGAACAGTGGCCCGTACTGTTGATCGTCGGACTACTGTAGTTGCTGGTACTAGTGCTAGGATACCATGTAGCCCTCTGGGCTGCTACCTGAGCTCCGGTCAGTGATTTAGGAGTGGCCAGCTCTTCAGACTCGCCGCACGGGGGGAAATAGGACCAACGGGCCCAAGGACAGCCTTCTCTCCGCTCTATCAATTTCTACTGAGATGGCCCCAACTGCTTTGGCCAGGAAAGAATCAATGGTTGTGTGCCTCCTTCCTACTGCGGGGCTCATGTGGGCTGCTTTCCTCTTCCCCATTGGACCTTGCTTCAGAAACAACTACAAGTAGCAAAAATAAAAGGAAAGACGGAGCGGGGAACACATACAAGGGAAGACCTACGGCGACAGTCGGATGAGACTATTCGCCTATGGCCAATCTGATTAGCCACAGCCTACTCATAGGCTGGTGGTGGCTTAGGAGTATCTATAACCATATAACAGTCAGAAGGGCTGTAGATATCGTTCAAAACCAGTTAGTTCTTGAGCCAAAGAAGCAGTTCAAGCACCCCCAGCGGCTGATGGGACAGACCTATCGAGCGGACCAAGAATAGCCAATAAACAGTAACTTCATGATGTTGAATCGCAGATGTCAGAGGGGGGGGGCCCAGCCCGGCCTTCTCTGGTCAGTGACGGGCAAGGACAGGCCTGCCCTTTGCACGGGAGTCAGTTGGCACGTTTAAGCCCTTTGGTGCCCCCTCCCTCCTGGGAGCATTGACTTCTGGGGCATGCAGTCCCCAAGCAAAAGAAACAGCGGCAGCAGCGATGTTGGTGACCCAGGTTACATTGCGTTTGTACCACACAACGTGGTACATATGCGACATAAACCTTAAGTGACATTTGTGAAGCCACGCAAGGCCACTTTGCATGGCCCTGAGTGGCTCTATAGATCTGGAGTAAAGCAACGCAGTGCAAATTGCTGTGCTGCCTTACTCTTCCCTGGGAAGGCATTCCATGGGCATTGCATGGGTGTTCTCACACAACTCCCATGGATTTTGACGTATTCCCAGATTTCCTAGATTTGATTAACCTGGGAATGCACCAAAGAGATATGCCTTCCCAGGGGAGGCATAACAAGGAGAAGTATCTTTATTTCCTCTCTTTACTTCCTCTTTCTATGTGTGCTGCAGAGTATGCCTCAGGTGATTTTTTTTGCGCAGGAAGGTGATGCTTCCTGCACAAAAACAATCCTGCATGCAAAGGAGGCACCCCTGCACCATGATGCAATGGTGCCTGCGGTGGTGCAAGGCTGACGAAATGGAATCCCATTTAATACATTAATAATTATATTTCTATGGAAGGTAATGTAAGTACATTGAGCCAGGCTGAGGTGGGGAGTTGTGAGCATATGTTAAATGCAATCATATTTAGGGAAGCAAGAGTCATTACATGCCTCCCTCAAAAAGGCAGACGATGCTTGGTGCAGGGCAGGCTGAGATGTTGCTAATAGTCCGTGCTATATAGGTACTTATTTGATGTATATTGAATCAGTTCAAATGTTTATGACTACTCTACTTTACTGAGAAACTCAATCATCATGCATATAAATTAGTGCATCAGAAATTAGGGGTTTCAAGTTAATTGAGCATTCTGGTTAAAACGCATAAGATCATTGTGTAGGCTTAACTAATGTAAGCACACTATTATATTTATGACCTTATACAAGTTTAGATATTTCAATTGGAGCTAAAACCAAGGTTGAAATTACCCTAGTCCTCATAAAAAGAGTGTTGTAGTACGGAAGGTTATAGGGTCGAAAAATCCAAAGCGGCTCAACCTGGGTCTGGAGACTCTGGCCCTGTAAGGCCTGCTATAGGGCAGGGGCTGTGGGAAGCAAAATTGCCTGTCAAGCGCCCGTCCTCTGCAGTAGTACAGGTGGAATAGATCATTGCACCCTCTCCATTGAGCCTGATCGCCACCCAACCCGCCATGCAGCAGACACGTTCCACAGGCTCAAAGCAGGTAGAATAGGAAACGTTGGTTATTTTTAGAGAAAATGGTGACTAACTGCACAGTAAAGCATCCACATAATCCTGGTCCAAGCAAGTATTTTTGAATTTTGGGGAATGTACTTATAATGGCGGTACTTTGCTGTGGAGCAAAGTGAGACAGACCTGTAATTATGGCTTAATTTGGTTTGTATAACCATTTAAAAATTGTGTAAAATGAATGCACATAGTAATAACTACATTTGTACATATTATGTAGACATATGTATTTCCCTGTTGCATAAACATATTTCATATTATGTTATTTGCCACTCACTTCTTTCATGTAATCCTCCAGCCTCTGTTCCGCCCTCAATCCCCTCAATGCTTGCTATGTTTGTAATATCGCGCACCTATTCCACCCCATGGAGTAAGTTTCAATTCAGGAGCAGGTCTGACTATCACCAGTGGCCAGGCTCTCTTTTCTGTATTTGAAGATGAGACAATGAAATCTTGTTTTGCAGTCACTCACTTTTGAGGATCTACAGCCTCAGTATAAACTTTATTGGTGACTTGATGCCAGTTTAGAGCACTCTTGTTTTGAAACCAAATGCTCCATTAGTCATCATGGCTTTTCCTTCACCACCACGCAGGCAAGAAATTGTAAATCTACCTTACTCGATTTGTATTTTCTTAGTCTTTCAGTAACCATGCTGGATAACTGATTCAGAAAAGTAGATGGATGGATCTTTATATGCGCAGATTACAATTGTGTAAACGTTTGGCAAATGCCAATAAGTACCTAGGAGCTAATACTAATCCTCAAGGAAAGCCCTTCCTGCACTGAATATTAAATGGGGAGGAGGAAATGACAGAATTCCTGTTTTTACATATCAATTTCTGTCCACGTGGTGTTTCTGAATATGCACAATTTTCATAAATTTTACAGGACATAAAATTCTCATGTGGTAAATTTACACACAGAAAAATCATTTGCGATAAAATCACACATGGTAAAATGGTTATCGCAGGACTTGAAAAATACTCATTATCAAGCGATTCTGCACACAATTGTACCGGTTGGTAATAATAAAATCAGGTGCAATTTTACCACACCCGATTTACTGCCTGGTACAGGGACTAAGGTCCAGATTTACTAACATTTCACGTAACGCAGCACATCTAGGCAACTTGCTGCGTTGCGTTGCATGACAAGGAAACATCAGAAATGTGCCAAATTTACAAAGATAAGGAGCATTTCTGGTGCCACCTTGAGCTGGCACACTGTGTGCAACCTAGCGCCAACACAGGCACTCATGCACCATGGCGCAAGTGTGCCTGCATTACAGGCTGGATTACTTTTGTGCAGTAAGAGGCACCTTTCTGCACAAAAACAATCCCTAAAGGCAATTTCCTTTTTGTATGTGTGATGCAGAAGGCCTCACACATAGAAAAAAGAAGTATAAGGAGAAATAAAGATATTTCTCGTCATTACGCCTGGTTCGGGGATGCGTACCATTTTGACGCATTCTCAGGTTTACATCTCTTTGTACATCTGGGAATGTGTCAAAATCCATGCGTGGATGTGTAAAAACACCCATACCCCACCCATGGAATGCCTACCTGCCGCAAGGTAACTCAAGGCAGAGATATGCGTGGCTTTGTGCTAATTTTGATTTACTAAACCATGTAGAGCCACTCAAGGTGGCTTTGCATGGCTTAGTAAATTGCACTAAAGGACTTACAAGAGCATCACAATCCCTAAATATATCTGACCCTAAGTGTGTAGAGACAGCCAATGATGAGTATGAGCAAATATTCCCTCCCTAAAGATTATGAAGCTCCACCAGAACCAGTGGAAAAGGAGAGGCATTCTGTAAGCATCATAACCAAGCCTTCAGAAGTCACCTCTGATAAGAATTACAAAAATATCGTTCCAAGCGGTGCATACTTCTTTAACAAAATGATATAAAACTATTCATCTAACGAGGCCGTGCACCTTGACATGTGCTCTGTTCTAGAACTCACAATTCAAGATGATATAACTACATTTTTCATTTACCATCTTTGTTTAATGCTGAGTCACAAGTAACCTATGCTTGGTTCATGTTGTTTGCTTTCTATATACTATGATGTATGTAAATGTATTTTGTTACAGTTGTATTCCCGCTGAAGAAGGACATTTTCAGGACCAAAATACATTAGGGATGTATTTTGAGCATGTAAATGTACTCCACTTAATAATATATGGTTCACTTGGAAGTATGACAATAAATAACTTGCATCAATGAAGAGTTCTGGGATCAATTTGGTGAAAAACTGGTAATAATGTTGAACAAAATGAGAATCAATATTCACAAAAGATTGATGAACAACACATTTTTGGTGAAATTAGTGCCTGTGCACCTTGAGTCTACTTCCTCTCTGTTGTTGGAGTAGATATAACGTCTGATAAGAGCAACAGCTTCTTTGTGTGCTAAATATGCCTCTGTGGAATTGTCCATTACGATTGTGCAATAGGCACACTTTTGTGTTACACAAATTATGTGAAGAAACTGCGCAGGCTTGAAATTTTGCATGGCTTTATTTGCTGTAGAGGACTGGCAGACAGTTTTGAGTTGGAAATGTGTTCTAAGAGACATTTTCAATGAGAATCAGTACTCATGCATGAATCTCGAGTTTCTAAGACCTAGCCTAGACACAGACCCTCCAGCTAATTTTTGGAGGCTTCAGTCTACCCTTCAGGAGTGGTCCAATTCAGGAACAGTGCTCTCTCGAAGAGATATCGTCTCCCCCTGTCTAAAGAAGTGAACTCTAACAATTGTCAGAGCATTCATATTTACACACAGCAGGGACTCTCATGCGAGCAAACATTGGGTGACTTGCAAGCAAAGCAATTCATTCAGGACAAAGCTGAGGCATACCAAGCTATCTAACTGTTTATACCATACATGGACACATTGTTAAGATTTGTTCACTGCTTGTGTAACAGCAACTGCCATTCCACATTTATAGACAGCCCTTAAAAAGTATTAACAAAATAAGTATGCACTGTATTTATACATTCATTACAATATTAATTAGCTTAATTTATTTTTAAACCTTTAGTTTAAGTTCTTTGGGTATTCCTTTGTCTAATTAAGAGCTTTTTTTATTGGTCAAATAGTTTAACATTTTGAACATATACCTGCACATAATAAATGCTTGTGTTAGCTATCAATTATCAAGCAAGTACATGTCCAGTTAAAATTGTAATTTAGTTCAAGCAACAATTGGTTAATTGTGTGAGATTAACATGAAGATAAATCATTCACTGGAGAATGTGAACTATTGAAATCATGATGATATATAATTTTCTAATTACTGTTAATGACTTTACAATTGCTCCAATTCATTGGTTTATGGAATCAAATCCTTCAATGTTAGGGGTTGGGTATGCCTACCCACATTGATTTAACCAAACACAGAAAAGATTTAAGTTAAATCATTTGTCATGTTTAGGTATTGGAACTGAGATGTGGCCTTTACTATTTGTTGTCTGATCAAAATGTGGTGCTTTTCTTACAGATCTGAGTAATTCTTGCTATGTTTGTCCTCTAATATTTAAGCATTTGAATTTATATCTGGTCATTTATTTATAACGCCCTGTGACTCTGTGTAATTGTGTTTCCATTTAGTGTTATTTCTCAAGGCATGTCTACAGCCCTATACCTGAGAGCTGAGATATTCCCACTTGGATCTGCTTTTCTGCTCAAAACATCTTATTCAACAATTGTTGTTTGGGGGATTGGTGGCATAGTGATTATTAAGGTGTAAAATAGTCCACAAGTAGGAAGTCATTTATTTGGGAGAGGCGCAATAAGAGAGGACCCTCCAAAAAGGTGGCATGTCTTGTGAACAGGCTACTTCACTGTGTGCATTAATACTTCTTGATTAGAGATAGGCATTGATATCTTGACAAAGCTCCCCAAAAGAGGTAAGAAGGCTGAACTAGTTTCACAGACTATGGGCTTTATTTAGAGTCAGTCATGGAACACCATAAAAAATGTGGCAGTTTTCCGATCCGCAATATTACAAGTGCATTATAAACAATGGCACACTAACTAAGGTGTACACAACATCTGCCATGTTTTGATAGAGTACCCTATTCACCAAACTCTAAATAAAGCCCTAAGCATCTAGTGTCTCCGTTTATACTTTCAGTCTCATCTTTTATATTGAGAAATGACCCTGGTTCTTTTTGGGAACAATTGTGAAGCTGCTCCTTCCCTAAGCTGTGTTCCAGAAGCAGGATATAAATACATGTTTCATGATTGATTGGCTTGGGTATGCTTACGTCTCGCATGGGCATGCGCACACGCGAGACGAACAACATAGGGGTTATCTAAGAAGAAGGTCGGCGAGGACGAGGAAGGAGAGCGGCCATGGCGAGGAGGAGTCAGCCACAGCAAGTAAGTGCCTTTTTTAAACAATATAATTACTTTGGGAGGGTGGAGGTGCCAGCTAACTCCGCTCTGCCACGGAGTCAGAGTTTTGCCTAAGCTCCGCGTTCTCAACGGAACGCGGAGTAGGCAAAACTCCGGAAACTCCGCTGGCGGAGCAGAGTTACCTGCCTGGGGTTAATATTTTCTAGAACTTTGGTTCCAGAAATACTAGATATGAATTTTAGAAGTTCCTTAGCACCCTCTCCTTGAATGGAAGGCAAGTATCATTAATTAAGTACAACCTGTCTTACTTTTCAGATACAATGTATAATGACCTGACATAATAGTCTGCCTTATGTAACTTTTGTGCCTTTTTCATCTACTCAAGTTGTCTCAAACATTTGTTTGGTGGAGAACACACAAATTTGAGGAAAAGTGTATTGACTCAGATGGGGAGCATACAACCGCCTCGGACAATTGCACTCTCTATCACATGAGATGTTTTTATTTAACTTGCTATGATCAAACTGTCTTTTCAAATCAAGAAGGTACAGTCAGAAAGTGACCTACCACATGACAGTGCAACATAGGACATCCCTTTCTGAAACGTTTTTTGGCTAATATTTACTATTGCTGAGTACAGACCTAGTTCTTGAGATATTTGTAGGATTATAGCCTACGCGGAACACAGTGGAAGTTGTTCTTTGCACACATACAGGTCTTTCACTAATGGAACTAGCCAATGCATCTATCTATTTGTTTGTGTTCCTCTATATGGTCAAACATGCTCAAAGCTGTTTCAAAGTGAGTTCTGTTGGGATATGTGATGAAGCCTACCATATTTCCATTGTACTGTTTATTACTATCGCACAAAATGCTTCTGGAATTTTTACACAAGCTTCGAGTTATTTCTAAATCAGCTGCATGCAAATCTGACTTTAATAATTCATTAAGTTTCTTCACCACACCTTGAAGTAGTTCTAAGTTTAATCCTTGATACTCCATCTTGTCTATTAAGCTAAACCAAATAATTTCTTCATTCTGTAAGTGTAAAATGTTTATGTTAAACTGTGCACACTCATCTATCGTTGCCATGATGCAAAGCATTTGTTTGTACATTTTTCTGGACCTCCTCCATTATAGTTGAAGGTGATTTTCTTCTTGGATACAGACCAGCTAATACATGACTTTTGGGAACCAGTTTGCTCATTGAGCAGCTTGTTGAAGACTGGCTGCTTTTTCACAGAAATGAACTGAAGAAGGTCACCAAAGACTATAACATGTTTTCCTCTGAATAGTATTTATGTTCTTACTCTTGCTGATCACTTGTCGATCACATGTTTAACCCCTTCGATGCTCATGACGGAGCGGTTCCATCATGAGCATCGGTTGGGGTGTGCTTATGACGGAACCGCTCCGTCATGAGCTCAGCCCCTGGGGGAAGCGCTGGCGCTCCCCCCCTGGGGCATCGATCTGGCCCCCACAGTGGGGTATGGCAGCGGAAGTGGTTCCGCTGCCACCCCCGGCCCCCCCCCACGCTTCCCCATGACGTCAGCGCGCACAGCGCGCGCCGACGTCATCAGGAAGCGCTGGATGCGCTGGAAATCATTTCTTTCCAGCGTGTCCAGAGGGAGGGTGAGTGTTTGTTGGTGCGGTGGGGTGGGGGCCCAAATCTTGATGCCTTGAGGCATCGGGGAGAGGAAACTGTGTTTCCTCTCCCCTGATGTCTCAATGCAGGGCATTCCTGGTGCACGATCGCGCACAGTGTCGCGATCGTGCACCAGGAATGTCCCACTAGACACCAGGGATTCCTTTTTTTTCGGTAAAGGAAGCGACCCCTTGGGCAAGGATCGCTTCCTAAGGGGGAAAATAATTTAAAGACTTTTCTGCCCCCCCTGGGGACAGATCGGCCGATTTTTGGCCGTTTGTGGGCCCAGGGGGGGCAGAAAAGTCCACTAGAGCCAGGGATTTTTTTTAAATTAAATTGGAAGCGACCCCTTGGGCAAGGGTCGCTTCCTGGGGGGCCAAATTATTTTAAAGTATATTCTGCCCATTTAAAAAAAAATTATATTCTACCCCCCTGGGGGCAGATCGGTTTGTATATTTGGCCAGGGGGGCAGAAAACCCCATTAGACACCAGGGAGAGTTTTACATTTTAAATGGAAGCGACCCCTTGGCCAAGGGTCGCTTCCTTATGGGCCTAAATAATTTTTAAGACTTTTCTGCCCCCCTGGGGACAGATCACCTGCATTTTATGGCATTTCTGGCCCGGGGTGGAGGGTAGAATAGCCCACTAGAGCCAGGTATCTAAAAATAAATAAATTGGCCGCTTCCAGGGGACATATATTTTTTATGTGTATTTGGCCTTTCTGCCCCCATTTGGGTAGTGACATAGCGTGTTATAATGTTGTTTTATTTCTTGTAAATTGCAAATGTAATGCTTTATTTCTCCTTTTTGTTAGGTCAAGGCTTTTGCTCTTTAGACTGTTCCAGGTTGCGGTTTCGTTACTGTTTGCGTAGTTGCATGTGTTTGGTAAGAGACTTTTTTGTACAATGTAAATGAGTTTTATTTCTCTGCATGAATGTGTTTTTGCGAATGGTGTAATAATAGCAGTATGTTTGGCTTCTGTTTTTTGAGTGTCAAAAACTTTTTGCATTTGTGCTCGATGTGTATTTTGTTGTATTGTGAGTAATTGGTTTTGTTTTTTTCTTTCTAGTGGGATATCATTGGTTTTTGCTGTGTCTCTGCAGAGTAGGTGCTGGTGAGTGTAGCTGTCTCTTGTAAGTGAATCGTATAGTTTTTGAGTATCTAGATCTTTGTGATAAAGGCACACATTTTTTTACTTACTTGCTTTGCACAGTGTTGGTTGTTGTTGACTTGTTTGTGCAGTCTCCTTTCTTAGTAAGGATAATGGCTAGCCGCAGGATTACTGCTCAGCAGGTTGTTGGTATGCTTTTTGAGTCTTCCTCTGACCATGGTTCAGAGACTGACTCTGCATCTGAGGCAGAGGAGGCAGGGGACGATTCAGGCAGTGAGTTTTCTCTCCACATGGAATCATCGGATGATGAAGCTACTCTCAGTGCGGATGAAGCTACTCTTAGTGCAGATGAAGTGCCTGTGTTAGAGGAGGACATTGATGTGCCAATAGTGCGGCAAGAGGCATCTGGGCTGCAGCCTGGGGCTGCAAGGCTTCCTGTTGGTGTAGTGCGGCAAGAGGCATCTGGGCTGCAGCCTGGGGCTGCAAGGCTTTCCGTTGGTGTAGTGCAGCAAGAGGCATCTGGGCTGCAACCTGGGGCTGCAAGGCTTCCCGTTGAAAGTGCTGACCTCTGGGTTGCCCCAGGCATGGTGCAGCCGGCATTGCCAGACTTTACTGGTGTTCCAGGGTGTAGAGTGAATACTGAAAACTTTTTGCCGATACATTTTTTTCAGTTGTTTATGGACGATGTGTTTTTGGCAGAGATTGTTGAGCAGACTAATTTGTATGCCGAACAGTTTTTGAGGGACAACAGTGCCAGCCTTAAGCCCCACTCTAGAGCTTCCCGGTGGACTCCCACAAATTTGGAAGAGATGAAGAAGTTCTTGGGTTTATCTTTTTTGATGGGCTTGCTAAGGAAGCCATCAATGTCTTCATATTGGTCTACTAGTCCCTTGATGGCAACGGCTATATTTCCGGCAGTCATGAGTCGTGATAGGTATTTGCTTCTGCTTCGGATGATGCATTTTGTCAATAATGGTTTAGCGTTGCCACGAGATCACCCTGAATGTGACCGTCTTTTTAAGATTCGGCCTGTCATTGATCACTTTGTTGATCGATTTTCTGAAATCTATGCTCCTGGGAAAGAAATTGCAGTGGATGAGTCTTTGGTGTTGTTCAAGGGCCGCTTGGTTTTTAGGCAATACATTCCTAGTAAGATGGCACGCTATGGAATTAAGCTGTATATGCTGTGTGACAGTAGGACTGGATATGTCTCTAATTTCAGGGTGTACACCGGTAAGGAATCCAGGATTAACCCCCCTGGTTGTCCATCCACTTTTGGAGTGACTGAGAAATTGTGTGGGAACTTGGTAGAGGATTTTTTAACAAAGGCCACCATTTATATGTAGATAACTTCTACACTGGTGTGCGGTTGTTCAGGGAATTGGCCAAAGTGGACACTGATGCTTGTGGCACAATCCGCTCTAACCGTAAAGGTTTCCCAAAAGAACTTGTTTGCCAAAAGCTTGTGCGGGGACAGTGCAGTGCGTTGCGTTGCGAGGAGCTTGTAGCTGTAAAGTTTTCAGACAGGAGAGATGTCTACATGCTGACTACCATCCATGATGAAAGCACTGCACCTGTGACTGTTTGGGGTCACATTGCTGAAGTGCTCAAACCTGTGTGCATTTTAGACTATAATAGGCACATGGGTGGTGTTGACAGAGTAGATCAGAGGTTGGAACCTTACGCTGCTCTTCGTAAGGCTTACATTTGGTATAAGAAGTTGGCTATCCATCTTTTCCACTTGGCAACCTTTAATGCTTTTGTTGTGTTCCAGGATTCTTGTCCTGAGTCAAAGATGACTTTTGTTAAGTTTCAGGAGTCTGTAATAGGCAGCCTTGTTTTAGTGGAACAGGCAAGTGTTCCTAGAGTTGGAGTGGTGGAGGATGTTGCTAGATTGAAAGATCGCCACTTTCCTGATCACATTCCTCCCACACCCTCAAAAGACTTTCCCAGTAGGAGATGTAGAGTCTGTTGGCAAAGAGGTATGCGGAAGGAGACTCGTATGTACTGCCCCGAGTGTCCTTCTAACCCTGGGCTGTGTGTGCCTGCTTGTTTTAGAATGTACCACACGCAAAATAATTTTTGGGAGCATCCATGAGTGGTAAAGTGAACTGCCTGGCCTCTATTGTTTAATATTTTTTGTTCAGTTTGGACTGGCGCTTGGCTGGCGGTGTGCGTGGACTGGCGCTTGGCTGGCGGTGTGTGTGGACTGGCGCTTGGCTGGTGATGTGCGTGGACTGGCACTTGGCTGGCGGTGTGTGTGGACTGGTGCTCGGCTGGTGGTGTACGTAGACTGGCACTTGGCTGGCGGTGTGTGAGTAGTGACTAGCTGCTGGTCACTACACACACTGCTAGCCAAACGCCACTCAACGCAATCCGTGAACTGGTGTGGTTGCTGTGTCAGGAATGTGGGCATGTGAAAGTGATGGGCCCTTGAATGGCGCTGTATGCTGGTGTGAGTGTTGTAATGTGCTGGGCCCGCGGCTGGCGTTGTGAATGGTTTTGTATGTGTCACACGTATGAAAGGTGTGTGAATGGCCTGTAAAGAGGTTAGTGCCTTGTCGTGGCTTTACAGCTCACGAGCTGTGAGTCAATGGTTCAGTTTCTCGTCCTTTCAATTAACAGTGCATTTCATTTTTGTGAAATCTCTGGTTAATACAACTGTATATACTGATCCATCACTCACCCTCGTGCCAAATCCAACCAGTATGTATGTGTGCGTGAGGAATAGGTGGTTGTGCATAAAAATGTCTTTTCTGTTTTTGTCAAGCAGGGTGTACCTTGTCCTTTTTGGTGAATGTTGTAATGTGTTGGTTTTGTGCCTGGTGGTGTGAATGGTCTTGTGTGTATCATGTATGAAAGGTGTGTGAATGGCCTGTATAGCGGTTGGTGCCTTGAAGTGGCTTTACAGCTCACGAGCTGTGAGTCACTGGTTCAGGTTTTTGTCCTTTCAATTATTGACAGTGCATTTCATTTTTGTGAAATCTCTTGTTAATAAAATTTTATATACTGAACCATCACTCGCCCTCGTGCCAAATCCAACCAGTATGTGTGTGTGCTTGAAGAATAGATGGCTCTGCAGTAATCTTTGTCTGTTTTGTCTCTCTGCCAAGCTGTACATTTCATCTAAGAATAACCTAACAACTGTAGTTTTTGTCGTAAACTAAACACCCATGGGAGTGCATGGTGATGTCTCTTTTGTGGATTACAACAAGTTATCTTACCCACAATGTCCTGCAAACCTCAAAATGTGACTGCGACATTTTCCTTCCATTATTGTGTCCAAATTTTCACACTGCAGAAAGTAACAACAAATTTCCAACCCCCCAGCATTTCTCCAAGTATCCCAATAGAAATGGTACCTCACTTGTATGGGTGGGCCAAGTACCCGCTGCAGGGAAGGGCCCAAAACCTATTGATGCAACATTAAAATGACATATCACAAACTAACCTGGTTTTGCATGGGGGTCCCATGAGTTGTTGGCCCGGGGCTCGCAGCCATCTAGGGAAACCTACCAAACCCACACATTTCTGGAAACTAGACACCCGGGAGAGTCCAGCGAGGTATGGCTTGCATGAGTCCCCCATCATTCTCCTACCCAGAATCCCCTGCAAACCTCAAATTTTACCGAACATTTCACTTTTTTCTCACATTTCTGTGGTGGAAAGTTCTGGAATCTGCGTGGATCCACAAATTTCCTCCCACCCAGCGTTCCCCCAGGTCTCCTGATAAAAATGGTACCTCACTTGCGTGGGTGGGTCAAGGACCCGCGACAGGCAAGGGCCCAAAAGCTATTGAGGCGACATCAAAATTACCTATCGCAAACCAACCTGGTTTTACATGGGGGTCCCATGGGTTTTTGGCCCGGGCTTGAAGCCATCTAGGAAACCTCCCTAACCCACACATTTCTGGAAACTAGACACACGGAGAGTCCAGCGAGGTATGGCTTGCGTGGGTCCCCCATCATTCTCCTACCCCGAATCCCCTGCAAACCTCAAATTTTACCAAAAATTTCACTTTTTCTCACATATGTGTGGTGGAAAGTTCTGGAATCTGCGTGGATCCACAAATTTCCTCCCACCCAGCGTTCCCCAGGTCTCCCGATAAAAATGGTACCTCACTTGCGTGGGTGGGTCAAGGACCCGCGACAGGCAAGGGCCCAAAAGCTATTGAGGCGACATCAAAATTACCTATCACAAACCAACCTGGTTTTACATGGGGGTCCCATGGGTTTTTGGCCCGGGCTCGCAGCCATCTAGGGAAACCTCCCTAACCCACACATTTCTGGAAACTAGACACCCGGGAGAGTCCAGCGAGGTATAGCTTGCGTGGGACCCCATCATTCTCCTACCCAGAATCCCCTGCAAACCTCAAATTTTACCGAAAATTTCACTTTTTCTCACATATGTGTGGTGAAAAGTTCTGGAATCTGCGTGGATCCACAAATTTCCTCCCACCCAGCGTTCCCCCAGGTCTCCCGATAAAAATGGTACCTCACTTGTGTGGGTAGGCACAGTGGCTGCAGCAGGAAATGGCCCAAATCGTACTCAGGAGACTTCAAAATTACCCACGCAAGCCATACCTCGCTGGACTCTCCCGGGTGTCTAGTTTCCAGAAATGTGTGGGTTAGGTAGGTTTCCCTAGATGGCTGCGAGCCCCGGGCCAAAAACTCATGGGACCCCCCATGCAAAACCAGGTTGGTTTGTGATAGGTAATTTTGATGTCGCCTCAATAGCTTTTGGGCCCTTGCCTGTCGCGTGTCCTTGACCCACCCACGCAAGTGAGGTACCATTTTTATCGTGAGACCTGGGGGAACGCTGGGTGGGAGGAAATTTGTGGATCCACGCAGATTCCAGAACTTTCCACCACACATATGTGAGAAAAAAGTGAAATTTTCGGTAAAATTTGTGGTTTGCAGGGGATTCTGGGTAGGAGAATGATGGGGGACCCACGCAAGCCATATCTCGCTGGACTCTCCCAGGTGTCTAGTTTCCAGAAATGTGTGGGTTAGGTAGATTTCCCTAGATGGCTGCCGAGCACCGGGCCAAAAACTCATGGGACCCCTGATGCGAAACCAGGTTGGTTTCTGATAGGTAATTTTGATGTTGCTTCAATAGGTTTTGGGCCCTTGCCTGTTGCGGGTCCTTGACCCACCTACGCAAGTGAGGTACCATTTTTATCGGGAAACCTGGGGGAACGTTGGGTGGGAGGAAAGTTGTGGATCCACGCAGATTCCAGAACTTTCCACCACAGAAATGTGGGGAAAATGTGATTTTTTTGACACTTTTTTAGGTTTGCAAGGGATTCTGGGTAACAGAACCTGGAGGGAGGCAGTCAAGTCACCCCATCCTGGATTCCCCTGGGTGTCTAGTTTTCAAAAATGTATAGGTTTGCTAGGTTTCCCTAGGTGCCGGCAGAGTTAGGGTTAAAAAACTACAGCTAGGCACTTTGCCAAAAAAGGGTCATTTTTCACTGCGAAATTGAGGTGTGTCCACGTTGTGTTTTGCGCCGTTTCCTGTTGCGGGCACTAGGCCGACCCACACAAGTGAGGTACCATTTTTCTCGGAAGACTTTGGGGATCGCGGGGCGGGTGGAAATTTGTGGATCCACGCAGATTACAGAACTTTCCACCACAGAAATGTGGGGAAAATGTGATTTTTGGCCACTTTTTAGGTTTGCAAGGGATTCTGGGTAACAGAACCTGGTGGGAGGCAGTCAAGTCACCCCATCCTGAATTCCCCTGGGTGTCTAGTTTTCAAAAATGTATAGGTTTGCTAGGTTTCCCTAGGTGCCGGCAGAGCTATGGTTCAAAAACTACAGCTAGGCACTTTGCCAAAAAAGGGCCATTTTTCACTGCGAAATTGAGGTGTGTCCACGTTGCGTTTTGCGCCGTTTCCTGTCACGGGCACTAGGCCGACCCACACAAGTGAGGTACCATTTTTCTCGGAAGTCTTTGGGGATCGCGGGGTGCGTGGAAATTTGTGGATCCACGCAGATTACAGAACTTTCCACCACAGAAATGTGGGGAAAATGTGATTTTTTTGACACTTTTTTAGGTTTGTAAGGGATTCTGGGTAACAGAACCTGGTGGGAGGCAGTCAAGTCACCCCATCCTCAATTCCCATGGGTGTCTAGTTTTCAAAAATGTATAGGTTTGCTAGGTTTCCCTAGGTGCCGGCAGAGCTATGGTTCAAAAACTACAGCTAGGCACTTTGCCAAAAAAGGGTCATTTTTCACTGCGAAATTGAGGTGTGTCCACGTTGCGTTTTGCGCCGTTTCCTGTCACGGGCACTAGGCCGACCCACACAAGTGAGGTACCATTTTTCTCGGAAGACTTTGGGGATCGCGGGGCAGGTGGAAATTTGTGGATCCACGTAGATTACAGAACTTTCCACCACAGAAATGTGGGGAAAATGTGATTTTTTTGACACTTTTTTAGGTCTGCAAGGGATTCTGGGTAACAGAACCTGGTGGGAGGCAGTCAAGTCACCCCATCCTGGATTACCCTGGGTGTCTAGTTTTCAAAAATGTATAGGTTTGCTAGGTTTCCCTAGGTGCCGGCAGAGCTATGGTTAAAAACTACAGCTAGGCACTTTGCCAAAAAGGGTCATTTTTCACTGCGAAATTGAGGTGTGTCCACGTTGTGTTTTGCGCCGTTTCCTGTTGCGGGCACTAGGCCGACCCACACAAGTGAGGTACCATTTTTCTCGGAAGACTTTGGGGATCGCGGGGCGGGTAGAAATTTGTGGATCCACGCAGATTACAGAACTTTCCACCACAGAAATGTGGGGAAAATGTGATTTTTTTGACACTTTTTAGGTTTGCAAGGGATTCTGGGTAACAGAACCTGGTGGGAGGCAGTCAAGTCACCCCATCCTGAATTCCCTGGGTGTCTAGTTTTCAAAAATGTATAGGTTTGCTAGGTTTCCCTAGGTGCCGGCAGAGCTATGGTTCAAAAACTACAGCTAGGCACTTTGCCAAAAAAGGGCCATTTTTCACTGCGAAATTGAGGTGTGTCCACGTTGTGTTTTGCGCCGTTTCCTGTTGCGGGCACTAGGCCGACCCACACAAGTGAGGTACCATTTTTCTCGGAAGACTTTGGGGATCGCGGGGCGGGTAGAAATTTGTGGATCCACGCAGATTACAGAACTTTCCACCACAGAAATGTGGGGAAAATGTGATTTTTTTGACACTTTTTAGGTTTGCAAGGGATTCTGGGTAACAGAACCTGGTGGGAGGCAGTCAAGTCACCCCATCCTGAATTCCCTGGGTGTCTAGTTTTCAAAAATGTATAGGTTTGCTAGGTTTCCCTAGGTGCCGGCAGAGCTATGGTTCAAAAACTACAGCTAGGCACTTTGCCAAAAAGGGCCATTTTTCACTGCGAAATTGAGGTGTGTCCACGTTGCGTTTTGCGCCGTTTCCTGTCACGGGCACTAGGCCGACCCACACAAGTGAGGTACCATTTTTCTCGGACGACTTTGGGGATCGCGGGGTGGGTGGAAATTTGTGGATCCACGCAGATTACAGAACTTTCCACCACAGAAATGTGGGGAAAATGTGATTTTTTGACACTTTTTAGGTTTGTAAGGGATTCTGGGTAACAGAACCTGGTGGGAGGCAGTCAAGTCACCACATCCTCAATTCCCCTGGGTGTCTAGTTTTCAAAAATGTATAGGTTTGCTAGGTTTCCTAGGTGCCGGCAGAGCTATGGTTCAAAAACTACAGCTAGGCACTTTGCCAAAAAGGGTCATTTTTCACTGCGAAATTGAGGTGTGTCCACGTTGCGTTTTGCGCCGTTTCCTGTCACGGGCACTAGGCCGACCCACACAAGTGAGGTACCATTTTTCTCGGAAGACTTTGGGGATCGCGGGGCAGGTGGAAATTTGTGGATCCACGTAGATTACAGAACTTTCCACCCCAGAAATGTGGGGAAAATGTGATTTTTTTGACACTTTTTAGGTTTGCAAGGGATTCTGGGTAACAGAACCTGGTGGGAGGCAGTCAAGTCACCCCATCCTGAATTCCCCTGGGTGTCTAGTTTTCAAAAATGTATAGGTTTGCTAGGTTTCCCCAGGTGCCGGCAGAGCTATGGTTCAAAAACTACAGCTAGGCACTTTGCCAAAAAAGGGTCATTTTTCACTGCGAAATTGAGGTGTATCCATGTTGTGTTTTGCGCCGTTTCCTGTCACGGGCACTAGGCCGACCCACACAAGTGAGGTACCATTTTTCTCGGAAGACTTTGGGGATCGCGGGGCGGGTAGAAATTTGTGGATCCACGCAGATTACAGAACTTTCCACCACAGAAATGTGGGGAAAATGTGATTTTTTGACACTTTTTAGGTTTGCAAGGGATTCTGGGTAACAGAACCTGGTGGGAGGCAGTCAAGTCACCCCATCCTGAATTCCCTGGGTGTCTAGTTTTAAAAATGTATAGGTTTGCTAGGTTTCCCTAGGTGCTGGCAGAGCTATGGTTCAAAAACTACAGCTAGGCACTTTGCCCAAAAAGGGTCATTTTTCACTGCGAAATTGAGGTGTGTCCACGTTGCGTTTTGCGCCGTTTCCTGTCACGGGCACTAGGCCGACCCACACAAGTGAGGTACCATTTTTCTCGGAAGACTTTGGGGATCGCGGGGCGGGTGGAAATTTGTGGATCCACACAGATTACAGAACTTTCCACCACAGAAATGTGGGGAAAATGTGATTTTTTTGACACTTTTTAGGTTTGCAAGGGATTCTGGGTAACAGAACCTGGTGGGAGGCAGTCAAGTCACCCCATCCTGAATTCCCTGGATGTCTCGTTTTCAAAAATGTATAGGTTTGCTAGGTTTCCCTAGGTGCCGGCAGAGCTATGGTTCAAAAACTACAGCTAGGCACTTTGCCAAAAAGGGTCATTTTTCACTTCGAAATTGAGGTGTGTCCACGTTGCGTTTTGCGCCGTTTCCTGTCGCGGGAACTAAGCCGACCCACACAAGTGAGGTACCATTTTTCTCGGAAGACTTTGGGGATCGCGGGGCGGGTGGAAATTTGTGGATCCACGCAGATTACAGAACTTTCCACCACAGAAATGTGGGGAAAATGTGATTTTTTTTGGACACTTTTTTAGGTTTGCAAGGGATTCTGGGTAACAGAACCTGGTGGGAAGCAGTCAAGTCACCACATCCTGGATTCCCCTGGGTGTCTAGTTTTCAAAAATGTATAGGTTTGCTAGGTTTCCCTAGGTGCCGGCAGAACTATGGTTCAAAAACTACAGCTAGGCACTTTGCCAAAAAAGGGTCATTTTTCACTGCGAAATTGAGGTGTGTCCATGTTGCGTTTTGCGCCGTTTCCTGTCGCGGGCACTAGGCTGACCCACACAAGTGAGGTACCATTTTTCTCGGAAGACTTTGGGGATCGCGGGGCGGGTGGAAATTTGTGGATCCACGCAGATTCCAGAACTTTCCACCACAGAAAGTTGGAGAAAATGTGGGTTTTTTGACACTTTTTTAGGTTTGCAAGGGATTCTGGGTAACAGAGCCTGGTGGGAGGCAGTCAAGTCACCCCATCCTGGATTCCTCTGGGTGTCTAGTTTTCAAAAATGTATAGGTTTGCTAGGTTTCCCTAGGTGCCGGCAGAGCTAGGGTTCAAAAACTACAGCTAGGCACTTTGCAAAAAAAGGGTAATTTTTCACTGTGACATTGGGGTGTGTCCACGTTGCGTTTTGCGCCGTTTCCTGTCGTAGGCACTAGGCCTACCCACACAAGTGAGGTACCATTTTTCTCGGGAGACTTAGGGTAATTCAGATTTGTAAAGCAACTGTTATTACCTATTGACTTTCGATGCATTCTGCCTTCCAAATGAAAAACATTGTGTAAAAAAGAAGTCATTTTAAAAAATAACCGATAATTCTCATGCTAGTATGAGTATTCCCAATTTCGGAAATGTGCAAATATCTACTGGTTCTAAACTCTATATTTTGTTCCCATTTCAGAAATGCATAGGTGTCTTTCATACCAATTTTTTCATGTATACATTTTCCCACAATAATTGCTATATACCCGGTACATAATAAAAAACCATTTCAAGACGCTGCTCAGTTATTGGCTCCTGGTTCGTCGGGTTCTTGCTGAACCTACAAGCCCTATATATCCCCACAACCAGTAAGGTCCAGCGGATTTAACGGTATATTGCTTTCAAAGAGCTGTCATAATTAGAAGAAGTTACAGGTGAAAACGTTGACACAAAAGGCTGTTTTTTTCAACTAATTTTCAATTTTTTCTATATTTAACTGTTACTTTCCATAAAGAAACCTTGATGGATCTACACAAATGACCCCTTGCTGAATTCAGAATTTTGTCTACTTTTCTCAAATGTATAGCTTTACAAGATCCATTATTGCTTTCATACCCATTTCTACCATTAACTGGAAGGAGGTTAAAAGCATAAAAAATAGCAAAAATAGGCTATGTTTCATAAAAATGCCAAAACTATGTAAAAAATATTGGTTTTCTGACAAAAGTCTGTCATTCCCTAACAGCTGGGAAAATGGTGATTTCAGCCCCACAAACCCTTTTTGATACCATTTGCAGGGAAAAACCCAGACGCTTTCATTTGCAGCCCTTTTTCGCATTTTTCCCAAAACCCAAAATTTAGCTGTATTTTGGTTAATTTCTGGGACCCCTCCAGGGGAATCCACAAACCCTGGGTACCTTTAGAATCCCCATGATGTTGGAAGAAAAGGACGCAAATTTGGCGTGGATACCTTTTGTGGTTAAAACGTTACAGGGGCCTAAGCGCGCACTACCCCAAATAGCCAAAAAAAGGCTTAGCACAGGGGGGGAAAAGGCCTAGCAGCGAAGGGGTTAATTTAATCCTATCTCCCTTGTGAAAGTAGTTTCAAACTGAAGCTATACAATTTCCTAAATAAAGATTTCTCTGCTGAAATCTGTTTCCATACATCTTTCATTTCTGTCTTTTCAAAGTTTTTATTATAGGAAGTGCCTAGCCTGCAACAGCAATGGAGCTGTCTGCAACAAACTGAATGTTCATATTTGCATAAAGTATAGACAAAATGGTAGGATTTCGTTCATTAAAAGTTTGGAAGTCTCATCTCTCTTAACGTTAAATGGGTTTTTGGGCGACATGACAGTGATAGTATACTTGACTGCAGACATGAAACTGTTTACTCTCCCTTGAGAAATTACAGGCACAGGGAGACCAAAGAAGTACACTGTGTAATAATTCCCTTTTACACTGTATCAGCAACAACACATTTGTGTGACTGAAATTGCAAAACATTGGCATCTAAGGGTTTCATTTGGAATCTTACAAGTAACATACTGCTCAATAAATGACACAACTGATCATCACGGTCCTCACTGAGTTTTGGTGCACCTTCTACTCACATCAACATTTGAATGTGTGGGGCGCCTCTTGGTATTTCTTCATTCAAATATAGTCAACTCCCTCACCAGGTGGAAGTTTTTTGCTGTGGATGAAGAAAAGTATGACTTTAAACCTGTGATTAAAATATATACAAAGATTTGCTGGATCCATTGAACACAATTCTCCAGGTGTCTTTAAATTGAGACTAGCAATATTTATGTTTGCTTGCCTCAGAAACCTGTGGAGATCATTCCAATGATAATCTACACAGTTGAAAGTTAAGAACCAGGTAGCGCTCCTAAATTAAGCAATGCATTTTAACTCAGCATACCAATAGAATCAGTACTCATTTGAACTAGGTTGACATGCTATCAGGTTGCACTCAAGAATGTAATCTTTACAGATAACCTTTTCAAGAATTCTCTTCCACTCATATTAAGGGATCATGCTGCTATTTGGAGAATATGTGCTACAGCATAGCACACAACAGCAATTTCACTTTCAAACAGAAGATGAAAAAGATATTCAGCATTCTGTGTAAAACAGATGTTCAGAATGTAGTCTAGTTGACCTATGCTCAAAAGCAGTAATCTGTACTTGATGATCATCTTAATGATCTCCTTCTCCTGTAAAAAGAGAAGTGGAAAATAAAGGCATGCATACTCTTCTCCCAAACACTAAGTAGCTCACCTTTTGTCTCACTCATTTGATATCACATCCATGGCATCTTTAGTGTGCAGTGGGTGAATACTGTAGTGCTCATAGATAACTTCTGCTTTAGCAGAATCTACCTCTGAAAATGACTACTTTCTCTAGACTTTCAAAGCTATGCACCAACTGAAGGCAAATGTTGATCCATGTCTATATCTTTGTAACACTTGTTTTCAGATTTCAGGGCTTTTGTTACCTTATCTAAGCTAACACATTCTTGCCAAACGTGTTGTTTAGACCTGTCAGCCTAAGGGTGGTCTTCCCCCAAATTTTTGCCTTCTCCCCTCTTATGTTTCCTGATCTCATTTTTGCTGGCCTTAGGACTGCACACTTTACAACTACTAACCAGTGCTAAAGTGCATGTTCTCACTCCTTAAAACATGGTAACATTGGCTTATCTACAATTGGAATATTCAATTTACTTGTAAGTCCCTAGTTAAATGGCACTACGTGTGCCCTGTACCTGTAAATAAATGCTACTAGTGGGCCTGCTGCACTGAGTGTGCCACCCACTCAAGTAGCCCTTTAAGCATGTCATGTCTGCCATTACTACTGTGTGTGCAATTTTAAACTGCCATTTTGACCTGGCAAACTAAAACCTTTGCTACCAGACCCAACCCTTCCTTTTTAATACATTTACGTCACTCCTAAGGTAGGCCCTGGACAGCCCAGAGGACAGGGTGTAATGTACATTAACATTTGAACATGTACTTAAGTTTTACATGTCCTGGTAATGAAAACCTCTTGAACTCATTTTTCACTACTGCAAGACCTGCCTCTTCCATAGGTTAACATTGGAGTTACCATATTATATTTAATGAGCTGTAACTTCCAAATGGGAACAGGTAAGCAATTTATGTTTGGTGTCTTTGATATTGGAATGAAAAATCCTCTTTTATGGTAAAGTCAGATTTTAAATTACAATTTTAAAAAATGCCGCTTTTAGAAAGTTTTATCAAACAAGGAATGCAACACTGACAGATCCTTTACAATTTTACTTCATTCATGGCCGCTTTAATCAATAACAGCGATCACCATTTATTTTTTAATTTTTAGTTCTGTATATAAATATAATACAACCATTTGTTGACACACACAGAAGGTCACATACAAAGTATATCCACATAAATCCAAACAATACAATAGACATAAACACAATTTGAACAAACCACAAATGACAACGTATACTGCAAAACAAATGATGACTCACAAGACAAAACACATTATCAGGTCACATTATTTACGAATCCAAAAGAGAGCTTGAAAATGATTATTAATAAAGTTTTGAATACAATATAACAATTCATTGCATTGCTCTAATATTAATGGGCAAGGCACCTCTGCAGAATCATGATTTTAACAACCAGGATATGATTTGAGATGTTTAACATTGAATAATGCCCTGGATTACAATGATATTTTCTAAATCATGTAATTAATGATTCACAGTAGATGCTCAAATGGTGGTCAACGCGTTTCGAACCCTCTGAAGTTTCCTGATTAGGGTTCTCCTCAGGACAAGGAACTGATGTCTGTTTCTCACAAGACTGATGATTTAGTCACACAGCAGGTTTCAGTTTTTTTCACTTGAGACACAATTTTTAGCACCAATACTACTGGTGCATTATTCATGGCAAAGGAATTGCATGGTGGAACAATTTGATAGATATTAACTCTAGTCCTGCCGCGGCATGGCTTGGAGGTGACCCACAGTTTCTCAATAAACAGCAACTTGGCATTTTCTTGCCTTGGCCTTTTAATGCCTGCAGCCTGTCTCTGGGTCAGATGACTGGGTATAGCTGACAGTTGGGCTTTGCGTATTCTTCCTAGACATCCACACACAATCAAGAGCTTAGGTGTGCCTGTATAGCCCATCACTGGCAGGATGGGAGGGTGGAGCTGGGCACAGCCCTACTTACACTTGAATAGACTGTCCTGCCTCCACATAAAAATACTTCATACCCCTTGTAGTTAGTTTGAAGCCAACAAAGGGAAATCAGGAAGCCTACAGACTTCAATGGGAAACCTCTAGTAGCTTCTCCTACTTCAAAGTAAGGCCCAGGTATGAATATTGGAGCTCAGACACCAACCCTCCAGTACATATCTGAACCTGTGGATACTCTGCTAGGAAAAAGGACTGCTGTGCTGGTAACAGAACTGCCACTCTGCTGGCCTGATGCTCTAAAGGACTGCTGCCCTGCCGTGCTGACCTGTTGCCTGCTGCCCAGATCTCTGTACTGGGGTGAATGTATGACATTGTTCTGCTTTCTGTCCATCAATTGTTCTTTTTGCCTACTGCCCTCTTGGCTGGGTGAGAAGGACTGCCCTGCATCTGTTGAACCCAAGACCCTGAAGTGACTACGAGGGCTATTTGGATGGCCTCCTAACTAGAGCCTTAGAGAAATAAGGTTACAACAACCTTGAACCCAGCACTTAGACAAACCTATCTGTGAGTCACATCCGTCTAAGTGGTGCCACCCCAGTCCTGGTCCCTTGGACATGGGCCTGAAGGGGCTCTGCCAGTCCATCTGTGGCCCCAGCAGAACCAACGCATCTCCTCTGCTGCTTGGTGCAATCCCGAACAGAACCAATGTACAGCCTCCTCTGTGAGGCTTCTCTCCACACAAGGGCTCTGTATCAGCCTCACAGCCCGCATTGGAACCGCCACTGTGCAGAACATCCCTGATGCCGGCCTTAGCATCGCAAATCTCTTGACTATGGCAGCCTCGATGTCGATGCAGATTTTTGCATTGCTGCCTCACAGCTCCTCAGAACCGACACAATGCCACAGCTACGTGACACATCCATGACACCGGACTTCGCATCACAAGCCCACATCAACAGGACCCTTGACAATGATGCAAGGCCTTGCATTGCCGCCTTGCACCTTCTCGGAACTGATGCATCTCCTCAGCAGCGCAAAGCAACCTCAATGATTGATCTCGCAAAACTCCGCAACTTGGATTTAAAGTACTTTAATTCAGTGGGACTAACTGGGTCCTGCTGTAGCCAGCTTGCACTCCATCACGGTTTGTCTGAACTTATGACTTTGTCTCGGTCTAGCGTGACCAGATATCCACAGTTGGTGCTTTGTGCATATTGGCACTATTTTCAAAGAAATATTTAAAATTACATCTCTCTGGTTCTACTGATTGGGTTTTTGTTATTTTGGTCTTGTTTTATTCATTAAAAATTAATCTATTTTTTCTAAATCTGGTGTGGGATCCTTGTGTGGTGTGTTTTTACTGTGTTACTGTTTGAAGTGTTGCACAAATTCATTACACATTGTGTAGAATCCAGTAATAAGTTAAGTCCAGAACCAGTAGGTGAAACACCAAGTAAGGTTTATTTCATAAGCAGGAAACTCCAGCCACCAACTGGGGACACCTCCAGCAAACTGTCAGCCCCCCTCACAATCAAATATGTACATTACACATAGAACCCTCCGCAGCAGCAGAGAATCCCATAGACATAGATAAAGTAAAGCAACAACCAGCTATATACATAAGATTAAGAAGAAAGATACATTGCAGGATATCACACTCCTTCCTCCCATACAAAAGAACACACGGAATAAAATACTAATCATTTCCCACCTTGCTCACTGGAACTAAACGATTAAAATTCCAAATGCGACCATTAGCCAACTTGGCTGCCCCCCGGAAAAATAATTCTCACAACAAATGATTTGCTGAACTTTGAAGAAGAACAAAGGGGCATATCAGCAAGGGCCGGCGATAATTATCGTTAAGCGCACTTAGCGCTAGGATAATTATTGCCGGTTATCGCTGCTTTCTATCGCGGAGATAGCGTGCTATCAGCAACGCTTATCTCCAAAGCGCTAGAAATGCAAGCAATAGCTGGAAAACAGTGTGATTATCGCTGGGAAACCAGCGATAATCGCACTGTGACCGGCGATATCTTGCTGATAGGGCAGGGTGGTCTTAGCCATGTAATCCACCTCCCATTGGATTACATGGCTAAGTCAGAATTAAAGCATGCGTAAGGAAAGTAGCGATAACCGTGGTTAGCGCTACTTTTCTTATCGCTTTGCTTGTTAGCGATTCCCTTGATAATTGGAGAAATGTCGGTTAGCGACATTTCTCCAGTTATTTCGGGAAGGAACGCCCACTTTGCATCTCATTAGAGATGCAAAGCTGGGCGTTCAGTAAACAGGCGCTAAGGCATGGATTCACGCGTTAGCGTGTCCATGCTGATAGGGCGATAAAATTATCGCCGCTTTTCGTCCAAAAACGGACGCTAAAACGGCGATAATTTTATCGCCTCGCCTTGCTGATATGCCCCCTCGTCTCTCAGGCAACTTGACCTTGACAGAATCGGCAACACTCAACATAAGAGGCTTGACAGCATGAGGACTGTCGAACCGAATTTTCCTCTCATCCTGAACACATAGCTCTTTATCATGTGCTTGTTTCACCAACGCATTCATACTCCCCTTGTTCTTACTAAATCTTTTCACTCAGAGAGGCTCAACCATGGTATGAGTGTCACGCTTCTTTAACATTACAAATGGGCTTAACCCTGTGGTGGAATGTGGCGTGATGCAATATTCTTCAACCCTCTTTTTGGTGGCAGAGATCCAATCTTTCCCTTTGCTCCTAGCAACTTGAATGGTCTATTTCAATGTTCTATTGAATCTTTCAATCATACCATTCATTTCTGCGTGGTACAAAGCACATTTTCTGTGTGTAATACCTCTTTCAGACAGGAAATTTTCCATTTCGCTGGAGACAAATTGCACCCCATTATCAATAAGAATGGAACAGGGATTACCTTCCCTAGCAAAAATTTCAGTTAGGAACTTAATGACAGCTGCTGTGTTAATTTCACTGGTAACCCTAATTTCAGGCCAACGGGAAAGCATGTCCATCACCACCAGAACATACTTGGAGATGCTACCAATGTATATTGAGCCAATGATATCCAGAGCAATATCCTCCCAAACTTCACCAGGGGAGTCCTGCAAATCATGGGTGAAGTTCGAACCTTAAGCTTAAGACCTTTGTCACACAGCCTGCATTCACAGCAATCATGTACTAGTCTCTCAATGGCTATATCCATCACTAGCCACCAATATACACATCTGAGTCATTCTTTGGTCTTGCAAATGACCTGATGGCCCTCATGAGCAAGGTGTATCAAACGCTCCCTGATGCCCACTGGGGGAACCAACCTCCCCCTTTCAACAATACACCATTGTTGACTGACATCTCCTCATTCACCTTGACAAACCCTGAGAACTATTCCATCCTCTTCCAAAAACCGTCACCAGACGTGACATTCTTAATCAATTCCTTCACCACCTCATCTTTTTCTACCTCTTGGCCCCACAGCTCTTCAGACACACAACCCTCAGTTACACTACAGACTTTGATGTCATTGTCCTTCCACCAATTTCCTAACTCCTCATTGTCACCCGATACAGTAGTTAATCTGGACAGACAATCAGCAACCTTATTGTCAACACCAGGCAGATAGAACACTCTGAACTGATAGTCTTGCAAGGCAACCAGCCACTTACAAATCCTGGTGGAAATGGAGTCTAAACCCTTTTAACAAAAACATCTTGTAAGAGCATGTGATCAGTGCACACAGTAAATGCCACGCCCCACAAAAACTGTCTGAACTTGTGAATAGGCCAAAAAACAGCAAGTGCTTCTCTTTCAATAGTGGAGTAATGCTCTTCAGGACCCCCAATGACCTGGAGGCAAACACAATCGTAACTTCTTGCTCACCATGCCTCTGCTTCAACACAGCTCCTAGCCCTTTTTCGCTGGCTTCAGTGTACAACACACACGGTAAACCTGGAATAAAACTTTTTAAAGCTTGAGCTGACGCTAGTGCATTTTTGAGATCCTCAAACGCCTTGTCACATTCCACAGACCAATCAAAATGCACACCTTTTTTGAGTAAATCTCTAATAGCAGATGTACGGCTTGCCAAGTTGGGTACAAACCTGGCGAAAATTCCACCATCCTTAAAAGGTTTGCATTTCTTCTTTCTTGGATGGTCGGGACATTTCCAAAATAAATCGTACCAACTCGGACTTCGGCTTGACTCCATCACCAGAAATGATGTGACCTAAATATGCAATTTGTTGCAGCCCAAATCTGCATTTGTCCAACTTCAAAGTGATGCCCCTACTCTCAAAAATACTCAAAACTTCCTTAACCTTCTCAACATGATCTAATAGATTGTCGCCAAAAATCAACACATCATATGAAAGAGCATGACTCCCACCAACCCCTTCAATAAACGGACATAAGTCTCTGGAAAACGGAAGCAGCAGAGCATAACCCAAAGGGCATATGAGTGAAACGGAAAACACCAAAGGGTGTAATAAACGCCGTCAAGTTTTTAGACTCATCACTCAACCTGACCTGGTGATAGGCTGACGTTAAATCCAGAGGGCTGAAATACTTGGCCTTTCCCACCAAAGTAACCATTTCCTGAATATTAGGTAAAGGAAACCTGTCCTCTATAACTTCCTTATTGAGATGGCGCAGATCCACAGAGAGGTGAATCTGCCCAGAACTCTTTGTCGCTACCAAAACTGGGGCCACCCAATCCAAGGCTTCAACAAGTTCAATGATTCTTTCACATTCTAGTCTATGTAATTCATCCTGTACTGCGCCGTGAAGACTCAAGGGGATATTCCTAACTTTGCACATAACAGGAGTTGCACCATCTCTGATCTTTATACGGTGCACATAACCTTTTACACATCCCACCTTGTCTGAAAAAACTCTGGGAAAATCACTGCGAAGTTGTTCAGCCATGGTATCAACCTTCCGGACTTGGACAGGAGAATTAAGATTTGGATCTGAAAAGATGCCTAACATCTTCTGATGTTCCCAACTCAAGATTGAGTCACCCCTTATAGGCACGTACAATTTCCCCTTGGCCTGATTGCCACAAAACTGGAAATCCGCCTCAAAATACCCCATCAACTCTATGGGCTTCTCACCATAGCTGTAACGAGTGACATCTGGAGATTCAAGGGTGACCTTACCCTTGAACATCTTCTCAAAATCACAGATCAATATGAGTGACAATTTAGCACCAGAATCCATCATCATTTCCACTTTCATACGATTCAAAGGCACAATATCAGAGGGATGTGGGCAAGAAACATTGAGTATAACATTGACATTGATGTCAGAAACTTGCAAAACAATGTCATGATCCACTTCGCCCACTACATTGACTTTATCAATGCGAGTACCAGGTGACTTACAACATTTTCCAAAATGTCCCCTTTTGCCACAAACATGACACACCACACACAAAGCTGGACGTTCTTGAGAATTGGCCAAGTGATTAGGGTTTCCACATCTAAGACAACTCCCTTTGAACCTGGAAGGAACATTCGATCTAATTTTGGTGGAAGCCACATCACTGATAAGAGCACCATCCCCTTTGGTTTCTTTCATGCCTTCACCCTTAGACCTTTGTAACTCACGAATACACTCCATGGAATGCTCAACTTGCTTAGCAATTTTAACGACCTCAGAAAGATTGGGGTCACTTTTGCCCCATAGTTCCTCCATGACTTTATCGCTCTTGCATTCCAACATGAATTGATCACAAATTCTCTCTTCTGTGCTTTCCCCAAAATTGCAAAGAGCAGCCAATTTCATGAGAGCCGTGACATAGTCCTCAACAGACTCACCATCATTTTGCTTCCTCTTACAAAAATAAAATCTCTGTAAAATTATGGAAACCTTTGGAAGAAAGTGTTTGTACAATTTCTTTAGGGCTGTTTCAAATTCACTCAGGCCATCACCATCTCCAACACTTTCCCCCACTAAATCAGGTAGATTCTCAAAAATGTCTTGACCCTCAGCCCACAAACAATGAATTAGTAGCAATGTTTTTCTTTCAGCAGATAAATTAGGACCAGTAACTTTAAGATAGTTGAGAAATACTTTCTTCCACTTGGACCACAACAAAGGAGGATCAACTGGAAAAGAAAGAAAGAACTGTGGAGGAGAGATGTGTTGAATAGTGCGAATCACAGTAGAAATCAAACTAAGAACCTCAAGCAAAAAAAAAAAAAATACTAATGAACCCGGCTGAGAGAACCCAATAAACACACTGATACTCAACAAAGTATCCGAGTACACTGATACTTGACCTAGTATCCGGAACCACCTGCAAGAAAATACTTATCAACAACAAAAAAAATCACAATGCCAACATGAATAAGTCTTGGAGCAAAATTTGTCCGAAGATCCGGTTGAGTGGAGGTGCAGACAAAAAGTTCAATGAAGCAACGGATGACATTCGATCCTGAGCAGTGAATACTGTTCCTCACACGGTGCTTGGTGAGTGGGAGAAGATCGTAAAAAAAAAATATCCACGATGCTTACCCAAAGGCGACCGAATCCATGCTCGCAAAAATTACCCTTGAGGCAGAAATACGGCAGACTTGTCTCCTTAGTGTAGTGAAGAGCCGGCAGGAAGTAACCTCCTTACGAGCCGGAATATTGCAGTCCTCTTTCATTGTTGATGTGGAGGGCCGAAGAGCAAAGACTTCCTCCCAAGACGTGGTGCGATAGTCCTTTTTCTCTGTTGGTGAGGGCCGCTGGCCTATGATGTCGCACGCGGACTGCGAACACCTGCAAAGGCACCCACTGAAGACAAGGTAGGTTCACGAGAGAATGTAGCTCGTGCAGGATGCACGAGAGCAAATCGAGCCTTTAGGTAATGAGAAAATGCTCCAGGTTAATTAGAAAGCTTGTGAGGATGTGGCTTATGTTTAGAAATAAAAAACTTCAATAAAAACTCCAATAAAACATGATAAAATGGCAAGATAACTAGTAGCGTAGGTGCTGGAGTTTCCTATGAAAGTCGCAGGCCTCAAATGGCATGAGTACGAAGAGCCAATTGTCACCAGTGTAGAATCCAGTAATAAGTAACGTCCAGAACCAGTAGGGGAAACACGAAGTAAGGTTTATTTCTTAAGCAGGAAACTCCAGCCACCAACTGGGGAAACCTCCAGAAAACTGTCAGCCCCCCTCACAATCAAATATGTACATTCCACACAGAACCCTCAGCAGCAGCAGAGAATCCCATAGAAATAGACAAAGGAAAGCAACGAACAACTATATACATAGGATTAAGAAGAAAGATACATTGCAGGATATCACACATTGCCTCTAATTTAAGCCTGACTGCTCTGTGCCAAGCTGCAGGAGGGTTGAGCACAGGTTAATTAAGGTTGGCGTGTGACTTCACCCTCAGAAGGATAGCAGTTGCTGCTGGAGAAGGGTGTCACCCAACTTCAACCAGTGACCCAAATTCTAAAATATTGGTGATTCTTCAATTTCTTACAGCAAACATTTTAAAGTTCTCCCTGAAGTCTATTGGAAGGTATATTAAATTCCCTTTCAGGCCTTTCAATAATTCATTTGGAATTAAGTTTGCACGTCTTGGCTGCAGGAGAAATATAGCTTGAAAAAGGTATACAGTTTGGATGACAATACTCTCATAAACATTCAGCTGCTGGAGTTCGGCAGAAAGTTGAGAGATCTCTAAATTAATACAAATGACTCTCACAGGCATTTTATTATCATCCAATTTAGTAACCCAGTATTTGCAGACAACCTCAGTGTCTTATAGATCAAACCATTTTTCAGCTATTATTTAAAGAACATTAAATCACAATTCCAGATCTCCATCTTCAGTCTTAGTGCTGATCTCTACCTTTTTGGTCTGTGCCTTGTAGTTTATATGGCAACAACAAACCTGTTCCTTATTTGGAATTTCTGTTGATGCCACTGTGAATTCAGCAAGTCCTTTCCTAAAGCTGTATAGCACAATCTCTGCAGAGAGTGTGCTATATGATCTCTCCATTAAGGCCCAAACTATTTCATTTGAACAGCTTCTGAAATTCTTGTTAGAGCAAAGTCTTTACAGGTAAGAGTACACTATTCTTTTCTTGTAGATGAAGCGCTTGACCTTTCATAAAGTATGACTTTCTAAATAGGTTCTGCATCTTACTGTGGTGAACTGACAACATTAAAAAATGGTGGGAACTACTGTCACACACCTTTTTGATAATCAAGCCAAAGAATGTCCCTGAAAATGTGAAAGTTTCTTAACTCTGCATGGATCAATGGTTTGTAACAGTCTAGGTTTATGCTTGACTGTTCATCTGCTAGATTTTTGAAAAACAATCTGAGTTTTTCAGCTTTTGTTTGCCTCATGTTACACACATTACTGCACTGCCCCTCATAAACAGTAGCTGAAAGATGATTTCACAATATCTGATCCCTAATTATGTCTTCTTTTTTTCTGGGACTAACTTCTATTTTGAGACAGTTGCACCTTCTTTCACTACATATGCACATGCATCTCTATCAACAGCAAAATCTAAATTATGCTGCAGGTAGTAGCTTTCCTCATTATGAAAAGCTTCTGTACTGGAAGTATATTTCCAGTCTCCCTCAAGGATGGCACAAAGTTGGACTTTATAATATGCTTTTGTCTGTACTTTTAAAATGAACTCAGTAGTTTTCAGTCTGCTGAAAATGAACACATTCTTCTTAAGAGAAAATTCTTTGCTACAAGGTTTTCTACATATTGCTTATGCCTATGTCTAACAGGTCTCCTACTTCATTGACTTCATAGTGGTCATTTTTAGGAAATTGATAAACTATTTTTCACCAAGATTGCTGAATTTTTTCGTGCACAGGTGTTTTCAGTTCTAGCTTTGGATACATTCTTGGGGGTTCTTCATCTAACTGGAACTGTTCTTGATTTTACTGTTGGATGTCTCTCTTGGTATACTTTTGATTTTTCTATCACATTTTAATGGACCCTGAACATTGACTGTCATTCCTTTTTAATCTACACTTGCAGCTGAATACGTCTGTTCCAGTTTGAATACTTCCTTCACGAAGAAGATGGTGTTCTTTTCACTTTTTCTGTAGTTTTTTAGGCCTTCTGTCTAACAAAGTTAATAATGTGTAGCAAAAGGGACCAAATAATAAAAAACAAATATATTTTACATTTTTTAAATGTATGAATAAAATGAAATAATACTTATGCCTGTGTCTAACAGGTCTCCTACTTCATTGACTTCATAGTGGTCATTTTTAGGACATCGAGAAACTATTTTTCACCAAGATTGCTGAATTTCTTCTTGCACCGGTGTTTCCAGTTCTAGCTTTGTATACATTCTTGGGAACTCTTCATCTAACTGGAACTGTTCTTGATTTTACTGTTGGTTGTCTCTTTTTCTTTACTTTTGATTTTTCTATTGCATTTTAATGAACCCTGAACTTTGACTGACATTCCTTTTTTAATCTACACTTGCAGCTGAATACATATCTGTTCCAGTTTGAATACTTCTTTCACGAAGATGATGGTGTTCTTTTCACTTTCACTGTAATTGTTTTGGCCTTCTGTCTAACAAAGTTAAGAATGTGTATCAAAAGGGATGAAATAATAAAAACAAATATAAAAAGTATAGATTTCTAAAAGGAAAGGTAAAGTGTTGGAAATGAAAGGGAATAGAATAAAATCTATCTGAAATAGTAAATGAGGGAAGATAATTTTATAGATTGCATACACAATTGACACAGGCATAGTAAGGTAGATTAGAAAATACTGACTGTGAGAAAGTGCCTCTTTTTGCATGGACACACCCAATATTTTTGGGCTGATGCTGCTCGCATTTTGACACTGCTTACCAGGCCCCTTAAATGTGATCTAAACCCTAAAACATCTCAAAATTGGCTTATTCCTAATTGACCTTTTTAACATTCCTATAAGTGTTTAGTATATGGGGGCCCAATACACATTGCATGGAAAGTTAAATGTCACCTATGAACTACAGCACTACTGTGCCATCCACTAGTGTGACAAAATAAGCATGACTTTAGGCCTACCACTGTAGCCTGGCTGCTGCAGTTTTAAAACTGATGGCCAATGTGTCAAAATGACACTTCTTGACAGGAATTACCCTCCATTTTAAATATTAATAAGTAATCTCTATTTAGGCCTTGTAGCGAACAAGGCTGGGTGCATGATGTTTAATAATATGACATGTAGAAATGTAGAAATGTAAGGTTAAAGTTTTCTAACAGTGACTAACATCCAAATGATATTTTTTACTGTAGGAAGTCTGGCTGGCCAATTGGGTAACACTCGGAAGCAATATTAAATATTAATTCTACTATCTCAGCCTAGGTACCAGCTAGACAAACTATTAAATACTATTTGTAATATTAGTTAAAAGTCCAACTTAATGATAAAGTCAGATTTCTGAAAATAAATTAAGGAAAAGAGACTTTTATATAGTTACCTTTTTCCTGCCTGAAGGCCCTGGAGGCTAGTTTGCATTAGCCTCTAATCGTTACTCTGATGGTGAATAACTCTGATTAGGTGTGAAAACTGCTCTCAGAGCACAGAAAATGGTGTGGGCTTAGGGAGGTCTTTTTGTTGCCTTGGCAGGAAGATCAGTTGATCTCTGCCCCGGAATTAAATTTCATTCAAAGCCCCTGCCCAAAGCACATGTCAGTTGCACCTGAACAGGCCCCTTCCTCTGTCCTCCCAGTCAGACAGGCACCACACACAGTGGGGAGGAAAGCTGGGACCATACCTGGTTTGGTGCGACCACAAAAGAGAGGCTGTTCATTACCCTGACTACATCTCAGGGTGGGCATGCAGGCTCTCCACAAGGGGAGATTTTGGATTTATAAGTGAGGGCCACTGTAGGATTGCTTGCAGTAGGGTACAGAGGAACTGCTGCAAACGTGGGTATGTTTACCCCTTGGAACTTTTACCTAATTGGTTAGGGAGGGGGAAGCGGTGACCTCCCATCCACAAGCTAGTGACAGGCATAAATGTGACACCTCAAGACACCTTCTTTAGAACACTCAGGACCAGTGGAAGTACAGGAGAAGGACTTTAACGTCTGTTTGAGACCTCTGAGGAGACCTTAATGGTGGGACCTGCTCACACTTGTACCCAGGATTACAAAGTGAACTCCATGAGTCATTTGACTGACCTCCTGTGTAAGCTACAGAGCCTCAACAAGCTGCAGGAGATCTTTTCCTGAAGTGCCTGGCTGACCAGTACCAACTGGACCTCACCTTGACCCTGCTGGTGGCCTCTGCTGGAGTGAGTCTTGACCCCCAAGTGCTGTTCCTAAGGTCCAGGGTCTCTTGGCTGTGTCTAACTGGACTTCTTCCACCACTCCTGAAAACCTGGGTCTTAAAAAGATTTTTGCTCTTCAAGACCTCCGGAGCACCACGACAAACCAGCGGATCAGTGCAAACCTCTGAAGCAGATTTGCCCAAGACGCGACCTCACTGGGACTGAAGAAACAGATTTTACCTGCTTGGAGCTACTCTGCTGTAGCAAATCCTTTTCCGCTGGACCTTGGTGAGTAGGAATCTGGCCTTGTGGAGCCCTCACTGGGCACAGCCCGCAGCCTTACTCCAATGGGAAGTTTTGAGCTTCGAAAAAGAGACTAAGTTCAAAGGTAAAAATCTTGACAAGTGAAGGTGCCAAATGTTTTCAAATGGTAAGATGACCTCTTTTGAGAACATAATTCAAATTTTCCCATTTCAAGCTTTCCTGCATAAACCAATGACTTCTATATGACATTGTAAAATCTTCTTCGGATACAGCCTGTTGCCTTTCCCTGATTAAGATAACATTTCCAACTGAGTCGACCCTCTGTGATGTGCCCAACCCATGCTCCATTGCTGCATGAAATCTCATCTGGGTCCCGGTCTACCATGACCACTTCACCTGCATTGATGCTTAGTACTTTTTTGGCACTATTTTTACTTAAATCTTCTAAAAAGCATATATCTGTTTCTTCTTATATGATGTTTGTCATTTTGGCGTCATTTTGTTAAATTATTCTCTATTTTTATAAATTGAAATAGAATTTTTGTGGTGGTGTGTTTGGACTTTTTAATTCTTTTGATATTACTAAATGGTTTACTCATTAATCTCTAAGTTAAGCCATCCTGCTTTGTGCCATTGCTACCAAGGGTTGGGCTCAGGATGAAATTACTGATAACTTTAACTGGACCTAACAAGATAGTGCCTTTAGTACTTGTGGTAGACCACAACACGCCCCAATTAAATAACCACTTTCTCACACTGACCATAAAGCAGTACATACATAAGACATGTTCCACATAATTTTATTACTGACACTATTGCAATTAGAGATTGTCTGTATGTGGCTGTAGAAGCCACGTTAACCTAATCATAAAGCATCATTTTATGTTATATTGGGAGTAAATAATGAACAGTGTAAATCTACACCATTTAAGACGCATTTCTATATAGGTAAAAAAAAGTTCTTATTTTGACTACAGTCTCAGCACTACGCAGTAGTTTGGCCTCATTAGTCTGGTCGCAATGTCATACAGGCAAATCATTTTCTCTAATTAAATCAAATGTTCCCTTCTTTTTCTACACTAGTACTGACAAGCACATTCTCCATACTTCCTTTTCTCTGAAGTGAACATAGAAATGGGTACAGTGAAGAAAGCACAGGAAAGCGAAAGGGAGAAAAATGGATGGCACTACAAATAATGGAAAGATATTTGGAAAAAAGGTAAAGAAGACTAGGGGAGAAGGGAGAGCTGAAAGTCAAGGATAGGACATAGAAGGGAATGGGAGGTAGAAAACACATGGCAGCGAATACAGGAAAACATAGACTTATTTGGTTCACCTTCTACCTCCCTACATTTTTAACTTGATTTCAGTAGGTTACATTCTAACTATGGAACACACATAAAGCTCACCAATAAGATAAATAAGATACCACATTACATCTAATACAGTAACAAAATAATGTGCAGTCGATTGTATAGCATATAAACGGAATATATACTTAAAAAAGGTTTCCAATAGTGTCTAGTGGCTCACAGTGTCAGTCGAGCACCTAATTATCTCTAATGTTTTTCTCATTCTTCTTCTGCATCAGGACTGATCAGCACTTTCCTCATACTTCTTTTTGTATGAGTCGAGCATTTTGATAGGTGAAGTGAAGAAAGCACAGGTCTGGCTCACAGTGCCATCGAATTAGGCAATTTAGACTACGGAAAACAGTTTTTACCATCTTTCTTCTTCGCCTGTGTTGAGGAGCACATTCCTCATACTTCCTTTTCTATGAGTTGAGGGAAAAATGGATGGCATAAAGAAAGAAGAGAAAAGTGAAGGAGAGGAAATAGGAAGGAGAGAGTAGATGAAAGTGAGCTAAAATGATTTTGGAAAGAAAGGAAGAAATGGAAAAGAAAAGAGTAGAGAGAAAGTAACAGATTGGATAAGGAGGAGAATGGGCGGGTGTAAGGCAGGAAGTGGAGGACAGAGCACAAATGCAGACCTACATTGGACGGCTCCTGCCTCACTATGGGGCATATCAGCAAGGGCCGGAGTTAAAATTATCGCTGCTTTAGCGTCCGTTTTCGGACGAAAAGCGGCGATAATTTTAACGCCCTATTAGCAAGGACACGCTAACGCGTGAATACATGCTTCTTCGCCCTTTCTCTTATCGCCCAGCTTTGCATCTCTAATGAGATGCAAAGTGGGCGTTCCTCCCCAGAATAACGGGAGAAATGTCGCTAAGCGACATTTCTCCTATTATCAAGCCTCACGCAAAGAAGCATAGCGACAAGAAAAGTAACGATAACCTCTGTTATCGCTACTTTCCTTACGCCTGCTTTGAAACTGACTTAGCCATGATATCCTATGGAAGGTGGATATCATGGCTAAGTATGTGTAGCCCTATCAGCAAGCTATCGCCAAAAGTTGTGCGATTATCGCTGGATTTCCAGCGATAATCGCACAGTTGGCAGCTTGCGCTCTGAATTTTATCGCTTTGGAGATAAGCGTTGCTGATAGCAGCTATCTCCGCGATAAAATTCAGAGTTGGCCGGCGATAATTATCCTCACGCTAAGAGCGCTGAGCGATAATTATCGCCAGCCCTTGCTGATATGCCCCAACGCTTTTAGCACATTAATAATCTGTATCTATACAAGACACACTAAGGTAATCAGAAACATTCAATATTTAAGGTTTTACGGTAATTTGAATAAAGGTATAATGTCACTGGACACCATTTAAACAGTACATTCCTTTAATATTATTTTCTATAGTGCCTAGCGTCTTGTAACAATAAAATTGTTTAGGCTCATAGGTTTGGCTCAAATGACATGTAAGCATCTACATTTCTTTAATGAAATCGGTTTTCCTACCTGTGTTTTGCACCAGTACAGACCAGCAGCTGCCTCATACTTGCTTTTCTTTGAAGCGAGAATAGAAATGGGTAAAGGGAAGAGAGCTCAGAAAAGTGAAGGAGATGAAAAAAGATGAAGGGGCATATTATCAAGAACGGAGATAAAATTATCGCCGCTTTAGCGGCAGGAAACTGCTGCTAAAGCGGCGATAATGGGCTTGATAATATGCCCTGGAGAATTCCAATAGAAGCCCATGTTCTGGTGTCAACATGGGCTTCTATTGGAATTCTCAAGGGCATATTATCAAGCCCATTATGGCCGCTTTAGCAACAGTTTTCTGCCGCTAAAGCAGCGATAATTTTTAACGCCGTTCTTGATAATATGCCCCGAGTATGGTACTAGAAAGTAGGGAATAACCATTTGGGAACAAAAAGGAAAGAAGAGGCGGGAAGCACAGGGCACGGAGAAATGTATGGATTGATCATAGAAGAGAAAGATTGAGTGTAAAGCACAGGGCAGGAAGACAACAAAAATATAGACCTACATGGGACGCTGTGTATAGTCTATATTTTAACTGCATTTCACTCAGTGATTTCCTAACTGGACAAGACGCCCAAAGTTGGTGAAGAACATTCAGTTTTACAACTTATACTGTACAGTGACATTGGCTAACCTTTACCCAGTGTATACGCTTAAAAGCTTTTCCTATGGTGTCTTGGCACTCTACCAATATTTAGGCTCATAGAGCTAGCACGCACTGTCATACAAGTACATATATTTCTCTATTTCTGTACTAGCACATTACCTATACTTGCTTTTCTATGAGATGACTGAAGAAATCGTTGAGGTGAGGAAAGCTCTGAGAAGGAAAGTAGAACAAAAAGAATAGGTACGCTACTAGAAAATCAGGGAACGTTTTTACGAAGCAAAAGGAAAGAGAGCAGAGCAAAGGTATTGGATTACTTTTTGAATAAAATGAAAGGGTGTAAGGTGCAGATTAGAGGAGAGAGTTAAAACATGGAGCTACATTGGGCACCATCAGCCACCTTAGACTTTTAACTCCATTACACTCAGTGATTTTCTAACTGTGAAGACAGTAAGCAGAACAAGAATATAGCATATTATAATTAATACTATCACTAAATATTTTACAGTGTCATTCTACACTATTTAGAAAACAGATACACTTAATACCCTTTCCTATAATGCTTCGGCACTCTAGAGTAGCTTAGGTTCATAGGTCTGAGTGACAGTGTCATATAACCATTGAATTTTGCAAATAAAAGCAGTTATCCTCATCCTTGTTATTCACCAGTGTTAAGCCGCACCTACATCATACTTACTTTTGTGTGGAATTCATAAGGAAGTGTGTGAAGCAAAGAAACCACAGAAAAGCTGAGCTTGGCAAGAAAGAAAGAGCAGTAGAAAGCAAGGGAAAGTGATTTGACAAGGAAAAGGAAAGAAGAGAGGAGATGAAAATCATAGCTTGGGTATGGAAGGGAATGGAACAGTGTAAGGCAGGAAACAGAGGACAGAGCAAAAATGTGGTTCTACATTGGACACCTTCTACCTAGCTTTACGTTTTGCAACTTTATAGTCATGGGGCCTGATTCACAAAGGTAACATACACTTGTTGAGCAAGTTTATGATTTGGAGCTAGTTTACTACGTTTTGCATTCACAAACTCCTGGTATAAATTTACTACAAATGAGTAACTCATGTATATCTACCCCCAGATTAAAGCAATTGGCTTACTGTTGTGCAGGTGGGTGATATCCCTCCCTAAACCCCTCACTAATTCTCCCTAAACCCTCGTATTCCTCCATTAAACCATCCACTTTAGGAGTGAATCTGAACTTTTCCAACCAACTCCCACGTGTCTCTCCCACATTTACTACTAAAACCTAAATTTACATGTGCGGAGACTCTGCAGACATAATTTTAGGTATAACATGCATTTTGTAGTACTGCAAAGTGCAGTTTGTGAATCAGACACATTGGCTTCTTAACTGTGCAAGACACACTAAGGTAATCAGAAATATTGCACATTATAAGTTAGTGTATAAGCAAACACTGAATAGTGTCACTGGAGAATAATAAAATACGGCATTCCTTTATTATCTTATATATAGTGTCTAGTGTTTAGGTACTATAAAAGAGTTTGGGCTCTAGGTGTGAGCCAGGATATTACACAAGCGTTTATTTTTAAACAACCAAAACACTTTTCCATACCATCTCAGGCCCCAGTGCTCAGCACCATCCTTCTAATAGCTGGATTCAAAATATAGACCACAATACTAATAGAACTCTGTAATGTTCAACTACACCATGTTGACAATATAGCATTATAAATTGGAGTAACTTCCATACTCTTACACCACATATGTGAGTATTTAAAAATAATTTACACACTGCACCCAATTTTCCATCTAAACAACCACACATAAAGCAAACTTACACTGTGCAAAATTACATTTGAAATTGGCACCACTTTTTAAATGCAATGCCAGCTTTAAGGGTCATCCAGATGCCTTTCTTTGGGGAAAAGGAGCTGAAGAAAATACAGTCACATCAGTCAAGGAGCCTTATTCAAGACAACCTCTTAATAGATGACAAATGTCATGCTCTGTGCACTCAACAGTGTCCTAAGGAATCCACATCTTAAAACCAAAAAATCTTAAAGACAGAGCCACCATTCTTAATAATTCAAAAAGAAGAATAACAATAATTAATCATGAATATGTTCACATGTTTCTAACATCAACTAAAACTTAGCCCACTGAGTAATTCAACCACTGAAGCCATGTGACCCAAATAGATTTATGTCCCGATTGTTGAAGCTCGAAACATGCAACCTAAACCCAAGATATTTAGAATGTGCATTAGTACCAAAAATATGAACAACATGCACAGCTCCTCTCATTGCTACTTCTCACCAGGTAACTTAAGTGTGTCAAGTTGTCCTAACCCTCATCACTACCAAGGTCACTGCGAGCCCCAAGGATACTGACCTCCCTCTGAGCACTGCTCAATCCCAGATCTGGAAGCATCAAAGATCTGACTTCACCCGTGCAATCAATTCCCCATTCCTAGTCCCAGTAACACCATCCTCCCACATTTCCTAATACTCAAAGTACTCTCTCCTGCCACTGACCCTAGACATACAATACTCCCACCGAAGGCTAGAAGCACAATTGACTCACTTTTACAACGACTGATCCGAATGGAGAAAAAAATAGACTCTCTAGCTGCCGACATCATCCATCTAAGACAAGACCTTCCTTGCCTGACTAAGCCACCCCGGTCACACACTCCGGGTAGCTACACACCACCCCACGCACATTGACACCCCTGTGGCCCTACAAGGCACCACATGGCTCCCTATTCCTTTGGAGGAACAAGCCCAATGTCCCCTCCGTGCGCTCCATTCCATCTCAATTCCGGAAGCCGTTGATATCAACAATTTTTACCTCACAATGAGCCAGATTATGGTTCCCTCCTCAATCCCTGTAATACTTGGCACAAGCAGAATCCCCAGAACTGTCTATTCTCCCAGACCACCTGCTCAATACACTACTATTCATACAATAAATTCCAGCAATGAGTATTCCTGTCCTTTATCATGCATGCTTCTCAACTGTAGATCAGCAGTACTACACGCCACAGACATTGCTGAAGTTATACTCAGTGAAAAAATTGATATAGCCTTCCTCACCAAATCCTGGCTCAATGACCACTCTTCCCCCATTCTAGACATTCTCACCCCTCCAGGCTACAACATCATCAAACAGGACAGACCGATTAGAACAGGTGGCGGACTAGCTATCATTCACAAAGATAGAATACAACTCGCCACATCAAAAAATGCAGAATATCTGATGTTTGAGTACCTTGGAGTTGAAATTACAGTCAAAGGCTCCGCGCCCATCAAATTCCACACCATATACCACCCACCAGGTGAGCGTGCCCACTTTGCCGAAGAACTAACCAACCTAATAACACGATTCTCACTAACTGATACAAAAGACATACTCCTGGGGGACCATAATATCCACTGGAATAACCGATAAGACACCACAGTCCAGAACCTCTCCAACCTGCTCGAAAAAAATGACCTTAAACAACTTTGCTATGAACCAACTCACATCAAAGGAGCCACTCTAGATGTGATCATCACCAAAAATGATCTGGTCTCGCTAAGATCGATTTCTCCCATTGACTAGTCCGACCACCACCTCATAATATCGATTCACACAATAGAGACCAACCAACATGGTCTGCCAAACCTAAACACTGGACCAGGAACATCAAAAAAGTCCCCATTACAGAACTAGAATCCAAGATTCATGCCCAACTATAGCATCATCCCCCTACTCACTCAGCCGATGATCTCACTGCACATTTTAACACAACAATGACTAAAGTGTTAGATCAAGTTGCTCCACTCACACTCAAACAACCAAGATCCTTCAAATCTAATTCATGGTTTAATGAGGATCTCAATAATGAAAGGCAACAACTCAGGCAGGCAGAAAGGTCATGGAGACAAAACTCCTCGACTATACACCTCGATCTACTTAGAGCCGCTCGGGTGTCTTATAAAAAAACACATCTTCAGAGAAAAGGCATCTTTTTTTCGCAGCCAGCTAGGCCAGGCCAAGAATAGACCCAGGGAACTCTTCAACATTGTTAAAAGACAAACTAACAGCACACCTTTGCAGGACTTAATAGCCACCAATGAAGGCTGTGAAGAAATTGCCAGCTTCTTCACAGATAAGGTCACAAAAATTGATCAATCCTTCTTCCAAAGCCCGAACCTACCTCCCCTCCGAACCTGCCCCACTATGCGCACCTCTGACCAAACAGAACTGATTCCTACCGCGGATAACCTGGTACCCAACCATACGAAAAATTATGCCAACTGGTCGGAATTCAAAACCATGTCCAAAAAAGAAGTCTTCAATATAATTGCGAGCCTGAAGCCCACTTTCCACACCACTGACCCCCTCCCTTCCACAATAGTACAAAATCTCAACCACATCATCGCCCCCCTCTGGACAAAAATCATTAACTCCTCTCTCACTTCAGGCTGTGTACCAGACTCCCTCCAACTAGGATAAATCACACCTATTCTAAAAAAACAGGGGCTGACCCTAACGATCTCAACAACCTCAGACCTAGCTCTAATTTCCAGTTCCTAGCTAAAACCCTACAGAAATGCGTTCTCCAACAACTCAACAGTCATATTGACGATTTCAACTTCTTTGATCCCTTTCAATTGGGTTTCAGAAAGGGCTGTAGCACTGAAACAGCCATGCTCAATATCTCTGATGATATCCACAGATCCTTAGATGAAGTTGTAGCATGTCTTCTCATCCTTATTGACCTATCTGCGGCGTTCGACGCAATAAATCATACAGTGTTACTTGAGACTCTAAAAAGAGGCTCTGGCATTAATGGTACAGTACTAAAATGGTTCACCTCCTACCTTCAACCAGATCGCAACAAATTAAAATCAACTCCTCCCTCTCTAAGCCTACATGAGTCACGCTTGGGGTCTCCCAAGGCTAGATCTTCTCCCCGGCCCTCTTCAATCTCTTCATGGAACCACTCACAAGCATACTGAAGCAAGCTGGAGTTAAATATCACCTATGTAGATGACACACAACTCTACTACAAAATCAAATCTCACAGTGACATCCGACACCTCAATGACACACTAACCAAGATACAATCCTGGTTTCGCTCGAACCACCTAAAGCTGAACCCGGACAAAACTGAATTAATATTGTTGTCTCCGAAAAATAACCACCTACCAATCCAAGATTGGCTCAAGAACCTGGATGCCCTAAACTGCTTCCTCATCCTCTCCGACTCAGTAAAGTCACTAGGCATTACCCTGAACAAGAACTTGTCAATGAAGGACCACAACAAACACTCCACCAAAGGTGCACTGTACTCCCTAAAACACCTCAAAAAATTAAACCTTTCATCCCCAGGATGATTTCAAGACAATAGTTCAATCCCTAGTCCGCTCTAGACTGGACTATGGGAACGCCATCCTAACAGCGATGCCAAAATCCCACCTAGCCCCACTAAGGTCAGTCCTCAACATGGCAGCCCGACTCACAACAGGCGTTAAACAGTTTGAACACATCACGCCAGACCTTAAATCCCTCAACTGGCTTCCTATTGAAGGTAGATGTATTTACAAGTCTGCATGCATCACACACAAAACCGTTCGCACACATCCCCACAACTACCTAAACAGCAAACTCATGAAAGCAGGAAGAGTCTGTGAAGCTCTAACTCACTTCTTCTCATCCCCCTGAAACTGAAAAAGAAAACCACTCAGTCCCGATCTTTTTTGGTAAATGTACTCAGGTTGTAGAACACACTTCCGATTGAACTCAGATGCAACCCCTCCTTCTCCGGCTTCAACAGGGACTTGAAACTCCATCTCCTCAACAAATACTTTACCGACAAAGCCAATTGAGCCAGGCTCCGATAACCCAGTTGACTCTCCTTACCATCTAGACGATCAAAGATTGGTGGTCTTTTTGACTGTTTCACCTACCAAAGCTATCACTTGACTCACCCCTCTAATGTATTCTGTCTTAAAATGTTTATTGTTATGCATATCTCCTCATGTATCCTTATACCATGTTTTTCACCACTCTATTTCATTCATGTTATAAAGCGCTCTGATACCCATGGGACTAGCTAGCACTATATAAAACTTATAAATAAATAAGATATATTCCAAAATAATAATACTAAAAAAGAATAACATGCACACACTCCACCGAATTACCCACTCAAAACGAAAACAAGGTTTACCCCTAAACTGCAACAAAACGCTCACCCAAATAACATTAACAAACAGTGTGCCATATTGGGTCCTCTTGAACTTGCTAAATGCTGATACGGCCGCCATTCTCAAACATAAGCCATAACGATGCGGCTTCAATGCGTGTCACTTCCATTAGAAGCAAGACAGTGACCCAACCATTGTGACCCTGGGAAACACCCTATTGAGATGGATACCAAACAAAAAGAACCAGTCTGTTGATAAAGTCTAAAACAATAAAATAAGCTTGTGAATCAATAATGGTTAAAAGAAAACTCATGGTTCAATAGTTCTTAAAAGAAAGTGTTTAGTTTGACCCCTAATGTCCTCAGGTGTCACCTAGTGAAAAAGAACACCATACAAAGTGTGAAAAAACCCCAAAATAAAACTAACTAATAAACTCATGAATCAACAATAATAGAGTATAAACAACATATCTGATTGTACAACAAGAATATTTCCCACATACGGTTCAAACAATAAATCAACCATGATTAAAAAAGACAATACATCTAAGTACATTCAAAGATCTCCCACATGTATCCTACCAACAAAAAAACATAAAAACATTCATCAAACTACAGTGCAATTGTTCAAAATAGTTCTCCTGGCAACAAAAAATAAATCATAAAACAAATTTCAAGTCTATCATTCAGAGCAAATGGTTGTTGTGTGCTCAACCTCTTTGTCCACAAGATTTCCCTCTGCCGCACCCTTTTATTATTAGCAATCCCCTTGTGCATTTCCATCACTTCAACAATCTTTAACCGCAATTGGCTGATGTTATGTTTTGACTCTTGCCAATGCATGGCTACACTTGAAGATTTCAATTTCAGGATAATGTTGCTTTTATGCTCAATGTGAGAAAGTCATACTTTTGCCCTGTTCAAGCCCATTTTTCTAATGATACTGTTGATAACTGACTCTGACTGTGCCCTGGGCTCTGCTAACTAGCGTCAGTGCTCTGATGAAAAAAGGTACATAGGGGCATATTATCAAGAACGGCATTAAAAATTATCGCCGGTTTAGCGGCAGAAAACTGCCGCTAAAGCGGCGATAATGGGCTTGATAATATGCCCTTGAGAATTCCAATAGAAGTCCACGTTCTGGTGTGAACATGGGCTTCTATTGGAATTCTCCAGGGAATATTATCAAGCCCATTATCGCCGCTTTAGCGTCAGTTTTCTGTTGCTAAACCGGCGATAATTTTAACGCCGCCTTGATAATATGCCCCATGGTAATTAGGTATAATTACAATTGGCAATGACATACCCTGTAAGTCCATTGTATATAATAGGGCAGGGGGTATTCAAACTACCTATAAGTTTCTAGCATATAATAGGGCATGGGCATTTAGACACCTTGTAGATTTCCTGTACTGTGTTGCCTGCTGTCATTTTTAAGGCAGCCTTCCTTTGCAGACTGTCTTTAAAAGAAAATACAAGGATATTCGACTTTGGTGATACAGGTACTTCCAAAGTGGTAATCTACCTTATTTTTACATATAAGTCACCCTAAGGTCTCCCCTAAGTGTTCCAGGGAGGGGTGGTTTGTAACTACAAGCAGTGACCTTTTATCAATTTCAAATCCAAAGTCAAGAATTTGTCTGGAATTTGGATTTGAATTTGCTGCCTGAAACTACTCCCTTTCATACCTGCTGCCAGTTCCCTGCCAGTTTCTCCCTGGTCCTGGGGGACCGTGTTGACCGGCCTGCTTGCTCCTCACGGTGCTCGGCCGCTAACGTCATCAACCAGCGCCAGGAGGCACGTCAAAAGCGGCCACGGGCTCCGCAGTGCAGGTCCCGCTCATACCTGCTGCCAGTTCCTTGCCAGTTGCTCCCTGGTCCCGGGGGACCATGTTGACCGGCCTGCTTGCTCCTCGCAGCGCCCGGCCGCCAACGTCATCAACCAGCGCCAGGAGGCACGTCAAAAGCGGCCGCGGGCTCCCGCAGTGAGGGTCCCGCTCATACCTGCTGCCAGTTCCCTGCCAGTTGCTCCCTGGTCCTGGGGGACCGTGTTGATCGGCCTGCTTGCTCCTCACGGCGCCTGGCTGCCAACGTCATCAACCAGCGCCAGGAGCTGCGTCGAAAGCGGCTGCGGGCTCCCGCAGTGCGGGACAAGTGCGGGCGTGCCCGGGCCAAGGGCGGGCCTGTCTGCGTCCGTCTGCGGCCAAAAGAGGCTGGGCTAGGCCACCCCCCCTTAGGCCTGTAATGGGAGATTGATGGACTTCTGAAGCTCTGATCTAGCAAGGATTTCAAGGTCAGTGATTTCTTTTCTAGCCACACAACATTACTATTTTAAGCGTTCCATTCGCATGGACAAGTCCTCTTAATAGGACCCATTGATAAGCCTGTCCATGGTATCCAGTAATTCAAAAGGATTTGGCTACTCCTTCGAGCCCCTCGCTACTATGGGAAGGCGAATCGGTGCGGGAAAATCCCACACAGCAACAATGCAATTGGCATCCTCCCTCCAACCAACTTCAATAGATAGGATGCTACAGAGGGCAATAGGTGTAGTCGCCACAGAAATTGAATTAACTGAAAGACGTTTGTCGCTAACTCCTGATCTAGCTCAACCCCTCAGTAATCATGATCAAACAGGATCTTCATTGTCCGTGGCCCAGGAACCCCCAATTTCCCACCCAAGGACCCGTGCAGCGGGCTGTGTGGATGAGCCATACCCGGAAGGCGCCCGCACAAAAAAAGGAAAGACTAAATCCGCTGCACCAATGGGGTCAAAACGCAAGAAACAAACCACAGACCATGTGACGACTGAGGCCGGGCCAGGAACATCACCCCAAGCAGGCTTGGAGCAGCCAGCCTGGGTGACTAATGTGGTGGTGGACATTCAGGTACAAGTAAGGACCATTGTGAAGGACGAGTTACAAAATTTGTGGGAACGGGTTGATAAGCTCGCAAAATTGGTCGAACTGTGGGTTGATAGGACAGAGGCAGCTCTGAGAGGGAAGGAATTGCTAAACCCTGTGAATTTAAAACCAGCCCCTTTAAGAACTAGTCCGGAACCCCTAATAGCAGATAACATGCTCACTTCCAATATGGCAATCCACCCAAACCAGGAGGGCGAGGGTAAACGCTTGAGTAATTTAGCGGGGTCAGGAAAAGAATACAGCACTCATTGCCAGGGGTATAAACAAGGGGCCCAGATAGGAAGAAACAACGATCCATCCACAGCAAGGCCACAAGCACGCGATTCTCCTCGCGAAGGGCCTAGACAGAGGAGTGCCCCACACGAGGAAAGACATGAAACAGGGCCAGCCTTACCGTGTATAAATCTTCCCCCGGCCTCAACACCCTATGTAATTATATTAGCAGGAGTTCCGGAGTTGAACAAGGGGAGTAAGGAATCACATTTTGACCTAAAAAATAAATGTATACACTGGCTAGCCAAACATAAACAATTCTCATATAGAGATGCAAGCGAAATCCTCATGACCCGCAGGGTGGGTTGGGTGGGCTGGAGACCGAAAGATGTCCCTGGTGATTGCGTCGTGATTAATTTTAGAAATACAATGATTGTGGAATCCCTTTTAGACCATTGCCACCATAGGGAGAAGGGGGGCATAAGACCTCTCCCATTGGGCTATTTCTTCCCCCTTGGCCTTATATCACCCACAAGAAGAAGAGATGGCCAAAAGAGGGGGGAGTGGTTGCAGAAAAAACACTACTCCACACTGGGACAGGATCAATCATCCCCTTTATTTTACAATATATCCGTATCGAACAGATTTAACCCCCTAGAGTCAGTAGATTGACTTGTGAGTATCGCGCCCCCACAAGAGAGATCCGATCATCAAAGAGAGGCCTCTCCCCAGCAGAGGGAGTCCGCACAGAGGACAGGAACCCTGAAGCAGAAAGAGGCACAGGTGCTGGAAAATGGGGGTAGAAAACATAGATTAGCTAGGGGTAAACAGAAGATAGTCTCTACCAGCCCACCGATCCTTGATCCATCCCGACAGGGTACACAGACATCCAATTTAGAACTGTGGTATGTAGTAAACCCCCCATTTGTTGCAAAGGGCCTACATGAATTAAACACCAGACCAAGGTCGATGCAGCCGATGGAGTCTTGTCAATCCCCCAGGGGCACCCAAGAGAACCACGACATCTATTCCCCTAGATTAGTTAATCATGTGGGCTCTACAAGCCTACAGCTTCTTTCCTGGAACCTAGCCGGACTATCTTCTAAGTTGGATAATCCGGAATGGGGGCTCTTTATAGAGCAACATGAGATCTGTATGTTCCAGGAAACATGGGCCAGGGAAGAAACGCATAGAATGGCTATACGTCGTTTACTATTCCAGCTACCCATGCGGGGAAGGGTAGACCATCTGGGGGGTTGTGTACCTGGGTCGGCGTGCATCTGGGCTGTGAGGCAAAACAATTAGAGAGCTCATCGCGTGATATTCTTTGTGTCCTATTGTCCTTCCCCACGAAAATTAATATAGCTTTAATTAATGTATATTCTCGGCCGGTCTCTCGAGGCCAAGAGTCTACCACTCTTGAACAACTAACTACCTTTTTTTCGACCATCCCTGACAACCTTGGGGTAATCATTGGTGCAGATTTCAACTGCCAATTTGAACGCCTGAATGGCCTGGTCACGGGTACTCTTAGTGAGGAGGACCGATACTGGTCCATTCCAGAGCCTAATATCTCCCCAACGCGGGCATGGACCCCGTTAGTGCTGCAGATATACACCCTCACATTAAATTTTTCTTTGAGAGCATGTAACTGACGAACTACATCTGATACCCCAGAGAATTATACCTTTAATAGACCGGGGCATGCTTCCATTATAGACTACATAATGGTAGATACTAAATCATGGCATAGGGTGATAGATTTTAAAGTTAGTCCTCGCTATGATAGCGATCACAATGCTCTCACTATAGAAATAATTTCGCCATGTGCCAGGAATGTATCTGACAATCTATCAGCACCAGACCCTAGATTGATTCAGTCTAATGGAGGGAAGAGAGTACGCTGGGGGAATTCTCTCAATCACAAGAAACATTGGCTTTGCTTTACCATCAAATTATTCCACATCTCATGGTCACAAACCAACTTGTAGAGATTAATGGCACTCCTGACCTCCATTTGAGAATCCTCAACAATCATCAAGAACTGTTTGCCTCTATGGCCGCTTTTTTCTACCAAAACAAAAGGCCCAGGGTGACCAGTAAACCTCATCACCGATGGTTTAATGCAAGCTGTCGTGCAGCTAAGTCTGGCCTTATTGCCACCATTAAAGGCAACGATAGGCCTTTGATCAAATAAGCGAGGGTAGTATACAAGAGTGTTATAGTCAAGGCTAAAAGAAGTTGGGAATCCCAAAAATGGGACAATCTTAGAAGCGCTTTAAACAACCATGACATGAGGACCTTCTGGAATGTCATTAATTCGGGTTCCCAGGATGGCAAATCGGCCATAGAACCCAATATCGGTGAAGAGGTATGGAAGGCTCACTTCGAATCTCTCTACTCAAGGGCTGAGGCTGGGGAAGGGCCAGTGATCAGCCGACCCTTGTCCCCTGTCCCAGCACTTGCTGATATCTTCCCAATCTCCCTTAGAGAGGTTACCGATGCCCCGGGCAAGATAACACCAGCCAAGGCCGGAGGGCTGGACAAGATCCATGGTGACCCTTTTCGTTCTGAGCCCACCGTTTGGGCTCCCTATCTGTGTTCCCTGTTTAATGCTATTTTACAAGGCATGGCGACCCCTACCACCTGGGCGGGGGCCGAAATTATACCAATTTACAAAAAGGGCTCCCCGCTTTTGCCTGTCAATTATCGCCCTATTAGCCTCATTGATGTAAGCCAGAAAATATTTGCCCGTGTTCTTTTGGGGCGACTCCAGATCTGGATGGAGGAATATAACGTCCTTACCCCCCTTCAAGCCGGGTTTAGAGCTAGGACATCAACAACTGATCAAATGTTTAGGCTACAACTGATACACTGGAAAACCGTGTGTATAGAGGGTGGCTGCCTGCCTCTATCTTATAGTTGTAGACCTTAAATCTGCTTTCGATCTGGTACTGAGGGACAAACTTTGGGCAATTTTATTGGACATGGGAGTCCCAGAGTACCTTTGTCATCAGTTGAAACGCTTACATGAGGGTAATTTTGCCCAAATTAGATATGGCAAAAATGGCGAACTCTCAGCCCCTCTGCCTGTAGAGAGAGGTGTTCGTCAAGGCTGTGTCCTGGCCCGACCCTCTTTTGCCTTTTCATCAACAGCTTAATAGAGTCATTGATTGCCGGGAAGAACATCGATGCCCCCAGGTTGGCGAATTGTGAAATACCAGCCCTGATGTTTGCAGACGACACCCTCCTGCTTGTGAACTCCCCTATGGGAATCCAGAGGACTCTTGACAACTTTAGTGTCATCTGCAAACAGCGGGGTGTGGAGATTAATCTCCAAAAAACAAAGTATATGGCCTTTAATGTGGGCAACACCACCCGCCCAAATCCCCGCCGGATGGAAGACCCCTGGAGAGGGTATCCATCTTTAAGTATTTGGGGATTACGCTGACAGAGAAGATGGATTGGGGTGCCCAAATTAACAAAGCAAGTCTGAAACTAACTCAGACAACGGGGGGTATTTTAAAATTATATAGGAGCTGTACTGAAAAACTGGTTGGCCCAGCGGTGGAAATTTATAAAGTACAGGCCAGGAGTGCTGCTATGTATGGCGCTGAATTATGGGGCCATTGCGCATCTGGCCTGCTAGTACGCACTGAGAATTTATTTGCTAGACAACTTGTGGGCCTCCCTTCTAGTACACCATTAACACCTCTCCGAATGGATCTTGGGATTAGGCCCATTGTGGATGAAGTTGCTCTTAGACCCCTATGATACTGGTGTCGTCTGTGGAGCACCCCTGAACTAGCTCCATACAGGGAAGAGCTGATTAAAGTCATGGGGATGCAAGGTGTGGGGAAGCTACCATGGTTGTCGTATATTAAGAACACGTGAGGGCCTGGGTTGGGGTAATTTGTGGAATAAAGCACAAGAAACCTGCCAAACAACATCTAGAAAGGCCTTGTTAGAGAGCTATAGAGACAACAAACTCGCTCAGCTCGAGAGGAGGCCTACATTGGGCCGACTGACTGCTGGGTTTCTGGAAGTAAAAAACAGATATAGCCTAGAACTGGTGTTGGACGACATTCAGCCGCTCCTCGCCAAGAAGCTCTATTTACAATTCAGACATGGAGTCCTTCCACTGCGTTCATTTACAAACAAGCGGGAGGGCTCTTCCAATGGGGGCTGCCCAACGTGTAACAACGCAGACGAGACAGAACTCCATGTCCTATTTTTCTGCCAGGGATATAGGAGGGCAAGGTCTCGTTGGCTACTTCAACTTTGCAGGAACCTGGGGTCTAGACATTGCAGCGATGTGTACAGGCTACTAAAATTTGATACTCACATGCCCTTTGTGTTCTCCGTTTCACGCTTTTTATTTACCATGTGGTGTACTCGTAGAGCTATTTTAAAGAAGACTGTTAATAGGAATGAGCAATAACTGATGATCACCTCCTGCTTAAATTCTTTAAGTGTTAAATCTTGCATACAATGTTTTTTACTTTTGTTCTTGTCAAAATGAATGAGCAATATTTCATGATCAACTCTCGTCTACACTAAATGTTGCACATATTGTTGACTTTTCACTGTTCCAGCCCTAGATCATTTTCGTGCTGCCAAGTGGGGTCTAACATGATGGCTGAGTAAATGTTGCTCTTTTAAAATGCATTAACTTTTGTCTTGTTGAGCTTTTGTATTTATACTTTAGAAGGGCTTGATATCTTCTCCTAAAGCACTTCCAAAAATAGATTAGTAGTCCAGAAGAACCAAATAGGATGACTACTATGACCAATGTCCTGCTCAGGTATTGCTCATGCGTTCAATCGATATTACTCTATGTGCATCTGTAATCTTAAATGTAATACACAATTGAGCAAAGATGACCCTATGAAAAAGCCTTTTTTTCTAACCAAAGTTATGTATTACATAGAACTCCAGTGCCTGACAAATGTTGAGGACTTATGATGTTCGTATACTGCACAAGCACTTTATGTCTTTTTAGCACCATGGTTGACGACTGGAAAAGCTGCCTTAGAATAGCAACCTTGACCTTTATATGAATTGTATATAATCCATTGTATTTTAATTGTGCTTTTATGGCCATGTGAGCCAAAAAAAAGTTTTATGAATGGAATGGAAACTACTAGAAGAAGGACTGCCCTTATGGAACCCTTGTCTGCACCACACAAGATTGCTACCCGAAGGACTGCTCCTGTTGCACACTTGGAATTACAGCCCTGAGTAGTTTCCCTTGCTTCAAAAAGGATTAAGGAGTAGACTCCCTGAAAGCAAGAGGTCAACAGAGCTTCCCTGCACCATCTTACTCAAGAACTCCCCAGCCTGGAGTGCGTCCAGTGGACTTATAAGGATTTGCCCAGGTGCATTGTGGGAACTGTAGTCCAAACTTCCAAGGATCATCACAAAGCTTCTAGATCCTTGGATTTTGGGTTTGGACACTTTGAACCCTCAAGAGGAACTTCAGGAAGACGTTCCCGATGCTAGGAACAACGTTTTGAAAAAGCTCGATAAGTGGACCTGCATGACGTTGAAAGTCAAGCCAACTATCTTCAACCGCGACCTGGCCTTTATTTCAGGTTCGTCCGGAGATCCAGACTTTCAGGGTTTGACTAGAGGCTCTTTGAGAAGCAATCCTACGACGCTGCATTGAAATCAGCCTGCTGGAGGGGACTGCACAACATCGAGAGAAAATCCTCCAGAAATATTTCTAAATCCGAAAGTACAATATAGAACTGGGGCCTCGCACTTAGTGTATCGACCAGGGCTCCATCACTTTGTCCCAGTGAGAACAACCAGACGACTGAGGTAGGTGCTATATTTTTTAAGCACTACAAAGTGGATGAACTTTAAAAGTGTATACCTCCAGCTCCCTATATTGGATTTTTGTTCCTTTGGTGTCGTTTTAAAGATAACATATTTCCCATGTTTATAAGTTTGTGTATTTTTATTGTGTGTTGTGTCTTACCTATTTAATGTATTGGTGTATTTAAATGCTTTGCATACCTGTCTCCTAAGTTAAGCCTGCCTTCTTGCAGCAAGCTGTCAAGGGTTGAGCCAGGGGCTAATGTATTGAGACCCTATATTGGGGGATGGCCTTATTGCTAGTGGTAGGTGCATACTTATCCCTGTCAATAACCCATCCTCCAACATAATTGGCACTCAGCGGTGTGGATATGGGCTTGTGTTTAAATTACACAATACAGAAAGGTGAGTTAAGATCATTAAATATTCACTAAATTGACTATGAAAAAATCTGTTGATGTTTGAATTTTTGAACTTGGCTACAACAAATTTTTTATTCATCATTTAGATTTTTCCAAATTTGTTCTATTGCTGATTTGTAAAATTTGTGTGACGCAAAACTAGGGATACCATGGAGCATGAGCTGACTAACCTGAACAACCTCACAGTGCCTCAGCTTAGGGTTCAATGTATATCCAGGGGGCTATCGAATAGCAACAAGATCAGAAAGACAGAGTTGATTAGGTCCCTTAAGGCCTGGGCACAGACAGCTCCAGAGAAAGAAGGGGAAGGTGACCCTTCCAACCACCTCCAGGAGGTGGATGATGATAACCTTTCCATTTTTGCTATCACCAGTTTCCTACTTCCAGCTAATGGGGGGAGGATGGGTTCACCAAAGTCCATTAGAGAGAGAGGGAACTTGAGGCTCAGCTGGCTTCTATAGCCCTGGAAGAGAAGACGTTATAACTAGCTAGAGAGAAGTGGGAGGAGGCGAAAGCAAAAAGAAATGGTGGCAACAATAATGAAGAAGACACTGTGATGGCCAAGAGTGGTGGGTTTGATTCCAGGTTTCCCAAATGAATAATTCCCATGTACCCTGAGGGGGATGATATTGAGAAATGGATGACTGCATTTGAGAGAGCCCTTGAGATGAGAGAGGTCCAATCTAAGTATTGGGGTTCACTTCTGTGGGAACTGATCCCAATAGCTAGGAGGGACATGCTCCTGACCCTACAGAGGGATGAGGCATAATCTTACTCCCACACTAGGCAATGCTTATTCAAGAAATTTGGTCTGACCTCAGCTCAGTACCAGGTGAGTCTTATTGACACCCAGGAAGGTAACACACAGTCCTGGGTGGATATCTTGGACATCTTAGTGAAGGTACTAGGGGGCTGGATTAGTGGTAACAAAGTGAGCACCTATGAGGGGCTGTACAATTTAGTGTCGAAAGAGCCTATTCTGACTCATTGTTCACAAGAGAAGTTGCACCAGTACCTAGTGAACTCTAGGTTGACTAGCCCTAGACAACTAAGGGAAGGTAGCTGATGAGTGATTGAGATCCCGGGTTTCCCATCAGCATCAAGGGGGTGGGCAGAAGAAGGGATGACAGGCTCCCCCAGGGGAAAGCAGGTCAAAAACAGGAAGAGTCCTCACAAGATCCACAAAGACCAGTGCAGGGAGAGGGACCCCAAGCCAAGCCACTTTCAAGAAGGGGAGTATCAAGGTAAGTCTTTTGACCCTGCAAAGGCAGGAAAGTTCTGTGACCTGATAAAGGCAGGTCAGTGTTTTGACTGCAATCAACCAGGACACAAGAGAGAGGGGAGATACTATCTGAACAAAGGAGCCCCCCACAGGTGGGCAGTCCCAGGGGATTGCCAGCATCGGGGTGGGGTGGAGATTGTCCCTGAGATGGGGAAAGGTTTGACAGAGGCAAGTTTAGTGTCCTTGGGTGGGGTGGAAATTGCATCCCTGGCCGCCTTTCCTCCCAGCATGAAGAGGCATGGGCAGAGGCCTAAGCTCAATGGAGCTGAGGTTAAGGCCCTGAGAGACAGAGGAGCCAGTGTGACTACGGTCACAGAGAGACTGGTTTCCCCAGGGCAGATCATGCCTGGTGTGTATCACCAGGTAACCTCCTGAGATGAGCTGTGTTGGGGACAAAGAGAGTGTCCCACTCTTCAGAGCTTGGGGCAGACTGCCTCCAGGCATGAAGAGGGTGATGTCTGTGGCTTCCACAAAGTCCAAAGGGAGGATAGTGTTCTCTACACTGAGGCTAGAGACCTCAAAGAAGGAGCTACCAGGAGGTTGGTGGTCCCCTAGAAGCGCAGAGAATTCGGCCTGCCATGACATCCCCTTGGCAGGTCATTTGGGAAAGTATAAGACTTGCAACCGGTTGGTTAGCCATTTCGCTTGGTCCAACATGTCTGCCAAAGTGAAGGAGTTTTGCAGCTCCTGTGCAAGCTGTCAGGCCAGTGGCAAGAAAGGGTGCAAGCCAAAGGCTGCCTTGATACCACTGCAAGTGTTTGGGACTCCCTTTGAGAGGGTGAGGGTATACATTGTAGCTCCCCTAGAACCTCTAACGGCATCAGGGAACAAGTATATATTGGTAGTAGTGGATCATGCCATAAGATACACTGAAGCAATACCCTTCAGAACAGTTACTGCTCCTTTCGTGGCTAGGGCCCTACTTGGTGTATTCATCAGAGTGGGTTTCCCAAAAGAGGTTGTTTCAGATAGGGGCACAACTTTTATGTCCCGCTATCTAAAGGCGATGTGGGAAGAATGTACTGTTACCTACAAGTTCACCATCCCATATAATCCTTAAATTAATGGTCTAGTGGAAAGGTTAAATAAGACCCTGAACGGCATGATCATGGGTTTGTCTGACAAACTCAGGAGGAGATAGGATGTTCTCCTCCCATGCCTACTGTTTACCTACGGTGAAGTCCCACAAAAAGGGGTTGGCTTCAGTCCTTTTGAGTTGTTGTTTGGGCGTCCTGTAAGGTGACTATTGTGCCTGGTAAAAGAGTCTTGGGAAAAGCCTCTCAAAGAAGCCCAGGACAATGTGCTGGATTAAATGCTAGGCCTGAGAGCTCGCATGAAAGCGTACATGTTCAAGGCAAGCAGAAAACAGGAGGCTAGCCAGGAGCTCATGAGGCACTGGTGTGACCAAAAGGCTACCATGCCTGAGTACACTCCAGGACAATTGGTGTGGGTGTTGGAGCCTGTGGCTCCTGGGGCCCCCCAGGATAGGTGAACTGGACCCTATCCAATCCAAGTGAGAAATGGTGAGGTTACCCTCTTGGTAGCCCTGAACACCCGCAGGAACCCTCACCAGGTACTGCATGTTAATACGTTGAAACCCCACCACCACAGGGAGGATATGACAATGTTGATGGTCACTGATGAGGGAGGAGAAGTGGAGACTGAGGCTTGATAAGGGGATGTTATTGCAAAATCGACATAACAGTTTACACTGCATCCAGTCTGCAGTGGAAGACCTTGTACATGTTTTTAGGTGCTACTTAAGTGGGTGGCACAATAAGTGCTGCAGACTCACTGGGAGGATTTAATTTACAGGCCCTGGGTATATGGTGCACTACTCTACAAAGGACTTACAAGTAAATTCAATATGCCAGTTGGGTATTCTGGTTAGCAGTGGTAAGATGCACAGAGTCCTACTGCCAACAGACATAAGTACAGCAAAAATTGAGGTGGTGAGGCACAAAGATGGGGGGAAGGCCACCCTAAGGCTGATAGGTCTAACATTCAATAATTGGTTTAACTTACTGTAACCTCTCTTCGTGAGCCAGGAATAGTAAAGCCTTATCTATTGCAGCATGCTTGCAGTGGATACCATGGCACAAGCTGTTACCTGTATGCTGCAACGGAAAATTCTAAATTTGCATATATTCTATATGAGACTTTAATTCCACATTATAATATCATCTTATACAAATAACTTAGTTAAAGTCAAATAATAAGAACAGTCAAAACATTCTTTCTAATATTGGATAGATGAAGCAATTTATTATGCTCCTGCATTTTACTTATCAATAAAGGCAACACATATATTATTTCTTCGCTGATGTAGGGTTTTGTAACAGTTACCATATTAAAACTTGATTATTTTAAAAAAATGATTCATTTTTTATATTTTATTTTTTGTAAATGTTTTATGGTACTGCTGTGCTACTGCAGTATCAAGGCAAAACCCCATTGTTCCAAACTTTTTCTGAGTTAGATTATTTAGTGGATCAGTGTGAGTACTGTGGTCCAATTGTGGCTCAAGTGCAACACTGAATAATGATCGGCAGAAAGCAACCAGCAACAATTGTCGACAGTCACTTACCTCCTCCCATAATCACAGAGACCAAAGTGACAGCTGCTGCCTCCTCCCACAATGATTCCAACAGGGGTACTTGGTAGCTCGGGGACACCAATTAAATGCAGTGAGACTGAAATCCAGGGATTTCTCTTGTTACTTTTTGTCTGTCTCACACCATCTCATGCCATCTTACTCTATGCAAGAGCACCGCAAGAGTCACCAAAGTCACATAATACACTACAGGACCGAGCTGGGTTGACACAGTCCATAACGCCAGGGCTTGATATGGCTTAAAGTGGCAGGTTTCTACACTTTTATCAGAAGCCCAACAGGCTTTATGGCAGATCCTAGTGGGCTCACAAGAAGCAGCAGTCATGACCATCCTGGCGACCCCCTGGCATGCGACGTGTGGCAGGCACAAGCATGGCAACGGGAAGGAGTGCATCACCAGTTCTTGCTTAGCCTGCTTGCATTCATATTTGGCTATGAAGTAGACTGATTGAGAGTGATCATCTGTCAGACCTCGTTTTGGGCTACTGGGCCTCAGCCGTAAATGCTGCTGTTCCTGACTATTACGTGATTACATGTGTGGGATCTAAACAATACTCATTCACACAGTAATCATGATAACATCAATAGTCTGCGATACCTTACCTAAACCTAAGTTTATTATGGTAATAAATCCTCACAGAGGCTTCAGAGGGCTAGTAACTCTAGAGGGGCTAGAATTGAATTTGACTATTTCGGAATCCAGCTTACCACTTCCAACTCCTGGGACAGTCAAGCTGTTAAGAGTTCTCTTAGGTTAAACCAAAGGGCCGCTGCTATCCTGATTTGCCGGTAAGACCACTTTCCATCCTGTCTCTCGACTTCTTGAAGTTTGGGATCCCAGACAGTAGCAGCTGCTACCTATGGTGGAGAACTCTGGGGGCAAAGTAAAATAGGTGTTTTGGGTACAGCTGAAAATATATTTTTGAGGATGTCCTCTACCCCACAGTACTCCATTGATCTTCAGGCAAGACCTTGGTATCCGCCCTATCATCTCTCTGGTGCGACTGAAACCCCTACTTTACTGGTCATGCCTTTGGTCTGTTCCTGAGGTGTCACTCATAGGGAGGGTTTGAGCGACATTCAGTTACCCCTGACAAAGGGCCTAGTGCCCAAAATTAGGCCTGGGTGGTGAACTTCGCTCCGTTAATGGAGTTTGCAGAGTTTTTTGCACTCCGCACTCCCCGAAGCTCGCGGAGTGCAGAAAACTCCGCTTCGCGATGTGCAGCGGAGTTTTTTCCCCACTCGCTATCGCGAACGGTAAGTTTGCGATCGCGAACGATAAGTTTGCGAGCGCGTGCTGCCGCTCGGGTAGAATTTCTACCCGAGCTGCAGGAATACAAGCACAAACTGCAGTTCGCACTGCACTGCGCCACTCACGGAACTTCGCTGAGTTTTTTTTGTAACTTTGCTGAGTTTCACGTATTAAAACTCCGCAAACTATGCCCAGGCCTACCCGAAATGCATTGAGTGAATTTATTTATGATTACTCGGAATGTGAAGCGAATTTTAACGTATTGGAGAAAACGTCTGAATGGGCATTTCTGCAGCATCTGAAGCTTGAGATTACGCTACCTCTATCATTTGTAGAAGTTGTCAAGATTATGGGAATAAACCTGGATTATGATGGATTGTCTGGATTAAGACTGGATTTCTTGTTAAGTGATTTAGCAATGTGGCTCTACACTAGTGCATGATGGCGCACCAGTATATTTCTGTAAAAGGTTTATTTTGACAGGTCAAAATAGCAGTTTAAAAACTGCACATACAGGCTCTGCAAATGCAGGCCTGAGACATGTTTAAAGGGCTGCTTAAAAGGGTGGAACAATCACTGCTGTAGACCCACTAGTAGCATTTTTATTTAAAGACCCTGGGCACATATAGTGCCACTTTACTAGAGACGTGCAAGTAAATTAAATATGCCGATTGGGCATAAGCCTATATAACATGTTTTAAGGAGACAGCACAAGTACTTTAGCACTAGTTAGCAGTGGTAAAGTGCACAGAGTTCTAAGGCCAACAAAAACAAATTCAGCAAAAGTATAGTGGGAAGAAGGCAAAATGTCTGTGGATGACCCTGCAGAAAAGGCCAGGTCCAACACAACCCCTCTCTACCCTTAGGCCAGGGAAGACGCATCAATACCTTGATGGACTTCCCTACTTAGGCGGTAGAACGTGGTCAATGGCCCTCTCTTGCAGGAGCACTTCTCAGATATACGCCTCTCTGAACTCAGCTGGAACCCTCTGTCTATACTCCCCTGAGCCATTGAATTGACCTATGGAGAACAGTGCACTTATCTTTAACCTATTCACAGATGCATCCCATTAGGCAGACAGTACTACCATGGCCAACAAAGTGATGTGGTCCATTCCACCCCCTGGATCAAACTTCAGTCCCCAACCCAAGGAAAACTGTTCCCATTAGGAAAACAACCAACAGAGACCACTGCCATATGTCAATGTCAAGAGCCAGGCCCCAAGCCATCCAGGGCTCTCTGACCTCTGAGTGGGGAAGTTGCCCCAGGTGTTTTTCACCCTACTTCTTCTCTACCTCCGACCAGTTCAGGAGCGGTATCCTGAGACTGGTCTCTGGTCTGGAGTACAAATTGTAGCTGAGGGTTTGTCCCCTGAGGCTAAATAGGGGACCGAGGTGAGTCCTCACTAACTCTGCCTCTACATCTGGGCTCTCCTACCCTCCGCTTCAGAGTGGTACCCCCAGAAAACTGAATTGTTAGGGTGCCTTGGGCGGTCGCCCCTCCTAGCTCACCTGACACCAGGGGCAACTCATCCCCCAGAATGCAGTCTATGGCTATCTAGGGACTAACTATGACCCTCCTCTGGGTCACCTCACAACCACACTCCAAGGATACCAGAGCCACAGGACGGAAAACGTGCTGTCCATGGGCCTGAGTCACTCTACACAACTAGCCGGTGTACTGTTCTAGAGAAACTAGCCTTCCACTGTCATGGTCTGGCTAGCTCCAGTGTCCCTCAGAGCAGTGACTGGGACCCCATTCACTTTTACCTGGTGGAAGTGATGACTCTCACCCTCAGGGATCACACTATGAATTATCTCCCAGCTAAGGAAGATCATAGCATGGTCCATGACCTGCCCCTGGCGGCTACTTACCTCTAAGGCCATATTAGCCACCCTGTAAAGGTGATACCCTTTGGAGGTTTCTTGGGACAGAATCCCCCTGCTTGTGCTCTATCTGAGAACCACCAAAGTAGCAGGAAATGGGACACCCTGGGCCACTGCCCACCAGAACCTCCTCCCTGTTTCTCAGAAGGGGGACGGGAACCCATTCCTCCGCCTTACTCTGGGACCTGTCTGTGTCTCCCTTGACCTCCCCCTCGGTCTGCCTAGGGGGAACCTGAACCACCCTTCTATGGGTCACTCCCAGGTACCTTCTTTTGACCCTTCTGCTAATCCAGCAGTCCGTCTCCTTAGCAAGCTCCCTGGGGTCAGGGAACTTACTATCAATCAGATGTTGGCACAGATCTGGAAAAGAAAGACTGAACATGTCCTCCCTTGCAATCAAATTGCACCGGCCTTGATAATCCTTTACTTCACTGGCCTTCACTCAGCCAGTTAGTGCCTTGCAAATGGAATCCACACCACCCACCCAGGTCTGTTGTGCCAGCTTTTGACTGTCCCTAAACTTCTGTCTGTACTTCTCTGGGGTCATATCATTCTTTCTGACAAGGGCTTCTTTCATGCGGGATGCCACGTCCTGTCCTCCTTCTCCAGGGCTGGGAGGGTGTCCCTCCCCTTGCTAGGGAAGTGCTCCACAGGCTAGCAACCCAATCATCTTCAGGGATCTTGTGCATTTGCCAGGCAATCTCATAAGCCTCAAACTACTTGTCAATATTGTCTCCCACGTCAAAGTCAGGCACCAGACCTTTGGGAATATGGACGCTCTTGTCTCCAGAGGTCGCTGGAAAAATGCTGCCACCATCGCTTGCTGGACTCCGTGTGTCTGGCCTTGATGTCCAGCTCCTTAAAGCTCCTCTCATGAGCCAAACACTTCAAAGCAATTCTCTCCTCCATGGTCAGTTTCTTTTCCTCTATGGCAAGTTTATTCTATTCTGCTTCCATGGCAATTCTCTTTACCTCCATCTAGTGCTTAGCCATCTCCAGCCTTTACTCCTTCTCTGCCTTCCTTTCCTCCAGCTCCTCTGCAGACAGGTTGTGAGAGGACACACTGCTCTTTGCACGGGTGGGGATTTCCAATCTTGGGAGTAGGTTATCCCCCTCCTCAACAGGCTGCATTCCAAGACGTTCCTGTAGGGCCTGCTCTGACGCCAGCCAGCGCACCATCTCTTCCTGGACACTGGTCATGACCGAAGAGACCACTTCGACCATGAAAGGCATCCACTCGGGGGCCCCCACAGATCCCTGCCCGCCGCACATCTACCACAGAGCCGCCGCCGCCATCGCTCCAGAACTATGACACACCATCAACGCTACCTTCAAGACCGGCACCTTTCCCGACAGCTGGAAATGCGCAGAAGTCAGACTCCTGCTCAAGAAGCCCTCAGCAGATCCCACGGACCTCAAGAACTACCGGCCCATCTCCCTCCTTCCCTTCATGGCAAAAGTCACTGAGAAGACCGTCAACGCACAACTAACAAGGTACATCGAAGAAAACTCCATCCTCGACCCCTCCCAATCCAGATTCTGCAGCAACCACAGCACCGAGCCTGCCCAACTCACCGCCACAGACGACATCCGCACCCTCCTCGACCAAGGACACACCACAGCCCTGATCCTACTGGACCTCTCAGCAGCGTTCAACGCCGTCTCCCACCGCACACTCACCACCAGACTCCACGACCCCGGCATACAATGAACCCCGCTCAACTGGATCCGCTCGTTCCTCACCGGCAGAACCCAAAGAATCAGACTGCCACCCTTCCTCTCTGAACCCACCGAAATCAACTGCAGAGTACCCCAGGGATCATCGCTCAGTCCCACTCTCTTCAACATCTACATGGGCCCCTTCACAGCCATCGTCAGACAGCACGGTCTCAGCACAGTATCCTATGCTGACGACACCCAGCTCATCCTCTCCCCCACCACCAGACTCATCTTCCAGTAAGGAATGCAGGATGTTGCATCCTGGATGAGCAACAGCTGCCTGAAGCTCAACTGGGAGAAGACAAACGTCCTTGTCCTCGGACCCTCCCACTCTGCATGGGACAACACCTGGTGGCCCATCGCCCTCGGCAGCCCCCCGACCTCCACAGACCACGCCCGAAACCTCGGCATCGTACTCGACTCCTCCCTCTCCATGAACTGACAGGTCAACTCCGTCGCCACCAGCTGCTTCAACACCCTATTCATCCTCCGAAAAACCTTCAAATGGATCTCCCTCATGTCAAGGAAGACTGTCACCAACGCACTCATAACCAGCAGACTGGACTACAGAAACGCCCTCTACACCAGGATCAACAAGTCACTACTTCGCAAACTCCAGACCATACAGAACACCGCAGCCAGACTCGTCCTCGGCATCCCTCGACATGAACACATCACCCAACAGCTACGGAACCTCCGCTGGCTCCCCGTTGAGATGATACTTTCAAGATACTCACCCACGCCTACAAATGCCTCCACAACACTGGACCCCAATACTTCAATGGGAGAATCTCCTTCCATGCACCCAAAAGAAACCTTCGATCCACCAACCTCGCCCACGCCAAAACCCCGTGCATCCGCAGAGCCAGAACAGGAGGAAGAGCTTTCTCCTACATCGTGGCCTAAGACCTGGAACAAGCTCCTGATCAACATCAGACACGCCCCCTCCCTGAACAGTTTCAGGAAGACACTCAAGACTTGGCTCTTCAACTGAGCGGAGCTGCTTACCCCCCCCCCAGCGTCTTGAGACCCTCACGGGTGAGTAGTGAGCTTACAATTCCCTGATTGATTGATTGATTGATTGATTGATTGATCCTTCCTCATTCTCAAGGCCTTTTAAAGCTCTACCTTCTTGGTGCTCCTTTTAGTGGGCAGCCCCCTCTCCTGGCAAAATTCCTTGAGCTGAGCCACAGTGTAGCTCCCCAGGTTGACAAGCTCAAACTGCATCTTTGTAGGTGAGGTCACAGACACAATCAGTCAGGTGGAGTAGGAATAAATTTAAAACAAAGAGATCAATCAGGTGAATTTAGAACACAAATTGGCCTTAGATATGGAATTGTAGTGTAGACCAAATCACTGTATGACATTGCACAAATACAAGTCCTATTCTCACTGCTGACGACCAATGTAAGAAATTGGGTTACTGGTTGACTTGGATGTGAGCCCTGGTCAAGCAGCAACCAGAATTCTAGACAGGGAAAGACACATTAAAACCCCAAATAAACCTGTACTCAACCCCCTGGTAGCTTGGCACAGAGCAGTCAGGTTTAACTTAGAGGCAATTTGAAAAGTATTTGCGCAACACTTCAAATAGTAAAACAGTAAAAATGCTGCACAAAAATATCCCACACTAAATATTAAAAAAATAGAGCAAAATGAATAAATTTAAGAAGACCAAAATTGACAAAAATCCAAACAGTTGAACCAGAGTTTCTACATTTTTAAAGAATAAATGGCAATATAGCACCTAAAAGAATAAAGCGCCAACCATGGCCATCTGGCCGTGCTGGAAAAAGTTCAGGCTGACCGCAATGGAGCGCAGGTTGGATACAGTCCCAGATTCATCCAGCTGAAGTTTTACCTTTTCAGGTTTTGTGCCTAGAGTCACGTTCGTATTCAAGACTGTTGCCAGAAGCAACAAGAGCGTCACTGGTCGGCATGGCATGAAGAGCAGGTCAGGGTTGGTGGACAGGTGGTCTGGAGCTTCACGTTTTTGGTCTCCCGTGGGCTGTCAATGCTGCTGTGTAAAGAGAAGGGCTGTCGGTGGCTCGCGCTGATTTTAGGGGTGAGTGGCACGGTTCTGGTGTAAACAGGGCCATTTGTGGTTGTGCAGAGCACAGAAGCTTGGATTCAAGAGCCACACCAAGGTTCTACGATCTGAGAGGCACTTCCTGGGGGTCAGGAACTCACTGAAGAAGTGTCCAGGAACTGTTGAGGAGCCTTTTAAGTACCTGAGGCTCAGATCAGGAGGTCAGCAGACTAGCCTGTTGAGTCACTCTGGTATCCTAGGTTGAAGATGAAGTTGCAGGTCCAGTTTTTCTTCCCCAGGCAAGAGGGCAGCAGGCAGCAGGTCAGCACAGCAGGAGAGCAGTTCCTTAAGAGGAGCAGTCCAGCAGAGTGGTAGTCCTTGTATCAGCACAGCAGTCTTTCTCCCTGACACAGTATCCACAGGTCCAGAAGCGTGCTGAAGTAGTGATGTCTAAGGTCCTTCTTGTATATGCAGTTGTGCCTTTGAAGTGAGGAGAACCTTCTGGAGCCTTGTCTTTGAAGTGCACAGATGCCCTGCCTTCCTGCACCTGGTTTCAGACTAACTACAGGGGGTATGTCACCCTTTGTGTGGAGGCAGGACACTTATTCACATGCAAGGGAAGCTATGTCCAGCTCCTAACTCCTATCCTGCCAGTGATGGCCCATCCAGTGTGTGGCTGTCTAGGAGGAATGCACAAAGCTCAACTCTCAACTACACCTAGTCATGTGAATCAAAGGCAGTCTGCAGGTACCAAAGGGCTAGGGCAAGAAAATGCCAACTTAAAATGGCATTTCCAGAATTTTAGTTTAAAATCCGACATTACCATAAGTTAGGGTTTTAAATTAGGATTTCAGAGACAGCAAACAAGAACCAGTCATCTCCTCACACTTGCAAATTACACTTATAAAATGTAATGAGGCAACTCCAATGTTATGCTGTGGGAGAGATAGGCCTTGCAAAAACAAATTAAGATGTTTTTCACTACCAGGGCATGTAAAACTTAAAAGTACATGTCCTGCTTTTTAAATACATTGCACCCTGACCTCTGGTCTGCCCAGGGCCTACCCTAAGGGTGACTTATATGCATTAAAAAGGAAGGGTTGGGCCTGGCAAAAGGCTTTTTTGTAACCCTAGGCGTAGTTGGCGTAGAGGTCCACGGAGTTGGAAACAAACTCCGTGGAACTCCGCTCCGCTCCCCACCCGCCTCCACCCCCCAATAACAATGAATTAGACTTTAATGAAAAGTAAAATAAAAACCGCGTATTGCGCATGCGCGTTCGCCCCGCGCATGCGCATTTCTTGTGAGAAATGCGCAAGCGCGCGAGCGTGCATATGTGCAGTTTTTGCAAGGATTACCCAGAGACGGCGAGGAAGAGGAGGAGGGCAGCCCGGGGACGCCCCAGTACAGGTAAGTGGTTTTTATTTTACTTTTCATTAAAGTCTAACTCATTGTTAATAGGGGAGGTGGAGGCAGGGGCTGGTCAACTCCACTCTGCTGCGGAGTGTGCGGAGATTTGCCTACTCCGCGTTCTCCATGGAACGCGGAGTAGGAAAATCTCCGCACACTCCGCGGGCGGAGCGGAGTTCTCCGCCCGCGGTTAGTTTTTTGGTCAGGTCGAAATGGCAGTTTAAAAACTGCATACACAGGCTGTCCAATGGACAGCCTGTACAACTTCAATCAGTGCTGTAGTCCCCCTTGTAGCATTTAATTTACAGGCCCTGGGCACATGCAGTGCCACTGTACTAGGCTCTTACAAGTAAACTAAATATGGGTAATGGGTATAAACCAGTTCAACATGTTTTAAGGAGAGAGCACACGCACTTTAGCACTGGTGAGCAGTGATAAAGTGCACAGAGTCCTAATGTCAACAAAAAGGAATTCAGCAAAAATATAGGAGGGGGATGACCCTGCAGAAAGAGCTAGGTCCAACAAGTCCTTCTGCCTTCTAGGAAACCATTACAGTCAGCATTTACATACTCACTTCATCTCTTATTTTCAGAGTAACAACTCTGCTAAATCTATCCTCCTATACCTATATATATATGAAGGTAGTACTTCAATACTAAAAGCAAGAATTTGTCTGCCAAATGAGCAGGACACACTATAAGTCCCCATTTAGCACATACAAGCCACCTCTACCTGAGAGGGTAGGTTATGCTTGGATTGAGCTACCTAAGCATGGGTGTTTTGATTCAAATGTAATGTGTTTTCGTGTTTCTGGTCACTGCAGGTCTTCTTTTCACTATTTGCACTATTTTGGATTAGGAGTAAAATTGGATTCTGGCCTTGCACCCCACCCATGCAGGTGTCCAACCACTCCTCTGTGCCAGGCTTTGAGACATGTGCACTGGGTTTAACCACAGACCCTCACCTCTTCCCAGAAGCTGCAGCCAACACCCCTTCATTTTCCTAACTTAACCTTGCTGCTGACATCCAACTTTGACTGCACACAGCAAAACAGGCATGCACAGCCTTTGCCCCCTGCACACAGTTTAAGCATTTTCCCCTGCACACAGCTTCAGCCATAACATGTGGGGGGTTGGCTGCAGAATCTGGCCACGGCCAGACCCTGCTCTCAACCCCTCCTGCGGCCTTCAAACCCCCACTATGCACAGCCAGCCTTTGGTCTTGCAGAGTGGAGGACAGGCTCTGCACCCAATTTCCACCCCACCCTTCCACCTAAAAGCACTAAGCCCAACTCACTGTGGGCAGCCAATCCCCACTGGCCAAGGTCTACAGCCTAGACAGTGGCAGTTGGCCTCAGCCCCTTCTAAATTTTCCTAAAATGTATTTTGGGTACTGTGCTACAGTTCTGGTAAGAGGTACCACAGGGGTGTCCTCGCTGGGTACTGAGATATCGGGTACTAGTACCACGGTGCTGCCTACCCGAAATAATGATTTAAACATGTTTTAATTTAAGAGAGAGTCCCACTGGCCCCCTTATGTCTTTTCAATTTTTTATGGGGTCACCACTGTGTAGTTATATGTGAGTCAGAGCTTCCAAAGGAAGAACATTTTTTTTGTTTTGCTAACAACTTGTTTTTTCCTCTTTAATGAGTTTTCACAAAACTTTGGTTTTAAAGTTAATCCATCTCACCTCCTTACTGGAATGTTTTAGGATGATTCATCAAGTGACTGCTGGGAAAAATGGGGGGGGGAGGTCATCAATACTTTTTTTCCCTTGCAATTTTCTTAAGGAAAAATAAAATAAAACAAAAATACACCACATTTGCCAGAAAGCTAGATCTTTATTGTGAAAACATGATTTTTATGATTTAGTGCAAATCTGTTAGGCAATTTTAGAGAAATTAAAATTTAAAAATAGTAATACCTAGTACTATGAGAGGAATATTCTGTTGGTGATAGTTCTAGAATAGTTGAATCTGCAAGAAACCTACCAAATACAAATTATCCACTTTGGCTTCTTCATGGAAAGTTTGGCGCTCACCTATCGAGCGGGGTCAAAAAACACAGGGAGGGGTGCCAAAATATCAATGTTCTACTTTAAACCACTTAAGAAAGTTTGCTCTTTGATGCAGACAAATGACTGAACAGAATTACACCCAAACAGTAGTTTTTGAGATATGTGCATTTCCACAGGTGCTTATGTTGGCCATAAATGGGGTAATCTCCAGAAAATGTTAGGGATAATCTATACAATTGATCCAGATATGCTCTGATTTACTTTTGATCCTTAATTTATCTGGCACTACACCTCAGAGTCATTTACTTTGGTCCTCCGATGGATCTTGAACCGTGCCAAGAGGGGTTGGATATAGGGGATCCAATCCAGTCATCCAATTAGGGCCAGGAATTGCATAACTGAATTATAAGCTAGTAATCAGATTTATGTATATGATTCTCAATACTACTGGATATAAGTATAGAATTATTACTGCTAAACCAAATCTCCTGAAGAAATTTAGATGAGCTAAGATCATACAAACAAGTAACTCAGTTAATTCTATACAAAATAGTAACATTAGGACCTGTTGACTAGAAACTTCTCTATTAGAATTCCCAACTCTCATTAAGACTATGGAAATGCACAATTAATTATTGGAAACAAGGCATAGAGGGACATAAACCGGATTTATAAATGGTTAGATTTTATCAGTAATTTAGGACGTAAACACATCAATTATAGGCATTAAGAGTTAAGAATACCGAATATTCAAATTGTTCTCCTTGGGCCATCAATTAATAAAAAGTTCTAGAAGGAGAGTTCAGGAAAGGGCATGGATCATATCAGCTCAAAGATTCTCTCCGGAGGGGGAAAGAAGTTCGGGAATAGGGCACATAGTGAATGCACCGGCCAAAAGAGTCCACCAGTCTGATAGTTGTCTCTCAGTCTGATAGGAAGCAGTCCTCATGAGAAAAGTGGCAAAATAATATGGACATGAATATCAAAATATTATCCACAAGGAATAGCGAATGGCAAATGGCTTCAATCCTCATATCCAACACACGATATAACTTTTCAAGTTCCGGGTTGGCACCTATTGGGTTACCTCATCAGATACGACCACTCAGTCCATTGGTCAGTTCATATAGGATGCTTGTCTTGAGACATAAAGAAGACACATTTTCCAGGAATATAAACATTTCAGGTTACGTAAATGATCAGATCATACGTTAGAGGTGGACCTTTAAACAAAGATATTTTAACAAAGCACATGAACAAGTTCGAAAGGTCAGTTTCCATTGTAGATGTTCCCGGTCTAACAATATTTGTATTGAATGGCTCTTATAAGCCCATGAGAACTCCTCTACAGAATATAGTTGCAATACATTTGCAATATTGAGATATTCTACCATAGAGACAGAGTCGAGCATGAAGAAAGGGAAAGATTTTGCAGGCATAAGCAAACAGGCCTATTTGAATTTAGGCTGATATAAGCAAGAATATAAGCATTCAAATATGCATGTTTCATTAGGAACTATGACATTTAGTCAGTTTTGCAGTGTAAATATGTGCTAAAATAAGTTAGTCCATTATAAATGACATGTGTAACCAAAATGTACTACTACCTTTCAAAATACCCACTTGTAACTTTATCTCAAAATATTGAAAATAAAATTAGTTTTAGGCACATCACATTAGTACATATATAAAGATTATTCTGTGAAAGTATCAGTGAAATCAGAATTACCATTTACGTGCTACACCATTTCTTCTTCTTGGTTGATGCACACTATAACATGAGCAAATATAGTAATATGCCTCTCTTCAATTCGTTCATAATGTTATCTAATTTGCTTTGAGTTCCATGAATTCTTCACATATCTATGCATCATTATTCAAAGAAAACTAGGTAACATCTTTCACACATGTGAGTCATCACTGTCACATTTCTAATTCACGTTAAATATAGGATAGAATCTTAGTAAATACACGCCTATATTATTCAGACAAGCAATTTTACGTCTAATCTGCTCTTTGTGTGCATGATTTTACGATGCAGTATCTAAGTTTCTTTATAAACTATAGCATCAATTGTGCACGTTCATTGTTTTCTTTCAAAAGTTGCCAGCAATTTATCTGCTTCATCATTGGTCAATCCTGATTCACTGCCACAACATGAACAATATGTTGTGTCAGCCATTGCATGAGATATGCTCCCTGCATCCTGAAAGTGAAATAAAAAAACTTATAAGGGGACAGGGTAAGAACACCCTCTCCCCCACAGACTTTTTGATTGGCTTGCTACAACATAGACAACATGACGGGCTAGACCACCTGCACAGGGTTGGGTACTAGGCCAATTTAGAATATTATTTAAAAAATCACAGAAATTCACTGAACAACAAAGGTTAAAGTGATGTTATAGTTGGGTGCTAAGACTTTAATTTATGTTTAAAAAAAACCTAGAAACTAAACAAAGTTTAAAGTGATGCTATATTTAGGTATACTAAATGTGTCTATCTATCTATCTATCTATCTATCTATCTACAGATAGGCAGACAGACAGACAGATAGTTAGATAGATAGATAGATAGATAGATAGGTAGGTAGATAGATGCATACATACATACATACATACATACATAAATATATACATGCATACATAGATACATAGATGGATAGCCAGATTTTTACCATCCTCTGCTGACTTCAAGAAAGAGGCGCTGGCATGCTTCCACTATTGCTCATACAGTTTATTTGCCTTCAGCAAACAAGCTCAACACACTTCAACTATCAGAGTAGCATTGATAGGTGTACATAAATTGACTAGAAGAAAGCTATGTGTTAGCCAAAATTTGTCTTGGTGACATGTCTGGCATGCATAGTGCCCATACAAAACATGGCCGACACATTACGGTTCTTGGAAGGTGATTTATTAGTAAGGGCAGGTAGGTACCTACACTTAGTAATACACCATAATCACAAATAAAGTCCAGTCAAGTCTAAATAAATTAATCCTTGCTCAGCCCTTGGTAGCTTGGCTCAGTAGCATTCAGGCTTAAATTAGGAGACAGTTGTGAAAGCATTTAAAAACACCAGTACAGTAAAAAAGTAAGACATAACACACGATAAATATCCAACACGAATTTATAACAATAGGAAATATTTTTATAATTCAAATGACACCAAAAATCCAATGTAGGGAAGCGGAGACATGATTTTTTAAAGATCAAATGTAAAGAAGTGCTTTCCAGTGCTTACAATCATAAAGCACCAACCAAAGACATCTGGTTGCGCTTAACAGGGACCAAATTGAAGTTTCAGACTGACCGCAATGGAGCGTGGTTCGGATATGATGGGGTGTTTGGGACGGTTAAAATTATACCTTCACACATAGTCACTTTTTTGGTTCTTTTTCTCTGTACGTTGAGCGAGTCTCCTCGGCAGGCCGGGTTGCGGTTCGACAATGGTGGCTTGCTTCAGCTTGGGCCTCGGTGAACTCCTGGAGGTCTTGGTTCTCGTTGTCGATGGACAGAGCTCCGGAGCTTTCAGTGGGGCAAACCTGAATCTCAGGCCGAGTGACGTCGCTGGCTTGACTCTCAAGGATGGGTTGGTCAGCTTATGGAGCTTTTTACCAAAACATTTCCAAGTGATCTCAAACTTCTGGATCTTCTTCCAGAAGGTCCTTTTGTGGTCTTGAAGTGTCCACAATACTAGCCAAGCTTCGCAAAGCTCTGACTTGAGCCTTAGAGAGTTGGAGCTACAAGTCCCACAATGCACCTGGACAAATCCTCAAATGTGCATTAGACGCTGGTCAGTGAGGCTTTTTTTGGTGGCGTTCATGCAGGTGACTTCTTGAAGCTCTTTCTTACCTGTTGCTTTCAGGGAGTCCCCTCCACAAACATTTGAAGCAGGCAAAGTCCTTTTGTGGTGAAGCCCAAAGTCTGCAGCAGTGGCAGTCCTTCTTGGGCCAGTTCAGGGGTTCCTTAGGGCAGTCGTTCTTCTTGACGTTTCCAGGCAAGGTTCTGAATTCCTAGGCAGCTCTCCCATATGTATCCAGGTTTCTGGGCTAGCCAGATGGGGTTACCCCTGACCAATAGGGGACAGGGTGTGACCCTGTGTGATGACAAGTTCCCCTGAAGTGTGGCATTTTCTTGTCCCAGAAAGCACTATTCCACAAAAATCAAAATGGAGAAAATCTCTCCCGGACCTTCAAGTCTGGCTAAGCCCACCCACAGGTGTGGCTAACCTTTCCCTACACTTTCCTTCCAGCCCCTCTCCTAATTCAATTGCAGGGACTCGAATCTGGCTGGGGTGCAGGAAGTGGGAGTGGGCATGGTTCTTGTCCTCACTGTCTTTTCCCATCTGAAGATCAGTTTGGCTACTGCAGGCAGAAGATCTTCTCCCACCAGATGTCTCCTTTGTCTCAGTTCAGGTGATTTCACACCTGATTAAGGCAGCTTGGTTCAGCCTGACCAATCATAAGAGGTTGCTAAAGCTTTAGGAATGTAGCTATATAACCTCTTTCCTACAATAGGTATATCAATTCTGACCTTGGCAAGTTGTTGGATGTATTGCAACTATTATTTTCTTACTTTGAATTATTGTTCTAGCTGTCTCCTGTCAAAGGATAAAGCGTATTAATGTTAAATAAAACCTCATGTTAGCCCATGGAGCTAATGTAATATTGAGGAAAGAAACAAAATGGTAGTTTTCCCTCACCAGGGCATATAAAACATATTTTATAATGTCCCTGCTTATTTTAACATGGCACCCTACCCTTGAGGCACCTAAGGCGGACCTTAGGGCAGACGTATATGTCAAAATAAGGTAGTTTAAAACTTTGGAAGCACCTTTAATTCCAAAAGTTGAATTTGGACATTGTTTTATTTTAAAAGCAGCCTGCAAGATAGGGCAGGCTTTTAAAATGGCAGCAGGCACCACAGCAGTGCAAACTTAAGTGCATTAAATCTACTAGACCTTTAAACCTACACCATATCCTATGGATTTACAGGTAAATTGTTAGTACCAATTGCAATTACACCTAATTACCATATACCTTTTAAACAGACTACTGGCCCTGGTTAGCAGAGCCCAGGGCCCAATCAGAGAATGTAACCACCAGTATCATTCAAAAAATGGGCAGTGATCAGGGCAAAAAGGATTACTTTCATGCAACGCTGAATCCGCCTCCAACTAGCCCATAGTGTACTCCATACGCACAACCTTTAAAAATACCCATTTCCTACTTCATCATTTGTGATTGAAACACTAGACCGTCAACACATTGAGCACTATATTTCCATATACCCAAATGTTCTTATTTTACATGCTTCTTCTATCATTCCCCAACAGCTTTCAAAGTCATAATTCAGTTTAAGTGATTAAAAATTTTAAAAGTATTTCAAAGATGGTAAAACAATGTTCAGGGATAAGGAACAGAAATTTCAAAAAATTATCAACCACTGAATGAAGCCTGTCTCACAGTATATCTCAATACATATTACCTCCACGTCCCTCGTCCTTGACCGAGTCATTACTCATGAGGTATATTCCACTTGACAGGAAAAAACAGGTTAAGTTTGATGGCTCCACCCACCCTCCTGCCAGGGGCTATAATATTTTAGACAGCACAAAGCACTTCCTGTTTTGTTTCCTGTCGGTGTACATGACGAGGGATGTTGAGGTAATTGTCTCCAGGCTACTCCCTTTGCTGGGCTCTGGGGGTACCTTGAGACTGTCATGGGAGTGGTAGGAATCAGGACGTGGTTGGTGGCCTCCTGGAATCGGTGAGTTGCTGCCGGGTGCCTGTCTTGCCGGGCTTGGTCGGGACCCGGTCGCCTTTTCCTTGTTCCTCGTTTTGTGGCTGCAAGTGCTGCTTCTGGGCATTGGGACGCGTGAACGCAGCGTCCTTCTTCTAGATCTATGCTGGATATGCTTTTCTGTGATTCTTTGGCTCCGTGGGGGTGCTGGCGTATTGCTAGTGAGCTTGTGGGGCCGGTCGTCTTTGGTTACTGGACCCATGCGGTTCTGTTATGGCCTCCTGGTAGTAGTGGAGGCTGTTCTGCCTATTCGGTTTGGGCCCGCCTCTGTGTTTGGTGTGGCTGCAGCCCCTCTCCATGTGGTGTGGCCTACGGCTGCCTGTTTGTCGGCCACTTTCCTTCCTTGCTACAGCTGGGTGTGGTGTACTGTAGCCACACCTTCTGCATTCTATTCATGCCACGCGGCGGCTGACAGTGAGTTTTGTTCTCCCTGTCACTGCGTGCGCTGGGGCTGCTTTAAAGTGGTAAATACTGCTTACTTTAAAAAAAATTGTATTTAGGGTGGCTGTTTTTGATGTTTGCTCTGTCATTTAATCTGCTTCAGTACGGGGAAGCATCGTCACAAACACAAGCATTGTTCTCCTGATTCTTCTCCCACTTCCTCATGTGGGAGTGTGGATTCCGCCCCTCCTTTGAAGCATTGTAGAAAGGATGATGACGCAAGGCTGTAGAAGCTGATATTGGAGACTTTGTCTGCTATGAAGTCATCCAAAAAGACTACTGGTGTTCGCGCTGGAGGGGGACATGACCTCTACAATGATATTTTTAGCTCTGAGTCTTCAGATGGTTCTTCCTTAGGTGCGGTGGACCTTAAGGGAAAATATATTTAAGAATAAGTTGCCAGATATTCTTTCCCATGTCAGTGATAACATGAGTTTCCCTGATGAGGAGGTTGCCAGCACGTCAAGAGATATGGTTTTGCCCCAGTTTTGGAAGCAGGCTACTAAGGCTTTGCCCATTCATCCTTTTGTGATGGACTTTCTTTCGAAAGGGTGGAAGGATCCTGACCACATTATGATGCCTCACTTCATGTCTAAGCTGTATCCCTTATGGGACATGGAGGATACCATTCCAAAGTCTGTTCATGTTGACTCTATTGTGGCCAGTCTGGTGGGGCGCCCGTCCATGGCTGAAGAAATGTCCTAAAAGATGCTGCAGATAAAAAGATTGATTCTTCTTTGAAGAAGGCCTATGCAGAGTAGCATCTCGCCATCCGTTCTGGGGCGTATGGTGCATATGTGGTGCAGTTTTTGTAATCTGACTTCAAGACCTTGTTCTCCACAATGCAGGAAGGTGGTTAATGTCCTAAGTTGTTGGAATCCACAGAACGTCAGGCTGAGTTCCCCTGTGACATTGCGTTTGACTCTGTTCGTGCGTCAGCTCTGTCCTGTGGTGGGACCAGCCTTCTCGTCTGCAGAGGAATTCCTTCAGGAACCTGAAGGGCCCTGGTAAGGGTTTCCAGTGGACATTTCAGAAGAAGCCTCCTCCTGATGCGGGTCCAGGGAATTAGCGTTCCTGACTATACTGCCTACCACGGCGGTCCTCCTGGGGTACTGCCAGAGGTTGGTAGGAGATTACACCATTTCCTGGTGGCGTGGCATCTCACGATGATGGACCAGTGATTACTGGATGTCCTGGACTAGGGTTAACAGATTGAGTTCCTATCCCCCCCTTCATCAGGCAGGGAGCGGACTCTGATTCCGAAGGTCCGAAGGAGGTGTCCTGACGGCGAGCCCTGTTGAATGGAGTTCAGCTGTTGTTTTGGAAGAAGGCGATTGTTCCTGTTCCTTGGTCGGAGTGGGGTCAGGGGAATTATTCGGTCATCTTTCTGGTGTCGAAGGTCATGGGTGTCTTCCAGATCGTGATCAACCTCCAGCCCCTGAACAGGTTTGTGAGGAAAATTCCCTTCAAGATGGACACCCTGCAGCGTGTGATCTCGTTGATTCAGGCCAGCTGGGTGATGTCTGCCTTGGATCTTCAGGATGCTTATCTGCATGTTCCTGCGGCTTTGGGATTCCAGCGGTTTCTGTGGTTTTGCCTGAGGGGTCGTCATTGGCAGTTTTGTGTCCTCCCTTTCAGCCTGCATTCCTCACCCAGGGTCTGTACCAAGGTAGTGGCTCCCCTTATGGCTCACCTTCACCTCCGGGGGGTGTCGGTGTTTCCCTACCAGGACGACTGGCTTCTGCAGGCCCCCTGTGCCCTAGTGATGTCTACTATCTGGATTTGACCATTCGTATGCTAGAGAGCCACAGCTTTCTCCTGAATTTTCTGAAATGCCATCTTCATCCTGCCACCCGGAGGACTTTTATAGGGGTGGACTTCGATTCTGTTCTGGGCAAAGTGTTCCTGCCTCCTTCCAGGATCCTGCGCCTGCAGTCGTTGTTGGGGGTGCTGTTGTCTCGGACTTCAGCTCCCCTGCTTCTGTGGATGGAGGTGCAGGAATACATGGCAGCCTCGGTGGTCACTGTTCCGTGAGCCAGGTTGCATCTTCACCACTTGCCATGGCATCTTCACTGCCTTGCTCCTTTCCCTGTTCAGGATTTCTCCTTCAAAGTTCCTGTGTGTCTGGACGTGGTGGGCAGCCTGCAGTGGTGGATGGACTTTTCCAATCTCTCCCATGGCATGTGGTTGCATCCCACTCCACCAGTGGTTATGACGATGGATGCCAGTGCGTTGGGTTTGGGTGTGACTCTGGGTCAGTGGACCGTGCAGGCTCGTTGGCAGGGATCTGAGTCCCGCCAGTCTATAACTGGAGGGAACTGTCTGCTGTGGAGCGGGCCCTTCGGTAATTCCAGGGTCCTCTGTTGGGTTGCAATGTTCTGGTGAGGTCCGACAATACTGTGACTGTGGCTTACATGAATCATCAAGGCAGTACTCACAGTCAGTCTTTGAATCTTGTGGCCTGTGCTATTGCAGGTTGGGCGGAGCTTCATCTCCAGGCCATTTCGGCTCAGTGCGTCTGGGGCTTGGACAATGTGGTGGCAGATGCCCTGAGTTGTGGGTTTCCATCCTTTTAACGTTGTGCCTGTCTCCCAGAGTGGCCCGTTTGATTTGCCGGAGGTTCGGGAATCCCGAGATAGATTTGTTTTCTTCCAGGACCAATGCTCTCCTGCCCCTCTTTTGTTCCCAGATTCCAGAACGGGGGCATGGGGTGTGGAGGCCTCACATGACTCCCTTGGTCGCTGTATGCCTTCCCTCCCTTTCCCCTCATCCCTGCTTTTCTGTTGAAGGTCCAGGGGGTGGGGGTTCAGGTGGTGGTTGGGTTGCCTCACTGGCCTTGTTGTTGAGTCTGGCTATGGGTCCTCCTTCAATCTTGCCAAGATACCCGTCTCCTCTGAGGTCTTCCACTCCTCGTACAATAAAGGGAGTCACTGTTCCTTGTAAAGGGAAATCAAAGAATGAAGTTTTGTCCTGTGCTACTCTATGTGTGGGGATAGTGTATCCTCATCATGATGCCCTCACACACCCCGAAGGATGTCATGCTTCATCATAGGGCTTGTTGCTCCTCGTCGGGCCGGCGCTGCAATGCCCTACGGGTCCCCCGAAGGGTCTCTTTATCGGAGATCTTTTGATGAAGAAGCCGTATGGGTGCGTGCGTGTGAGTGGTAGTGAGGTCTCAAGTAGTGTTTTTTTTTAAATGACTGGAGGGGGAGTGAATATTATTTATTAAGGTGATCCCTCTGTCATTGTTAAAAGGTGTGTGGTGCTGCTCTGGGGGATATTATGTCCCTAGGTAGCTAGATATACGTCTCTAATGGGCGTATAAGGTGGTCGACATGTTTCACGCTCTCTGTGGCCTCAGGAGGTCCAAAGCGTTTCTTCAGGACCAAGGTAAGTTTAGGTATCACTAGCGGCCTGGATTTGACCCGTGCTGCTAGGTTAATGAGAGGGAGTAGCGTCCCTGAAAAGAGAAGAGGGTAGGACAGAAGATATGTTGGTATTTCTCTATAATGAGTATTGTCCGTGTCTACCATTGAAGGGCCCGGTGCGCTTTATCGTTAGCGTGAGTCTTATCTCTACCGCTTTAGGCATTGGTGCATGTTTAAAAAGAGATTCTATTTTACGTGTTTTACATATTATTGACAGTGAAGTGAAAAGTGAAAGAAAGAATGATAAGCAATAATCAGCAGAGTTTCAACATTCTGACATGTGGGCTTATAAAGAAGAGACATATAATAAAGAGATCAATGATTGTTATATGTCAGGGTCACTCTTTTGTCATTTGATTCCATGCAGTGCCACTAGTAGTGGTATCCTGTTGTGAATAATCTAAGATGACTCATATTGGGCGTATGATAAAGCCGGTGAGTCAGCGCTGTCTGGGTAGGATGTGAAAGAGATATATATATATATATACATAAACAATAAGTGTCACTGAGTGGGCCCCACCATTGATGGCAAACCTTTAGACTATGTTTTGGTCACTGCATAGTGAAAAACATATTGCTCACCCCTTATTTTTACAATTAATGCCTCATGAGATTGGTGAGGGCAGTCGGGAGCTGTAAGGAAAACGAGAAAAAGGAAGCGTGGCCTATTCATTAAGAATATAACAATAACAATAAAGTTTCAATTGTTCAAATAAAGGTGCAGTTATCACAGTGGTCCCTGCATGTTGATACATCCTGTATATTGAGAAGGAATCAAATCTTTTATTTATCACGGCATTTTCTGCAAAATGTAAACGGGCTCTAAGAATATTAGGAAGCTAGATTGGCGTTTTGGCTTCCTGTTTCATAAAATGCCAGCGCTACAAGTGAAGCAGATATTTGTTCTAAAGTGCTTTTTTTGGCTTCCAATTATAAGAGAGAGCTCTGTCCGGGCACTTAGTTCAGACCAGGAGTATTTTCTCAAAGGTGGCAGTTAACACAAGATACATTTGTTTAGTACTCACGGTTCTCCCATTTAGCTGTGCCGGTACACCTGCCTGCCTCTCTCCATCTCCGCCGATACTGGAGCAGTGGCTGCCGCCCTTTTTATGGTGGAAGTGTGTTGCCAATTAGAAGGTTAATTGGGGAGTGTATAGTGTGCTGCATGGGCGCCATCTTGTAGTGGAGTATGTTTAGGTGTATATGGGTCTGTCTTAGTCTGTTGCGGTCTTGGTTATGTATGAGTGTCATATGGCTATGAATTAAAGGAATCAATGTGTTGTTTCAAATTTGAACATGGTGTTTGTGGGTGATTTCCAGGCTGATTGTTTCTTGCGCTGTCTCTGAGTGATGTAAGTAGTATGTGGTTCACTCTTTTGGGTGCCATTTTGGAAAGGTATATTTATAGTTATTGTCTACACTTTAAGGAGACCTTGCTGGATTGTTTTTGGATTGGTCAAAATTGTTTTCTGCCTTTATTATCAGTATGTCATTATTTTATAGGTTTACAGGATGAAGGCAGAGGGATCCTGTTACTGGTGCCATGGAAGTGTTACTATACTAATATGATCCAGGGTATTTCATCGTTCAGACCCTCAATGTTCGTCCGTAGACGATGGACCCAGCTCTGTTCTTTCTGAAAAAGTGTCCTGCTTGTCCATGTAGGATTAGATTCTATGATGGTCCAGTTTAGTTGGTCTGGCGTATGTCCTGTCTCAAAATAGTGTCTGCTCATTTTGGTGGTGTTTTTCCTACATCGTATGTTACTTCTATGTTCGTTTATTCTTGTTTTTATGGCTCTGGTTGTCATTCCTATATATCGAAAGTCGCATGGACATTTCACCATGTAAATACAGTTCTTGGTATTACAATTCGTGTGTCTTTTCTGTGTCCATTCCTGATTATTCATTTGCAACGTTTTGGTATGTCTTGTTAAAGGGCAAATATTACAAGTCCCGCACGGGTAATGTCCTTTGACCATTGGTAGGTCCCACAGTGTCCTTTGGTTGTCCAACTGTTTGTTTTGGGGTCTTGTGTGGACAATTATGTCTTTGATGTTCTGTGTCCGTCTGAAGGCGAATCTTGGGCGTTCCAGTTGTAGTTCCCCTGCATGTAGAATATTCCAGTGTTTGAGTAAAATCCTTTTTACTTGATTTGATTGAGGTGTGTAGGTTGTAACACATGTTATTATCTCTTCCTTTTGTTTTTCCACGGTTTCTAATAGTGCTTCTCGGTGGTTGTTACGCGCACGTTTTTGTGCATTCTTTATGATCCTCCTGGGGTAGTTCCTCTTTTCCAGGTTCTGACTGAGTTCTGCCGCTTGTGTGTCGTAATCCGCGGTGTTGCTGCAGTTTCTTCTGAGCCTCAAAAATTGCCCAAAGGGGAGATTCTCTCTAAGGGCTTTTGTATGGTGACTGTCATAGGTTAACAAGCTATTTCTGTCAGTCAGTTTTTTGTACGTTTTGGTCAGTAGTTTTCCATCTTTCAGGATGATTAATAGGTCCAGGAAAGGAATCTCTTCACTTGAGGAGCTTAGAGTGAATTTCAGGAAAGAGTCCTGTTTATTGATCCAGTTATGGAATTCTATGCAACGTTCTTTTGTGCCTGTCCATAGCATGAGTATGTCATCTATGTATCGCTTCCACTCCTTTATTTCTGATTTAAAGGGGTTGGATGGTGGGAGGATGTGTGTTGCCTCAAAATAAGCCATGTAAATGCAGGCTAGGCTCGGCGCGAAGGTGCTGCCCATACAAGTTCCATGGATTTGTTGGTAATGTTGGTCTTTGAACTTGAAAAAGTTGTTCTTTAGTGCTATTTCCGCACATTCCAGGATGAAGTTTATTGGTTGTGGTGTGTTAGGGTCCTGGTTCCTAAGGCTTTCTTCTACTGCTCTCAGTGTTGCTTCTTGTGGGATGTTAGTATATAAAGCCTCCACGTCGAGGGTCACTAGTAGGGTGATTTCCTCTGGTCCTCTTATATGTTCTATTAGATTGATGGTTTCTTTGGTGCCTTTGAGGTAAGATGGAGTTGCTTGTACCAGTGGTCGTAAGAAGTGGTCGCAGTATTGACTAAGTGGTTCAAGAATGGAGTTAATCCCGGATACTATTGGTCTACCGGGTGGAGGTATGATGTTCTTGTGGATTTTTGGTAGGACATAGAAATATGGGGTCGCTGGTTTTGAGTTGACTAGGAATTCTGCTTCGTTTTTACTTATCCATCCGTTTGTTTGTGCTTCACTCACTGAGATGGTGATTTTTCTTGTCAGTGAATCTGTTGGATCAGTGTCTATTTTTAGTAGTATCTGTTATCAGCCAGTTGTCTGTGGCATTCGGTGTCATAGTCATCAGTATTAAGAATGACGATGGCTCCGCCCTTGTCTGCAGGTTTTATTGTGATGGATTGGTCATCGTTGAGGTTTTGGAGAGCTTTTCTCTCTCTAGAAGGTAGGTTGTCGTATATTTTTCTTGGTTGAAGTTGGTTTATGTCTTTTAGTACTGCTTTTTCATATGTCAGGATCTCTGTGCTCGTCATCGCGGTCGTAGGTGTGAATTTGGATGGATTACGTAGGCCTGTGTCTGTCGTGGTCGTATCCATCCTATTCGTTTCTTTTGTATGGAAAAAGGATCTCAGACGTAGTTTCCTGAAAAAGGCATGTAGTTCACCTGTGAGTCTGAATTGGTCTTCTCTGGTAGTGGGGACAAAGCCTAGTCCCCTCTGTAGGGCTGATTCTTATGTAGGTGTTAGGGTCCTGTTTGACAGGTTAACCACTAGTTTTTCTTGGACTGGCTCCTTGTCCTGCGTTGTTCTTCGTCCTCCGACCATTGTACTTGTTTTTGCTCGTTTTTCCGCCTGCCTTCTTCTGTAGGAGATACTCCTTGTGGTCATTCATTTCTGAATTAATCTCAGCAAGTCGTGTTTTCCAAGCAGATATGCTGATTGTTGTTTTCAGGGCGTTCTCTGCGATAGTTATTTTTATTATCAGTGCCTCAGATAAGCGTTTTGCGGTATTGATTATGAGTACCAGTAGGTCGCGTGTACATCTCCATGCCACTTGGCTCCAGTCTTTCTTAAAGATTAGATCTTCTAGGAAGATTCTTGGTGCTATATTCACAATGAGGCCATTGGGTGCAATATTGGCCCGCAGTATCTCCTACAGAAGAAGATAACAAAACTACAGAAAGATATTAAAAACTTTGAGAGAGAAAAAATATACCCATACACCAGGGAAGAATATGTGAGTAACATCACCGACACCTCATCTGAAGATGGATCAACAAACTCGACCAGATCCAAGAGATCGAGCAGCAACTCTAGCAATGAAAGCTAGAAGAATTACCAAGGCGGCCGAGGAATCCTACCAACGCCACCAATGTTCAACTACCCGATGTCAGGCTATCCAGGAGCTCGACCACCGTGGTATCCTGGCTACCACGGCCCACCACCACCTATTCCATTCTACCAATAACAATGCCCTCCTTTTTGGAACAGAGGCAGGGGCAGAGGAAGAGGCAGGCGGAAAACGAGCAAAAACAAGTACAATGGTACTTATGGTACAGATACTACCAAAAAATAGACACTGATCCAACAGATTCACTGACAAGAAAAATCACCATCTCAGTGAGTGAAGCACAAACAAACGGATGGATAAGTAAAAACGAAGCAGAATTCCTAGTCAACTCAAAACCAACGACCCCATATTTCTACGTCCTACCAAAAATCCACAAGAACATCATACCTCCACCCGGTAGACCAATAGTATCCGGGATTAACTCCATTCTTGAACCACTTAGTCAATACTGCGACCACTTCTTACGACCACTGGTACAAGCAACTCCATCTTACCTCAAAGACACCAAAGAAACCATCAATCTAATAGAACATATAAGAGGAAATCACCCTACTAGTGACCCTCGACGTGGAGGCTTTATATACTAACATCCCACAAGAAGCAACACTGAGAGCAGTAGAAGAAAGCCTTAGGAACCAGGACCCTAACACACCACAACCAATAAACTTCATCCTGGAATGTGCGGAAATAGTACTAAAGAACAACTTTTTCAAGTTCAAAGACCAACATTACCAACAAATCCACGGAACTTGTATGGGCAGCACCTTCGCGCCGAGCCTAGCCTGCCTTTACATGGCTTATTTTGAGGCAACACACATCCTCCCACCATCCAACCCCTTTAAATCAGAAATAAAGGAGTGGAAGCGATACATAGATGACATACTCATGCTATTGTCAGGCACAAAAGAACGTTGCATAGAATTCCATAACTGGATCAATGAACAGGACCCTTTCCTGAAATTCACTCTAAGCTCCTCAAGTGAAGAGATTCCTTTCCTGGACCTATTAATCATCCTGAAAGATGGAAAACTACTGACCAAAACGTACAAAAAACCGACTGACAGAAATAGCTTGTTAACCTATGACAGTCACCATACAAAAGCCCTTAGAGAGAATCTCCCCTTTGGGCAATTTTTGAGGCTCAGAAGAAACTGCAGCAACACCGCGGATTACGACACACAAGCGGCAGAACTCAGTCAGAACCTGGAAAAGAGGAACTACCCCAGGAGGATCATAAAGAATGCACAAAAACGGGCGCGTAACAACCACCGAGAAGCACTATTAGAAACCGTGGAAAAACAAAAGGAAGAGATAATAACATGTGTTACAACCTACACACCTCAATCAAATCAAGTAAAAAGGATTTTACTCAAACACTGGAATATTCTACATGCAGGGGAACTACAACTGGAACACCTAAGATTCGCCTTCAGACGGACACAGAACATCAAAGACATAATTGTCCACACAAGACCCCAAAACAAACAGTTGGACAACCAAAGGACACTGTGGGACCTACCAATGGTCAAAGGACATTACCCGTGCGGGACTTGTAATATTTGCCCTTTAACAAGACATACCAAAACGTTGCAAATGAATAATCAGGAATGGACACAGAAAAGACACACGAATTGTAATACCAAGAACTGTATTTACATGGTGAAATGTCCATGCGACTTTCGATATATAGGAATGACAACCAGAGCCATAAAAACAAGAATAAACGAACATAGAAGTAACATACGATGTAAGAAAAACACCACCAAAATGAGCAGACACTATATTGAGACAGGACATACGCCAGACCAACTAAACTGGACCATCATAGAATCTAATCCTACATGGACAAGCAGGACACTTTTTCAGAAAGAACAGAGATGGGTCCATCGTCTACGGACGAACATTGAGGGTCTGAACGATGAAATACCCTGGATCGAATTAGTATAGTAACACTTCCATGGCACCAGTAACAGAATCCCTCTGCCTTCATCCTGTAAACCTATAAAATAATGACATACTGATAATAAAGGCAGAAAACAATTTTGACCAATCCAAAAACAATCCAGCAAGGTCTCCTTAAAGTGTAGACAATAACTATAAATATACCTTTCCAAAATGGCACCCAAAAGAGTGAACCACATACTACTTACATCACTCAGAGACAGCGCGAGAAACAATCAGCCTGGAAATCACCCACAAACACCATGTTCAAATTTGAAACAACACATTGATTCCTTTAATTCATAGCCATATGACACTCATACATAACCAAGACCGCAACAGACTAAGACAGACCCAAATACACCTAAACATACTCCACTACAAGATGGCGCCCATGCAGCACACTATACATCCCCAATTAACCTTCTAATTGGCAACACACTTCCACCATAAAAGGGCGGCAGCCACTGCTCCAGTATCGGCGGAGATGGAGAGAGGCAGGCAGGTGTACCGGCACAGCTAAATGGGAGAACCGTGAGTACTAAACGAATGTATCTTGTGTTAACTGCCACCTTTGAGAAAATACTCCTGGTCTGAACTAAGTGCCCGGACAGAGCTCTCTCTATAATTGGAAGCCAAAAAAGCACTTTAGAACAAATATCTGCCTCACTTGTAGCGCTGGCATTTTATGAAACAGGAAGCCAAAACGCCAATCTAGCTTCCTAATATTCTTAGAGCCCGTTTACATTTTGCAGAAAATGCCGTGATAAATAAAAGATTTGATTCCTTCTCAATATACAGGATGTATCAACATGCAGGGACCACTGTGATAACTGCACCTTTATTTGAACAATTGAAACTTTATTGTTATTGTTATATTCTTAATGAATAGGCCACGCTTCCTTTTTCTCGTTTTCCTTACAGCTCCCGACTGCCCTCACCAATCTCATGAGGCATTAATTGTAAAAATAAGGGGTGAGCAATATGTTTTTTACTATGCAGTGACCAAAACGTAGTGTAAAGGTTTGCCATCAATGGTGGGGCCCACTCAGTGACACTTATTGTTTATGTATATATATATATATATATATATATATATCTCTTTCACATCCTACCCAGACAGCGCTGACTCACCGGCTTTATCATTCGCCCAATATGAGTCATCTTAGATTATTCACAACAGGATACCACTACTAGTGGCACTGCATGGAATCAAATGACAAAAGAGTGACCCTGACATATAACAATCATTGATCTCTTTATTATATGTCTCTTCTTTATAAGCCCACATGTCAGAATGTTGAAACTCTGCTGATTATTGCTTATCATTCTTTCTTTCACTTTTCACTTCACTGTAAATAATATGTAAAACACGTAAAATAGAATCTCTTTTTAAACATGCACCAATGCCTAAAGCGGTAGAGATAAGACTCACGCTAACGGTAAAGCACACCGGGCCCTCCAATGGTAGACACGGACAATACTCATTATAGAGAAATACCAACATATCTTCTGTCCTACCCTCTTCTCTTTTCAGGGACGCTACTCCCTCTCATTAACCTAGCAGCACGGGTCAAATCCAGGCCGCTAGTGATACCTAAACTTACCTTGGTCCTGAAGAAACGCTTTGGACCTCCTGAGGGCACAGAGAGCGTGAAACATGTCGACCACCTTATACGCCCATTAGAGACGTATATCTAGCTCCCTAGGGACATAATATCCCCCAGAGCAGCACCACACACCTTTTAACAATGACAGAGGGATCACCTTAATAAATAATATTCACTCCCCCTCCAGTCATTTTTTAAAAAACACTACTTGAGACCTCACTACCACTCACACGCACGCAACCATACGGCTTCTTCATCAAAAGATCTCCGATAAAGAGACCCTTCGGGGGACCCTTCGGGGGACCCTTCGGGCATTGCAGCGCCGGCCCGACGAGCAGCAACAAGCCCTATGATGAAGCATGACATCCTTCGGGGTGTGTGAGGGCATCATGATGAGGACACACTATCCCCACACATAGAGTAGCACAGGACAAAACTTCATTCTTTGATTTCCCTTTACAAGGAACAGTGACTCCCTTTATTGTACTAGTTATCAATCGGGAGCAAGGGTCACTGGACCTAACAATCAGCTCCTACCGTCCCCCTCCCCCCTCTCTATAAATAGGTCTTCCACTCCTCTCCTGCTTGTCTTTCTCACCTTAGCTGTCTTGTGGTTGAACAGCAGTCTCTAGGTGGCTGAGGTTTGCCTGACCACATTATTTCTGTGATGCAGGTCTCACATAGGAGGTCTACTTTGTCTTCTTATTCTAAACATTGGTCTTCCTTTGATTCCTGGTATTCTGGTCATGGCCTGTCCTCTACTTCTTGTTCTGACTCTGTTATTCCACAGTTCTTTTTGGATTGGTTCCATAAGGGTTATACCAGTTGGTGGCTGACCGGGCTTTCCAGAATATGGATTCCTTGTCCTCTTTGGACAGGCTGGTGGTGTCCCAGTTGTTCCGGAGCTTTTCTCTCTCCTCTCCTGTTGTTTGTTCTTCTATGCCTGGGATCTTTCTCTGGTTCTGTGTGCTCTGCAGTCCTCTCCTTTTGAGCCTTTGTTGTCTGTTGATCTCAAATTCTTGTCTTTTAAGGTGGCTTTTCTGGTGGCCATCACCTCAGCTCCAAGGTTGGGGGAGCTTTCTGCTTTGCGTTGCTCTCCCCCTTTTTTGAGGTTTGTGGACGATGCTGTGATTTTGCGTTTGGATCCTGGTTTTCTGCCAAAAGTGCCTTCTATGTTTCATTCTTCTCAGGAGTTGGTCTTGCCTTCTTTCTACCCTTCCCCTTCTTCTCCTGAAGATCAGTTATTGCACACACTTGATATTAAGCGTGCTTTGACCATGTATGTGGACCTGTCAGCAGCTTTTCATTCATCTGACAGTCTGTTTGTGACTGTTGGGGTGGCTGGCCACGGTAAGGCTGCCTCTCGGCATAAGCCAGGGTTGTTGGATTAAGTCTGTTATTTCATTGGCTTATCAGGACTATGGTTTGCCTTGTCCTTTGGGTGTGCAGGCCCATTCCATGAGGGCTGTCTTGGCTTCCTGGCCTGCCTTTCGTTGGGTGTCTTTGGATGAGATCTGTTGGGCTGGGACTTGGTCTTCTGGGTCTACCTCTATTAAGCATTACATGGTGAATTGCGCTCTGAATGACAGTTTAAATTTTGGGTGTGGTGTTTTGCATGCTGTGGAGCCTGTTGCTCCTCGTTGGTTCTTTCATGCTATTAAAGTTTCACTGTTGTGCGCTTCTCTCCTGTGTGCTGTCTATTTTGTTTTCTACCAGTGTTCCAAAAGCCTTTGCTTTAGGTGTTTGCTTTGGTATGCCTCATGAGTAATGACTAGGTCGAAGACGAGGGACTTAGAGGTAATGTTCTGATTACTTGCCGGCAATCCTCATTACTCGTAGTCCTACTCGTCCTTGACCCAGTCATGTTGGCACCCACCCTCCCTGTGTCAGGCCTTTTCTGTGCTTGGTATGTCAGGAAGTGCTTTGTGCTGGCTATAGTATTATAGCCCTTGGCAGGAGGGTGGGTGGAGCCATCAAGCGTTTCCTGTTTTGTTTCGTGTCAAGTGGAATAAACCTCATGAGTAATGACTGGGTCGAGGACTAGTAGGATTTAGGGTAATGAGGATTACCGGTAAGTAATCATAACATTACTTATGAATGGAGGACATCCATCATTACACTGTTCAATTCATCATGATGTTTGTTATACTGCTGCTGCTCAGGGAGAGAGAATGTGTGGGAGAGAGAATGTGGATGAATGGAATGTTCGTGTGTGTGAGTGGCAGTTGGAGATGGAGATGGGCTGAGCAGCAGTGAGGCTGCTCCTGGTGGGGCTCTCCCCTATGTAACTCCTTACTTCAATAAACCTACATACAAAACTACCTGGATTGGACCTACTTCATTTTACTACATTTTGGCAACGATCTGGAGAAGAACCTGCGTGTGTGCCACCTCATGGACTGATGGATTACTAAAATTTTGCTGACTAAAGAAACTGAAAGGTAAAGAACTTCCTTAAACTACAGCTACACACTTAAAGCATACTGGCACCCCTGAGAGCCCCACCAGTGACCTCTACATCGGTCGCCCCAACGTAAGTTTGCCAATCCCTGCTCTACCTTCCTGCTTCCTCTCCTGCCCCTTAGGGACAGTGCTCCCTCCCCTGCTACTTTGGGACAGTCCTCCCTCTAAGTGCAGTTTCCCAGGAGAGCGTCCCATTGTTTTCACCACCTCCTTGTCCTGCTACCTGCCTGCTTTGCTGTTCTGGTTCAGGTGTTCCCTGTACTGCTACTTTAGGAGATTACCTCCTTTTGCTGCCTGCCAGTTCCTGCTGCCTGCCAGTTTCTGCACGATGTTCTACATTCCTTACTGCTAGCTTCTACCCGGTGTGACCCAACCCGCTTGCCAAACTCTCCTGTGCTTTCCTGAATTTTCATTGTGGAACTTTCGCTGTATCCCTGACCTTGCCTTTGGTCTGTTGCACCCATGCTTGAGGACTACTTGCTGTGTGTCACTATTGGCATTAAACACTACCGCTACTGTTTTGCGTGATTGGTGGACACAACATTGCTCCTCTCTCATCTGTCACCTCTTCATTACAGAAGATTAATCACTCCCGTTTGGTGTGAAGTGGGATTGGAGTCATCGCAGTTAATTCTAGCCAAACCCGTGAGTTCAAGTACTTTTCCAAGTTTTTTTTTGTTGAAGTACTTCGTCCCTGGCAGCCCCATTACATTTGGCAGTTGCAAAGTAATGTTTGAATTTAAAATATGCGCGTGCCTCTTCAGTGCGTGCAATCCTACCTGCATACTTGCAGCTCCGTGGGATCTTCTATGCCGCATGTTCTTTTCTCCGTGATGCCTTCTGTGACGCTTGTTTCACTCTCTGCCTGCACTGGGACGTTTTGGTGCACAAGCGCACGAGAGCCACCCTGCACCCACGTTTAAAACGTGCCGCCATCTTGGGTTTGGAGTTCTTGAAGGTCATGTGCAGCTCCCAGCTTATAACGCTCTTTGCCAACCACGTTTTTTTTTCTCTTTCTCTTGCGTGACAATAAAGTTAATTTGATCGGTGTCTTGCAGCATGTTCTTCCCACATCAGGCTCTGCAAATTTTCTCCTGGGCCTGCATCTTTGTTATATTATATATTTCTTCATCGTTCCTGAGGAAAAGAAAGACTGTAAGTCCTGCCTTAACAGGAAGAATGATCTTGGATGAAGGTACTGTGTTTTTTTTTGTTCTTCACTGCTTTTCGTACATGCAATACGCCGCAGTCACCCTTTCAACTTGGCATTTTCTACATGAGGAGTATTGTTTCACTCCGTGCCTCTGTAAGAAGATTGACTCTACCGTCTCGCATCATTACCTTGAACATTTGGTTACTCAACTGAAGTCATGCAGTTCTTGTTTTCTACTTGACTTTGTATGTCATTTAAGCCAGATGGAGGTCCGGTTTTCTTTTATCATGTCGTGACTGTATGCAGTTCTATTTCATTACTTGTCTTTCCTGCTGAAAGCCCACTGACATTGAGCATTGTTGATTTTGAGCCTATGTGCACTCCTCCTTTTCCATGTTTTTCTACAGTGCATGTCCTTACTTCTTAGATTTCTAGAGAGGTAATTCACAGTGAATGTTGCTTTCTTATTTTAGTTTTGGGCTTTTGCAGTGTTTTCTCCCACTTTTACGTGGTTATAGCTTCTTCCTTAATAACTTCTTGCACTGGGGGGAGTTCTGCTTTTTCTGGGTGTTAGTTGTGTTGATGTTCTGCAGTTTTTGCATGTTGCATGGTGCTGTGTGGAGTGCTCCCACACATTCCACCCCAACTTGTCTTGTTGGGGGAAGTGCTAAGTTTTTCCTGTTCCGTGTGGAGCCCCTTTCACACATTCCATCCCAGCTAGTGCTGGGGGAAGTGCTGCAGTTCTTGCGTTTTCAGTTGTACTGTGTGGTTTGCTCCCACACATTCCCACCCCAGCGTGTGTTGGGGGAAGTTCTGTTGTTCCTGCATGTTGCATGTGCCGTGTGGTGTGCCCCACACATTCCACCCCAACCTGTCTTGGGGGAAGTGCTTTCTTTAGTGTCTCTCCATGCTGTGTGGTTATTACCCACACATTCCACCCCAGTGTGCATTGGGGTAAGTTTGATGTTCCTGCATATTGCATTGTGCCGTGTGGTGTGCCCCCACACATTCCGCCCCAACTAGGACTGTTGGGGGAAGTATTTTTATTGTTCTTGTTGTTCCGTGTGGAGCCCCTTCCACACCACACACCTCAACTTGTGTTGTTGAGGGAAGGCTTGCTGTTATTATGATTGTTACGATATTCTGCGTGGATATTGTCCATGCTTGCTTACTGTTTTTTTTTTCTTATTGCTGAGTTTGCTTCCACACTTTTGTTGTTGGTTTCCTTGTGCTCTTCGTGTTTGCCTGGCCAGCTTATACGATCCCGGTACTTGGATTGGTATGTAGTCTGTAGCGTGGGAGTGTCTGGGTTGTTTTTGTGTTAAAAAGGAGGATGGTGGTGTGCATGAGCCTTTGTACTTGTGTCACTGTTTCTCTCTTCCTATTTCTCTCTCTTTGCTTGAATGTTACTTCTTTATTTTTCCATGCTTCATATTGTTGTCTTCTTTTGTTTATCATGCAATGTTTATAATGCCTGTGAGCATCTCTTCTTTTACATTGCAAAGAAAGGGGATGTGTTATACTGCTGCTGCTCAGCCTGAGTGTCTGGGAGAGAGAATGTGGATGAATGGAATGTTTGTGTGTGTGAGTGTCAGTTGGAGATGGGCTGAGCAGCAGTGAGGCTGCTCCTGGTGGGGCTCTCCCCCTTACTTCAATAAACCTACAGAGAAAACTACCTGGATTGGACCTACTTTATTTTACTACAATGTTGTACATATATTATATACTTCTTGGGAAATGTACAATGTGTAGATTCATAAATTTATTAATTAACCAAGCATGCTTCATTTCGTGAGTCTTATTGCAACAGCACAGAAACAGTATTTTCTTGGTGCAAACTGACCACATACATTTCATTGTTGATTTTGCCACCTGCACCCTGATTATGAGATGCACAGTACAGTGGTAACAGTAACATTTCCTGCAAGTATACTGTGTGGTAAATTTGCATCAGTGTTGTGCAAATATGAGTAAAACCCTATATAATGGGTATTGCCATGTGGAACTGATTTCTCTGGTCACAAACCCACGCAGAATTTGCCATTTCCTGGGGTTTTACTGCATACATTTACACCTTCCTCGAGGAGGTGGTAAATCCATGTGCAGGCCTGCGGTTGAGGTGAAGATGAGAGACGGGGATGGAGATGAGTAGTGGAGGGAAGGGGAATTTATTTTTCTGTCAGGGAAGAGCATGGTATGCCCCCCCCCCAGTCAGCAAAAAAAAGTTGAGAAAGAGAGTTTAAGGCTGCTGCTTATTGCTTTTTTTTTTACCTTCCTTCACAGAGGCCCTCTGTAGATAACGTGGTCGCTTTATACATTTTATTTAACATAACATAAGATTACAGGATATTTTTCAGGTAATTATGTGTATTATATTAATAGCTATTGTTAATATTATGGAATAACTTTGTAGTCAACTTACTATTTTCTCCCCAACTCTCATGCGGAATGGAATGCAGACTCTGCATCTTGTCAATGCCCGTTTTCCACGCTGAGATGACTTGAATTCCCACCGATACAAAGTGTCAAGGTATGTCAACATTACTGTGTGATACTAATGATAATTGTGCTGATTGTGTACACTGACGAAGTGCTCCCTTTCCTTGATGTTGAGATTACAATGTCACTTAAGGGGAATACATTACTGTAAGGCTGCCATTCAAACGATATCTCTAAAAAAGACATAAAAAGACATACATTTTCAGTAGATACAATTTCATTACATTACATGATGCCTTTATTCCAGGTGAACAAAGCAGGGTAGAGACTTTCCGAAGATAGACTACATTTTTGCTTTCATAAAATTGTTGCTGAATTTAGTGCAGTTGCTATATTCTGTTAACCACTATCCTTCAGCCATTACCACAGGTACGTCAGCAGGAAATTGCACTTGAAATAAATTTACAATAGGCCTTTGTAATCAGTTCAAGTGAAGTGGAGCTTAAAATTCTGAAAACCTATTTTTGCGTAGAAATCTCACTTTTGTGCTCGCTCCTCTTGCTGCTTCGTAATGGAATCCATTCATGCCTTCTTCCGACAAAAGACTGCAATAACCCTATTGTGCACTATGATGCATTTGATGTAGACTATCTTGCAATGGTCTTACAGTCGGAAATTCATGTTATTTTTTCTGTATAGAAAATATTTTCTGTCCTGCTTTTATTTTTTAGACTGTTTTATGGCTATTACATTCTGTTCATAAGAAACTCACACGTTATTTAATTAACATCTGCCATCACTCTAGATGTGCGTACATTAGTATTAGCAACAAAATATAGGGCCCGATTCACAGAACTAATCTGAGACAAAATCCTAAACTTACTACTTTTGGTATTCACAGAAGGCATTTACTAGTAGTAAAGTTAGGATTTTGTCTTAAGTCTGTCTTAAGTCTGCGACACATCTATTATAGAGGATTTAAACAATTCTGCATGGAAACCTAACCACCAATTCACAGTCTTCTGTTTTCAAAGATGGCTTATGACCAAGCAAACCCTTAGCCTACACACATTATTCACGTCCGATGTGAGACTTCGGGATCCTGCACTGCCACTTGCTGCCTTGACCCTGTGCACAAATGTATGTTATGAAACTTATGATCCTGAACAGATCCATGACCCTAAAACCTTCTGACCCTAAAGATCCAAACTGTGCACATCACGCACAGCTTCTGGCCCGGATTGCCGACCTGGGCATTCGTGGGTTGGCACACCAGTGGCTTGAGTCCTTTCTGTCAGGGCGGTCCCAAAGGGTCCAACTGGGTGAGCAGGTATCGAACAGTGGCGCCCTCACATGTGGCGTCCCCCAGGGCTCAGCACTTTCCCCACTTCTTATTAACATGTATCTCCAGCCACTGGTGGCAGCTCTGGCCCGCATGGACTGTCAAGTCTTTAACTAATCGGATGATACCCAACTTATTCTCCAGATCGAGAATTCTTCTCAAGCCCACACTCTTGTGCAAAACATCCTCAGATACACAGTGAACTGGATGACAGCTAACTCGCTAAAAGTCAACCCAGATAAAACTGAGGTCCTTGTCATCTCCTCTAAAAACAATCCCTGGAATGACCTCTTCTGGCTACAGGAGCTTGGCACCTCCCCTACGCCAGTCCCTGTCGTAAAAAGTTTGGGCATCAAGATTGATGCCAATCTCTCTATGGCCAATCAAGTAGCTTCTGAGGTCGGCACCTGTACGGGTTTAATGAGACAGTTGCGCAAACTTGTCCCCCTTCTCTCACCTGCAACTTTACAGATGATTGTGTCGGCCACCATCGTGTCTAGATTGTACTACGGCAATGCCTTATACATCGGCCTCCCTGAGAAACTCATCAGCAAGCTACAAGTGACCTTGAATGATGCAACTAGGCTGATTTTCAGGCTCCATAGAAAGGCTCATGCTACCCCTTTGCTGTGTAAGTTGCACTGGCTCCTGATCAAACAGAGAGCAAAGTTCAAGGGCCTTTGTATTGCCCACAAAGCCATTCATGGCCAGGCCCCAGCCTATATCAAGGAGCGCCTGGGGAACTATGTGCCGGGACGTACTCTTCGGTCGTCCGAGGCAGGCCTCTTGGCCGACTCACGGGTCAAAACCGCATCCAAGGGTGGCAGAGCTTTCTCTGTCTTAATTCCCCAACTTTGGAATCTACTGCCTGAGAACCTTCGTTAAGAATACGCACTCCTCACTTTTAGGAAGCAACTCAAGATTTTTCTGTTTAGGGAGGCTCTGGGCACAGTCTAAATCATCCGCCAAGTGCTCATCGGCGATGGCTGGTGGACTTTGGTCTTCTCAAAGCGCTAAGAGACCTGCTGGTGATTACGCGCTATACAAACTTCAGTTAACATAACATAACATAACATAGATAATTCTACCATACCATTGTACACCCATTTCTCCAGGCAGAAAGGATCCCAAATCCTGAACTTTTCTCTAAGATTAGCACACTGATAAGGACATCAAGACTTTTTCTCTATAAGTCTTTCTCTCGTTCAGTGACAGTTTAAGGATAAAGCAGCCAACATCACTGTCAACCCTTCTGTTTTTACTTGCTAACAACTTTCATGGGAAGTCTGTTCACCAAGGCCCTCAATCGTTGCAGTTGGATAGAGGCTTTAGTCAGGAGAGATGCCTGTTCCATCAGAATACCTGTTCTCAGTCACAATTAACTCATGCACCATGCAGAGGTGGTCGTGTTCAGTCTTGTTCAAGCATGGAATGCTGATCCAGAGGCTCACTTATGTCTGAAGATCAGGGATATTGATGGCAATGGGAGGTCATTGGGGGCAAGCAGACGTTTATCTTAATCATTCAAGGATAAAATATTGCGTGATTTCCAGATGACCAGCAACAGGTTCGAGATAAATAACACCACAAATTATGAGGTGTCAGTCCTTATCAAGTCCAAAGAGGACTCCACTCCAGAAACCCATATCGTGTAGCAGTTGCCCGAGCTGCTTTGCTCTGGAATGGAAAACATCAGGCAAAGGAGCAAGAAATTGATTTCATCTCCAACTCACTCCGCACAACTATAACAATATTTTTACTGGTCATGCTGAGAATCACATTTGCACGTAAAATATTTGAATGGTAAAATGCTGAACCTATACTCAAGATGCAAAGCTCCCGCTAGCACTGATTCCATCTCATCCAAATAGGTCTCAAAGTAGGTATACACTTATAAGTTAAAAAGACCATGACCAGGCTCTCTTGGGTGGTATCAGAGATTTACCTCTGCCCTGACAGATTTTGGACATGCCTAACCCAGCTAAACGATTGACTGCCAGGGAGGCCTAAAGCATCGCAAAGGGCTACAGGAACTGAAAGAGGACCAGTCTGTGGTTATTAAGCAAGCAGACAAGGGGGGGCGCTGTTGTTGTTTGGTCAAAAGATGGTTACACCTCGGAGGCAAAAAAAAATTTGGACAATAGGAACTGGTATCGACATATAACAAATGACCCCACAAGGGAGATCCAAGAGGAGATCCATCAGGTGCTACAGGAAGGTTTCGACAACAACATTTTGGGCCCAAAGGAATTTGCCTACCTGGTAAAAACAAAGCCAAGGATTCCCGTCATATACTTTCTGCCTAAACTATATAAAGATCCCCAAAATCCACCTGGCCATCCGATTGTGTCTGGATGTGACTCGGTCCTCGAACCGATTGCCCAATACGTAGATGTATTTCTCAAATCATTCCTCCAGGAAGTGCCATCATACCTGAGAGACACGATGGATTTTATCACCAAAATTGATGGCCCATAATGTACCATGGAAGACCACTGACTTGTGTCATTTGATGTTGTTTCACTTTACACCGAAATTCCTGAAGATGATGGACTCGAAGCAATAGAGGTTTACCTTGAGGCTCGCCCAAGACCCCATAGAGTGCCCACCTCATTCATACTGAAGTTGGCAGAATTGACACTAAAAAATAATTTTTTCATGTTTGAGAACGAGTTCTACATTCAAGTCAAAGGGACAGCCATGGGTTGTCCCTTCGCGCCGGAAATGGCTGTATTGTACATGGCGCAGTTTGAAGAAAGATACATCATCAACAATAACCCTCATTCGAACCAAATAGTTCAATGGTTCAGATACATTGACTATGTTTGGTGTCTTTGAAAAGGTCCCAAAGAACAACTGGATATGTTTCATAACTGGCTAAATAACATAAATCCAGACATCCAATTCAGTATTTCCAAAAGCAAGTCAACGCTCACTTTTCTGGATGTTCAAGTGCGATCAAGTAATGACATACTGTATACAACCTTATACCGCAAGCCAACGGACAAAAACAAATCTCTCCACTACAAAAGTTTCCACCCGAGAAATTTACGTGACAACTTGCCCTATGGGTAATTTCTCCACATACGCAGGAATTGTATGAGGAAAGAAGACTTTTTCATGCATGCAGAAGGGTTGCAACAAAAACTCAAGCAAAGAGGATACCCACGAAAACCTTTAAAGAACTCAATGAAAAAAGCCTGGTTCACCCCTCGTGAGTCATTGCTTGTTAAAAAACAAAAAGAACCCAGTACTAAACTAGTATGTGTTTCCACATTTTGCTCCCAAACAACACAGTTCAAGAGGATCATACGCTACAATTGGCACTTAATAAAGAACTCTGAATGCAGCCTAGAAATGCCAATGTTTGCAATGAGGAAGTATCCGAGTATGGGATCCCAAATAGTTCGCGCAAGGTTAATTAAGACAAAAAAGCAGAGCAATTTACTTGCAGCATGGAATTTGAAGAAAATTCAAGGCCACCACAAATGTGGTACATGCAGTGTCTGCAAACAGACGCTAGAAGGAAGTTCCTTCTCAGATGGAAAGATCACCTGGACCCACGCGGAATTTTCAAACTGCAAAACCGAAAACGTAGTTTACGCTATAGTCTGCCCATGTCAAAAGATCTACATTGGCAAAACTAATCCAGAAGTGAGACAACGAATCATCCAGCATAAATCACGCATCAAAACGAACATTCAAACAGCAACAGAGGTCAACCATTTCAATCAAATGGGTCACATGGAGAAAGATTTCCACTGGACTGTGTTAAGTGCTATCCAAACAGCCCCCAGAGGTGGAGATATTGACACCAGGCTAATGCGTAAAGAAGCATACTTGATTATGAAATTTTATTCGGTATCATGAGGTCTGAATGAGATGTCTGAAACAAACAGATTGTAGCCAACCAATTCGTGTAACCCTGGGTCCATACTCGGTCTCTTGTAATTGTTTCAACAATGAAAATGTTAAGTGTTTCTATTCCAAAAACAAGATAGACACCGCTTTGGTCTGTGATCCATTTCAGGTTTTACATTATCTTTTATATATCCTTTTTTCAAAAAATCACCCATCTCATTTTTGCGTAGAATAATTGTAAACAAAGTTGGATTGTTTAACAACCATCACCCTGAGGCTTCGCTTTAGTAAAAAGAACCATGAATTATGCACCATTATAGAAGTTCAGTGACAATACACTACATTACCCACAATCCTTGAGCAGGACCGTTTGCTGTGGGACACACCCAATTCACAAAAGAAAGGTCAGAGGAACACAACGCCATTATCCATGTGGCAGGAGGACGATGTGATCCAGAGGGAGCCCTAACAAGCTTTTGTGTAAGTGAAAACAAATATCTGTTGCATCATGTTTTAAAAGAATTAAATATTTTGCACTCTCAGGCAACCCTGGAGTCTTAGCAGTGGCGATAATATGCCATGTACCAAAAGCGCACACTTTAAAGACCAAAAGACTTGGCCTTGCAGCTTGTTTTCTGTGAATATGCACACTGAAAAAACTGTTTATTCACACAGGCAAAGCGAATGTAATTTAATTACAATAGCAGCAAGAGTGACCTTGATATAATGCAGCACGAATGGTTTGGCAGCAAGATGCTTCTCAAGTTATTTAAAAAAAGCTAGAACAGCTAATCCTGATTGCAAGCATTTTCCACAAGGCTAGTCGAGTGTTTATTGTGTTTTTAAAGCGCGCAGGCACAAGCAAAGACTGAAACAGGTTCATTTAGTTTTTTACAGAAAGGAATCACACTGGGCTCCAGTATTCACTTCTAAAAAAATAAAAATTACAGAGACTCGCAGGTAATAGAAGCTTTTTAAATTACCACAAAATCCTTGCTTCACTACCATTTTCAAAAGACTTTATTTATTGAAGTTCTTCCCTTCCTTTCAGAACAACATGAGCAATCCAGAAAAGCCTGTCCTGCTCCTTTAATTTGGTGCACGAGTACAAATCCCTTATAACCTCGACACCTGATTAGTCGGAATCAAAACCTTTTATCGTGACCCCTAAGGTAAATTCATAATCATCGCGCCATGTGATAGTATATTGGAGTTTGCTGATCTCTCAACTCAAAAGTCTTTTTCCTTCAACCTTACAGAATTCACCAAACCTTTGTCTTGAAGAGAACCCCCAAAGAAAGTATGGGCTAGAAACGCGTAGACCGGAATCAATAGGGGATCCTAGTTCAACCAGTATCAATATGGACGTATAAATTCATTTGTCTAAAGAAACTATTGGAAGCCCATATTAGATACCTCTGGACCCTTTATACGTTCCAGTACTAAGAGCACTTACTGTGAATGCAATGCTCTGGTGTTGTAAAATCTTGGATTGGTGAAGATGCAATTTTAGCCTAGTTCATGTATAAATTTTGTGTAATCACAATGTATTTTTGATTTATCTTTTCATATTTCACACATGTTTTTCAAATATTTTTCACTGTATATCCATCGGGTTGAATGTGGATTGTCCTTTCTTTTATCGCACCAAATGTGAAAGTTTAAAAAACGTTTGTGTTCAATCATTAATAAAACAAATTAGAGGTCATGATTATTGAGTGAAATGTACCTCATGCATAAGTAACGATGTGTTTAAATCTCACAATTACCTGATTTTGTTTTGTGTTTGCAACACAGGACAGCATGTTTTGCTGCTGCGCTGCGTTGCGTGACTTCTTTGAAAATCTGCCCCTTAGTCTGTATGACATGTGGAAAAGTGGCCACAGATGCAGTGGATGTTGAATTCTAATGAATGCGAATGGGCTAATGACGAATACAAATCTATAGACCTGTGGTTAGGTAAATTTTGAAACTGTACTAATTTGCAAATGTATACTGTAGAACAGAGGTTAATGGGAGTGCCCCAATTGGTGGGGGTGCTGTCCCTGTTCCCCTCATCTTATAATTGATAGTCTAATGTACCTGGGAACAATCCAGTACAACTTGTTTTCAAACCTTAGAAATCCAAATCTTTTCCTCAATTACAGGGGTCTCGTTGCTACTCTTTGAATAGGAAGTTTCAATCAACTTAACTACAGCAATATGTTAACTTAATCATTGCATTACCCCACTGTGCTTTTCAAAGTTTATTTATAGTCCAGGTTAAGTTCCCATGGCCACTGCTTTGACCCCCTTCACCTATAGAACTTTTTCAATGATTAGCAAAAGCTCCTGTCTCCAGCTAGCATGTTGATTCACAGCTTAAGTGGAGATCTGGATTTGTCCCTCTTCATTGTTTGTGCCTATTGTTTTGAGTTAGCTCTCTGGGACATTTCCGTGTCACTGTTTGCCAGAGATGCTGCTCCTCAAGGTCTTTGCTCTACTTTGCTTCCAGTGGCTTGCCTTATAGGTCTTGTGATGTGATCTTGTTTCCAATGACTCCATTTCCATGCCAACAATGTCAATGTCGTCCATCAGCTTTTCCTGGTCTTCCAGGGCCTCAAATTCCATTACCTTTCCATCAATTATAATTTCATTTTTTTTTATATATATTTTTATTTTGGGATTGTTCATCAATGTTTAGTACAATAATAAATTATTACAACGTCATACATTTCCACATGAATAAAAATGTAAAGACCATATACAGTAAAAGAAGCAAAATTGAATAGTGCACAATTTCAGAGCAAGAATCATATAACGGAATTCTAAAATCATGATTGTTGAGTATCCAACCCAGCAGCCCGCCGAATACCTACTGTCTCTTAACACATATTTTCCCATAAAGTCATACACGTCTTATATGACCCTGATCTTAGAGCATATTTTCTTTTGCATTACTTAATTCTATCTAGTTTGAATAGTAGGTGTTGGAAAGTTGGGATATCATTAGACCGCCACCTTTGAAGAATCAGCGACCGGGCTACCAGAACCAAAATATATATATGTTTTTTTTGCAACGGGGTAGCTATTAAGGCGGGAGAGTATCCTAACACCAGTGTTTGAGTATCTAGCGCCTGCGGAGCTTTCAATATGTTAAAGCAGTACTGATTAATCATTCACCAAAAACTATTTAACTTTGAACACTCCCAGATGATATGTGCCCACTTCCCTCCTCCCTCCATATTGCAACGAAAACAGTTTGCAGAAATCTGAGGATTTATTTAATGCAAAAAGTCTGGTGTGCGATAGAGGAGCCACTTAGCATAATATTGCATTCGTCTTAGCTTGGCCCCTTTCAATAATCAATCAATCAATCAATCAGGGGTTTGTAGAGCGCGCTACTCACCCGTGAGGGTCTCAAGGCGCTGGGGGGTGGGGGGGAGCAGCTCCGGATCAGTCGAAGAGCCAGGTCTTGAGGTCCTTCCTGAACGTGTGCAGGGTCGGGGAGCATCTGATGTTCACAGGGAGCTCATTCCAGGTCTTGGCTGCGATGTAGGAGAAGGCTCTCCCGCCGGTTCTGTTTCTGCGGATGCGGGGGACCTCTGCCAGGGCGAGGTCGGCGGAGCGGAAGTTCCTCTTGGGTACGTGGAAGGATACTCTGTCGTTGAGGTATTTGGGTCCTAGGTTGTTGAGGGATTTGTAGGCGTGGGTGAGGAGTTTGAAGGTGATCCTCTTCTCGACGGGGAACCAGTGGAGGCCTCATAGGTGTTGGGTCATGTGCTTGTGATGCGGTGTCCCAAAGACGAGTCTGCCTGCGGCGTTCTGGATGGTTTGGAGTTTGTGTAGAAGAGTTCTGTTGATTCCAGCGTAGAGGGCGTTGCCGTAGTCCAGTCTGCTGGTTATGAATGCCTGGGTGATGGTCCTTCTGCAGTCGGGGGGGTTTTGAGGGTCTTACGGAGGATGCGAAGGTAGTTGAAACTGGTGGAAGCGACGGCGTTGATCTGGTGGTTCATGGAGAGGGAGGAGTCAAGGATGATGCCGAGGTCCTGAGCATGCTCTGTCGGGGTGGGTGGGTTCCCGAGGGCGGAGGGCCACCAGGTGTTGTCCCAGGCAGAGGTGCAGGGTCCAAGGATGAGGACCTCGGTCTTTTCTGAGTTGATCTTCAAGCAGCTGTCTTTCATCCAGGCTGCCACGTTCTTCATTCCTTCTTGGAAGCAGAGTCTGGTGTCTTTGGGATTCTTTGTGAGTGAGAGGATGAGCTGGGTGTCGATTGCGTAGGATACTATGCTGAGCCCATGCTGTCTGACGATGGCGGCGAGGGGGGCCATGTAGATGTTGAAGAGCGTCGGGCTGAGCGATGATCCTTGGGGTACTCCGCAGTTGATGTCAGTGGGTTTAGAGAGGAAGGGAGGGAGTCTGATCCTCTGGGTTCTGCCGGAGAGGAAGGATTGGATCCAGTCGAGGGCGGCTCCTTGTATCCCAGCGTTGTGGAGTCTGGCTGCAAGCGTGCGATGTGAGACGGTGTCAAAGGCTGCGGAGAGGTCTAGAAGGATGAGGGCCGCGGTGTGTCCCTGGTCTAGTAGCATGCGGATGTCATCAGTGGCGGTGAGGAGGGCGGTCTCGGTGCTGTGGTTTCAGCGGAAACCAGACTGGGAGGTGTCTAGGATGGAGTTCTCTTCTATGAAGGCGGTCAGCTTGGCGTTCACGAGTCTCTCGGGTGACTTTGGCTGTGAAGGGGAGGAGAGAGATGGGCCAGTAGTTTTTCAGGTCCGTTGGGTCGGCCGTTGGTTTCTTGAGGAGGGGTTTCATCTCCGCACGTTTCCAGTCGTCTGGGCAGATGCTGGATCTGAGGGAGGTGTTGATCGTCCGTCCTAGTTTGGGTGCGATGGCAGCTGCGGCCCTGTGGAAGATGTGCTGTGGGCAGGGGTCCGTTGGGGCTCCTGAGTGAGTTTTCTTCATGGTCGCGGTGATGTGTTCGATGGTCGCGGTGTCCCAGGCCGTGTTGGTAGGCTTATCAGTGGCGGTAGGTAGGGGGGTGTTGTCCGGTGTTGGTTCGCTGAAGTGGTCGTAGAGGGCCTTGATCTTCAGATGGAAGTAGGAGCTGAGCTTGTCGCAGAGTTCCTGGGAGGGTGTGACGTCCGTGGCTACGCAGGTGGGTTTTGCGAACTGCTGAATGACGTTGAACAGTTCCTTGACGTTGGTCGTGTTGGTCTGGACTTTGTCTCTTATGAAGGTCCGTTTGGTGTCTCTTATGCGCTGGTGGTATTCCTTCAGGGCGCTCTTGTGGTTGTTCCGTGCTTCCGTGGTTTTCTGGTTTCGCCAGGTTTTCTCTAGGCGTCTGCAGGAGCGTCTGGCTTCTTGAAGTTCTGTGGTGAACCAGGCGGCCTTCAGAGGGTGTTGTTTGGCGGGGTGGCGGAGAGGTGCCAGCTTGTCGACGCAGCAGGAGACCCAGCGGTGAAATTCCCTGGCTGCGGAGTTGGTGTCGGTTGTGTCGCTGGGGGGGGTCCTGGCGGAGGGTGGTGTTGAGGCGTTCCTCTGTGACCTTGCTCCAGTTCCGTCGTGACAGGCGCGGGGCGGGCTTGGGTGCGGTAGGTGAAAGGTGAAATGGACGCAGTGGTGGTCCGTCCAGATGGGCTGGGTGGTGTGGCTGAAATGAATGTTTGATCCTCCCAAGAAGATGGGGTCGAGGGTGTGACCTGCTCTGAGGGTGGGTGTGTTGACGAGCTGCTTCAGTCCTAGGTTGGCGAGGTTGTCGAGGAGAGTGATGGAGTCGGGGTCGTTGTTGTTGTCGAGGTGGAAGTTCAGGTCCCCGAGTAGAATGTAGTCCGTGGAGGTGATGGCGTGGGGTGCGGCGAGCTCGGCAATGGTAGTTGCGGGCTGGGTGCGAGGTCCTGGCGGTCTGTAGATGAGGGTGCCGCGTAGTGTGGTTCTGGGGCTGGTCTGGATCTGGAAATGGAGGTGTTCTGTGTTGGAGTGGGGGTCACTCGTGCTGGATGTGGAGAGTCGGAGGGGGGTCTTGTGTGTGATGGCGAGTCCTCCTCCTGGGCGGTGCGGGCGGTCCTTTCTCTGGATCTTGTAGCCGTCCGGGATGGCCGTGGCGATGTCGGGGCCGGAGGTGGCGTTGGTCCTGGTTTCCATGAAGAAGGCGACATCAGGCGAGAGGGTGTCGATCAGGTCCCAGATTTCGATGGCGTGTCGGTGCAGGGAGCGCTCGTTGAGAAGGATGCAAGTCAGGGTTTTTGTGGTGCGTGCATCCGGCGGCCCTTCGGTGGTTGCGGGAGCTTTGTCGATGGTGAAGGATCTGCGGCAGGGTCTGCACGAAAACTGCCCATGGGTCATGGTCGGCAAGGATCTTATGCAGTCGGCGTGTCTTCCGGGATTGAGAGCGTGGAGGGTGGCCGATTCGTAGCGGTGGGGTCTCGGAGCACCAGGGTTTCTTCGCCCGCTGCGCTCGTGTGCGGTCGCCATATGTAGTGGAAGGGGGCGGGAGCAGAGGCAGGGAGGCGGGAGCGGGCTGAGTCAGGGGCGGGGCCGCAGGGGCAGCAGCGGCGGGAACAGAGGGAAAAAGCAACTACGGACAATACAGCGTGGGAAAAATAAACAGTAATGCAGTCAGCAAAAGGCGAGAAAAACAGTGAGTAATAAGCAAAACGCGGAAACACTGGGGAATACCGGAGGGCACCCAAAGCTAAACCTGAGGCGCAGGGACGGGCTGCTGGCTCGAACCCTGCTTGGGAGACGGTCTCAGAGCTAGCACAGTCGGCAGTGAGGCGGAGAGTGCTGGCCTTGGCCATGGCCTTGGAACCATTAAACTTATTGATCTGATTGCATGCCATGGTAGGGATCTGTAGCCCTTCCTGAGTTTCCCATTTTCTCTATGCTTTCTGATACAATTTACCAGCTGCTCGAACTCAAAAAAGGGAGGGCCAGCCACTGATCGAATTATGGTGTTTAGGGTCTAATAGTTGCCCAACTAATTCACTGGTCTCATGTTAGAAATGGGATCTCTAGTTGGCAAGGGCTTGCACCTTTGTCCAAGTAGGGACCCTTCTTCCTAGTCAGGGTAAGGGAGTTACACTCCTAAAATAACCCCTGCTCACCCCCTTGGTAGCTTGGCACGAGCAGTCAGGCTTATTCTAGAGGCAGTGTGTAAAGCATTTGCACATAACCAACAGTAATACAGTGTAAGCACTACAAACGGACACCACACCAGTTTAGAAAAATAACCAATATTTTTATATACTCAAGACAAGACCAATTACGACAAAAATCCACAATACTATACTTTAAAAATGAATGCTTGATAAGGTAACTTCTTCTTTGCAGGAATAGTTCAAAACAAAGTTCGTACGAGTCGGTAGCTCCGTCCGAGCCTACCGCGATGCTGAAAACCACAGAGTCCAACAGTTCCAGCCGACCACGTCGATACGGGCCAGCAGAGTCGTGAACAGACTCCGGTCACAGTACCTTTCGTTGTGGCTGGTACGGAGTGTACGAGCCGGTCGGCGTTCGTCGCGGTTGCGGTGCAAGACGGAGCGATGCAAGGTGCGGTGTCCCTCGATGCGGTGCAGGCAGCGGCTCGATGAGCGTCGTGGAGACGGAGTCGGTGAGTCCAAGGCGTGCGGTGCAGGGCGAGACGGTGCACGATGCGGTGCTGGCAGGTTGCGATGCAGGCGACCAAGCCAGAGTGCAGGAGCTGGCGTCGGACAGTGATGCGAGTCGGAGCGGTGCGTCGCAAACGTACGAGCGGTGCCCCAAATGCGATGCGGTCACGACTGTTGAGCCAGTTGCAGCGTCCGCGTCGGTCGGGTCCGGCTGGTTCAGTGAAGCGATGCGATGCGAACTGCGGTGCCCACAGGTCACGGTGCAAGCAGCGGCTCGGTGTTGGCGGCGTCGGACGTCGCCCACGGTGAGCCCAGGGTTGCGACGCGAAGCGGGGCGATGCGGTCTGCGGTGCAAACAGGTCACCGGCCAGGGATGGATTCGGTTGACGGAGTCGGTTGCAGTTCCCTTCCTCTGTGGCAACTGAAACAGCGTTCCAGAAGCGGTACCCAGAGGCTTGTGAAGTCTTTGTAGTCCCTGAGACTTCATAACAGGAGGCCAGCTCGGTTCCAGGCCCTTGGAGATACTCAGCACAAGTTTGTAGAAAGTTCAGTCCTTTCACTGCCCAAGGCAGAAGCAGCAGCTGCAGTCCAACCCAACAAAGCTACAACACAGCAAAGGGGCAGTACTCCTCCTGGCAGCTCTTCCAGCTCTTCATCTTGGCAGGTTCCTTGATTCCAGCGAGATCTAAATTCATGGGGTCATTATTTGTATCCCAAATTCCTTTGTTCTCTGAAGGCAGAGAGGCCTTTGCCTAGTCCAAACCAGTTCTGGAGCACTTTGTTGACAAGTCTCCATCCCTTCTTTCAGTGAGTAGGCCAGGGACATCAGACGCACCCCAGGAGGTGGAGCCAGCATTGTGGAGGAAAGGCACTGTCCTATTCAGGGCCCAGGTGCAACCCCTCCCACCCATCTACATGTAGATCTTGCTATTCAGCCCTGTGCTGACTCACCCTGTCTCCTGGCATCCCCCAGCCCCTGTCACTCACACTTCAGACAAGGAATACACAATCTCGCAGAGGCAGGCTGGGATGGTTAGACAAGAAAATACCCACTTTCTAAAAGTGGTATTTTCAAACACAGAATGTTAAAACCAACTTCACTAAAAGATGCATTTTATCATTCTGAGTCCAGGCATACTAAACTCGAATTTCTACCATGTTCCCGGGGTCAGTTAGGATTATAAGCTGTAATAATCAAAACTGCCCGTTCTGGCCTATGGGGATCAAGTAGCCTTGCAATAGTGAAAAACGAACTAGGCTGTAATTCACTATCAGGACATGCCACACACACCAGGGCATGTCCTACCTTTCACATACAACGCACCCTGCCCACAGGGGTACCTTGGGCCTACCTTAGGGGTGACTAACATGTAGAAAAGGGAAGGTTTAGGGACTTGCAAGTGTGCGCACTTGCCAAGTCGACATGGCAGCCCCAGGCTGCGCACAGGCTCTGCGATGGCAGGCCCGAGTTACACTTTACGGGCTGTTTGCGTGGGTGGCACAATCCAGTGCTGCAGCCCACCAACAGCATTTGGTCTATAGGCCCTGGCACTCACAGTGCACTTTACAAGGGACTGACACATAAACCAAATAGGGCAATCATAGAAACGCCAATCCATAACACATTTTATACAGGAGCACTTGCACTTTCCCACTGGACAGCAGTGAGGAAAGTGCACAGAATCATTACACCAGCAAAAACAGAGTCAACACCGGGAGGTCAGAAAGCAAAAAGTCAGGGGAAACACGCCAAAAGATGCCAAGTCTAACACATGTCCCCTCCAGCTGAAAGTAGGGAGAACTACCCAACCCCATTGGAGTTCTCTTCACTAAGGCGGAAGAACCTGGACAGACCATCTGCGTTGGCGTGCTCTGTACCAGGACGGTGTTCCACCGTAAAGTCCATTCCCTGTAGGGAGATGGACCACCTCAGCAGTTTTGGATTCTCACCCCTCATTTGCATCAACCATCTGAGGGGCCTGTGGTCTGTCTGAACCCGGAAGTGAGTCCCAAACAGGTATGGTCTCAACTTCTTCAGCGCCCAGACCACAGCAAAAGCTTCCCTTTCTATGGCACTCCACCTCTGTTCCCCGGGAAGTAGTCTCCTGCTAAGGAAGACTACAGGCTGATCCAGGCCCTCTTCGTTCAGTTGTGAGAGCACCGCTCCCACACCATGCTCTGAAGCGTCAGTCTGCACGACAAATTCCTTGGAGAAGTCAGGTGCCTTGAGCACGGGCGCCGTGCACATGGCTGCCTTCAGGGCATCAAAAGCTTTCTGGCAGGACTCAGTCCAGATCACTTTCCTGGGCTGCTTCTTAGAAGTCAGCTCTGTTAAGGAGGCAACGATGGTGCCATAGCCCTTAACAAATCTCCTATAGTAGCCGGTGAGACCTAAGAAGGCTCTCACCTCCGTCTGGGTCTTGGGGGGCTCCCAAGCCAGAATGGTGTCAATCTAGGGTTGTAGGGGCGCCACCTGGCCGCTTCCTACCTGGTGTCCCAAGTACACCACAGAACCCTGCCCGATCTGGCACTTACTGGCCTTGATCGTGAGGCCTGCACCTTGCAGAGCCCTCAACACTTTCTCAAGGTGCTGTAAATGTTCTTCCCAGCTGGAACTGAACACAGCAATGTCATCCAGGTAGGTGGCACTGAAATCCTCCAGCCCAGCCAACACCTGATTGACCAACCTCTGAAAGGTGGCAGGGGCATTCTTCAACCCAAAGGGCATCACCCGGAATTGGTAATGACCTTCTGGGGTTGAGAATGCTGATCTCTCCTTGGCCCCATTGGTTAAGGCAATCTGCCAGTACCCGGACATCAAATCAAACGTGCTGAGGAACCGGGCAGCTCCCAACCGATCAATGAGCTCATCAGCTCTGGGGATGGGGTGCGCGTCAGTCCTGGTGACGGCGTTGAGCCCACGGTAGTCCACACAAAACCGGAGTTCTGGAGTGGCACCGGGTGCAGCAGCCTTTGAGACCAAGACCACTGGGCTGGCCCAAGGACTGTGGGAGGGCTCAATCACCTCTAACGCCAATATCTTAGAGACCTCCTCCTTGATGCTGGCTCTGACCCGGTCAGTCAACCTGTAAATCTTGTGCTTCACAGGAGGGCTGTCACCAGTGTCCATGTCATGGGTACACCAGTGAGTAACACCGGGGGTCAGAGAGAACAGTGGGGCAAACTGTCCCAACAACTGGTGACAGTCCCCCTGCTGCTCCTGAGTCAGAGTAGGGGAGAGGATCACACCTTCTACTGACCCATCATGCTCCTTGGTAGACAGGAGGTCAGGGAGAGGCTCACTCTCCTCTTCCACCCCATCATCTGTTGCCAAGAGCATACTCACTTCGGACCTCTCGAAGTGGGGCTTGAGGCGGTTCACGTGAAGGACCCTCAAAGGGTTCCTTGGAGCTTGCAAATCCACCAGGTAGGTGACGTCACTTTTGCGCTCCTTTACCTCATATGGCCCAGTCCATTTGTCCTGCAAGGCACAAGGTGCCACTGGGGCCATGACCCACACTTTTTGCCCAGGTTGAAGTTCGACCAGAGTGGCATTCTGGTCATACCATCTCTTCATTTCTTCCTGGCTTGCTTCTAGGTTCGCCTGAGCGAGTTTCCTGAAGCGGGCAGTTTGGTTTCTAAAGGCCAGCATGTAGCTAAATACATCCTGGGGAGTTTTCCTGGGAGCCGCCTCCCAGCCTTCCTTTACCAAACTCAGAGGTCCTCTGACAGGGTGGCCATACAGGAGCTCAAAGGGGCTGTACCCAAGAGACTTCTGAGGCACCTCCCTGTTTGCAAAGAGTAGGCATGGCAAGAGGACGTCCCACTTACGCCTCATGGGTTCTGTTAGATCCTTGATCATGCCTTTCAAGGTCTGGTTGAATCTCTCCACCAGACCGTTTCCTTGTGGGTGGTAAGGAGTGGTGAACTTGTAGGTTACACCACACTCCTTCCACAGGGATGTCATATACTTGGATATGAAATTGGTCCCCCTATCAGAAACCACCTCTCTGGGGAATCCCACACGGGAAAAGATCCCCATTAACGGCCGGCCCACCACTGGCGCCGTCGTTGTCCTGAGAGGGATTGCCTCCGGGTACCAGGTGGCATGGTCCACCAAAACCAGGATGTACCTGTTGCCCATGGCTGTCTTGGGGTCCAGTGGCCCCACAATATCCATCCCTACCCTTTCAAAGGGTGTTCCAACAACAGGAAAAGGTTGGAGAGGAGCTTTGACCTTCCTCCCACTCTTACCACTTGCCTGGCAAGTTTGGCAAGACCTACAGTGTGCATCTGACTGCCTTCGCATTTGGGGCCAAAAGAAGTGGGTGACAAGCCTGTCAAAGGTCTTGTCCTGCCCCAAATGTCCTGCCAAAGGCACGTCATGAGCCAGACCCAGTAGGAAGGTCCTGAAGCGCTGGGGTACCACCAGCACACGGGCTGACCCAGGCTCAGCAACCTTAGGCTCACTGTATAGGAGACCACTCTCCCAGTAGATCAGATGTGACCCGGACTGATTACCAGCTGCTTGGTCTGCAGCCTGCCGCCGCAGACCCTCCAGAGTAGGGCACTCGTTCTGCTCCCTGCAGAACTCCTCCCTGGTGGGACCCCCTCTTGCTGCCAATGGGTCAGCTCAGAGATGTCTCCCAGTTCGGCTACCTGCTCCCCTGTAGGCACCGGGCGTCTCCCTCGAGGTCCGCCTCCTCCCGGTCCGTGGGAACTTCGGGGGCCGGTTTCCGCGCCCCTGCCCTTTCTCTTGGCAGGGACTTGGGCCACTGTTCCAGGCTCCAAGTCCTCTTGATCACCCTTTTGGCTGCCATTGACCGAGTAGACACGCATGCCCACTCTGGCAACCCAAGCATCTCCAAGTGAGACCTGAGCTCAACCTCCTTCCATAAGGACTGCTCCAGGTTGTTTCCTAGCAGACAATCTACAGGCATGGTAGGGCTCACAACCACCCTCAAGGGACCTGAGTCCCCCCCATTCAAAGGGAACCTGCGCCACCATACATTGGCGCTCTGAGTTGTCTACAGCAACTACTTGGTGGAATGCCCCGGGACTACTTGCTTCTCAGACACCAGGTGACACCGGACTGAGGTCACACTGGCTCCAGTGTCTCTGAGAGCCTCTACCCTGTTCCCATTGATGGTCACTCAGGTGCTATATTTCTTTGTGTTAGGGGGCACCTGGTTTCCTGGGACCATCTCACTGTTCCCTAGTGAGACAAGGGTCATTTCTGCGGGATCCCCACCCTCCTGTGGGCACCCCTCCTCCCCAAGCGCTACACTAGCCAACACTTTGGACTGTCCACCGGTGGGTGGCTGTGTCCCCTTTGGGCATTTGGGGTCCCCCTTAAAGTGACCTACCTGGTCACATGCATAACACTTGCGGGGGCCGGTCTCAACAGGCTTCCCTGTAGAGACCCCTTTCTTCTTATCACCGGGGGCTGGGAACCTTTACCCTGGGTACTAGTTTGGGGCCCTTTAGAGAACTCCTGTGCTTTACCCTTGTCCCCCCACCTTTCTGCTGGGGACCATGCCCACCTTTGGCTGAGTCTCCCCAAACGCTTTCTTGTGGACCCTGGTACTGACCCAGCGGTCCGCTTCCATAGCAAGCTTCCTGGGGTCAGTTAGCTTACTATCAACTAGGTGCTGGGGCAGATCTGCAAAACATAGACTAGACAAGTGCTCCCATGCAATCAAGTTGTAGAGCCCCTGAAAATCTGTTACGCCACTGCCCTTCACCCAACCATCCAGCAACCTGCAGAACACATCCACACATTCCAACCAAGTGTTGGCATCAGACTTCTTACTGGACCTGAACTGATCCCTGTACTTTTCAGGAGTAAGACCATACTTAGTGAGAAGGGCATCCTTCATGTCAGCATAGGTGAGGTGATACCCCTTACCCAAAGCTATCAGAGCATCCCTTGCTTCTTCAGGGAAAAATGGCCACAATCCTGCTTTCCAATTCTCCTCAGGGACCCCATTCATGTGTATGGCTGCCTCATAATCCTGAAACCACCTTTGTATGTCATCCCCCTTCTTGAACTCCTTGCCTACATTCTTGGGAATGTGCACAATCCTGTCTGCCTTTCTGGACGAATTGCTGCCACCATCTGAGCCTGACTTACTCCTAAGTTCTAGCTCCTTCAGTTCTCTCTCATGCTCTAAGAGCATCTTCTTCTCCTCCATGGCCAATCTCTTCTCCTCCCGCTCACTCTCCAGCCTGAGCTTCTGCAGCTCAAACTGCCTTGCCTCCCGCCTGTCCTCCAGCTCCTCTGGGGACAGACTGCTGCTGCCTGACCTGGCGGGTCCCCCCTACCCAAAAGCATATCCACCCTGGAAATAGGCTCCTCCACCTCCTCACTGAGATTACCAGGCTGCCCATTGGCATGTCTGGCTGCTACCCAGGCCCTCAGCGCCTTCTGTAGCTCCTCCTTCCTTGTGAGGCCTTTAATTTGGACTTTCAGGTTTTTACAAATTGCTCTTAGTTCCTTTACGGCGTAGGTTTCCAACCTATCCTCCTCAAAGATAACTTCCAGAGATGCAACGGATGATGCAGCTGTGTCAGGCATGACAAAAGTAGTGAGTTGAAAACTGGCAAGATCAAAAATAGGGCAAAAGAAAAAGAACCAGTATGTGGTACATAATGGTCTGCGATATGGTAGTAGTGCACACCAATCACTGTAAGTCAAGTGCAAACACAAGTCCTATCCTCACCGCTGACCACCAATGTTAGAAATGGGATCTCTAGTTGGCAAGGGCTTGCACCTTTGTCCAAGTAGGGACCCTTCTTCCTAGTCAGGGTAAGGGAGTTACACTCCTAAAATAACCCCTGCTCACCCCCTTGGTAGCTTGGCACGAGCAGTCAGGCTTATTATAGAGGCAGTGTGTAAAGCATTTGCACATAACCAACAGTAATACAGTGTAAGCACTACAAACGGACACCACACCAGTTTAGAAAAATAACCAATATTTTTATATACTCAAGACAAGACCAATTACGACAAAAATCCACAATACTATACTTTAAAAATGAATGCTTGATAAGGTAACTTCTTCTTTGCAGGAATAGTTCAAAACAAAGTTCGTACGAGTTGGTAGCTCCGTCCGAGCCTACCGCGATGCTGAAAACCCCAGAGTCTAACAGTTCCAGCCGACCACGTCGATACGGGCCAGCAGAGTCTTGAACAGACTCGGTCACAGTACCTTTCTCGTTGTGGCTGGTACGGAGTGTACGAGCCGGTCGGCGTTCGTCGCGGTTGCGGTGCAAGACGGAGCGATGCAAGGTGCGGTGTCCCTCGATGCGGTGCAGGCAGCGGCTCGATGAGCGTCGTGCAGACGGAGTTGGTGAGTCCAAGGCGTGCGGTGCAGGGCGAGACGGTGCACGATGCGGTGCTGGCAGGTTGCGAAGCAGGCGACCAAGCCTGAGTGCGGGAGCTGGCGTCGGACAGCGGTGCGAGTCGGAGCGGTGCGTCGCAAACGTGCGAGCGGTGCCCCAAATGCGATGCGGTCACGACTGTTGAGCCAGTTGCAGCGTCCGCGTCGGTCGGGTCCGGCTGGTTCAGTGAAGCGATGCGAACTGCGGTGCCCACAGGTCACGGTGCAAGCAGCGGCTCGGTGTTGGCGGCGTCGGACGTCGCCCACGGTGAGCCCAGGGTTGCGACGCGAAGCGGGGCGATGCGGTCTGCGGTGCAAACAGGTCACCGGCCAGGGATGGATTCGGTTGACGGAGTCGGTTGCGGTTCCCTTCCTCTGTGGCAACTGAAACAGCGTTCCAGAAGCGGTACCCGGAGGCTTGTGAAGTCTTTGTAGTCCCTGAGACTTCGTAACAGGAGGCCAGCTCGGTTCCAGGCCCTTGGAGATACTCAGCACAAGTTTGTAGAAAGTTCAGTCCTTTCACTGCCCAAGGCAGAAGCAGCAGCTGCAGGCCAACCCAACAAAGCTACAACACAGCAAAGGGGCAGTACTCCTCCTGGCAGCTCTTCCAGCTCTTCGTCTTGGCAGGTTCCTTGATTCCAGCGAGATCTAAATTCATGGGGTCAGGGCCCCAATATTTATATCCCAAATTCCTTTGTTCTCTGAAGGCAGAGAGGCCTTTGCCTAGTCCAAACCAGTTCTGGAGCACTTTGTTGACAAGTCTCCGTCCCTTCTTTCAGTGAGTAGGCCAGGGACATCAGACGCACCACTGGAGGTGGAGCCAGCATTGTGGAGGGAAGGCACTGTCCTATTCAGGGCCCAGGTGCAACCCCTCCCACCCATCTACATGTAGATCTTGCTATTCAGCCCTGTGCTGACTCACCCTGTCTCCTGGCATCCCCCAGCCCCTGTCACTCACACTCCAGACAAGGAATACACAACCTCGCAGAGGCAGGCTGGGATGGTTAGACAAGAAAATACCCACTTTCTAAAAGTGGTATTTTCAAACACAGAATGTTAAAACCAACTTCACTAAAAGATGCATTTTATCATTCTGAGTCCAGGCATACTAAACTCGAATTTCTACCATGTTCCCAGGGTCAGTTAGGATTATAAACTGTAATACTCAAAACTGCCTGTTCTGGCCTATGGGGAACAGGTAGCCTTGCAATAGTGAAAAACGAACTAGGCTGTAATTCACTATCAGGACATGCCACACACACCAGGGCTTGTCCTACCTTTCGCATACAACGCACCCTGCCCACAGGGGTACCTTGGGCCTACCTTAGGGGTGACTAACATGTAGAAAAGGGAAGGTTTAGGGACTTGCAAGTGTGCGTACTTGCCAAGTCGACATGGCAGCCCCAGGCTGCGCACAGGCTCTGCGATGGCAGGCCCGAGTTACACTTTACGGGCTGTTTGCGTGGGTGGCACAATCCAAGCTGGAATGGCATGGTGAGCAAAAAAACGATGGATTTAGGCCCTGATCTCTGTACTGGGGTGAATGTATGACATTGTTCTGCATTCTGTCCATCAACTGTTGTTTTTGCATTTGTCACCCCGAGTGGGACGGGTATGCCCAGACGTGGGTCCCGTGCTCTCCATGCCACTGGAATCAAGCTATCCTGGCTGAAGAGGCATGAAACCCCGAAACCGGTCCTAGGATGCTTGTTTCCAGTCCAGGGAGGACCTGGCTTGGCAGTTCGGGCTGGACTGTTCCCATGAGGCACAGGGTCAAGACTGATTTGCATATGGCTGGGTTCAAGCTGGAATGGCATGGTGAGCAAAAAACGATGGATTTAGGCCCTGATCTCTGTACTGGGGTGAATGTATGACATTGTTCTGCATTCTGTCCATCAACTGTTGTTTTTGCATTTGTCACCCCGAGTGGGACGGGTATGCCCAGACGTGGGTCCCGTGCTCTCCATGCCACTGGAATCAAGCTATCCTGGCTGAAGAGGGGTGAAACCCCGAAACCGGTCCTAGGATGCTTGTTTCCAGTCCAGGGAGGACCTGGCTTGGCAGTTCGGGCTGGACTGTTCCCATGAGGCACAGGGTCAAGACTGATTTGCATATGGCTGAGTTCAAGCTGGAATGGCATGGTGAGCAAAAAAACGATGGATTTAGGCCCTGATCTCTGTACTGGGGTGAATGTATGACATTGTTCTGCATTCTGTCCATCAACTGTTGTTTTTGCATTTGTCACCCCGAGTGGGACGGGTATGCCCAGACGTGGGTCCCGTGCTCTCCATGCCACTGGAATCAAGCTATCCTGGCTGAAGAGGGGTGAAACCCCGAAACCGGTCCTAGGATGCTTGTTTCCAGTCCAGGGTGGACCTGGCTTGGCAGTTCGGGCTGGCCTGTTCCCATGAGGCACAGGGTCAAGACTGATTTGCATATGGCTGGGTTCAAGTTGGAATGGCATGGTGAGCAAAAAAACGATGGATTTAGGCCCTGATCTCTGTACTGGGGTGAATGTATGACATTGTTCTGCATTCTGTCCATCAACTGTTGTTTTTGCATTTGTCACCCCGAGTGGGACGGGTATGCCCAGACGTGGGTCCCGTGCTCTCCATCAATCAATCAATCACAGAATTTGTAGAGCGCACTACTTACCCGCGAGGGTCTCAAGGCGCTGGGGAGAGGGAAGGGGGGGGGTGCTGCTACTGGTCGAACAGCCAGGTCTTGAGTAGCCTCCTGAAGGTCAGCAGGTCTTGGGTCTGTCGTAGGCTTAGTGGAAGGGTGTTCCAGGTCTTGGCGGCGAGGTGTGAGAAGGATCTGCCGCCGGTGGTTGTTCTTCGAATGCGAGGGACGGTGGCGAGGGAGAGGTCAGCGGAGCGGAGCTGGCGGTTGGGGACGTAGAAGAAGAGTCGTCTGATAAGGTAGGCTGGGCCAGTTTTGTGGAGTGCCTTGTGTGCGTGGATGAGGAGTTTGAAGGTGATCCTCCTGTCGACGGGGAGCCAGTGCAGGTTCCTCAAGTGGGGGGTGATGTGGCTGTGGCGTGGTACGTCGAGGATCAGGCGTGCAGAGGTGTTTTGTATGCGTTGCAGTCGCTTGATGAGCTTGGCTCCCGCGTAGAGGGCGTTCCCATAGTCAAGTCTGCTACTGACGAGGGCCTGGGTGACTGTTCTTCTTGTGTCTGTCGGGATCCATGCCACTGGAATCAAGCTATCCTGGCTGAAGAGGGGTGAAACCCCGAAACCGGTCCTAGGATGCTTGTTTCCAGTCCAGGGAGGACCTGGCTTGGCAGTTCGGGCTGGACTGTTCCCATGAGGCATAGGGTCAAGACTGATTTGCATATGGCTGGGTTCAAGCTGGAATGGCATGGTGAGCAAAAAAACGATGGATTTAGGCCCTGATCTCTGTACTGGGGTGAATGTATGACATTGTTCTGCATTCTGTCCATCAACTGTTGTTTTTGCAGCCCAACAGCATTTGGTCTATAGGCCCTGGCACTCACAGTGCACTTTACAAGGGACTGACACAAAAACCAAATAGGCCAATCATGGAAACGCCAATCCATAACACATTTTATACAGGAGCACTTGCACTTTCCCACTGGACAGCAGTGAGGAAAGTGCGCAGAATCATTACACCAGCAAAAACAGAGTCAACACCGGGAGGTCAGAAAGCAAAAAGTCAGGGGAAACACGCCAAAAGATGCCAAGTCTAACATCTCATTAATATGCATAATATTAAGTTCCTGGAGAAAATATGTTCAATACACGGCTCTATTTCAGTCCAGGTTTTCCAATCCCCAATTAGAAAGTCCCCTATTTTAGTAAAACCCTGACTTCTCCATTTGACTGTAACTGCCGGATCTAGCAATGGATCTTGGCCAATATATATGTCAGAGAGCAAAGTTTCTCTGTTAATATTGGGGATTGCATAATGACTAAAAAGCTGTTTTCTTTTGCTTAATACTCCATTGTAGAATGTTGTATCTGACTTTTTTGGGAATTTTTGTTAGATGCATAAGATCCTTGATTACGTATTCTTTGTGGATTAGATCTATAAAAATGTATCATATCTGTTAACATTTAATACATTAATTGTTCTGTACATGGTATGTGCAAACTTTGCAAAGTAGTATTCTCGCAGGTCAGAGAGAGCTAGTCCCCCTTCTGCAACGGGTCTATAAAGTGCATCCATAGCAAGTCTTGAAACCTTATTTGCCCAAATAAAAGTAGAAAACAGGCCTTGCACATCCTTAAAAAATTTCATTTGGACCGCATTTGGAATAGCTAAAAAGAGAGAGTTGCATAATGGTAAGATCATAATGCGGATTATGGCTACTTGACCTGGTATTGATATAGGAAGATCTTTCCATTTTATCAGTTTGTCTTTTATCTTATTATAAAGAGGGATATAGTTTAAGGCATAAAGTACCATTAATATTCTCCGTAACATAAATGCCTAGGTACCTCTTGGGCTGAGTATTAACCAACGGAATCAATTCTGCTAATAAAGAGTCAGATGTACAGATGCAGAGCAATATCTCTGTGTTAGATTTATTTATTCTGATTTATTTATTCTGTATCCCCGATAGATTGAAATTCCTGACATATACTAAATATTTGATTTTGGACTTCAATGTTGGGTTTTAAAAAGAGGGCAATATCATCAGCATAGAGCTTGATGTTTGTCATATCCAGCATTGGAGATGTTAAACTACTAATTGAGCGAATGGCTATGGCAAGGGGCTCTATACAGCACTCAAAAAGTAGAGGAGATAGAGGGCAGCCTTGCCTCGTCCCTCTAACAACTCTGCAATTGCTAACCTTATTGGCATTTACAATTATTTGAGCCATAGCCCCCTCATAGAATTTAGAGATTATGGCAATCAGCTCAGAGGAGAATCCAAATTCAGCAAATATATAAAACAGACTTATCCCAGCCTTTTCAGCATCAAGTAGCATAATTTGAGTCGGGATTTTGTATTGAGTAAAACAGTCCACGGGCTCAACTAAAAAAGTCGTATTAAAAGATAGTTGTCGGCCTGCGACAAATCCGCACTGGTCTTTATGTATAATTGACGCTACGCAGCTGCTCATTCTATTTGCTAATAGGTTGGCAATGATTTTATAATCTGTATTTAAGAGACTAATAAGTCGATAAGAGTTTACATCCTCTTTATCTTAGTTTTTTTGTCAGGAAACTACCACAGCCGTTCGGAAGGAAGATGGTATCTCTCCCCCTTGTAGAATATATTTCGCTAACAAAACTAGTTCCTGATTTAAATTTACACTAAATGTATTTTTAAATGCTGCCGGGAGGCCGTCCTCCCCACATGCTTTACCATTAGCCATGGATTGAACAACCACATCAAATTCTTGTAATGCAACAATTGCAGTCATGCTTGTGCTTTGATTTAGTTGTAATTTTGAAATTTGCAATCCATTAAAAAATGATTTTAGTTTCAGACTATTCGCCTTCTGTCTAACTGAATAAATGGTTTCATTGTGTTCTAAAAACACCTTTAGTATTTGCTCTTCATTTGTATTGTGGATTTTTATAATTTTGTTGGTCAACGCATGGACCCTGTTCTGGGCCTTTTTATCTTTTATTTGCCAGGCTAAGTATTTACCCGCGAATTCACTCTCTTCATAAACTCTCGAGATAGGCGAAATTGGCCATATATGCTTTAGTATAGTAGCAATTTTGCATGGCCTGATGAGCTGACTCTAAAGCAGTTTTATTTTGATTGCTTTTTTCCCTTAGATAGTGTTCGTTATAATGCTTAACTTCAGCTTCAAGATCTACTCTCTCTGTATTTTGAGCATGTCTAATTGCAATCTGTTTAGATGGTATAACTCCACGAATTGTAGATTTAAAGGCCTCCCACACTTTTTCTACTGTGGCCGTATTTCTGTTTATCTGAAAAACTTTCAATCTCCCTTTGAATTTCCAAACACCAATCTTCATCTTCTAACTGAACTCTGTTAAATGTCCATTTAGGGTTTTTCTTGTCCCTCCCATGTCTGGACAGTTCAAGATTTACTAAAGCATGATCTGAGAAGCTGTTTTGTGCATACGTACAATTGACCATATTTAAACTCCTAGAGATTAAAAAATAGTCCAGTTTGGCGGCAGTTTTATATTTGGCTGAAAAGCACGAATATTCTTTTTTTGTAGGAAATCTTGCCCGCCAGCTATCCATCAGATTAAATTTTTCCATACATTCCGTTAAAACCTCACCTGTACGTGGTTTATTTTGTTTTTGTACCCCGGAAGTTGAACCCTTGGTCAGGCTTAACTTAAAGGCAATGTGTAAAGTATTTATGCAGCACCTAAACAGTAATAAAGTGAAAACACAACAGAAGAAATATCACACCAATTAAGAAAAATAGAGTACATTTTAATAAATTATTTGAAACCAAAACAACAAAAATCCAATCAGTAGAACCGGAGTTATGCATTTTTCAATTTTGAAGTGTAAAATAGCACCTAAAACATCAGCGGACATCTAGTCACGCAAGACTGGGGCTTGGTCTCTGCTTACATTCGGACTTAAAAGTATTTCTGAAGGAAAATGTCTGAGCAGGTAAAGTTCATCGGGGCAAGGCAGCTGGCACTGTCTGAGGAGGAGACATAGCTGTAAGGCAGCCTTTGAACAGCATTTGTTGCTGCAGAGATGTTCAACTGGTCAGCCTTAGGGTGGTCTTCCCACAAATCTTTTTCCTGCTTGCCTCCAGATTTGCTGAGTTCATTTTGTTGACCTTAGGACTGTGAGCACTTTATCACTGCCAACCAGTGCTAAAGTGTAGGTGCTTCTCCCTAAAACATGGCTTGATTGATTTATTCAAAATTGCATATTTGGTTTATCTATAAGTCCCTAGTAGAGTGCACTATATGTGCCCAGGACCTGTAAATTAAATGCTACTAGTGGACCTGCAGCACTGATTGTGTCATCCACACATGTAGCACTTTAAACGTGTCTCAGGCCTGCCACTGCAGAGCCTGTGTGTGCAGTTCACACTGCCATGTCGAAAAGGTAGGGCTTGTACTTTTACGTTTTGCATGTCCTGGTAGTGAAAAACACCCTAATTCATTTTTCACTACTGCGAGGCCTACCCCTCTCATAAGTTAACATCAGGAATTCCTTATTACACCTATAAGTTGAAATTCCTGATTGAGAAGGAATAGATCTGTCATTATTCATATCATTGGAATGGTGATGATAAATCCTCCTCTTTACTAGTAAAGTTTAATTTATTGTTACCCTTTAAAAATGCAATTTTTAGAAAGATGGCATTTTTCTGCTCTTAGCTCTGTGTGTCTGCAGCCTGTCTACAATGCATATTTGAGATAGGTGACAGTGGACTTTGTGTATTCCCCCTAGACAGCCACACAAAAAGGGAGGTTAGGTGTGACTAAGGGCCTGATTACGATGGCGGTGGTCCCACCGACATCGGCCCCTGCAGGTTTCGGCTGCGGTATTACGATGCAGTGGGCGGAGGCATCTGGAGGAGGGACCGTCAGCCTCGCATCCGACAGGCTAAAGGAGTCCATCGGACCGTCGGAGGGACAGTAATCCCTACAATAAGGTCCTCCCGCAATGAAAGGGCAGGTGGAAAGTGACTTTGGGGGCCCCTAGCAGGCCCCCCTTCCCACTGGCCCTCCGCTATGAGGTCTGGGGGGCACACACATCCCTGCACCTTGTGGCAGGCACCACGTGGGGCCTGTCACAGGGTGCAGGGATGTTTACAAACATGCCTCTTAGCAGTGAGGCTTGTGCTGTAGCCCTTTTTCGGGCCGCAGAACAAGCCTCAATGCTAAGAGGTATGTTTCCGACTGCCTCCATGGTGGTCAGACTGTAATGTGCCTGTCGGGACTGCTGACTCCCTATCGGCCGGTCCCATTGCCGCAACTATGGCGGTCGGACGCTCATCCATTTGCCATCATAGTCAGCCCCTAAGTGGCCAGCTACATCCTGATGGGTCATCCTGGGCAGACTGGGAGGGAGGAGCTGACACTTACACCTGAAAAGGCTGTGTACTGTCCTCACACAAAGGGCTGCATAACACCCTGGAGTCAGGCTGGAGTCAGAGCTGGGAGGGAGGACCTCTGTGCACTTCAAAGTCCCTCTTTGAAGTCACCCCAACTTCAAATGGACAACTAGGTATAAGTATTGGGTTTCTGACCCCACCAAATCAGTGCAATACTGATGACCTGTGAAGAACTCTGCCAGAAGGAAGAACTGCTGTGCTTCCATAAGAACTGCCACTCTGCTGGTCTGCTGTTCTTGAATAACTGCTTTTCTACCATGCTGCCCTGCTGCCTGCTACCCTCTGCCCTGCTGAGGCAGGACTGAACCCATCTCACTTGAACCCAGAATGACTTCAAGGGCATGTTGGGTTGCCCCCTGTTCTAAGTCTCAGGGACATCAAATACTTTTTATCAGCCTGCAACAGCACCTGCACTTTGCTTGCTGAACGTCTTGCCCTGTCAAGTGGTGTCATTCCAGTCATGGGCCCTCGGAAGTGGGTATAAAATGCTGCAGCTGCTAAAATCAACACATTGATGCAGTTGCGCTGATCAGAACTGACGCACCTCCATCCATGCCGACGCATATCGGCTCCTGCGAGGATATAGTACATTGCTTCAATGACTGGTCAAAGCCATTATGCCACTCAGAACCAGTGCACCTCCATTGACGAGGCATCGCTGCTGCTGTAGGATCAACGACATCACTTCGCCGACTACTCGATATATCACCTCCATTTCCAACGCATCCTCGACTTTGCGCAGCTCAGAATCGAAGCATCACCTCCACCGTAAGGATCGACGATGATGCATCACCTCGTCTGCTCCCTGATTCGTCCTTGACACATTCAAGGAAATTTGCAGTGGGCCAAGGCTGGTCCCTGTATTTAACTGGTGCTCCATGGCGGTAGGCCTGACCTTTTGGATTTACTCTGGTCTAGTGCAACCAGATAGCACCGGTTGGCACTTTAAGCTTTTGAACACAAGGGGGCCGATTCACAGAACTAATCTGAGATAAAATCCTAAACTTACTACTTTTGGTATTCACAAAAGGTATTTAGTAGTAGTAAAGTTAGGACTCCTAACTTTACTACTACTAAACTGAGATTAATCCTAAACTTACTACTTTTGGTATTCACAGAAGGCATTTAGTAGTAGTAAAGTTAGGACTCCTAACTTTACTACTACTAAATGCCTTTTGTGAATACCAAAAGTCGTAAAGTTAGGATTTTCTCTCAGTTTAGTAGTAGTAAAGTTAGGAGTCCTAACTTTACTCCTACTAAATGCCTTCTGTGAATACCAAAAGTAGTAAGTTTAGGATTTTATCTCAGATTAGTTCTGTGAATCGGCCCCTATATTTTGTTTTATTCTTTAAAAATTCATACCTCCGGTTATACTTACTGGATTTTTATCATTTTGGTCTTGACTTTTTCATACACATATACTCTATTTGTCTAACTTGGTGTGGAGTCTTTTTGTGGTGTTGACACTGTGGAACTGTTTGAAGTGTTGCACAAATACTTTACACATTGCATCTAAATTTAAGCCTGTCTGCTCTGTGCCAAGATACCAGAGGGTGAGAACAGGTTAATTTATGGTGTGTATCTGACTTACCCTGATTAGGATTGTGGTTCCTGCTTGGACAGAGTGCATACCTCTGCCAGCAAGAAACCCAATTTCTAACAAAAGAAGAATATAACGGTGGGTCCAGGTCTCCTCTCAGTTATCAGAGCACTTTTTGGCAGAAAATTGTAAAAGTCCCAAGTTTTGGATGTGGTCTATCTGAGCACTGTTAGGACCACTTCTAAGGGCCCAAGCCTGAAAGGGCACCATTTGGAGGGTCAGGTCTCCCTGAGGCTAGGTCCAGGTGTGATTTCAAGATGGTTGGAGCCTTTTCTGTCCCTGAGGCTCTGATCAGGAGGCCAGATAGCTAGCTGTTGGAGTCACTCTGGAAGTCTTGGGTTCAAGCAGGCAAGCATTTCTCGAGCAGCAGGGCATTCCTCTTAGTGCAGCAGGGCAGTTCTCTGAAGTACATAGAAGACCGCAGGCAGCAAGGCAGTACTTTGAGACTCCTTCTGCAGGTCCAGATTTGAACTGAAGACTAGGTCTGCCGCTTCTAATTTTATATCTGGTGCCAGCTTTGTAGTGGAAAAACAGAAGTGTCTGGGATTTCCTGCCTTCCTGCCCTGGACCCAGGCTGCAACTGTAGTCACAACAGCCCAATGTGAAGTAAGTTCTATGTGTATGAGCTGAGGCAGAGACTTTGAAGTGTAAGTTAGGCTATGCACAGCTCTGCCCCCTCATCCTGCTAAGATGGCCCTTCCTGCCAACACTCAATCCCTCTATTGTGTGGTTGTCTAGGAGGAATACATAAAGGCTAACTGCCAACTATACCTAGTCATGTGACCAAGGAAACAGACTGAAGGCACCAAATGGTTAGGACAAGAAAATGGCAACTTTCTAAAAGTGGTATTTTCAGAATTGTGACTTAAAACCCAAGTTGGCCATTAAAGAAGATTTTAAATGAACATTTATTAGACATCAAACATAACATTCCTACCTGCGCCCAAACATGTTATCACTTATTAAATGTAATAAGTGTTATCCTATGGGAGATGTAAGTCTCACATCAGGACATGTAAAACTTAAAAATACATGTCAAAGATGTTAAATACAATGCACCCCACCCTATTGGCTCTTTAGTGCCTACCTTAGGGGTGACATATATATTAAAATGGGAAATTTAGGTGTGGCAAAGAAGATATTTGCCAGGTCGAATTGGCAGATTAAACTGTGCACAGGCTATAATGGCAGGCATGAGACACATTTTAAAAGACTCATTAAGTGGGTGGCATAATAAGTGCTGCAGACCCACTAGTAGCATTTTGTTTACAGGACCTGGGTACATGTAGTATCACTTTACTGGAGACTAATAAGTATATTAAATGTGCCAATTGGGTGTAAGCCAATTTTGCCTGGTTTAAAGGAGAGAGTGCAAGCACTTTAGCACTGATTAGCAGTGGTAAACTGCACAGAGTCCTAAAGCTAACAAAACCAAATTCAGCAGAACAGGAAGGGTGAAGACAAAATGTTTGGCAGAAAGGGTCAAATCCTACATCTGTCTTTCACTTTTCAGGGAAACATGTTGCAGATTGGTGTTTGTGAAATTGTTCTCTGGTACAGCTATCTTAACGGAGGCAGAATTCCAGATGGTTAGGCCACTTTGAGGTCTATCCTTCCCATATATAATGTTAGGAAACACTATATGTCATATATCCATTGATTGGAATTTCTTCTGTGGGCCATGTTACCTGAAAACATCAGACATCATAGGATTTAATAAATGCTAGTCAATTCTTATCAAATTTCTGTTTCAGGCCAGTTATGTTCTATCTTAGCACAGAAATCATCCATTGTGGGTGGTTCATACGGGGTATTAAATCATATAGTTTGGGTGATTGTCTATTGAGGGATTTAATAGTCCTTTGTTTGTATCCATAACTACTTCATTGCTTGCTAGTACAGAAGGTAGCCATCCCCAGCTTGGTTGTACTGCTCACATATGTTATTGCTTTTGTTGCATAGAGCATAGTCTTATTATGCCATGTTCAGACAATGAAGTTTATCCCTTACTTTTTGCCTGTCTTAATTATTTCTATTCGTTGATTACATATTGTTTCAGTCTCCATATCATTCTGAACTTAATCTTTGTCTTTTGGGTTTTGTGGGTTGAGGTTTCCTTTGTCAATAGCTTTAGTGTGGTAAGGTATAGGGGTGAGTGCTGTAACTTTATTACCCCAATTCAATATCAGATGATCTTTGGAGACTAACACTTTTGCCAGTGTTTGTGAAGACCATATAGTTTCAGTGGATTCTCTCTCTAACCTTTTGTTAGACACTAAACATTTCACTGACAGGATATTGTTTGTAGTTAACTTGTCCAGACCACGAAGAGGCCTTATTCGTTTCAGCAGGTTGACCCTTTTAAGGATGTCATTGGTCTCCCTAGAAATTGTTGCTTATTCTGCCCCATGATTTCAGGTCATCTAAGATCTATGAGTTTGGTCACAAAACTTAGAGGGATTGATACATTTGTTCTTGCTGAATCAATCTTTCAGAGGTAAAGGCTTTTCCTTTGTAAATATTCTTTGGGGTTGTTATAGACCAATGGTCGGCAAACACTCATATGTGTTTCTGGCTTCTACTAATGATCCCCACGGAAATTCGATACAAGTTGCTGCTGTGTAGCTTAAATATAACGGGCCTGCCTAAAATGTTTTATTGAATTGTGGTTATTGGCTATCTATTTCCTTTGGGTATACACTGAAAAGGGGAATGTAATTTACAGTACTGAGTTATTGTTCACTTAATCATGTCTAGATGCTTTTATTGCATTGTCCAGAAGTGCCCAGGTTGCAATAAACTATCAATGACTTCAGACCATTTGTTTGTAACTTTTTTTACTTCTTTTGCCATTGTCTGATTTATTCCCCAGACTTTTTAGGTTTTTGTGTGAATGAATCATCCTCCTTGGCTTCATGGCATGTGGTTCGTAAAATACCAGTTCATAAATAATTTCTGATGGTACATGGACTTGACACTCTATAGAAAAATGTTCTGCTGTCTCTTCCTGATCTGTAAAGGAAATGATTTTATGGTTATTATTGATGACAAATTGCTCAGCTGTGTAAATTTTGTTGATTACCTTTACTTTTTTGCAATTTACTAAGACAGTCTCCATCCAGCCCCGGCTCGCGCAGGTAAGATAAGTGGGGCCGGGTGGGGGGGGGGATTTTGACAGACGACAAGGGAAAATTAAATAAATAATTAATTTTCCCTTGTTGTCGTCTGTTCACATCACCCCCACCCAGCCCCACCGGCCCACCACTCTTACCTGCACGAGCCACGACTCTCTCTATCACTGCTGGGACCTTTTCTAGCTTTGATACAGCCGAACAGTTACAAAATTCTATTTCTGTGACTTAGCATTTAAGTGATCTTTCTACCACCTACTCTGTAGTACCCAATCTCTTGTCGCAGGCTACTACATGTGATGCCATTTCTTGTGGTACTGTCTTTTGAGCATCCATTTGAGGTGAGTAGAAAGTTGACTTGGTGGCGGTAATTGCATCGAAGGTCCTGCACATAATTGCCATTAGTGACTGCACAGGTTGCACTGGTGGCATTGCAGCTATTGTAGGCTATTGAGCCTTAAGACTTAACTTCTCATTGGGAGGATTGCTGATAGGAGAGAGTGAGCAGAAAAACAAGGGGTGACACCCATGTCCACCATAATCATCTCATCTTCATGATTAAGAATGAGTTTATCTGCAGGGTATTTTCTAATTCCAATGTTGTGTAGTTCCTATATATCCTATACAGGATCTGAGCATTTGGATAACATAAACTGTGGGTTTGGTGGCAGACTGATTCCGCGCACCCCCACCGTATACGTTAGCCTGTCTGTATTAGCTAGCTCACAGTGCCACTAGAGTCTCCTCTTATCGGGGAGAGAATAGTTCTTGGCAACCTCAGAACATGACAACCCTGATCCCCCAGGATAGTGGGAACAATATACTACCTTTCGCTCAGTCACTCGTGCTCACTTAGTTTGTCTCAGAGATACACAGAATAACCATACTGGGCATTTGTCAATAAGGATTTATTGAACAGTTGTTATTCTAGTGTAGAATATATGAGCTGCAACAACCATTAGACAGTAGCAGAGATATATGATTAGCAATGTTACAAAAGTAAAGGGATGGTATAGGTCTACCATCTTGCAGAAATCAGGAATATATACATGTACCTAAAACATATGATAAAAAGTGCGTACTCCTACGAAGTCTTCCTAACTAGATGTACTTAAATGTACCTAGCATCTGTGTAGGTGTTATGCCAAGAATCCCTCTAGGATCTAGTCCACCCCATTACCTGAGAGTTTAGAGAATGTGGGACCCCGTCCTGGTCTCGAGTTGGACACCCCGCGAGGGATGTTAGACCACTGCTAGCTGGAGCGTCTGCATGCAGGAACCGCAGCGTCTCTGGTCAGTGTGTCAGCCAGGAAGTCACGGTCTCCTCTATCTTCCTAAGCAAGATGTTCTATATATATACCCATAGGTCTCCCAGGGGTCCTACCTTGCTGTGTTACTGTGTCGGCCTAAAGGATGATGTTGGGCCTGAACTTTATACAGAGATTTTATACAGGAGATGGTAATCCTACTGTTAGTCCTGCTGTGCTTCCAAGAAGCCTCATGCATAATGTATGAGAATCGAACCAGGGAAAAACCTGCGTTCTGAATGCAGTGTCATATCTAGGTAAAAGGTCAGTGCCGAAGAACCGTTATGTATGTAATGTAGGGAAGAATATAGGTGAAAGGTTGCAATGTTACCTGCGCCTAAATAGGGTATCTATATGGAATATAACACCCACTCCTCTTCTGACTGGACGACATATGTAACCTATTTCTGTACTACTAGCATAACTAGATAGCGGTATGCACAAAGTTTATAAAAACATCTTTTTAGCTAAAAAATGTTTAAAAACTTCTAAAAAAAATTCTAGAAACGTAAAAAATGTAAAAAGAAATTTTTTCAAGCCCTAGCTCTAAAAGTGTCCGTATTTATAGTCCGAACCACTATAAGCTTTAAAAGCCATGTATGCCCAAAAAATGGAAGGAATGTCATTTTAGTTTCATAGTTCCAAATTTGAGCTTGTTTAGAAAAGGGCGAATTTCTCCCAGCACATGATGAGCCAAATGAATCAAATGTTAATGTGTCCTGGCTGGTAGACGCAACACTCTGTTGCTTGCTTCCGCAGTAGACGGCCCCTGTAACACCTCGCAGAGTATGTCAATTGAGCACACGCTCAATCCACGCTGTCCGCAGCCGGTGCTAGGGCAGCCTGTGCGACGTCCAAAGCCTGGTGTTCATACCAACAGGTGCAGTTACTACCTGCGGTGGCTCAAGGAATTCGGCCATCAACATTGGAATACGCTGAGGACACTGCAGAACATGTGCCGTTATTGGATCCAGTGCCGCATTCACGTCCGGTTGCACACATGATGGGAGTGTCAAACACAGGTCTAACACGCATTCTTCTCCGCAAAACAGGCATCGGAGGACAGGTAAGATGCAGTCCATCCAGACTGGTAGAAATGACAAGAAACAAGATGCACTTAGTTCTCTTAGGCGAGGTGTGCCCAGATGTTGTACCATATGGTCACGGTATTTACGCTCCTGGAGTGCTTTTTCCATCTCCTTGGTGACTGGGACGTCCATTGCGTAGCAAATAGAAAATAATCAGGATACCTGCTGCTGGAACAGGATGAGCGGAAGTCCTCCAAAGATGCTTCCAAATACGGAGTGTATAAAGTTTGGTATAACTCCAAGTACCGTCTGAAAGGTGCTCAGAAGTCCAGAACCTATGGTCTTAAATAGGTGGACAACGCCTGTCGTATCAGACATGTTAAAGATACGATTTACCATTTCTGCAAAATGGAGAGGGCAGTTTGTATGAATTAGCGCCTGTATCTCTGCCGTAGACCTTGCGATCTGGAGATCAAAAGTCTCTAGAGCTGAGGTTAAGGGCACAGACTTCTGTAGAAGCATGGCTTTCATTCTGCTTAGAGTATCAAACCGTATAACATTCAGTGAAGGCCATAACGGTGCCTCCCTGACTGTATGTGTCGGTGGAACCAATACTTGCATACAACAAGTAACCGTGGAGCTCACGGGTACCAGATATGCGATGCCCGGGAGCATTCCACAGCAGCCTTGACTGTTCAGCATCAAGTAACTCCCATTAGAAAGTAGCCTAAATGCTGCAGTAATCACTGCAGCTGGGGCACCCCTCAGATGACAGGACAAGTTCGCTACAGAACCATTACAAGCCCCGTGCAGCATTATATCCTGACATATGAGTGATCCACTTAAAGTGTTCTCACAGTTTGTACCGCTTAGAAACACTTCTCGATCCCCACTCCGGCATCAACATTTTTATGGTAATTCCCAAGATTCCTTAATGTATTCCTTACCCATTTTTTCATATCTGCCTGCCTGCATTTGTTCAAGGTAATAATGAAACTGAAAAGTAGTGACCGGTAGAGTTATGTGGCCATAGATTAGCCATTACATGGACGGTGATTCTGCCACTGTGAAAGTTAATCTATCCAGTTTTTCGATAAGCAGCATTGTATATTTTGCTCCCTTTGTGCAACTTCTATCTGTTTATCTGTTAGATTGTATTCAGAAAACAGAGACGTGCTGTTGATAAAACGCCAAGGCACATAGCCTGCACGCAAAGACTGCAGCGTCCAGCTTAACAACATAATAGAACGTAATTGAGATTGCCCATGTTGTAATATGGCCAAATCTTGTTCTAGTATGTCTATCGCAGAAGATACAATGTTGCCTAAGGAATATATCCTGGAGGTCAATGTAGTTAACCCATTGTCTACCACTGCTAGAGATTTTTCTAGATTTATACGGTCTATCTCTCGTAGTCTCTCTGTGGCCTCTTGTTGTGATATTTTCCATATTTCATTGTAGACAGCATAATAGAAACATTTCTGACGTGGCTTCCTGGGACCTAGTAAAAAATCCCTGAGATCCACATCCTGTGACAGTAACGATAAGTGTTGTTTCACCTGTGTGAGTGTTGAGGTTTTTAGCCAATCAAGGCACAACTTCCCAACACTGTAGGATGTCACTACCCCTGGATGTTGTCTCTGTACATTACGTGGATCTGGCCTATGGATACTAAACCCTTCAGCTTTACCCATGAATCTTGCCTGACAACTATTAGTGTCTGTGGGCCAAATCAACCATTTTTCCCAATCGGGGTCTGATCTGTTGTATTGTATGATGTCATCTACTGTAATCTCTTACTGTGATGTTATGTTACCCTCGGTGTGTGATGGAGTTGGCAACTGAGGTGTGTTCAAGGCTTTGTTCTTGGCTAGTCCAAGGCAAAACGTCTGTTGCACTGTCTCGTTCAAAAACATGATTTGTTGAGGGATGAGGCATGCTCTAAACAAAGCTTCTGTTCCCTGTACCTGCCATTGCCTAGTACCCCAGACTGATTTTAGGTCTATGGTGTCTTTCCACAAGTCGAAACCTTGTTCGGACAACTGGGCAATAAAGTAGGCAGAGTAAATCTGTTTGGTGTTTGTCAACATATTTTTCTGTGCTGATGTTGGTAGAACCTTATAATAATATGAGGCTGGGTCAGACATATTGAACCCTAAAAAATATGGAAATTTCTGTGTAAATGTTTTTGAACTGCCTTTCGGCGGTGTTGGACAATGTTCCCACTGGTGGTATGTGAACACATTTCTAGGATTTGCAGATTTATGCAGAAAATGATGACCATAATGTTGCTAACAATACATAGTATCGAAATCTGATGTGCCTTCCAATGTTTCACTATTAGAAAACGCAGCAGATTTTTCCAAATCAGATAACATATTATTAACAGTTTCAAAATCCCAATGATCGGAAAATGTACTTGAGGTAATGATATCACTTAATGATATTTTAAATAAATGTGGAATTTTTAAAATTTCAGTCAGACCAAATATATCGAAATCAACCTTGTCCCAAACTATATCATCCGGTATAGGAACTGCTGTAATGTTCACTGATGACAAGTCTCTTTGTTCTCGATGAGATGATTGGTGTGGTTTTAAAAGTAAGTTCACCTTTTGGGCTGCAGAGCTTTGTCGAAGGTATCTTCATTAACAAGCATACTAAAAACTATTACTAAGCCTAGCCAGAAAAGAAAGAAAAGTATCCCGGTGATTGTCCATAGTTCTACCCAAGGTGACACCAGGTGGGTCTTTTTAAGAAAGTTCAGAAAGTCTTTAACTTGCTGCTTGCGTGATTTTTGGGCTGGCATCGTTTTAGGTTCACTTGGATCCAAAGAAAACGTATGAAAGTTTATGAAGTAGCCAGAAGCAGTTCGGTCAATTGTTGGAATTGCATCAGGATTTGTTGAAATCGTACTTTGCTCTTGTCGAGGCACGTTGATGTAGACATCTGTATTTGGTCGAATAGCAATTTGTCTGTCATTTTGAGTTTGATTTTGAAGTTGAACTTCAGGTTCCAGAGGAACGAGTTCCATAGCATTGTTGCATAGTCCTTCATTCCGTGCAGGGCACTCTTCGAACGTGATGAGTCTCTCCATTTGAACATCTTGGATTGTAGCGAGAGGAGGGTGTCTGCTACTTTGGAGTCCACGTGGCCTACTACTCATTATCGGCCACATAGTGTGGTTTGATTAGGTCAATTGAGACAAATCTTTTCTCCTTTTTTCCGGCAAGAGGCGGTAGAAGTACAGTTCTTGTTCCTTCAATTGCTAGGACCGGTACAGGCTTTCTGTATGATGGCCCAAATTCTTTCTTGTCCGCTATTTTCTCTCTGACCAGATCCCCGACTTTTGGGATCAAGACAGGTCTTCCCGTGACTGATTTGACTTCCCCAGTGGTCTGCTTCAGATGGACATTACTTTGTTGTGTCCTGGATTCATTTAGATCCTGTAAAACAGCCAAACGATCATGGATGTCAAAAGGCTTTTCATCCGCCACTGCGCCTTCACAATCAAGATCAGGTACCCACATTCTTGTCCCAAATAGGACCTCACATGGAGTGACTCCCCCTAGAGAACTTCTTGGCATGTAGTTCAAAGCTCGCTGGACTCCATACAGATGTTTTACCCAACTTTCACCCGTGCCTAATACTCTAGCTGTTAAAGATTGCTTTAAGTCCTGGTTTTTTCTCTCCACAACCCAATTTCCCTCGGGATGGTACGGAGATGAGTACCGCAATGCTACACCCAATCCTCGCATGGCCTCCTTGTAAGCCCGAGAGCTAAACGCAGGGCCCTGGTCAGAATGTAATGTGCCAATTGCATATGTCCCTATAAAGACTCACAAATCTTTGATAATAGTTCGAGCATCAGCCGAGCGTTGGGGTCACACCCATAGGAATCTTGAGCAGGAAACCACTGCAACCATGATATACCTGTCAGCCCCATCACATTTTTAAGGGCCGCAATGGTCCAAGTAAACACACGCTAGTTGTTTGTCAGATATTAATAATGGTGTCTGTGCTGGACGTGTTACGGTGGAACCTTTCATCTGCTGGCAGATGCAGCATTTCAAGACATAGGGGCCGATTCCGATTCGGGCCGGAAAACTCTCCGACCGAGCCGGACCCGGAGAGATTTCCGACCGAATCGGACTCTGGCAGTCCGACCGAACGAGTACGATGCGCACGCATGCTATCGGACTCCCATTGAAGTTAATGGGAGCCGGTCATACAACGCGTACGCGGGCTCCCATTGACTCAATGGGTGCGAGGCAAATGAGGGCGCCCCCTACAGCGGGTTCGCGTCGATGCGGTTCGCGCCGCACACACAGGTAGGGGGACCCATGGGTCCCCCCTGTGTGCGACTCGCGTGGCTACGTGTACAGGGGGGTCCGACACGGACCCCCAAAGTCTGGCTCCGACAGCTGTTTCGAGCCGGACGGTGCGTGTCGGTCGGACTGCTCAAGGCGCGCATCGTACTTGCCCGGCCGGGGAACGTCTCCATCGCGCGGTGCGAGTCGAGTCCGAGCGAGTCGGTCGGTGTGGTTCGGACCCGTGAACGAGTCGGTCGGCGATTTCGCATGCGCTCGCATCGTACTCGCTCGGCCGGACGCGCGTTCGAATCGGTCGGAAAAGAGGGCTCCGAATCGGATCCGGTTAAGCCGAATCCGATTCGGTGCGCTACCGGCCGAGATCGGAATCGGCCCCTCAGTCTTTAGTCTGCTTTGTTAATCCAGGCCACCAATAGCGTTGTTTCAACAAAGAAACAGTCGCCGTAAATCCTGCATGTGCAGAACCTATCCCTTCGTGTGCTGCTAGAATTAAACCTAACCTACGATCCATGTTTGGAATTACTCCATCCCCCAATCCAGGAATCTGAGCAAATGGAACGTTATTGGCATCTAACTTGTAGGAGTACTTGAGTGGAAACTTTTTTGGTACTGCTCTGCTGTTTTTGCGTCAAGCATTGATAGCTACCATAATATCACCGTCTATTCTCGTTTTAGAATGAGTGATTGCAGCTACGGAAGCCGTGCGTACAGCCCCCTTTGCGGCTTCATCAGCCAATGAATTCCCTTCAACGTGAATGCCATCACGCTGATGACTCAGTGTATGTATCACGTGAGCTCTTGGTAGTTCGGTTTTCAACTCCACTACCTGTTCCCATAGCTTTTTATGCTTAATTGTGCCAGCTTTTGCATCTTTGAACCCATTTTGAACCCAGTACTGCAAATATTCATTGTAAGACTGCACACAGTAAAAGGAATCGCACACAATTAGTTTGGGGAATTCTCGATTCGTATTTAGTAGTGCCAGTATCAAGGCTTTCAACTCTGCCAGCTGTGCCGTGCAGTCTCCTAGAGATTGCGTTTTTGTGCAACTTGGGTGGAACTTTCCATCCCGCAAGCGACCTTTAACGATTGCCGCGCTATATTGTTTCTCACTTCCTATGGCCGGTTGAGCTGATCCGTCAGTGTAAATTATATATTCATACTGATCTAGAGGCATTATTTCGTTTGGTAGAGGATATTCTAGTTCGTATTGCAGAAATGCCTGTGTCTTTAAATTTGGGTCATACCTGTATTCTACATCTGTTGCAGTGAGAGAATTAGCCCATTGTATCCATCTCGGATGTAAAGCTTTAGCATTAGGAACGCTTGCCTTTGTCGCAGCCTCTAAGGCTGGACCCGGAGTTACTACTATTATTCGTTTTCTCTGAGCCAATGCTCTTTCTCTCACTACAGCAGTCTGCACTGCTGTCAGAATCTTTTCTGTAGATGCGAAGTGCATCTCAGCATTTGTGTACAAATGTGATTTGTATGCAATTGGTACTGTTTCACCTTCATTATATGTCAGATAGGTGTACCCAGATTGACCCGCAACTATACGGATCACCAGGTTGCGTATGTTTACGCATGTCTGTAAGTGTTTGGAAGCTATCATGTCAGCTTGTAAGGAACGAAGTGTATCTGTATGTTCCTGTGTCCATTGTTTTACTGAAAAATCATGTTTTATTAAATCGTAGAAAGGTTTCACTCTTTCTGCGTAATCCAAAATGTATGTTCTACCGAAATGTAGGAATCCCAGGATTGACTGTAACATTTTTAATGATTTTGAAGGTTGGAGCAGTGCGCATTTTTCTAAAAAATTGGCTGCCAGGCTTTTCCCTTCACTTGAAAGCTCATATCCTAAAAACAGGACACTGAGGTGGGCAATTTTTGATTTTTTAAAGTTGAATTTGTATCCCTCAGATGCAAATCCCAAAATGATGGTATTCACTCTGTTCAAGTGCTCCTCTAGGTCATCGTCCGTTAGATAAATATCATCCACATAGGACAATGCCTCTTCATCCAAATTTTGAAGTAACTCAGTTACTCTAGCCGAAAACAACCCTGGGCTGTTCTTATACCCTTGGGGGAGTCAACAAAATTGCCGTTGGGTCCCTAGCGCTAAGAAGGCTGTCAGAGAACTGCTTTCAGGTGCAAAATTTTGGCAGAAAAATCCATTTGAGATATCAAGTGTTGTTTTATATTTTTTCTGCACAATGTTATTAATTAATGCGGCACTGTGCGCATTTTGGACTGTAAATGTCTTAGGGGCACATGCATCAATGTAAAATTTTGCGAATCCTTAATTGCGAATTTTAACGATTCACAAATAACGAATCGCAAAAACAGATGCAACAAAAAATTTGCGAAAAAATAAAGAATCGCAAAAAATCGCAAACGCTACTGCGAATCCGAAATTTGCGAATTCGCTAATAGCGATTTTCAAGAATAGCGACTTCGCTATTTGCGACTCGCAAATAGCGAATTCGCAAATAGCGAAGTCGCATTTGTGATGCATCTTGATGACATCAGAACCAGGAAGTGAGCAGCACAAGCCCCATTCCCAGTGCACAGTCAGAGGGAGAGGAGGGAGCTGGCTCTGGGAGCTAACTAGCAGTGGCATTGAGCAATTGGAAAACCTGGTAACTGCAAGAAAATGGAAAGCACACAAACAGCAGAGGACAGCCAATCAGGCAGGAAGCGGAAAATGAAATTCTCAGAAAAAGAAAGTGACACACTCATTGAGGGAGTTGTCCACAGCCATGATAAGCTGTTTGGGAAACAATCATTGAAAGTGGCAGAGCAGGAAAAAGGAAAATATGGATCCGGATCCAGAACCGGGTGAATGCCAGTGGGGTGACACACCGCACCATCGATGACCTGAAGAAAAGATGGTACGACATGCGCAGTAGGGCCAAGGAGCGCATAGCTGCCCGTCTGAAGGAAGCAAGGAAGACAGGAGGAGGAACACCGATAGACACTGGGAACACTACCATGGAGGAAATGGTTGAATCCACTATCCAGCCTGAAGCTGTTGTCGGTGTGACACAGCTAGACACGTCAGGAGCAGCAAACACATCTGAAGGTAAGATGACTGCATGTTACCATTGACCTAAATAATAAAGGTAGTACACCACCCCAGTACAGCACAAGTGCACACTCAGAACATCCAGTACACAATGTATCCATGAAGGGAAGTGCATTATGGGAGATGCAGGCAGGTCAAGCATATACAATGTCAAACACACAAATAGGCTAAGAACAACTCAGAACAGTGAACATATTCCAAATTTAATGCCAAAGTAAAAATATGATCACTGTGACATGAAATCCCTACTTAAATTAATGCTGGTTTTGCACTGTTAAATCTCACAGATGCAGAACGTGTAGAAGCTGAGGATAGTGACAACCAGGACATACAGGACATCAGCGCAGTTGAGGATATGGACACACCGGTGTTGCCAACAAATCCATCCAGTGCCCCAAACACACGCAGGGCAACTGTCCCACCACTGGTCACCATGGAGTCTGACGATGAGACAAATGCACCACATGAGTCCAGGCATGGCCCAGCCACATCCATCCCAAATCCACAAACACAGGTCCGCAGAAGTAATGTCAGTGTCCGGCGTAGAAGAGCCAGATCACGCAGAACACAGCAGGAGGAGCAACCAAATGATGTCTGGGGTGGTCTTGAGGGACAGATGCTCCGCATGCAGCGCCTGCAGACCAAGAACACACGTTTAGTGCAGTTACAAATAGGGAAGATGGCAGACAACATTGCAGTACTGTGCGATAGTGTGCAGCAAATGACCAAGGTTATGCAGGAGGGACATGCATCACAGAGAAGAAACCATCGGCAACTAATGCAGCACCTCAAAAGCTATGCCAAATCCAACAATAGGCTGGCCACATCAACTGCACTGCTGGCACGTAGGTCTGTGACCTTGCAAACAGAAATGTGCCATTGGAGCGGGGATGTGGCGAAGGCACTGGACCAGGTAACCAATGCAGTGGAACTGCTGAATGCTACCACAATTGGGGCCAACATGTCCACGCAGGAAGAGGGTAGTGAGGGGGCCTCAAGCTTGAGTAGCATAGCTATGCCAGTTGCCACTGCAGGAAGACGCAACACACGCAGCAGTACCCCCTCAGCTTCCAACATGAGGGATGAGGATGCTGTCTCTGACAGGCGTCTGGGTGTTCGTGGGAGAAAGCGCTAGCCTGCTATATACAATTGCATACCGATATGGTGACGTAACCATGGATGTGATCGGACCTTTTGACTGATTGACAAGTCATTATTTATTTTTAATACACTTATGTCCATTACTTAAAAATCCTGTGCCACTGGCCACATTGAAAGTGTGCTCCGACACTCATGCAATATTTCCTTTGAATAAACCGTTCTGTGATTGTAATATACACTGTTTGTGTCATCATTACTCACCTCAGAAATAGTTTTGTGTGATGTCCAATCTTCTCCTGCGCCCTTCTGCTGCGCTTGCCCCTTGTGCTGCACGGCGCTGTGGCACTTGCTGGTCCTCATCCTCGGAGTCACTGTCAGACACCTCGATCTCCATTCCACCCCTCGTTGCTATATTGTGCAGCATGGCACATGCAGCTACTAGCTTGCAGCATTGTTCAGGGTTGTATTGGAGTGCTCCACCAGTCTTATGGAGGCATCTGAATCGGCTCTTCAGCAGCCCAAATGTGCGCTCTATGATGTTCCTTGTTGATATATGTGCAGCATTGTACCTCTGTTGGTTGGCAGTTGTGGGATTGAGGTAAGGCGTCAGAAGGTAATTACGCAAGGCGTATGCGCTGTCACCTGCATGTGGGTAAGCAAAGGGTCAGTGGCAGTTTGACATTGGCATACGTACAATGACTGTGAGTATCACCTACACATATTTACCAAGCAGATGTGCCTCTCCAAATTCTCCCCTGACCAGACGGGTGTGAATGCCACTTTGCCTGAAAATATATGAATCATGTGCACTCCCAGGAAATTGAGCCACTATATCAGTGATTATGTATTTGGCATTGCACACAACCTGAATATTAAGGGAGTGATAGCATTTTCTATTTCTGTATATGTATTCCTGTGCTGCAGGGGGACATATTGCCACATGTGTGCAATCGATGCAACCTATAACATGTGGGAAGCGAGCTATCTGGTAAAACTCCTGTTTTGTTTTCGCAAGGTCATGCGTGGTGGTGGGGAAATTGATGTGTGAGCCGATCCTGGCCATCATGGCATCAAGGAATGCTTTGAATATTCTTGAAAGTGCGCTTTGCGACACACCTCCAGCTACTGCAATGACCCCTGGAAGCTGCCTGACGCCAGTAGGTGTAGGCAACATAGGACCTGCACATGCGTTGGGATAGCATTGGTCCTACGTGTCTGTCGTTGCAGTATGGGATCCAATTCATTGATCAGGTCATGGATCATTGCTGCATTGAGCCTATACTTATCGTATATCTCATCCTCTTGCTGTCCTAGCAAAGTTATGCGGACTCTGAAGATGCGCTCATTAATTCACCTCCGTCTGTGTCCAGCAGCCAGCAGCCTCATCCTCCTCGCCATCAGGTACATCCCTGCCATTGTGAGATGTGGTAGCTAATTCTGGGTGTGTTTCAATGGGTTTAAGTAGAATTTCAGCTGTATCTGATTTGCACTCATGATTACCACCTGGTTGTGATCCTTCTTATTTTGCACTCGCAAAATTGCGAATTTCAGGTAATTCGCAATTTGCGATTTTTCATGCATGTATTTTGCGATTCCTTATTTGCGAATCGCTATTTGGGGGCGCAAATAGCGATTCGCTAATACTATTCGCAGAATGTTTTGCAATTCTTTAAATTAGCGAATTGTTGAGTTTTCGCTATTTTGCAGTTGATGCATTGCGAAACGGTATTTTGCGGTCGCAAACGCCATAATTTAGCGATTCGCTAATTTTGCGATTTTTTTTAGGCTTGATGCATGTGCCCCTTAGTGCAAGTGTTTAAATGTCTGTAATCTAAAACTAGACGATATGAATTGTCAGGTTTCATGACAGGAAACAAAGGATTGTTCATTGGTGAGGTGCAAGTTTCAATCACCCCTTGGTATTCAAGTTGATCTAAGATCTCCCTGACCTGTTTTTTAGCTTCTTGCTTTTTTGGATACTGCCTCTGTGCAGTTGGAGTATTTTTCAAAGGAATTATGTGATGGGTTGAATCCTCATCCCATCCAACATGGTTTTTGTATAATGCCAGAGCCTGGGCTACCGTCCACTTCTGCACATATGTGTGTTGCAAGTGCCTGGGAATATGGTCTGAGAAGGCCGGAAGAATTACCGTTTCTCCTTTAGGGCAATCCATGACGAATGCTGGCGGCCAATCTTGTTCAGCTAATAAAATATCATAGCCAAACGTCAGGTTCTCCCAAAAGAGACCTCTTACTGTTCTACATTTGTCCCCCTCCATTTGGAGCATTATTTCATATACTTTATGTGGGACACTTACCCTAATATCGGGTGTTTCTACCGTGATATAATCATTCAAGTCCGCTGTCACCAGAAATTCCATCAGGTTCTGGTGAGCTATTGTTATTTCTGCCGCACTGTCTAGCATCGTCAGAGCCCATTCCCCGTTCAGTAGTCGAGTCCTCAGAATTCTGGGCATGTCTGAATTTAGACCTGCAACCTTCTTCTTTTTGAACTTGCCTTTTGCTTTGGCTTCTCTTCTTTTTTAGAAGTGTTTTCTTGAGCGTGCTGCTTGTCTCTGGACTTTGTACGCTCTTCTTGTCTGTCTGACCGTCCTTCCCTCTCTGAGTTTTTCGATGAACCCTGAAAGGAACGAGAGGAACGTGTGTCAGTATCCTGATACCTGTCAGGTTTCCTAATATTTTCCCTATTCCTAAGGTTGTACCTCTTTTTGGAGGGGTTCCTGTGGAGGAGATCTACCTCGGGATTGAGATCTATTTCCTTTAAAGTTTTGTTGTTTTTTATTGTCCCACTTCTTCTTAGTTGAAGCAGGTGTCTGTTTGGAAGTGTCCTTTTCAGGACTGCCCATCAGTTGTGGTTTTAAAGCTTTCCCACCCAAACTGTCTATGCCTAATTCTGCATATGCAGTTTCAATTATTTTTGATAGTTCGTGTTCCTGTTCTAAAGGACTGAACTCCCTTAGGCGTTGGCGGATAGCCACTGAAGCTGCTTCCCACTTAATGTTAGCTATTATTATGGCTGATACCTGGGCATAATTACCTAGTAACTTCATCCCTAAGTTTAGGGGAGGCTCTGCTCATAATCATTTTGTATTTGTCTCAATACATCAGGTACAACTGCTAATGATGGGATACCATGAGTTCTGGTATAAATGGCAGCAAAGACTGTACCCCAAGTGGTACAATCCTCTAATTGTGGTGTTATCCCCATGGGCAAGCAGATTGTTAGCATTCTGTGTTTTTCATACGGGATAGTATTCGGGAATACTGCCTCTAGCTGCGTTATTTTCTGAGCTACCCAGAATGGTATTTGTTCACGTTTTGTGGGCATTTTACCCATTACCGCGTGTAATGTTTGTGGTGTAATTTTAGTTGCTGTACCCTGCATTTGAGTTCCATTTGTTGCAACTATTGCTGGGTGGACTGCAAATGTCCTCATGATGAATTACATCAAGTTCCTATAGATTTTAATTAAATCTTTATGTTGTATGAGTAAGTCTCCTGGTGGCATTGTGTCAATGTCAGGATGCGGTGTGTTGGCTGCTAATATCGGCCATGTTGCCCCTTCTCCTCCGAGCGGGCCGAGTCTTACTCTTCTTCTTGTATGGGGTAGGGCGCCTTTAAACCAGTATAAGTGTTCCTGGTACGTGAGCGGAACCTCTATGTCCTCAAATGGCCGATATTCCGCTGGTGCTTCTCCTTCTGTGTGGGAGTGAAATGTTTTTGTTCTTGCATTTGCTGCTGGGAATGTAACCCATGAATAAAATACCTCCGTTCTGTTTGATTTGTGCGCCTCAATCACGAAAACTACTATGCCACCCCTAGATGATAAACCATTCTCTAGCAGTCTCAGGGTGACTGTATTTCTAAAATTTTCTGCAATTTGTATTGCGTCTGCATCTTCTTCTCTGGCTGAGAGGTGTAGATCTACTCTTGCATTATCTCTGTCCTCAGTCAGATTGTAAAGAAGACGTTTGTCAAGGGAACTAAGTTAAGGTGTTTTTGTACAATTTAGGAACAATGTGTCATTCAAGCTTGATTAACCAACAGCCAATAAATAGGATTTTTTAGCCTACTCAGCTGTGTCGGAGTTTGTGCCAACCCACTCCAGACGTCTCTGGTGTTTTGTGAGTAGGGGGTCTCTGAGAATAGCACAACTGAACTACTCAGATTCTACTGTTAAATAAGTACCCAGCCAACGTTGGCGGCGCCATGTCGTGTAGTTCCTATATATCCTATACAGGATCTGCGCGTTCGGATAACATAAAATGTGGGTTTGGTGGCAGACTGATTTCGTGCACCCCCACCGGATACGTTCGTTAGCCTGTCTGTATTAGCTAGCTCACAGTGCCACTAGAGTCTCCTCTTATCGGGGAGAGAATAGTTCTTGGCAACCTCAGAAAATGACAACCCTGATCCCCCAGTATCGTAGAAACAATATACTACCTTTCGCTCAGTCACTCATGCTCACTTAGTTTGTCTCAGAGATACACAGAATAACCATACTGGGCGTTTGTCAATAAGGATTTATTGAACAGTTGTTATTCTAGTGTAGAATATATGAGCTGCAACAACCATTAGACAGTAGCAGAGATATATGATTAGCAATATTACAAAAGTAAAGGGATGGTATAGTTCTACCATCTTGCAGAAATCAGAAATATATACATATACCTAAAACACATAATAAAAAGTGCATACTCCTACGATGTCTCCCTAACTAGATGTACCTAGCATCTGTGTAGGTGTTATGCCAAGAACGATGGATTTAGGCCCAGATCTCTGTACTGGGGTGAATGTATGACATTGTTCTGCATTCTGTCCATCAACTGTTGTTTTTGCATTTGTCACCCCGAGTGGGACGGGTATGCCCAGACGTGGGTCCCGTGCTCTCCATGCCACTGGAATCAAGCTATCCTGGCTGAAGAGGGGTGAAACCCCGAAACCGGTCCTAGGATGCTTGTTTCCAGTCCAGGGAGGACCTGGCTTGGCAGTTCGGGCTGGACTGTTCCCATGAGGCACAGGGTCAAGACTGATTTGCATATGGCTGGGTTCAAACTGGAATGGCATGGTGAGCAAAAAAATGATGGATTTAGGCCCAGATCTCTGTACTGGGGGGAATGTATGACATTGTTCTGCATTCTGTCCATCAACTGTTGTTTTTGCAATTGTCACCCCGAGTGGGACGGGTATGCCCAGACGTGGGTCCCGTGCTCTCCATGCCACTGGAATCAAGCTATCCTGGCTGAAGAGGGGTGAAACCCCGAAACCGGTCCCAGGATGCTTGTTTCCAGTCCAGGGAGGACCTGGCTTGGCAGTTCGGGCTGGACTGTTCCCATGTGGCACAGGGTCAAGACTGATTTGCATATGGCTGGGTTCAAACTGGAATGGCATGGTGAGCAAAAAAACGATGGATTTAGGCCCAGATTTCTGTACTGGGGTGAATGTATGACATTGTTCTGCATTCTGTCCATCAACTGTTGTTTTTGCGTTATGCCAAGAACCCCTTTAGGTTCTAGTCCACCCCATTACCTGAGAGTTTAGAGAAGGTGTGACCCCGTCCTGGTCTCGAGTTGGACACCCCGCGAGGGATGTTAGACCACTGCTAGCTGGAGCGTCTGCATGCAGGAACCTCAGCGTCTCTGGTCAGTGTGTCAACCGGGAAGTCACGGTCTCCTCTATCTTCCTAAGCAAGATGTGCTGTATATATACCCATAGGTCTCCCCAGGGGTCCTACCTTGCTGTGTTACTGTGTCGGCCTAAAGGATGATGTTGGGCCTGAACTTTATACAGAGATTTTAAACAGGAGATGGTAATCCTACTGTTAGTCCTGCTGTGCTTCCAAGAAGCCTCATGCATAATGTATGAGAATCGAACCAGGGAAAAACCCGCGTTCTGAATGCAGTGTCATATCTAGGTAAAAGGTCAGTGCCTAAGAACCGTTATGTATGTCATGTAGGGAAGAATATAGGTGAAAGGTTGCAATGTTACCTGCGCCTATATAGGGTACCTATAAGGAATATAACAACTACTTTCTATTCCCACAGTAGGTCCCCAAACAAATAGAGGCTAGTATTGGAGACCATCTTGTGTTCTCTAAAAGAAGAGTTAATAGGTGGATATATGAGGGATTAGTTTAAGTTTGGGGTGATCCTTTGGATTTTTACTGGGATTAGTGTAATTGAGAGGGCCTTTGCAATGTCATAGCCAAATTCCCCTTCTGAACATTTCTTTACAAATTTCACCATTGAATCATCTGTAGGGGACTACAAGGGTGTTGTAGCTGATTTTCTTGTCTAATTATTTCTTGACAGATTGCAGATTAGAATCCTCTGTAGGGACTATTAGTACTTTTTGATTCAAGATTTTCCCTTGGTTCTTTCCTCTGTAGAAATATGAAGTAATTTTGTTAGGGCCGGGAGTCTTAATGTCCAGAGTCATTATATTAGATGGGAGCTTTAAGATGGCTGCTTTATGTTGCTGCTGCTTCTTTAGCAGTATGGAAGGAAATTAGCTATTTTTTATATCAAGGGAAGTAGCTACTAGGGCAACCTTGCCGTCCCTCACAATGTTATAATTAGTTCTCATCATTGTCATCAACATATCCTCCATTTAAGGTGTTTGGGTTGATGATCTAAGTAGGAATATGGCATCACAAAGGCCCTTGTTTGCTAATGTTCACACTCTTTGGCTTGTTGGCCTTACAGAGGGTTTAGTGTGCAATATTCAAGAAAATAGATGGGATAATGGCACAATGGTCTAATGTTTCCTAATTTAAATGCTTAAAAGAGAGCAAGATTATTCAAATTTCACAGGGCCAAATGTAGGACCAGCTCAGCTTCAAATTTCTCACCCACTTGTCCCCTTGTTTCCCATGGGTACGGCTACATTTATCATAACACACCTGGAAGAGGAGGAAACATCAGCCAGATTTCAAAAGGTTCTGCTCTTCAGTACTACCTCAGAACTAGGGCCTTGGTGTTTACTGCTTGCTACCTGCTGCACTGGAAGTGCAGGAATTACAGCGGTGGTGAGAATCAGTGGTGTGTACCACTCTGTCACTTTGTCCGGGTCTTCTTCTCACCAACAGCTAGACTCAGCTTCAAGATGGGGCCGCACCAGATCTTCCCATCTCTCTGGGGTCTTGCTCGCCTGCCCCCTCTACTACTTTATTGCAGTAGACCTTGGTTATGTCAGATTCAGTGGAAGAGGCTATAGGTGTCCTACTGAATTACATTTGTAGAACTGAGACTGCTGTTACCCCTCTTCCTTTTTTCAGCTCAGCTATTTTGATCTTGGGCAACCCTGAAAGGCTTTTTAGGCAAAGTGTAATTTAATCTGTTGGGATTTTAAAAAAGTGTACCTGACTGTGTGGTTTGCATGGTACCATAACCGTGTGTTTCATAGTAGTGAATTTAAAATGTATTTTCTTGTATTTAGACCTTGGGATAACAAGAAAATCTTAAGTGCACCAGACCCTTAAATTCCCTCTCCCCAAACCCCACCCGCTAGGATAACCTAACCTTTAATTTCACCCTTCACAAACATGAACTGAGCACTTTATATCTATCATGGGCATAGGAAGAACATTGTAGTCGCAAGGGCCATGTTCATTTGAGCTCCAACAATCAATGACAATTGCACATGGAGTCGTGAAAGAAGCCCCTACTCTCTGGATTCGAATGTTCAGGCACACTTATCCTGAGAACCCTGAAACACAATTCTTCCAGTCTTTTCTGGAGGAGTCCAAGCATTCTCTAGTATTTGTTAACAAAATTTAGAAATTTAAAATGTGCTTCCATTTCTTTGATGTATTCGCATGCTAGAACAGTTACGGTTGTTTCATGAACTGACAACTTAGCTTTCTGTGAAGCAAACAATAAAATGTTTTAAGACAAAGTGGGCATGTGTAGCTTTAAATGAATTGCTTTTTACTATCAACATCATACTGACCACAATATGAAAGCATTGACCTTTCTACAATGGTGGTCTGTAATAGAAAATCAAAAACTAATTATTGTACGAATGAAGCAAGATTAGTATTTATAAAGCATTAAATAGCCCTGTATGAACCAGATCTTTTTTCTACAGTTGTCTTGGACATTGATTAAGGGCATATGCTCCATTGCCTAGGCAACTGCTGCTTATTACAAATGAGTGAAATCATTTTGTTTGACATGTTTAATGCAGTAAAGCACAGCGTAAATTAAGGTTTGAGAAAGATTTGTGTTATTGTCCATAACTGTATCCAATATAGATGCTCTAGCCATGTATGGAGCTTATTATGAGTAAATCACATTATCATCGGAACCGATTGCTCAATGTCACAAGTTTCCAATTTCCACTTTATATCAAGTGACAATTTATGGTTAATTTGCTAGTGACAAACTGGCAGTTCCTTATCCCCGACCAACATGAGGGACATAAGCATCAATTAGTGGTAGCCCGAGTTAGCAGCTATTATTCCTGACTGTGATGCAGCTTAAAAGCTGCCAAAACCCTTTCTTGACACATAAACCAATTTTGAGATGCTCTGAGTAACTTATGAATGAACGTGTACTAACTACACATTAAAGAAACATGAGAAACAAATGTAAGAGAGCTTGGGGGCATATTAGCAAGACCCACGTTAAAATTATCGCCGTTTTAGCGGCAGGAAACTGCCGCTAAAACGGCGATAATTTTAACGTGGGTCTTGCTAATATGCCCCTTAGTTATTGCATCGTAAACAGGGGCTGTTCCTCTATATCGGCGATAGGGCTACACCCCCTGTAGTTTTCTGCCCCAAATTGTTTTGCTTTGAACTTCAATGTGATAAGCAATTAAAAAAAAAGAAACACACATAGGCACTCTGTTCCCAGTCATTCTTAAGCAATCAAGACAATTGCTTAATCTCGAAAACATCGGTGCACCGCATACCACGTGATGAAAGAGGATGGCCATTCACAGCCTAATCCCTGGGGCTGCAATTGATTGCAGAGCTGACGATTTCACAGCTCCGAGGTCTGTGATTTCATCAGCTCAGCAAAGCAATACCCTCCTCGGCTAAGCTACTTCCCTTGATGACATTTTGTTTAAGTTAGCATCTGGCGCTGCAGCTGAAGCCCTGCAGCACCAGGGGCTTCACGTCAATCAAGGACTGGAGCTAGTCTCCCCAACCTTCCCCATCTTATCACAGAGTGGGGTTGGATTAATGATCCCACCCCACTCTGTTACAAGGGGAGAAGGGTGGGCTTAGAGGCAGCAGCCAGGAAGTTGAGCACTGCATTTTGTGCAGTGTATCAGCATGGGTTTTGATGACCCACTGCGCAAAATCCAGTTCACACCTTCCAGCGCGTCACTAAGTGCACCATTACTGAAAGACAGCCTGGACAGACACTGGAGAAGAGTGGGCGCTATAATGAGTTTAGGTAACTATGTCATTATAAGCCGGTCAGGCACCTCTTCAGTGCCTGTTCCAGTTAACTTAGCGGCCTAGTGTCAGTGTTACTGTCTTTGTGTGCGTGTGACTGTGTGTTTGTGTGTATGTATCTTTGTGTGCTTGACCTTGTGTTAAAGTGTATGTGTGTGCATGTAATTAGAAAGCCTGCCTGAGGTATTCTCCAGGGGTTGACAAGGGCTGAGGCCAGGTGCTGGAGTGGGCAACAGTGTAGTCCGTTTATGTAGATCGTGGCAGTGGTCTCCCTATGCGGATTCCTTATCTTCCACTGCATCAATACAAGGCCCGTTCGAAATGGGAGGCTTGGCTCATGCTCCCTCTGACCTGCATTGACTATGATTTATGACAGCAAGGTCAGGGAGAAGGCCTGTCTGTCAAGTGGAGGCTGACAACCAGATTAAATCAGGAGAAACATGGCCATCACCTGCAATGTCTGGTGAGTACATGCCTGTGTTTTGTTTCATATTCCTTCAGATGGATTCAACACTGCATGGCTGGACTAGATGTTTGTATATCCTGCAAAACATGTAAGGAAAATGGGATAGACAACGCATTACAGGGGAGTGAGTTGTGAGAAGTTTAAATCAATATTGATGACATTTTACACATATTTACATTAAACCTCTGAGGTTTCACCAAGTACAGGTATGTGTTACTTTAAAAAGTTGCTGTTTTAGTATGTATGGCATCTGAGGAACGTCTGACACAGTTTGACCAGACAGACTGAAATACTAAAGAAGGCCTTTCTCTGCATGTAATGAGAAAAGGAATACACATCATTTTACATTTCACAAAACAGGCACCATCTTTGTCCCCCACTACTTGTTGAGGCAACTGCGGGCAGTACTATAAACATTGTACATCTGGGAAATACTTGGTATGTGCACCAAACGTCTGACCATATGCTGAAAACAGGAATTTCTTCATAAAATGTGCAGCAACTGAAGAAAAATGTACTAAGTGGATGTGTAATAATCAAGATAGGTCATGTAACTTTAACAATAGTTAGATATATAATTCATAGAAATACAGATGGAGTTGTGCAAATGGGGTTCCGCAAACCAATTTATGATCAGGTGCAAGTTATCCGTGGTACTGCCTCAGAGTATTAGTGGCAGAGTAAGGTTTTGTACTCAGGAAATAAGGCCACATTAATGCAGTGGCATATGTTTTTTATTTTTTCGACTTAAAATGTGGCAGAGTTGTGCTTGCAATGAAAAATAAGCACAAAATGAAATACAGAACTGAGTAGCATCAGCAAGAGTCTTCTCCCCATTGTTGATGGCACTGTAAATAAATAGTGCTTTTTAACTTTGAGGCACTTGCTGCTTTGCGCCTCACTACTTCTAAATCCCACCAGCTGCCACTGATCGTAAAAGCATTCAGATAACTGTAGAATAGATGAAATCATATCCATTTGAATAATCTAGGTTAATATTTTATTAATCAGCTTCAATATGTAATTTCAATGTGAATTAACACGTTAAAGTAATGCACTCACGTGTTATAAGATTTCTAATTCTCTTCATTGAAATAGTAATGTGTGTAGAGAAGTAATGAAATCTAACACAATTTAAATGTTTTTAGATGTAATATTAAAGGGTTTCATTCTGAACTTCGTCAGTTGCATATGTGAAATTTGGCACCAAATGAGAAAAGCAAAAAGTGGTGCTACTCAGTCATATTGAATGCAGGTATCTTGAAACCATCAGATAATAATCTTCATATGCATACTAATGTAAACCATGTGAAACGATATTAGTAGTTTATGTTTTGAACGAACTTATTATGCTAGTATTTTGAAAATGCAGTAATGGTTCTAGTTACATATTATCTTTGCAATAACAACAATAACATATTCTGAGTGCTTATAGGTTGAAAGTATTTTTGGAATATTGATTTCCCTTATGAAAGGTATATTTTCATTGCTTTATATTCTGCAAATGTTAAAATAACTTTATTCTAGACCTGCAATTTTCCTACTTTGCTTTGTTTTATACTCACAAGACGTTTACCTAAACCTTACAATGTGAAGCAAAACTGTTTCTTACTGAAAGAGTCTTCACTCGCTTACAAGGGCTATTGCAACAAAAGTTGATACTTTGGGAGCATTTGCTGTGGCAAACTGTCCTCTTGAACTCACTCATGCCTGTTGCTAAAGGATCATTGTTTGGAGGTTCACATATACGGAAGACCTGACAAATTATATGATCAGTACCACCTCTTTCTATAATATGTGTCTTCCTTTATGCCGTATGACATTCATCATATACGAAATGACCAATGTACTGGGTGGTTTCACACAATAAGGTGACCAATGAGGTGTCACCCCGGAACTAGAGGACTATATTATACATTGATCGGATGAACGGAAGATGATTTATTTTGGAAAGGACAACTCAAAATCTGATGGTCAGACAGGTTGATAGAATCAAGAGAGGCTGCTTTTGGTTCTCCTGCTCCTTTGCAGACTCTGGGGCATATTATCAAGGAATAGCGATATTTATCGCTAACCGCGCTTAGCGCGAATTTTTTTAACGCCGCCTATCGCTGGAAAATATCGCTGAGATAACACCCTATTAACAAGGTTTATCTCCATAGCGATAAAATTTCCAGCGATAGCTGCAAAATGTGAGAATATCGCTGGAAAAGCAGCGATATTCTCGCATTAACGCAAGGATGGATTCAGCCTGACAATCCACCTCCTATACTTTAAACAGGTAAGTCATCCTCAGTAGCAGGTGTTAAAATCTAGCGATAAACGCGCTTAGCGCGATTTATTTTATCGCTTCGCCTGCCTTGTTAATAGGTGTTGTTGTGTTAGCGACTGTTTACAGTCGCTTTAGTGGGGAACGCCTACCTTGCATGTCATTAGCGATAATTATCGCTGACATGCAAGACGATGTAAAACCCGGCCGCTGACGCCTGAAAGCTGTCGCTAACGCCTGTTAGCGACAGCTTGCTAATAGGGCGTTAAAAATATCGCCGCTTTAGCGGCAAAAAGTGCCGCTAAAGCGGCGATAAAGCCCTTGATAATATGCCCCTCTGTTCGCTCCTTTTCCTTGGACTGCAGCATATGCTGTGTGCACCCTACTTGGACTCCTTTCCGATGGGACACTGCACATGAGCTGTCATGGTTCATGTCCTTGCTGAACTCCCCTAATCCCTTTCCATTTTATGGCAAGCCTAAACTAATGAGACTGTATTGTACTCTTTAGATCTATATTGGCCTTTTTATTTCTTTGATAAATGTACTTTTAACTAAACCATAGACTCTGTTTATCAAGACTTGTTTCCTTAAGTGGATTGTGCATTCCAATAGATTTATTAATTACAGGGAGAGATCAGTTTAAAGGAATTCCCAAACATCAGGTACTAATGTTATCATTTTGTGTTGCCTTAACAGAATAATTGATCTGCATGATTTTAGTCTGGCCAAATTTCTTCAGAAGGTAGTGGTAGCCCGAGTTAGCATTAGCAACCATTATTCCTGATTTGTGCGTTGGTACCAGTTGAACTGCTATTGCTGTCCCTGCTCACAGGGGTGATGAAGACAGAGACTGCACCAGAAAGTAAAGTCTGCTCCATGGAACCTCTTTACTTTCAATAGTTTTCTCTCTGTACTCTCCAGAAAAGAAGAGCTAAGTTGATGGTCCAAGAATGGAACACGTTGTCAATCCTTTGATGTCATCATGAGTGGGAGCATGATGTCACTTCCGCTGCTCCTGGCATTTTGGTGAATAGGCTTTCATGCTGAGGAAACCGGTGGTTAGATGGAGTTTTGAGGGTCAGTAAGGCGAGCAGATTATTGCAATGAACAAGGTACTGGGATCCTGACCTTCTCATTGATCCAGCCACAACAGCCTCACAGTCGCAAAATGAAGATTTGTGAGGAAGCATAGACGACTGTTTCAACTTTACTAAAATTATTGAATTAAAGCAATACAAACAATATTTTGCTAGCCTCGCAACGATTTCTGCTGTTTTATATCTTAAAGCAAAACGCACATAGCCACTTCCCAGACTTTTTTTAGTTTGAGGAACGGCTAGAACAGTTTTAAAAGCAAGAGTAATGTGTAGGTCATATTGTACAGTTTAAATTAATTGTGCTTTAAAATTAGTCTTTTGATGGCAAGCAGTGCAGTCTTGTGAGTATTAGAGAAAGTTTACCTTTTCATTGCAGAAAACCTCAGCAATATGTAATTTTTGAAACTTTCTTTTGCAAGTAACGACAATGATGGCTTTACAATAATGCATTTTAAAAAGAAATAGAACCCTGGCAGTGGTTGTGCAACGAACATCTTCAGTGGTGTAGCAGGCTTCCATGTGATTCAGTCCTTCCTTCCTTTCAAAGCAGGACGATGAGCTGGCCACAGGTGTCCCAGACGTGTGCTATATTCCTGGGGGCAGATGCAGGGCTGTGGCAAAAATGCAGCTGTCTTCCGGTTGGCGGCTCTCTTACAGACACATAGTGAGTCAGCTGAAGGATAGGTTCCAAACATCTCTACAAGGTCTCTTCCATCTGGGCTGATTAGTGAGTCAGTGACTCAGCTGGGCAGACACCCTGCGGGTCACGGCATTGATGCAATCTGCCCTCAGTTTCAGGTCCAGTTGATGACATTTGGACTGCTTCTAGGTGCTTCAAAGTTTAGTACCTCAGGCAGCTGCACAGTCACTCTGTAACACAGTGGCCCAGTGTCTCGATGCAGCAGATTCACTTACAGTGGTTTTGTGATAGGGCACATGCTGGGCATGTACAGTGAGGCTACTCCCCATGAAGTCTGTTGAGGCACACATGGGCAGTGCCATGGGCTTGTCAAAATACTCTTCTTCAGTGGTGTATACTGCTCGAGCACACTTGAGGTAAGTGCCACAACTGTGACGGCAGAGTCTGCTTAGGGCACACTTGGGCAAGTGCAAGAAGCTTGTCAGTAGTCACTTTGTCTGCAGCACAGACACACAGGCACACTTGGGACATGTGCCATGGCAGCAACGGTAGAGGGCATTTCAGACAAACTTATGGTAAGTGCCACAGACTGAGCGGGCAGGTTTCAATGGGCAATCTGCTTGGGCACACTTTGACAGTGCCTGTTGATCCTTCACTTCAGGAAGGGTGACCAGCTCTAAGCTATGAGCATACCAGTCATGCTGTTGGGAGTCTCTGAGATGGACCCACAGCACTGGTGTCACTTGCACACTGGTAGTCAGCTCCTCCTGTGAGTGTGGCTCACTCTTTTCCTCTTGCTTAGGCAGGGTGCTTCCATGCCAGGCATTCCATGACAAGGACACAGCTCTTCCTCCAGATCATGCTCTGGGTGATGTCCCTTCACCTGTGGCAATCTGACTGTGAGGCAGACACCAACTCTAGTTATACACAAGTCCTCTAGGTACTCTGTGGAGCACCCCCTCCTTGATCACAGAGAACTTGCAACCAGAGCAACAAGTAGGACAACAGCTTTTACTCTTATATATGTGCAGCAGACAGGGGATGTGTATTCTCGGCACATTCAGTACCAATTTGGGTCAGTTCCCCTTTGATGCGTTCTTCTCAGGCTGTCCTTCAGACCTGGCCTTTGTCTAAAGTGATGCTCTTCAAAGCTGGGTCATCTCAAGGTTGGAACACCCACAGCAGTGGCACATAGACGTGTGAGAACCAAGCTATCAACAGCCGTACCAACTGTGCTCGGATAGAGTGACAAAAGGCTTGCTCTTTCTAAAGAACCCTTCACACTCTGAACAATGAGGACTGCAGACCCACCCTTCAACCACATCATCAACCAAATTGTTGCTCTCTGCATCCAAATGACCTTTTTTACTAAGGGCTTTTCTAAGGGAAATCCTCATTTCAATGTGTAGGCCCCATCCTGTCAGTATTAGAAATGCCTGAAATACATAGCTTGTATTAGCAGAATGGCAGAAATGTATATGAGTGGGCTTGTAGGCCACCATTCCTGTGAACTAAGTAAAAAGGTCTGTTAAGTCTATAGAATTATTAATACACAGTATGCTGCCATCATCACTTTACATGCTAGAACCTGTGACAGGGGACATTATTCCAATGTCTATATGGAGAGAACATTTGGAATGTCCTTCCACACCCAGGGCAGGTCTAGGACCATACTCACAGCAAGGGCCAGACCTAGCCCTTCACACATAGTATGGATTAGCATGAGCCAGGCGCCTAAAATCCAAACAATAGGATACCAGATACTCGCAGTTGGTCACTCAGGGTTGGGGCATAACTGTACACCAAGCAATGGCATAGCCGTGCTAACAGTCTCATTATGCTTGAAAACACTGAGCAGGTCTGCATATTCCATGCAAAAAGAATAGTCCCTTATGTGCTAAGTGAAATAGTGCTTAAGGTCATCTCACATGCTGCAGCTCACATTGTCAAGTGCTTGAACAAATGTGACAACATCACCCCTATTCTAATGGAAATCCACTGGCTCCTCTTGCTGGCCCACATCACATTCAAGGGCAGTTAAATAACCTACAATTCCATCATAACTGATACCCCTCTTATCCGGCAGATCCTCACCCTCTCAGGTTGGTCCTTTCACACCTGCAGTCAGAACACCACTGGACGGAGAGGAAGATGTGCAAGAAAAAACACTAGGTAACATTATGATCCACTCAATAGTCCACCGCCAAGCTAAGACCCCAGCAACCCACCTAGGTTCACTCTATTAGTATCTTTGCCTTTGAGCCTGTACAGCTATTTGTTGACTTTCATTTAGGTTAGCACTGTGTAAATACCACACACCCACATACATACATACGGTGCTTTGTGAGTGAGATGGTTGTTCTGTGATCATTAACTCAGCGGCCTCAATGAATATGTAGGAACTGGACTAATGAGTGGCTTTTTCCTTAGAGAACAGACAATACTATACTAGAGAACACGTACGAATTGCCAGGGAGATGAGCCCTTTCTCCTCTCAAGGGCACATTATCTCAGCTTCAGAGTCTGCCATCAGTTCTTCAGCATTTCACAAAGATCAATAAATACTTGAAATGTAAAAGCACTCGTAGTGTACACACCTGCAGGTGCACAATAGGGAGGAAGACAAAAGACATGTCAAGATTTGCATGTTGCTGTTTTCTTGAAATAAGAGTACATTATTGTATGTACAAGTCTCTCTCGAGACAAACAGCGGCAAAACATTTCTTTGTGAAGAATATCTGCGATGCCTTAATGGTAGCTTGTCTTTTTAAGAGTGCTCAAGTCCTATAAGCAAGATCTACAGTATGTTTTCTCAGCTATTGTTGAAAAATATTGTTGACTAGTTCAGTACTTATCCTAGCGCAAGACACTTCAAGCCACCTTCTTGCTCTTACTCTTTGCTGTCACAACACAAGGCAACAAAAGCTCTGACTTTCTGTGTCTTTTTGGCTGGCCAATAAAATAGGATAGCCAGTTTAGCAAATCCTTCTGTCTTCCTTGGGTGTGAGACTGGGTGGTACCACTGCTGACATCTACTTGCAGGACTTTCTCACAATTAGTTTCAATTTGACGGCATTGTCATATCTAGGACAATGTGCATAATGCTACTCATATTATGTCGACAAGGCCAGGTGACAATCAAAATAGTCCTGGATGCAATCTTAATTTCTGTAGGGGCATTCAGCAGAGAAGTTTGCACTCCTCCGGGAAAGTAGTGATCCACTGTTTTGCATTTTTTAGGTGAATTCAAAAATTAGATTATGAAGGATTTTTGTGCACCAGAAACAATCTGTATTATCCCTTTCTATCATTTGCTCCAAACTATCATTCAGATCGGGCTTCGGGGAATCTCACGAGAAATGCAACTGACACTACAACATTCCATGCCACACATTGTGTAACCTTCGATTAGAAAATGAAATCCTTTCTGTCCTATCTAAACCCTTCACATCATTACTTAAAAGAACAGAAAACCTGAGTACCAGGGATGTGCAGCATTCTCTGTATTTTAGTCTAAAATATCTAATGTATCAACGTCACAGAAATAATTGGAGCTATCCAGCCTCTGCCGAGAGTAATTAACAGACTACTCCCCTCTCCTTAACTTCGGAAAATGCTCTAAACATCTGTAGTTCTTTTTCAGAAAACTAATTCTATGATAGAACTGGAGGTGAGTACTATGCGTTGCTTTTCGTATTACTACTCATAGCAGCCAGCACTGAAACATTGCAAACATAATTTGAACAACACATCCTGAAAGGATTGTGTGAAAAACTACATAACATGTGACATCAAACCACCATTTAACATGTAAGAAGTCTATGTACTGTCTTGAGCTATCCAATCCAGCCTCTCTTTTGATGATCAGCAGTAAAAGATGACTGTTACTTTCGTCCTCATCATATCATAGTGCTCAGTTTTACATTGTTTTAATTGTTTATAGGGTTGCTTTATTTAGATTATTATTCTAAGTTGACAATGCTGGAGTGCTAAGATTCATTTCTCACACAGATTTTCATTAGCAGCCCTCTTTGTGTGGTTTCAAGGCTTAACTGTCTCTGGCAGGGTGTGGTCAGCCAAATGTGGCTTGAGGCCCACCAATGTAGCCGGACTGATTCAGTTTAATAGCAGCCTGACCTGACAAAATAACAGTCTTGACCTTCCTTTTAAATATTAATGTTACCTCTGTGAAGGCATTGTAGTCCACAAGGTAGGGTCCAAGGTATTTAAAAGTGGGACATAAAGAAATACAACGTTACCATGTTCTTACAGTGACAAGCCCCCAAAAGCTATATTAACTGTGGAACGTTCTGGCTGTTCTTTGAGGAAAACTAGAGGGCAGATAATATGTTAACTTTGCTATCTTGGGTTTGGAACAAGCTACAGCAGGGGTTCAACTACTATTTTTAATGAACTTAGGGGCATATTATCAAGAAACGGCGTTAAAATTATCGCCGCTTTAGCGGCTGAAAACTGCCGCTAAAGCGGCGATAATGGGCTTGATAATATGCCCTTGAGAATTCCAATAGAAGCCCATGTTCTGGTGCCAACATGGGCTTCTATTGGAATCTTTCCAGGGCACATTATCAAGCCCATTATCGCCGCTTTAGCGGCAGTTTTCATCGCTAAAGCGGCGATAATTTTATCGCCGTCCTTGATAATATGCCCCTTAGTGAATATAATTTTTCGTTAGAAAGTTACAGATTCCTGGCCTGGAACTCCTGTATGCTAATTTGTACTAGCGTGCTAGAAACCGACCTGTCAGTGTTTGATGTTAAAGAGGTGTGGAAACTGCTCCGAGTGCAGGTCAATGGCTCAGGCCTGGTGAGAGGACGGGCTGGGAGTGGGACATGAGATTCCTATCAACACAGTAAGGGTAGCTTGGGAGGTTCAAGGAACTTCATTAACTGAAAATATAAGGGGAATCCTGAGAAGGGAAACCTTGATCTTTAGGCCCTCTGTAGTCATTTGGTCACTAGCCCAGCATGAGGAAGGGTTGTCTTAATATCTCAGGAGGGAGTGGGCTTCTCATTCCCCTAAACACAACCCTGTCTGGCACACAAGATTTCTCAAAGAACAAAAGGCCTGTGCCATCTTGTTTTCCCCCTAGAATAGTGCATTTTCAGTCAGTTTGCAGTAAGGCAAACAGGATGTGCTGTAAAAGTGGGTACGATTGCCCCTTGGAAATTTTTACTCATTGGTTAGAAAGTATCCAGGAGTTACTTCAACCCATAGGTGACTGAACCGAGCTGTGATAAAATAAATTAAATAAATTTAGCTCACCACCTCAAAACCTCAGATCAATTACTGGACCTGTGGAAGAACAGGTAAAAGGCTGCACATACTGCTCGAGACATGTGAGGAGATCTGAAGAGCTGGAGCTGTTCCTACATGTACCCAGGACAAAAGAGGTGGATCTGAGGGCCAGTAGGCTGATCTCCTGTGTGGCTACATGAAGCAGGAAGTTTCAAGAGGCCTTTTTTTCTGAAGTGCCCACCTGACCAGCTGAAACTGGACCTGGACTATACACTACTGTTGGCCATTGCTTGAGTGAGTTCTGAACCTTAAGTGCTGTCTCCGAAGCCCTGGTGCCCTTGGCTGTGTCCAGCTAGATGTGTCCAACAATCTCTGAAAAGTTGGGTGTAGGAAAGTAGGATCTACTTCTATGGTTACCCTCACTTTTTGCTTGATGTGATGCTGTTTCTGGCTAGTCTGACTGGGATCCTGCTAATCAGGATCCCAGTCTCTCTGCTTTCTTCCCTAAATTGGTATGGTAGGTACTTAGGTACATCCCAGATTGGATACTGGGGGACCCTTATAAGTCCCTAGTATATGGTCCTAATTTACCCAGGGCATAGGTACCCCAGAGGTCCCCATAGACTGAAGCATATATTATGCCACCCATGGGAGACCATAGGAACTATCACCACAGGCCTGCCATTGCTGCCTGTATAAGCTGGTGCTAGCACCACTTACGAAAGATATAGTTTTCCCTATATCTAGGGTCACTGCACTTACAACCTATAAGTCACCCCTACAGCAGGCCTTTTCAATCCTAAAGACAGGGTGCTCAGTTCTAAGTGTAAGGATGCCCCTGCATGAGCAGGATACCCCTATGACCTATGGAGTCCATTCTCCTGGGTTGTAAGTGAGACAGCCATTTAACATATAGAGGGGCACTGCGTCATTACGCGATGACCATCTCGAAAGTGGCTGTAACGAACCCTATCATGTTTGGTATCAAACATGTTGGAATCATACCCCCACACTGTAAACAGTGTGGGAGGTATGATTACAAGCACTGTAAAGGCCCTCCATTAGGTCCTCAGTGCTCCCGGCACCAGTCTTCTAGACCCGGACAGCACAACATGACTGCTGCCGACCAGAGACACGATTCTGCCCTCCTGCTGCTGAGCCAAGCTCGAGCAGGGGAAGGCAGAACAATAGGTATCCTGTCACAGGGAGATGTGACCACCTCCCAGACAGGGTTTAGTGTATTGGGGCCGGGTTGGAGCACTTGCCAGCGCCACTCAGTCTGCTTGAGGGGCACATTTGGTGCCCTCCTTGCATAGTCCAGTTCAAACCAGCTCAGGGAGCTGTTGGCTCCCGCTGTGGTGCGAAACTGGACAAAGGACATGGGAGTATCCTCCCCACTGTCCAACCCCTTCCCTGGGTGGGAGCCATGAATTGTCCCAACCGGTTCCTGAGGGTACTTAGAGGGTTACCTGAGGGTGGTTCCCTATAATTCATCGTGGGACACGATTCATTTCAGACACCACTTCAACTTCGACCGTCTGGGCACTCTCGACTTCGATGGACTTCGCTCTGGGCATCAAGGCTGCAACCAAGAAGAATCCTCCTGCTCCTGATCTCTTCACCCTGCTCGTCTGCTGCAACGTCCGTGCCTGTGCTCCATACAGGAATCCTTCCAAGGCCTGTGGGCATCCAAGACACCTGAAGGAATCTCCCTTGAAGTGAAGGAGTCACTTCCCTGCATCTGCAGGCACAGCAACTAAGCTGGCAAAACCAAAGGGGATGATGGACGGAGTGTTGAACATTGCAAGCACTCACCCCCAGTCAACTGATCTGGGTTTAATCCATCATCATTCTTTAGCTCCCTCCGCCACCCCAGTTCAGACATGGCCATATGCAAATCAGTCTGACCCTGTGCCTCATGGGAACAGTCCAGCCCGAACTGCCAAGCCATGTCTTCCCTGTACCGGAAACAAGCATCCTGGGACCGGTTTCTGGCTTACAGCCGTCATCAGCAAGGCTATCTTGAATCCAGTGGCAAAGTGAGCAAGGGACCCTCGTCTGGGCACACCCTGCCAACTTAGGGCGAACATAGCAAAACCAAAGGGGATGATGGACAGAGTGTTGAACATTGCAAGCACTCACCCCAGTCAACTGATCTGGGTTTAATCCATCATCATTCTTTAGCTCACTCCGCCACCCCAGTTCAGACATGGCCCTATGCAAATCAGTCTGACCCTGTGCCTCATGGGAACAGTCCAGCCCGAACTGCCAAGCCATGTCTTCCCTGGACCGGAAACAAGCATCCTGGGACCGGTTTCTGGCTTACAGCCGTCATCAGCCAGGCTATCTTGAATCCAGTGGCAAAGTGAGCAAGGGACCCACGTCTGGGCATACCCTGCCAACTTAGGGTGAACATAGCAAAACCAAAGGGGATGATGGACGGAGTGTTGAACATTGCACGCACTCACCCCCAGTCAACTGATCTGGGTTTAATCCATCATCATTCTTTAGCTCACTCCGCCACCCCAGTTCAGACATGGCCATATGCAAATCAGTCTGACCCTGTGCCTCATGGGAACAGTCCAGCCCGAACTGCCAAGCCATGTCTTCCCTGGACCGGAAACAAGCATCCTGGGACCGGTTTCTGGCTTACAGCCGTCATCAGCCAGGCTATCTTGAATCCAGTGGCAAAGTGAGCAAGGGACCCACGTCTGGGCATACCCTGCCAACTTAGGGTGAACATAGCAAAACCAAAGGGGATGATGGACGGAGTGTTGAACATTGCACGCACTCACCCCCAGTCAACTGATCTGGGTTTAATCCATCATCATTCTTTAGCTCACTCCGCCACCCCAGTTCAGACATGGCCATATGCAAATCAGTCTGACCCTGTGCCTCATGGGAACAGTCCAGCCCGAACTGCCAAGCCATGTCTTCCCTGGACCGGAAACAAGCATCCTGGGACCGGTTTCTGGCTTACAGCCGTCATCAGCCAGGCTATCTTGAAACCAGTGGCAAAGTGAGCAAGGGACCCACGCCTGGGCATACCCTGCCAACTTAGGGTGAACATAGCAAAACCAAAGGGGATGATGGACGGAGTGCTGAACATTGCAAGCACTCACCCCAGTCAACTGATCTGGGTTTAATCCATCATCATTCTTTAGCTCACTCCGCCACCCCAGTTCAGACATGGCCATATGCAAATCAGTCTGACCCTATGCCTCATGGGAACAGTCCAGCCCGAACCGCTAAGCCATGTCTTCCCTGGACGGGAAACAAGCATTCTGGGACCGGATTCTGGCTTACAGCCGTCATCAGCCAGGCTATCTTGAATCCAGTGGCAAAGTGAGCAAGGGACCCACGTCTGGGCATACCCTGCCAACTTAGGGCGTACATAGCAAAACCAAAGGGGATGATGGACGGAGTGTTGAACATTGCAAGCACTCACCCCCAGTCAACTGATCTGGGTTTAATCCATCATCATTCTTTAGCTCACTCCGCCACCCCAGTTCAGACATGGCCATATGCAAATCAGTCTGACCCTGTGCCTCATGGGAACAGTCCAGCCCGAACTGCCAAGCCATGTCTTCCTGGACCGGAAACAAGCATCCTGGGACCGGTTTCTGGCTTACAGCCGTCATCAGCCAGGCTATCTTGAATCCAGTGGCAAAGTGAGCAAGGGACCCACGTCTGGGCATACCCTGCCAACTTAGGGTGAACATAGCAAAACCAAAGGGGATGATGGACGGAGTGTTGAACATTGCACGCACTCACCCCCAGTCAACTGATCTGGGTTTAATCCATCATCATTCTTTAGCTCACTCCGCCACCCCAGTTCAGACATGGCCATATGCAAATCAGTCTGACCCTGTGCCTCATGGGAACAGTCCAGCCCGAACTGCCAAGCCATGTCTTCCCTGGACCGGAAACAAGCATCCTGGGACCGGTTTCTGGCTTACAGCCGTCATCAGCCAGGCTATCTTGAAACCAGTGGCAAAGTGAGCAAGGGACCCACGTCTGGGCATACCCTGCCAACTTAGGGTGAACATAGCAAAACCAAAGGGGATGATGGACGGAGTGCTGAACATTGCAAGCACTCACCCCCAGTCAACTGATCTGGGTTTAATCCATCATCATTCTTTAGCTCACTCCGCCACCCCAGTTCAGACATGGCCATATGCAAATCAGTCTGACCCTATGCCTCATGGGAACAGTCCAGCCCGAACCGCCAAGCCATGTCTTCCCTGGACGGGAAACAAGCATTCTGGGACCGGATTCTGGCTTACAGCCGTCATCAGCCAGGCTATCTTGAATCCAGTGGCAAAGTGAGCAAGGGACCCACGTCTGGGCATACCCTGCCAACTTAGGGCGTACATAGCAAAACCAAAGGGGATGATGGACGGAGTGTTGAACATTGCAAGCACTCACCCCCAGTCAACTGATCTGGGTTTAATCCATCATCATTCTTTAGCTCACTCCGCCACCCCAGTTCAGACATGGCCATATGCAAATCAGTCTGACCCTGTGCCTCATGGGAACAGTCCAGCCCGAACTGCCAAGCCATGTCTTCCCTGGACCGGAAACAAGCATCCTGGGACCGGTTTCTGGCTTACAGCCGTCATCAGCCAGGCTATCTTGAATCCAGTGGCAAAGTGAGCAAGGGACCCACGTCTGGGCATACCCTGCCAACTTAGGGCGAACATAGCAAAACCAAAGGGGATGATGGACGGAGTGTTGAACATTACAAGCACTCACCCCCAGTCAACTGATCTGGGTTTAATCCATCATCATTCTTTAGCTCACTCCGCCACCCCAGTTCAGACATGGCCATATGCAAATCAGTCTGACCCTGTGCCTCATGGGAACAGTCCAGCCCGAACTGCCAAGCCATGTCTTCCCTGGACCGGAAACAAGCATCCTGGGACCGGTTTCTGGCTTACAGCCGTCATCAGCCAGGCTATCTTGAATCCAGTGGCAAAGTGAGCAAGGGACCCACGTCTGGGCATACCCTGCCAACTTAGGGCGAACATAGCAAAACCAAAGGGGATGATGGACGGAGTGTTGAACATTACAAGCACTCACCCCCAGTCAACTGATCTGGGTTTAATCCATCATCATTCTTTAGCTCACTCCGCCACCCCAGTTCAGACATGGCCATATGCAAATCAGTCTGACCCTGTGCCTCATGGGAACAGTCCAGCCCGAACTGCCAAGCCATGTCTTCCCTGGACCGGAAACAAGCATCCTGGGACCGGTTTCTGGCTTACAGCCATCATCAGCCAGGCTATCTTGAATCCAGTGGCAAAGTGAGCAAGGGACCCACGTCTGGGCATACCCTGCCAACTTCGGGCGAACATAGCAAAACCAAAGGGGATGATGGACGGAGTGTTGAACATTACAAGCACTCACCGCCAGTCAACTGATCTGGGTTTAATCTATCATCATTCTTTAGCTCACTCCGCCACCCCAGTTCAGACATGGCCATATGCAAATCAGTCTGACCCTGTGCCTCATGGGAACAGTCCAGCCCGAACTGCCAAGCCATGTCTTCCCTGGACCGGAAACAAGCATCCTGGGATCGGTTTCTGGCTTACAGCCGTCATCAGCCAGGCTATCTTGAATCCAGTGGCAAAGTGAGCAAGGGACCCACGTCTGGGCATACCCTGCCAACTTCGGGCGAACATAGCAAAACCAAAGGGGATGATGGACGGAGTGTTGAACATTACAAGCACTCACCGCCAGTCAACTGATCTGGGTTTAATCTATCATCATTCTTTAGCTCACTCCGCCACCCCAGTTCAGACATGGCCATATGCAAATCAGTCTGACCCTGTGCCTCATGGGAACAGTCCAGCCCGAACTGCCAAGCCATGTCTTCCCTGGACCGGAAACAAGCATCCTGGGATCGGTTTCTGGCTTACAGCCGTCATCAGCCAGGCTATCTTGAATCCAGTGGCAAAGTGAGCAAGGGACCCACGTCTGGGCATACCCTGCCAACTTCGGGCGGACATAGAAAAACCAAAGGGGATGATGGACGGAGTGTTGAACATTCCAAGCACTCACCCCCAGTCAACTGATCTGGGTTTAATCCATCATCATTCTTTAGCTCACTCCGCCACTCCCAGTTCAGACATTGCCATATGCAAATCAGTCTGACCCTGTGCCTCATGGGAACAGTCCAGCCCCGAACTGCCAAGCCATGTCTTCCCTGGACCGGAAACAAGCATCCTGGGACCGGTTTCTGGCTTACAGCCGTCATCAGCCAGGCTATCTTGAATCCAGTGGCAAAGTGAGCAAGGGACCCACGTCTGGGCATACCCTGCCAACTTAGGGCGAACATATCAAAACCAAAGGGGATGATGGACGGAGTGTTGAACATTGCAAGCACTCACCCCCAATCAACTGATCTGGGTTTAATCCATCATCATTCTTTAGCTCACTCCTCCATCCCAGTTCAGACATGGCCATATGCAAATCAGTCTGACTCTGTGCCTCATGGGAACAGTCCAGCCCGAACTGCCAAGCCATGTCTTCCCTGGACTGGAAACAAGCATCCTGGGACCGGTTTCTGGCTTTCAGCCGTCATCAGCCAGGCTATCTTGAATCCAGTGGCAAAATGAGCAAGGGACCCACATCTGGGCACACCCTGCCAACTTAGGGCGGACATAGCAAAACCAAAGGGGATGATGGACGGAGTGTTGAACATTGCAAGCACTCACCCCCAGTCAACTGATCTGGGTTTAATCCATCATCATTCTTTAACTCACTCCGCCACCCCAGTTCAGACATGGCCATATGCAAATCAGTCTGGCCCTGTGCCTCATGGGAACAGTCCAGCCCGAACTGCCAAGCCATGTCTTCCCTGGACCGGAAACAAGCATCCTGGGACCGGTTTCTGGCTTACAGCCGTCATCAGCCGGGCTATCTTGAATCCAGTGGCAAAGTGAGCAAGGGACCCACGTCTGGGCATACCCTGCCAACTTAGGGCGAACATAGCAAAACCAAAGTGGATGATCAACTAAGCTGACCAGTCTGCTGATCCTGAGCTTCCACGGACTCCAAAAGACTCGGCAACACAGGTGGTGGTTCTTCACATCCCTCGAGGCCTATCCTGTCCTCTCACCAAGTTTGAGTCCAGTATCCCTCGTTGGAGCTGCAGGAACCAAACCCCTGTGCATCGCATTGACTTGCAGTTGCAAGGACTTGTTGGATTACTTCCACTAAGATCTTCGGGCTCCAAGTAGCCTAAACCTCAAGCATCTCCAGTGACCAAGATCTTCATCCTCACAGCATCTTCTTGCATCGTGGGCTTGCATCTTTGGTGAGCTGCTCAAGGTCCTCTTGCGACTCCAATGCCTCCTGCTTGTGGGTCCTCCTGAGGGTCATATTCATATTCTTTGGGCTCCTTTGATTGCTTGGGGCCTGCCCTGACTCCCCTGCTTTTGGTGAGTCTCCTGGACCTTGCTGGTCCCGACATTGCACCTTCTTCATCTTGCACATTGGATACAGTTGCCATTGCTTGTTGGTGCTCCCGCCAGACACCGACCCCTCAGCTCTCGGCATCCAACGTGAGACAGCTTGTGTACAGCTCCTACTCTTCCACAGTTTTGCCTGGTCCACACAATTGCAGTTCCAAGGTCACCGTCAGCTCTCCTGCAACACCCAACATCGGTGGGCATTCGTCTTCCATGCCTCCTGGTCACTCCTGAGTGGCATAGACTCTGTTCCCTATGCTTGCAGGTTCTTCACATCTTGAATCCACCTTTTGGTTTCACTGGACACTTTCACCTTCTCCAGCAGTGGCATCTTTCTGAAGTCCTCCATTGGGTTCTACAGCGGTTTCCGACATTACTTCACACCTATGCACCCGGCTGCCCTGGGGCAGGTATCCTGGTTCCTAAGGTATCCGCGGGTGGGGTGGCTCTCCAACCTTCTGTCATACATGGGGTTTCCTCAGGGTCCACTGTGAAGGGTCCTTCTTATTGAAAATTGCAACCACGACTTACTCATTGACTTGCATCGATCACGCGGTCGTGTTCCCACTTAGCACATGACCTCTGTGGGGCTCCTAGTTTCTTACCTTGGGTGGTTCCTTGGGTCCCCGAACTTCTACATCTTCTGGGTACAGCCTTGACTCGAGTCATGTTTCGCATTCCACTTATTTAGTATATTGTTTGGTCCCCCCGGTGACCGCAGTGCTACCTACCTGTTTCTATTGTAAAGTATTGTGTGCATTGTGTATATCTCCGGGTAGGAGATATCTCTACGTGCTGGTGAGTGTCTTATAATAAATACATATTTTTATAAATACACTGTGTGTTCTTTTTCACTTAATCTATACTTATAAGATTATGTTCTGGTAAAATAAGCTGCTTTACACTCCTTCTGGACTAAGCCTGAAGGCTGCTCTCCACAGCTACCACTTAGAGAGCTTTCTAAGGTTGTCTAAGACCAATAAATCACCATAAGGGGTGTCTGGATCAGTGCAGGGTGTCCACTTACAAAAGTGTACATCATATACTGAGCCAGCCTCTCACATTGGTACTTTGAAACATTTTGGACTTTCAGACCTCCAGAGGACCAGGACCAATCACTCAAGTCAATCCACCCACGATGAGAATTCGTTGGGCAACAAAATCAAGTTGGTCCAGCTGGGAGCTTTGTGCCACTCGAAAGACCTATTTACAAGACCTCGCGGCAGGCCTATCCAGTGTCAGTGCGACCTACCTGTATACGATATGTAGTCTTGCCCTGCTGGAGGATTTGGAGGTCCAAAAAGGAGACTAAGGGCCTAATTTGTAATTTGGCAGACTTCCTATTTTCAAAAGCAAAATCCTCAAATGGGATTCATTAACAAAACCTTAATAGGGCCATTGATTGTCTTTCAGATTTGTCATCTCTATCTAGGATCACTTGTACTAGCACATCAAGCATAGATATAATTGAATTGGACAGGGTTTTATAAGGCTTCTATTTTAAATTTCACTGGTCCTTTCTTTTTTGTGCTATCTCTAAGGAATGATCTGTCGCAGATAAGCAAGTGTTTGCTTCCTGACAAAAATAAAATAAAACACAAGATGTCATGTGCCTGTACAGATTGCAGTCACTCCACCACACCATTTATAAAAAATAATCATGATATTACGGTGGACAAGGAGCAGATCTGCATAACCTTCAATCAATTTGCAAATACCATTTGAAAATCTATCATCTCGGTTAAATAAAAATGCATACCCCACAACGGAAGGCCTGCAAATGCTGACCATGCTTTCATAGTCAAGGCAATAAATAAATATGAAGTTGATTTTTTTCCTATCACTGATCACTGACTAGATAATTATTTGCAGCCCATGATAAACAGTTTAGTCCTCTCTGGTTTTTCAATTATCAGAGCAGGTAGATTGAAGACTCAAGGTAGTGGCGTAGCTTAATCCATCACTTCTCGGTAAATTGCAAGAAAGTAGACACCCAGTCACCCTCAATGTTTGAGGTTCTTAAAAGTTGCAATGGGTTGCAAATAGACCTGCCTCATCAAAATTCATGAGGCAGGTCACAATTTGCGATCTATTGTGAATGGCTAAAATCACAGGGATGGTGGCCTGCTGGGGTCTGCAGACAACCATGCCTGTGATTGCTTTTAAATAAAGCAATATTTTTTATTGTAATGCAGCCCGTTTTCCTTAAAGGAAGATGGGATGCATTTCAAAAATAAAAATGAAAAGCTACCTTTTAATTTTTTTAAGAGTAGGCAGTGGTACTCTTAAAAAATATGTTACCGCCCACATTCACAAGGGGGAAGAGGTCCCTTGGGCACCCCATCCCATCTGTGAATGGGTTACCACCAAATTGAAGTTGGTGGTAATTGCAAATGTTTTGTGACCACATAAACGCCCCTTCCTAATACCGAATCACCAAAGCAAAATTCAATTTGGTAACAAGTTACTGAGTTGCATTTTGCCTTCTGTAAAAAATGCTTCGTACATTTGGCAATAGCTCCCTTCAATATTCACTAATACAATACTAAAAATCGCAACACAGCTTAACTTTTAAGAATGCTCAATACTATCAATTGGTAAACAACGTTTACCACAAAACTTTTTCCCCGCAGGGAATTACAACGCGGTCGTTACACCGACCGCGTTGTAATTCCGCATACCATTACTCCGCAAGTCGGAACAACGACTTGCGGAGGGGGGAGAAGGTGTTGGATTTAAAATCCAACGCCTTCCCTACTGTCCGCACAGAATGGGGTTGGAATAGTAAATTATACTATTCCAACATCCAGCGCCCCCCCTCCGCAAGTCATTGTTACGACTTGCGGGGTAATGGTATGCGGAATTACAACGCGTTTGTTGTAACGACCGCGTTGTAATTCCCTGCAGGGAAAAAGACTGCGTGATAACGAGGTATATTCCTATCAATCTAGTTCAACTCTCAGTATCCTAGGCATAAGAAAGTGAAAATCATGTACTTATTAATCACAGATTTCAAAAGTATTACTTGGCGTGAACCAATTGAGGCTGATCGGCCACCATTTGATCCCTATTGAAATTCATACCAATAAACTGCACAAACACAGCTCACTCTCCACTTCTCTGCAAAAAGATTCTGTTACAAATTGTCAGGCCATACAATTGAAGCTGCTATTAGGAAGTCAAGTGCTTCCACTGTTATCTCTAATGATTTGACCGCTCCTTCACAAGCTATGAATTGGCTTTCCCAAATGCATAGACGAAACGGCTATGGATGATCAGCATGCTTGAATGAAATCACGCTTTCAAGAATGTAGTGAGCATCGTTTTTTATTGTTTTTTCCTCACTATTTCTTTAAGGGTGATCCAGCGCTACACTTTATCAGGGATCGATACTCATCAATATTTCATACAAATGGCCCATACACATTCACCCAACTCACAATTCCCTGTTGCGCAGGATGGTCAAGTTTGAATGTCGTAAAAATTATTTTCTTCATAAATTCACATTTAATATTTCTAAATACATAACTAGACCTATATATCAACTCTCTTTCCTCTCGGTCGACGGACCAATTAGTTGAGTAGTTGATGGTAATAATAGAACTAACTAACTATCTAACCAGCTAAATAATCACAGACTCTCGATAAGATTAATAAAGTTCATCTCAGATAAATGTAATTGATAAATGCTCATCGCATACAGGTTGCAATGCAAACAAGGAATCCCACAAAAGGAGATAAAATCAATTAACAAATGCAAACAGTGTCATTCTCATCATCCATGAACGATATGCATATGAAGGAGTGGATAGAAAGAAAGACACAAGTTTCAGCGAAATAATGCGAAACAATATAATACTTATGACGGAGTGGATAGATAAAGAGACATAAGTTTCAGCGAAATAATGCGAAAAATATACTTATAACGGAGTGGATAGATGAAGAGACATAAGTTTCAGAGACAAAATTACATTTGCAAATAATTATGCAAATTACGAGTCAGAAGAAAATACAAACCCAAAGATCAATGAAATACCACCCCCCTGGCCAAGGGAGTAGTGGGGGTCTCCTGAATTAGAATCAGGAAACAAAGATTTCAGGAACGGGACAGGACAAGGACAGGAACAGCTAGGCCTCTCTGCAAACCGACGGATTGCGACGCATCTCCCCTCTCAATCTCTTGCTGTCGCTACTCTCTGCGCTCTAACCACACCCCCCAAAGGCACCCCAGTTATACCCTAAAACCTACATGTCCAACCCACATTAATTGAAACATTGCACGGAATTCGACTGCTCATTGGACGCTTGGGGAGGTGGTGTATCACACCACCGGGATTTCATTCAAAATTTCTTCATGCCCATTATTCTACTTCCTTTTCCATTGCGTATTTACTGACTAGTCCATACAAATTTGTTCTTGCTACATTTCATTAATTTCTCAGCCACGTCTGCGGATGAAGTCGTGAATCCCACAGCCAGTCTCATCTTTTGGCAGGCAAACAATGTTCTCTGAGCTGATCAACCTTGAACTAAATATTCATCATCCGCAGCGCTCAGCACTTCTGTCAGTTTTGTCAGGTCATTCTTGCTCATTTTTCAGCCCCTCATCTATCCGGACAATTTAGGAAATTACAGGCCCATTTGACTCACTATGACGAAATAAATACACACACATTATTAATTACATGGAAATGCATTCTTCACTGTTTTCCACCCACTTTTACACTATTCCTTGTTAATATATTCTTAGCATAAGCTCCATGCAAAGCAGCATTATTTATTATCGTTTTCAAAGCAAGATGCAAGATGCGAAATGCGGCCTAAACGTGCATAAATCTCGTTTCTTTCGAAAAGCAATGAAAATGCGGCCTAGTTCTTTCATGCATTAGTTCACATTAGTGCACGCATACGCAAAGCGGTTTCCCATGTAGCTCATGTGATTTGCGTGTTAGTTTACACTGCACACTGTTAATAAATATTATGGGGAGTCAACTCGAGCAGGTTTCTTTTGCGAAACCCTGCTCCATCAATCCCCCTGATGGCTTCCTGGCGCCATCATAAAAATACCCACCATACCAAGTGCCATCTTTATCTATCTAAAGATCAATATTCTTTCTCTTTTCATCATCTTTTCATCTAACTCCTTCATTTCGTCATAGTAATCGCCTTTCATATCTTCTAGTTCTATCTCATCTCTTTTTCTCTTCCTTGCTTTTCGTTTGTTGTTTGCTTCTGTCATCTCTTTTCTTCCACACTGTCACTTACAACATTTATATATTGTTATTATCACTAAGGCTACTCCAGCTACTGAAATAATTGGCATTATTATTTTCCCTAATAAGCTACTTCCAAAGGTAGTAAACCATTTACTTACAGAAGAGAAACTTTTACCAAGTCTCTCCCAGACACCGTCAACCTCCAGTTGGGTCAAGTCTTCATGTAATTTCGTAATATTCTTAATATAGCCCCCAATACCTTTACTTTTGTCAGGGATATAAGTACAGCAGTGTTGAATTTTCAACATGCCACAAACTCCACCCTCTTTTGCCAATAAGATATCAAGGGCAAGTCGATTTTGCAAAACCATTGATCTGATCGCAACCATTTCGGTGTCAATCATCAAGAAACCACCAGCAGTATTTTTCGATAAACGATCAACCACTGTGGACAATTTTCGAATTTTATGTGAATTCAGAACAACTCCAACTGATGGTATCAGTGCACCAAAAATATCACCTACTATTTCTGAGAAACTAGCTTTATTCTTACGTGTTAGTCCTTGTTTTATTTAATTGATTCTGTTTTTACTTTTGTCTACATGGTAAACCTTCGGGAAAACAATTGCAAAATAACAACTACCATACCAATGTGCAGGTAGCCTGTAATAGGCTTTCTTACCACACACATAATAGACTCCTGGGAAAACAGGATCAGTTCCACCCTTAAATCCCCAACCTCCAGTAATTTGGTAAGTATGCTCACATTCACTAGAACCAATGAAATAATTATTATAGTTAGTTTTCATTCTAAGCAAGCATATTTTCCCCTTTTTATACCAGTCCAGGGACATTGCAGCATATGTCTCGCCTTTCTCATAATTTCCTTCTCTAAACGCCCATGGTAGTACCTGTGACTTCTGTTCAGCAGCTTTCCTTTGGAAATTTTCTCTTCTATATTCTACCATATCTATAAACACCTTTTCTTCAACCCGCAAATTACATGTTAGATTGTTTTTGTAGGCATATCCTATATCTAGTGTCTTAGTAATATGGAAGAATTCTCCCATATAACGTGCATTTTTACTACTTAAAACCTTGTTTAGTTCCTTTATAATAGGTATCTCTGAAAATACTAAATCTATATTGGAGTAATGATACTCCAGCTTCCCTGTCAAGTAGAATAGACTGGTTAAAACACTGCAAGACACACCATATGTTAAAGGTAGGTGATGGTAGGTCACCCCCTCTGAGACAGACAAAGGTAATTGCATGCATACATAACAATCACTCACATTCATCACTCGTACAATAATTTTGTAAAAACATTTAACGAGAAATCACTAATTGATTTATCATGATGGAAAATACTTCCATCTATCTGTTCTATGTTAGTATTAGGGGTTTCTTTAATAACATCACTCACTCTTTCATTTATTACAACATTAGTATTGTTTCCATTTTTAGTTACCATTAGAATAGGTACAATGACAGTTAATAATATCCACATAAATGTCAGTAAAAAGACACTACATAAGCAAGCTTTAATACATCTATGTTTTAGGCTAGATTTTGGATGTTCAGTCACTTTTGCTTCGGCCATTTTGTACTCTATTAAAAAATAAAAAATCTAAATCTTATAAAAAATCTAAATTTACTAAAAAATAATTTTCTGACAAATAGTGTACTCCTCCACTTCAAGGCTTTCTTCTTTTACCCCTTTTCTTTTATTTTATTTTACTTCTTCTGAGTCTTTCCATTCATTTCATCTGGCAAGATTTCACCTTAATTTTTCACAGTTCTTTTAAGGTGGTTTTTATTTGCTTTCATCCACTTGCTCAGTGTCAGTACCGTCTCTTTCTTCACTTGTATCTGAGCTTTCAATTTCTTCCAAGATCACGTACGTCCATTCCGGTGCTGTGTATTTCTTACTTGGAATTCTTACTCTCCTTGTTTTTCGTACTAAATCTTCTCCTGACTCTTCTTGTTCGGTTTGACTTGAGACCTCATTAAGTTGCTCTGGTCTTCTTTTTGACTTCCTCCTCACAAGAGTGTATTTCAGTCTTTTCACTCCACTTGGCCAATTGTCACCTTTTCTCGGTCTTTTAGTTTGAACTACTTCTTAACCTTCTTCATCTGGTTCACAGGTTCTTTTATTTGGCCTTTCTTCTATCTGTTCTTCTTCTTGACTTTCAGTAACTTCCCTTTCTTCTGGTTCTACAGCAGTCTCATGAGACCCAGTAACTGGTGCCCACTCTACTTGACTTGTGCTTGGCTGTTCGTCATCTGTTTGTTCTTCAGAATCTGTTACTCTAGATTCTTCAGCTTCACACACTTCAGCCTTTGATCTTTGGCTTTGGTTTACCAATTGCTGCTCTTCTTGTCTTTCAAGTGGACTTGGGACTCGTCTGGTATGGATCGCATGTATCCAATTTGGTAGGCCACCACACTTCACTGCTGTCGTCGTCACCAGAATCACCTGGTATGGTCCGTTCCACTTGGGTTCTAAAAATGATTTCCTCACGTGTTTCTTCACGAGAACCCCCTCTCCAGGGCTCAGATCGTGAGCTTGATTCGGCTGTGTTGTAGTGGCATTTTCTAAAATCTGGTGAGACACAGAACGCACCAGATCAGCCAATCCTCTGCAATAGTCAAGCACTAGATCATCAGATATATTCATCAGTTTGTTCGCTGGAATAAATGCTTGTCCCATTGCTCTTCCCATTAGAATCTTGTGAGGACTCAAACCCGTCTTTTTGTCAGGAATGCTTCTAAGACTCATCAATACAAGGGGTAAAGCATCAGGCCATTTCAGTGTTGTGGATGCACACACGTTTCCTAGCCTAGATTTTATTGTGCCATTTAACTGCTCAACCACTCCAGATGCTTCGGGTCCATAGGCACAATGCAGCTTCTGCTCAATCTGTAATGCTGCACAAATCATCCGAATTATCTCATTGTTAAAATGGGTTCTTCTATCTGTTTCCAAAGTGACTGGAAATCCAAATCTAGGTATCAGTTCTCTTAGTAGTAGCTTCGCGACTGTTAAAGTGTCATTCCTTCTCGTTGGATAGGCTTCCACCCAGCGAGAAAATAAACAGACAACAACCAACACATATTTCAGCCCATTGCACGGGGGAGCTCAATAAAATCCAACTGGAGTCGGGTGAATGGTCCTGCTGCCTTTCCAATTCGTCCCCAACTAACAACTGTCTTTCTGCCTGGATTTTGCTGCTGACAGGTGGCACACCTCTGGCAGAGACTCTCTGCAAAGGCCCTGAACTTTGGGTTATACCATGATTGCTTGAAGAGTCTGATCATAGCATCTCTTCCAACATGTGCAATTCCATGGTATACCCTTGCCATTTTGGATAGTAAACTGTCTGGCATGACTGGTCTTTCGTCTAAATATACCCACACTTCGTCCTCTGCTCTCTTTCAGCAACCTGAATTTATCCAAATTCCTTTTCCTCATCACTTGCTTCTTCCTGCAGCTGTCTAATTTCGTCCCAAGTTTCAAATGAAGAAGAAAACATAAGATGGCAATTGGTATTTTCTTTTTCCATCCCTCTGTTTAGAGCAATTAAATTTTGTGCACAGAAACGCGCTACTTGATCCGCGTATCTGTTGCCCTTCGTCACATAAACATCTCCTGATTTATGTGCGGAACATTTGACCACTGCAATCCTTTTGGGCAATTACAAAGCATCCAATAAATCTTTTACAATTTTGCTGTTTCTTATAGGGGAACCTGAAGAAGTCAGAAATCCCCTTTACATCCATAGCTGACCGAAGTCGTGGACAACCCCAAAACCATATTGACTATCAGTAAATATGGTTACCCTCAGGCTTTTGGAAATTTTGCACACTCTAATCAAAGCTATCAATTCAGCAATTTGGGCGGAGTTTACCCCTTTTAAACAGGAAGCTTCTAGAACTCCTGCTATGGTGCAAACAGCATAGGCAGTACACAATTCTCCTTTCTCATTTCTTAAACATGATCCATCAACAAACATCTCACAGTCTGGTTCTTCTAATGGAACGTCCTCAATATCGGGCCTGGGTTTCGTGCATAACTCTGTCACATCCAAACAATCATGATCCGCCTCTTCTCTTACTTCCTCACAATATGAATTCGGCAACAGGGTTGCCGGATTTACGGTTGTGCATCTTACCACAGTCACATTTTTAGCACCTAAGATCACTCTTTCGTACTAGACGTCATATACTGTGTCCTTGTACATGTCAAAAGGATCTCAACTGAATGTGGCACATACACCTTGACTGGATGTTCCATCACAATTGCTTCACTCTGTTCCAGACTCACACAAGTAGCAGCTACTGCTTTTAAACAACCTGGCAACGCTGCAGCCACTGAATCCAAAGTAGCAGAAAAATATGCTGCTGGACGTCGTGCCATTCCATGTTTTTGAGTTAAAACTGAAAGTGCACACCCATCTCTTTCACAACAATACAATGCAAAATCCTTTGCATAATCTGGCATTCCCAATGCAGGTGCTCGACAAAGACTGTTTCGCAATTTAGTAAAAGCTCCCATACTTTCATCATCCAACACAATCGGATCTTTCACATCTTTTCGTGTCAACCTCTGTAGAGGTTTTGCAATCAGTGAGAACCCACTGATCCACTGCCTGCAGTATCCACCCATTCCCAAAAACATTCGAACTTCTCTCTGAGTTTTTGGTGGACTCATTTGTTTAATTACACTAATTCTTTCTGGTGTCACCTTTCTGACTCCTTTTTATATTTTGTGTCCTAGGTACTGGACTCCCTGTTTACAAAATTGCAATTTTGCTGGTGACACTTTGGGTCCTTCTTCTGCTAAATGGTTCAGTAAGGCAATGGTATCTGTCACCCATGCCTCTCGTGTTTTTGATGCCACCAGTAGGTCATCAATATATTGAACCAGAACTACATTTCCTGGCATGACTAAAGTCTCCAACCATCTTTTCAGGATCTGATTAAAAATTGAAGGACTCTCTGTATACCCTTTTAGGAACTCGGCACCATGCCAAAACATGGTCTCCGAACCGGAATGCAAACAAATACTGGCTTTCCCGGATGTAAAGGAATTGAGAAAAATGCTGGGCACAGATCAATCACTGTGTACCATTCAGAATCACATGGGATTTTGTAAAGGATTACTGCTGGATTTGGCACTACTGGACAACAGGGTACTACAATTTTATTAATTTTTCTTAAATCCTGCACTATTCTATATTTTCCACTGGGCTTTTTAATTCCGATAATAGGCGAATTACAAGGACTACTCATTATTTCTTTCAGAATTCCCTGTTCAACCATTTGGTCAATCACAGGAGTGACTCCTGCAATTACTTCCGGACTCATTTTGTACTGAGGAGTGTTTGGATATATGGCACCCTCTTTCACCATAATCTGAATCGGATCTACATTTGACATTAGGCCAATCTCCTTTCCTGTAAAAGCCCATACATCCATCCTTACTGCACTTTTTAATTCTTCGGGCAGACTTTCTTCTGTGAGAAGTGAAACAACTCATCCACTTCTGTCCCTTGCTTCGCTAACATCATCTTGAATTCGACATCCTCACCAGGAGTCTGAAACGCAATACCATCTGGCGTACAGTAGATGGTACAATTCCTTTTACACAATAAATCTCTTCCCAAGAGATTTACTGGACTTGAGTCACATACTACGAAACGATGCATGTCTCGGAAACTTCCAATATGAACTTCTATTGGATTTGTGACTGGCGTTCTAATATGCTTGTTTGAGACTCCTACAACTTGGATAGTTTCTCCCGAGAGGGGTAGGTTCGGAATTTCTGCTGCTCTCACAGTAGAACGGGTAGCACCAGTGTCCACCAGGAATGTAATATCATTACCTTCCACCTTTCCGTCAACAAATGGACCTGACTGATCTACCGCCAAGGATGAGCCAAGTACGCACTCTTCCTCCCCCCTTAGGCACCGTCATTGAGATGAGTCTGAATCACTCTCATTGCACTGCAACCAGTATTGCGGAACCATTTTCACACTTTGATTCTTACCAATTTGATCACCTCTGTGAAATCCAGTGTTCGCACTGCACCTCTGTACTTGAGCATTCACATTATTGGGCATAGGAGCTTGTGGCACCTGTAACTGTGGAGCAACTACCTGCTGCTGCTGCTGTTGATTCACACCCACCTCATTGTGCATCTGTGGATTAAAATTTTGATTTAGCCCATTAGTCTTTTGAACAGATCTACACTCGTTCTTCCAATGTCCATACTTTCCGCACGCATGACAAGGAAATTTCTTCTTAGCTTCTTCTTTGCTCAATTTACCTCTACCTTTACCTCCACTGTATACCTGACCAATTTGATTCTGACCATTCATTTGATTACCTGTTTGAGAACCATTGTTTACTTCTTGCTGCTCTGCTACCTTCACTTGTGCCCACATCATTTTCTCCTTTAATTTTTTATGTCTTGATTCAATGTCATCACTACAATACTTCGCATACCTCAAAATTTCGTCAATTGTTTTGCTCTGCCAACATATCAAGTGCTGCTGAATCATATTACTAATCTCCGATTTCAAACCAAACACAGAACGATACTCAAAATGTCCCATATCTTTGTCTCCAATATTCTCAAATCAGCTATACTGTTTAAATACCTGTAACAACCTTTCATAATAGGCATGTACTGACTCTTTTGGTTCTTGGGTCGTCCTGTCTATCTTAACCCAATCTGTTTTCTTTGGAGAAATTTTTCCTTTCAAAAAGGTGATTACCTGATTATACTTTCTCATCACCTCATCAGATGGTGCACCTGTTTTAGGGTCTCTAGGGTATTTTTCTTTTGGCCAATCGACAGTAATTTTACATTCTGTCCACAAATCAGCTGGTATGACAATCTCAAACAAAGCATCTAAATCTTTTAACAAAACTTTTGAAACTTTCACAAACCTCTCTACCTGTTTGTACCACTCAACTGGTTTCAAATCATTCGTAAAGGACAATATATCCTGTCTTGTCTAGGGAACGTGCACATATCCACCACCTGGGACTTCTCTCATTGGACATGCCCTTTCAACTTGTTCTATCTCTCTTAACGGAAACATTGATGTTCCTTTGCCAGCTGCCTCTTCTTTCTTTTTCGTCCATCTACCTTTCCACCATTCTATATCTCCAAATTTTTTCAGAATATTCATCAACTCTTTTATCTGTAATCTTTTTCCAGACGCATTCAAACTCTCCAAATCTTTTTCGGTAAAGGCCAATCTGTACGATTTCTGCAGCACTTTTGACTTCTCTAAATCTATTCCATATTCACTAGCAGCCTCTGCTATTTTCTCATGAAGATTCCTCGCTCTCCAAGTGATACTTTTACACATAAACAACAGCTCTTCATCTCGATAAGTCCCTAATCTATCTGTACTTATCATACCAATAATCATCTCTTCCAAATCCACTTTCAATTGGCTCACATTTATACTCTGTGGTTGAGGTTTTTGCTTTTCCATTCCCTTTATCCAATCATTCAATTTCTCTGGTGAAGGACCTGCTGAACTCCCTGTCGTTGGAATGCCGTTTGTCCCTATTCTCCTTGGATCTATTTGTATACCTCTTCTAGGGGTTTCTGTTATCATCTCACAAACCGGAAGATCTAACAATGTAGTATTCATGTCAGCCTGTCCATCCTCATCTAATACTGTCACCATTCCACTCCTGTCGCTACTCCTTGGAACTGCCAATGTATGTACTTTTGATATATTCTGTTTTTCTCCATACAATGGAACTACAGGACCAATTGTTACCGGTACCGTCAAGGCTTCTGTATTTAGGCTCAACTGATTTATTTTCTGGACCTGCTCTACTCTTGCCTTATTTAATATGTCCAATTCTTTTTCTCGCACTAGTCTAGCCATGTCTGCAATCTGTGGAGTTAATGGAGTTACCATTATTGGTGCATTCGGAGTCACCTCAACTGAATTTTCTTGATATGACGGAGGTCTTTTGGTCATAATGTCTTCTGACAACTCATCATCAGATTCGTTCGGGTCCTGTCCTAAACTTGAAGTTTCAACATTTTTCTTTTTCTCTTTACACTTGCCTCTTGTCTCATCTTCAGTGACTAAAACTTGGTACAAACCCCCAGTTACCACAGCTCTCCTCCATCTTTTCATTGTATCTTTTCTTCTCTCAAAAGGATATCTAGTCATTAAATTTCTATATCTCCTACCACCTCGATATTTCTCTCTTTTTCGAATGCTACTACTTCCCATTCCTCTAACGCTTCATACTGGGTAGGTCTGGGACTTGGCTCTAATGAATTCATTCGATTTCTCAAATCCTGTAGAATCCTTACATTAAACAAACCATGCTGTAGGAAAGTTATAACACCATCATCCCTTGTGTATTCCACCCAATTCTCTAACCAAGTACACGTATGATATCCTCGCTCTAACATCATGTAGGAAGCAGGCGTTCTCAGCGGTGGAATAGGAATTCCCTCTCTAGTCACTACTGGTTTGTCCTTTTTAAAGAAATTCTTTATTTTCATAAGCAGCTTCATTTTTCTGACCCTTTACGCTAATGTCTCTCAATAAAACAACAAGGAATCCTTTCCATAATTCTTCTTATTCTATTTGTCAGTTCTTGTCCAATACCAGCGCAACTCACACCAACCGTCCAATCACAGCTCTCCACGTATCTGCTATCTCAACAAATACCAGCGTGGCTCACACCAACCGGCCAATCAGAGCTCACTTCACGTTCGCTGCATGACCAATGCCAGCGCAGCCTTTTTGTGACGTCAGTATTACTCCTTCTATTGACCCTCCCTTTACAAAATAATACGGCGATGTATTTCTAAGTTTTTCTTAATCAAAATTCCTGTTAGTAACAACACAAAACAATGCTACCTTGTCTGTTCCTCTAAATAAAGAGATAGTTCTTCACTTCAAAGCGAGAAATTCTTTCACTTCCAGTAAAACAACAACCAGCATTATTTTACACCCAAACAAGCTACAGGTGGACTTGGTACTCCTCTAGGGATAAGGCCTAAGTTTCGCAAGAGGACTTTTTTGTGTAAAAGAGGTCTTGGTACTCCTCTGGGGATAAGGCCAGAGTTTCGGAAGTGGACCCTTCGCTATTTTCAGACACTCTACTCATATACAAAATTTTCCCTAAATATAACACCTACAGCCTTCCGCCGTACAGTATTATAACAACAGACAAAGTACTTCTGCAATGTGATATCTTATCCACACTCTTCTTCTGCCTACTTTAGGCTAAATTTCCATCCCGGGATTCCTCAGGTACCTCCGTACCTGTACTTCTAGACAACATAGAACAGGACACTAACTTTTCTTGTTAAAAGATATAATCAATAATCAATAATTATTACCAAACTAATCAATAATTAAACCGTCCTCTGCTACCAGAACAACTGATCCAGCGCTACACTTTATCAGGGATCGATACTCATCAATATTTCATACAAATGGCCCATACACATTCACCCAACTCACAAATCCCTGTTGCACTGGATGGTCAAGTTTGAATGTCGTGAAAAATTATTTCCTTCATAAATTCACATTTAATATTTCTAAATACATAACTAGACCTATATATCAACTCTCTTTCCTCTCGGTCGACGGACCAATTAGTTGAGTAGTTGATGGTAATAATAGAACTAACTAACTATCTAACCAGCTAAATAATCACAGACTCTCGATAAGATTAATAAAGTTTATCTCAGATAAATGTAATTGATAAATGCTCATCACATACAGGTTGCAATGCAAACAATGAATCCCACAAAAGGAAAGAAAATTAATTAACAGATGCAAACAGTGTCATTCTCATATTCCATGAACGATATGCATATGAAGGAGTGGATAGAAAGAAAGACACAAGTTTCAACAAAATAATGCAAAACAATATAATACTTATGATGGAGTGGATAGACGAAGAGACATAAGTTTCAGCGAAATAATGCGAAACAGTATACTTATAACGGAGTGGATAGATGAAGAAACATAAGTTTCAGAGACAAAATTACATTTGCAAATAATTATGCAAATTACGAGTCAGAAGATAATACAAACCCAAAGATCAATGAAATACCACCCTCCTGGCAAGGGGAGTAGTGGGGGTCTCCTGAATTAGAATCAGGAAACAAAGATTTCAGGAACGGGACAGGACAAGGACAGGAACAGCTAGGCCTCTCTGCAAACCGACGGACTGCGACGCATCTCCCCTCTCAATCTCTTGCTGTCGCTACGCTCTGTGCTCTAACCACACCCCCAAAGGCCCCCCCGTTATACCCTAAAACCTACATGTCCAACCCACATTAATTGAAACATTGCACAGAATTCGACTGCTCATTGGACACTTGGGGAGGTGGTGTATCACACCACCGTGATTTCATTCAAAATTTCTTCATGCCCATTATTCTACTTCCTTTCCCATTGTGTATTTACTGACTAGTCCATACAAATTTGTTCTTGCTACATTTAATTAATTTCTCAGCCACGTCTGCGGACAAAGTCATGAATCCCACGGCCAGTCTCATCTTTTGGCAGGCAAACAATGTTCTCTGAGCTGATCAACCTTGAACTAAATATTCATCATCCGCAGCGCTCAGCACTTCTGTCAGTTTTGTCAGGTTATTCTTGCTCATTTTTCAGCCCCTCATCTATCCGGACAATTTAGGAAATTACAGGCCCATTCGACTCACTATGACGAAATAAACACATACATTATTAATTACATGGAAATGCATCCTTAACTGTTTACCACCCACGTTTACACTATTCCTTGTTAATATATTCTTAGCATAAGCTCCATGCAAAGCAGCATTATTTATTATCGTTTTCAAAGCAAGATGCGAAATGCGGCCTAAACGTGCATAAATCTCGCTTCTTTCGAAACGCAATGAAAATGCGGCCTAGTTCTTTCATGCATTAGTTCACATTAGTGCATGCATGTGCAAAGCGGTTTCCCATGTAGCTCATGTGATTTGCGTGTTAGTTTACACTGCACACTGTTAATAAGTATTATGGGGGAGTTAATTCGAGCAGGTTTCTTTTTGCGAAACCCTGCTCCATCAAGGGGCACAACGGGTTTCACGAAAAAACAGGTTTTTTGTTATATAAAAAATCATCTTAGTTAGGGCTGTTAATTAGTTCTTCTCATCTTTTATAGTTTCCCCTGAGGAAGGGCAATTGTAGGCCCGGAATGCATTGGGATCATCATCTTCGTTTTAAATCATGAGGAATTTTGCACTTCTGTGTGTCTAAGAGCAAAGCCAGATAGCACTCGTTGAACTTCTAAAGCACAAATGAAAAACGTTTATTTACTATGTAACACTTTCTGGAATAAAATTCAAAGAAAAACGGAAACCATTGTTGGAATCTTATTGGATGATTCATTTACTTGTTGTGCATCCTGGGTTAGGGAACCTGACGAGACTCCAGCGGTTGCATGAACACTCACGTGCGCAGACGGAGCGCGCTTCAGGATGGCACGCTTTACATTGCCCTGAGCATTTCTAAAAGGGTTGAAGTTTAGTTCATGTCGGTGTGCATTCTACCTTATATTGTGATAGATGAAACAGCACCACATAAAACAACATAGCTTATCTAAAAAATCTAATATTTGGTTTACAGATTACCTCCTCCTGAAAAGGAAAGAATTTAGCAAGCTTGAAAGATGCTGAAGAACATGAAAAGTATGCCAAACTCTCTTAACAAGTCAAAATCAATGAGGCAACACTATAAGCAGGTATCATCAAAGTCAAATTACAACATCAAACAGAAACAATAAATAACTGTCTCAGCAGACATAAAGAATTGTTTAACATCATCAAACTTAACATAAACACTTTGACTGATAATATGCCTTTGCCCTCAATCTCTATTAATCGGAGTGAAAACCTAACAATGATTACTCAATCAATGCATTTTTACTCGTTTTTTTCAAACCATAAATGAAAATATTGCATCATTATATTATGCACAATAATACTAAAAACATGAACAGTTAACAAAAAATACGGTATCACCATACAACACAGTAAAAAAAATCACGAAGAGAACGGAAATTCACTAGTAATGATGTACTTTGTACTTAAAATAATAAACAGATATCATCGGTCAATGTCAAGGAGACTTCGCCTAATCTTTAGTGCCCGCTCCATAAAAAAGGATTTATTTTATACCTACACACACCACGATTGATTGCATTTGCTGTAAAAATATCATGGCTGGTTTACATTGTCTAAAGAGGTTATTCTTGTGCAGTAGTCTAAAACAGTGCAACCTAGGCCTCTTGCATAATTTACAGTAAATTACAAGATGAAGGGTGCACAGTGTGGAAACGCCATCACACTGGCAGGGGGGGGGGGGCAATCTTTTCCATTCACCGATCTTGGAAAAGGCAAACAAATAATGAATAGAAGTTAATCGGAAATGCGTCAGCAGAAACCTATGTTATGGCATTGTCACTGCTTCAAAATAAATCTGCATAACCTCAGAGGTTAACGTGAGTGTATGGGCAATGTCACCAATTTTAGGCATTTCATTCTGCACCCTAGTTTCCTCACAAAAATTAACAAACAAAGGGCCGAGTGTACAAACATTATGCATACCGATTTCCAAATTGCGATTATCTCCGAATCGCAATTAGGAAATCTGTATTCCTGATGTATTTATTTCCCCAAATAGCGATTCCTAGTAGATTGCACATCGACCTACCTCATGAATATTCCATTAGGAATCGCAGCCATTACAGGGATGGTGGCCTGCTGAGGTTAGCAGGCAGCCATGTCTGTGATTGCTTTTTAATAAAGCAATTTTCTTTTCTTTTTTTTAATGCAGTCCGTTTTTCTTAAAGGAAAATGGAATGTGTTTAAAAACAAAAAAAATTTACTTTGAAGTTTCATTTTTTAAGGGTAGGCAGTGGTCCCTGGGACCAAAGCCTGCTCTTAAAATATATATTTTTTTACATTATGGGAAGGGGCCCCTTCCCATTTGTGAATGGTTACCTCTTCCTTTTAGTAGTTGGTAAAAAATGAATGCTTTGCGACTGTAATTCGGCCCCCAGCGCCGAGATACCCCTTCGGGGGTGATTCGTGCGCTATACAAGTACTGGATTTACATTTATTTTTATTTTTTAATTCAGTCGCAAAACATTAATAAATAGCAATGCGATTTGGTTTTTGGAAGGAACTCCCTAAACACCCTCCTTTCAAATTCGATGAACCAAATTGCTATTTGGTAACAAGGTACAGAATCATAATTTGACATTGGTACATATGTAAAAGCATTTTTGCAGTCGGAAATGCCCCGATTAGACCGTTTCTGACCGTAAAAATGGTTTGTACATATGTTCCAAAGTTTTGGTAGACTCTTAAGAAAAAGTATATTAAGAATTAGGGTTGTCCTATAGCTGTGATTTACCCAGCCTCGCACACAGTTTTTGTTTGTAACCTAGCCAGAGTATGTCGGATGCATGCTCTAAAGAGAGACAGTCACATAAAACAAATCTATTAAAGGTAATTTCAGACTTAGACCGCACCCACGCCATAATAGAAGGATCACAGTTTATTCAGATCCTGAAGATAGTGCCAACCCAGTTCCATATAGCAGGTATAATTATAGCAGCCAACCTAAACAGAACCATCAACAATACCTCTGAAAAACAATTTTCTGAGATTTGAAGTTTACCACTATCTGCATACCCCCACAAACATAATCCACAGATACCCATATACATTTAGCTTTAAAAACAGTGAAACATCTCTTTATAGGGCTTCTTTCATAATTTAGTCCGAAAACAACCTCTATATCCCTTTCAGATTGCTGTTTTCTAATTTCTTTCAGATGATCTCAGTTTCCCATTGCATCCATCCAAATTCTCAAATAAGAGAATGTGCTCACTTTTCCCACTTTGGTACCTTAAACAGAGTGGGGGCGAGTTCTCATGATCCTAGGATGACAGGTCGTCTTTAAAATTTTACTTGAATTTGTTTTCCAATCAAGATGATCCAGGAAAGATGTGAAAACGTCAAGCAGTTTTTGGAGTCCGCTCATGGTCCTTGACTGCAAGACTGCATCATCTGTGTAAAGCAGAACTAAGATGTGGTGGTCTCCTAACTGGGAAAAACCCTGCCTGTCCTTTTTCTATTTAATTCCTTTTCAAATCATTGATATATAGATCAAACAAAAAATGTGTGAACACACGCCCTTCTCTAACTCCCATTCCGAATGGATTAGTACATTTCCCATTCGGACCACCCCATACCCTGGCCAATACATCCATGTAGAGTTGTCTCAGAAATTGCACTAAAGTTTGATCCACTCCTAAGTGTAGCATAATTGACCACAGCTTTTAATGGTTCACGCAGTCAGAGACAATGCGGAGAGCCATAAAAGCTAGGTGCATTGACCCTTGTTTGTCCAGAGCATTGATACTCAAAGTACAGCCCGGGGTCCGCATGCGCCCCCCCGCCCTTTACTTGCTACCCCTGGTCAACAGGAGCACTGGATGCTGTTTACTCAACTCAACACTAACAATAAAAATATGTTAAATAAACAGAGATTAATTGGTGTTAAAGAAATGATTTAACTAGGGAGTCCTGCACTGCTTTTCTTTAGAAACACCATCATTTTTAAACACATCTTGCAGCAAGAGTGTAAAAATATGACAGTCTCTTCAAAATTCAAAAAGTGTATTTAGTTTACATGCAGAACATTTTCACCTTACTACAACTGATTATATCAGTACATTAATAAGTATTAATATAACACAAGTGATAGGTTTCAACATGAATTTAGGTACATTGTTTCCTCTTCCTTCCCAGAGAATTATGCCAATAGTGAACTAAAGAGGCAAGTCAATTGTTATGTGCACTCTTTGGGTGGCCTGCGTTCCAATTATACACGAACAACATTATAGTTTAATAAATCAAACACAGGAGAAGGTTTTGTACAGCACACATCCTGAAAGTATGTATTTCGAGGTCCTGTTATATATGATGATGAAAAATAAGGAAGGAAAGTGAAATAAAACAATTGCCTCGGATCACACAATTTGGCAAAGTGGGGAAGTCGGGAATAATTACAGGTTTTCTGGTTTCACATTGTTCAATTCACCCACTAGATGTATATGCTTTGCTTCCCCTACACGTGCCCTACCGCTGATCCCCCCAACCACATCACCCAACTGCCACCTCACTGGCATCAATGCGGCCCTTGGGCACCTCACACAATTTACCTTATGGCCCCTTCGAAAATGTTGGCGAGTACCCATGCTCCAGAGTATATTTACATATCACCAAATGCAGATTTAAACCCATGACTTTTTCTAAAACTATACTTGATGTCCTTCAGGATAGAAATTCTCATCCGCCCAGCTTTCCATCCTTGCGAGTAATATTCACCCTATATTCTTAACAACTGAGTCTAAAAGTGAGATAGGGTGGTAACATTTTGAGTCTCTCCTGTCCTCTTTTTTAAAAATAGGGCTGATAATCAATTGAGACTAAGTCCTAAGACCACCACCAGGACTAGCTTCCACAACTGCATGACGAGAGTCGTCTACTGGGTGAAGACCAACTGCCTAAAGCTTAGCACAGACAAGATGCAAGAACTGATCTTAGGAAACAACAGTTCCCTGTGGAATGACACCTGGTGGCCTGCCGAATTCGGACCACCCCCACACAGACAGACCACGCCCGCAAACTTGGCATCATTCAGGACAATAACCTCAACATGAAACGCCAGATCAACAGTCTCCTCCGCCTGCTTGCACACCCTTCTCATGCTGCAAAAGATCTTCAAATGGCTTCTCATTGATACCAGAAGGTCATCACCCATGCCCTAGTCACCAGCCGACTCAACTACTGAACACGCTCTATGCAGGACTCACCACCCAACTTCTGAAGAGACTCCAGAGGGTACAGAGGTCAGCTTCCAGACTCATCCTCAACCTCCCTAAATGGACCCACATCACCCCCTACGTCCACGAGCTCCCTGTCCTGAAAGATGCCAATTCAAGATGCTGACTCATGTCTACAAAGCTGTCCATGACCAAGGACCAGCATACATCAACCACCGCCAGAACTACTACCAACCCTGCAGTCACCTGTGCTCCGCCTCCCTCGCACTCGCTCATTCTCCCCGCACCCTCCAAAGCAACAGTGGAGGATGATCCTACTCCTACCTCCTTGCCAAGTCCTGGAACGACCTCCACCTCTGAGCAGCTTCCTCTCTCATGGAATTCAGAAAGGGACTCAAGACCTGTCTCTTTGACTGATGGCATCAGGACCCGAGCGCCTGGATACCCTCACAGGTGATAAGCCACGCTTTACAAATCCCGATTGATTGATTGATTGATAGATAGGAAGACCACATTTGTCAACTACTCCTAAAACATTTATCAATATGGGAGCCCAGAAGTCAATGTTAGACTTAAGCATGCCCATTCACTACACCGGTTTAGCTAATGTTTGTTGCTAGAATAGCCTTGGCATGGTCAAACAATAATTGATTCCTTGTAGTTACATCAAGAGTAAAATTATTGTCCTTAGAGAACATATCAGGTGGGGGCTTGGCATAGATGTCCTTAAAATGGTTAATCCAGTTACTAACACTAGCAGAGATGTTAATCTCCAAAGACGGTGCTGGATCCTTCCTAAAAAAAGCTGAATTAATAACCTTCCAAAGGGTGATGGTATCATTATTACCATTAATCGCTTGTAAGGAAGCCCAAGCATAAACTCTAATTGTAGTTCTTCTAGTGTGCATGGTGTTTCTATAGTTACGTCTAGGTCTTTGAACCTTGTCTTTATATTTAGGAGACTTAGCAAGACCCATACAGAGTTTTCCTCTTCTCCTGTGAACAGACCTGATCAAACCAACCTGGGTGATAGTCCCTTGGGCAACATTGCCTGCTTATCAACATTCTCTTAACAGAACTAGTGATTATATCAAAGGCACACCTAATATCATTCTTTTTCGACCCATCCAGCCAAATCATACACTCATGGTAATTCCAGCGAGTTAGGTCCACAAACAACAGGTCAGTATAACCAGCACTCAATTTATTCCACCTCAATATCCCCAGATAAGACATGTGTTTTATCCACCCAAGAGCTCAATTTAAACTTTACTGACACAGGGTTATGGTCTTGAGTAGAATGTACAAGAATATCAAAAGTCAAAAGCATTAGGACACATATTAAATATCTATGATACTAAACGTACCCCTACCATGAAGCATCAGTACAAATAGAGCGGAATAGGGTAAAGGGCAAATGACATGGGCAAAAAAGAGGATGTATTTCACCACCAAGTTATTTAAGGCATTAAGCAGCTACTAATCATACCCCCAACCCCCCCAGAGCGTACTTGTGCCCAGACCTCCATCCAGGCAATACCATTTCTAACCCTGCTCTGCCACATTAAGACTCTGGCTCACTCCTCTCCTGGTTACTCCCTCTCTCCCTCTCTTTCTGTCTCAGATTTGTTCCAGCCTTTGTCTTTTTCCTATTCTCTTTCTTCACTCAATCTCCGGTCATCTCGTTCTGCTTTGGGACATTTTTTTCTGTCATTTGCCCTTTGTTTTTGCCTTTTTCTCTCACTTACGGCCCTTTGCTGTGTGCCATTATGTTTGCTGTGTTGCATTTCTCAATTTCTCTGCCCCCAGCCTGTGCCTTTTTATCTTCTGTTTGTGCCATTCTTCTTTCTTTCTGGCCTTGATTTGTGCAATTTTCTCTCTCATTGTTCTTTGTTTTGTGTCCCTTATCCTTGTTTTGTGCCATCTCTCAATTTAATCATCCTTTGTTTGTACCATTCTACTTTGTCTCCACCCTACATTTTTCCTGCTCTTTTCTTCTCCCCAGTGCTCCTTAAGGGATCTTGCTGTCTTGCTTACCGCTCTGCTGCTCCTGACTCATGAATCTCCCACAGCCCTGCCCACCACCGCCTACCAGGACCTACTTAATATCGGCCACTTTGCACATATGCTCAGCAGACAGGCTGTTGAAACATCAAAGGCAAGTTCACCTGCACATGTCTACAACCTGTCTGTGCCCAGAACCAGGAACACTGGTAGTACTCCCAACCTCTGCTATACCACTGTGTTCCTTCACAAGTTCACAAGAACATCCCGACCTCTCTCCACTCCTGGACTGACTACACCCAACATCCTAGCCTCTCACACTCATAGTGACCAGCCACCACACATACAGCCCTCAGCACTCCCATGCATTGCTCAACATCCACTCATGCACCAGAAATGCCACTGAGATCTTGGAACTCTTGCATGACCACGTGCCAGACTTGTTGTTCCTCAGGAAAACCTGGCTGAACCCCACAACAGCACCAGATATCACGACCGCTATCCACCACGGATACCAAAATCGTCAAGAAAGACAGGCTTCACAAGCCCAGAGGCGGAAACTCCATTATCCACTAGGATGCCATCAGCTGCACCACCTCCATTGACCTGCCATCGACTATCATTGAACACCTGTTATTCAAGTCACACATCGCCACCAACTTCACTCTGAGTGGATCTGCACATCACCTTCTCCAACATCATTGCTGATTTTGTTGTATCACTCTTCCTCGAAGCAAGCAACTACATCCTCCACAGAGACCAGAACATTCACCTGGAAGAACTTTCCAAACCCAAATGTAAAACTTTCCTAGAAGATCTGGAATATTGGGGCCTCACCAATTAGTTAAAGGAGGTACCCACTAAACACCTCCACAACCTCACATTAACCTCCTTCGACAACATCTGAGTCTAAAACCCCACTCGGGTCACTGAGTCAGACCATGTCCTCTACAATTTCAGCATTTCTGTCCCTATCTGATGCACGCAAACTACCTCCAGACTAGCGCACCACAACGGAAACATTTCTGGATAAGGAATGGAACACCACCCTCAAAACCTACTGACCCAAACACAGCAACAGCTTCCACAAACCTATTTAGAATTTCAATAATTGGATCCCCTCCAGTGCCAATTCCTAGGTCCCCCTCATGCACATCAACACAATGAGATTGAGACCCCAATCCAGTTGGTACACAGAAAAATTCAGGCTGGTGTAGCACCACTGCAAACAACTGGAGAGAAGATGGAAATTGAATAAAGACAATGAAGACAGGGGCATCTACAAATCGGCTCTGAAATGCTATCACCAACAGATCTGAACCAGCAAATACACTTCCTTGGTGGACCGCATCAACACCAAGATCAACAGAAGCAAGAAACCAAGGAAATCTTTACCATTTTAAAAGATGTTACCTCTCCAGCAGCCACCTACAAATCAATTGCCCCCTCACAGTGCGATGATCTCCTCCTAATCTTTAGCAACAAAACCAACCCCATCTACAGCAACTACCTTCCGCAACTGGACCTGACAGACCTCAACAATTGACTGCCAACCTCGTCCAAAGAACCTACACTCATAGGCCCTAAACAGCCCATAGGGCAGGGTGCAGTGCATTTACAAAGTTGGGCATGTGCTTTAAAATTTTACGTCTTGGTAGTAAAAAACTCTTAAATTTGTTTTTCATTACTGAAAGGCCTACCTCTCCCATATGATAACATTGGGTTAACGTATTACATTTAATAAGTGATAACTTTCAATTGGGAGCAGATAGATATGCTAAGTTTGGTGTCTAAAGAATTGTAATTTAAAAAACTCTTTAATGGTAAAGTCAGATTTTATTACACAATTCTGAAAATGCGCCTTTTAGAAAGTTGTCATTTTCTTGCCCTCACTATTTGGTGCCTGCAGCCTGTTTCTTGGGTCACACGAGTAGGGGTAGCAGGCAGTTGGTGTTTGTGTATTGCTTCCAGACAGTAAGACAAAGGGAAAATAGGTATTGGCAGGATGGGCCATCTCTGTCTTGATAAGGGGGAGAAGCTGTCACCAACCACACTTGCACATAATAAAGGGTCTGGCCAAACACACTCACAAATGGTTTGTCACTAATCTTTTGTGCCCCCAGACAAGCTGGGGCCAGGGCAGGGAGGAAGGCGATGTTGAAACCTCCAGAACCTTCTGCTACTTCAAAGTGTCCATCAGATATAAATAGTGGAACCTCAGACCCAACTCTTCAGTGCACACCTGGGCCTGTAGAAGACTGCTGTGCTGCTTTTCTGCAAGAAGGACTGCCATTCTGCTGTCCTGTTGTGTTACTCTGCTGCCCTCCTGCCTGAGTGAAAATGACTGGACCTGCACACCCATTTTCCCTGCCACAGAAAGTGTCAAATTGTCTGATCGTTCTCATAAATAATGGAAGTTTAACTTTTATGAATACATTCAAAAATATAAATAAGTGCAACAGCAATATTGCCATGTTAATTACTGCTACACGGCCAACGATGGAAAGTGGGAGATTATGCCATTTCAATAAAAGTGCCTGTGCTTTATTCAGAATCGCAATATCATGTAAAGAAAAGAGTTCTGAGAAATCATGCGAGACATAAATACACAAATATCTTATAGTGAGAGTAGTGAAGTAATGCTGTCGTATTTCTATGCGATACAAAAGGGGATGATGGACTGAACGTTTGAGCCAATCAAACACTCACCCCCAGTCAACTGATCTGGGTTTAATCCATCATCATTCTTTAGCTCACTCCACCACCCCAGTTCAGACATGGCCATATGCAAATCAGTCTGACCCTGTGCCTCATGGGAACAGTCCAGCCCGAACTGCCAAGCCATGTCTTCCCTGGACCGGAAACAAGCATCCTAGGACCGGTTTCTGGCATTCCAGCCATCATCAGCCAGGCTTGCTTGAATCCAGTGGCAAAGTGAGCAAGGGACCCACGTCTGGGCATACGTATTTCTATGGGCTGTATTTTGGGGAAACAATGAACCAGTAGCGTGTCAGATTTGCTATTTTTGACCTTATACCCCCCAATGTTGGTAAATGTCTGGAGCTTAGCAAATGCATTACAAATATTTTGTTCGGTGGCTGCTAAGTAAAGAATAATATTGTCTGTATAAACCTTAATTTTGAGTGATCCCGCTAGAGGGGCTTCAATGGATGGATCCTAATTGCCATCGCTAGAGGCTCCATGAAAAGAGCAAATACAAGTGGTGACATAGGACAACTCTGTCTTGTGCCTCTTTTGATTGTAACTCGTCCTGCTACTTGTAAATGAATTATCACTTCCACCTCAGCATCCCCATATACATTTTGCAGGAGAGTGACAAACTTCGGGGGGGAACCCAAAACGTTTGAGAATGGCAAATAATACCTCCCACTGCACTAGGTCAAACACTTTCTAAGCATCTAGCAAGTTAATCGTGGCTTCTGCATCTGTATGAGTGTAGTAATCTAGGGGTCCATTAGGATGTCGGGCAATGGCACCACCGCGGTGCTGGCGGTGCGGAAAAATGCATTTTTCCGCCCGCGAGCAGCGGTACTCACTTCCGCCATATTAGAATGGCCAAACATAAACCATTTCCCGTCCGCCGCCGTGCAACGCGTCCCACCATCAAAGTGCGCCCGCAAGCGCGGCGGTGGGAGCCAATGGAGACACACCACCGTGCGGAATGACGTCCGCTCCGGTCCACAAATTAGAATGCTCCAAACAACCAGTCGCACCGCAGCGGAGAAACCGGCCAATCCTACACGGCGGAACCTCGACAGCGGAGCGCGAAACCAGAGACCCGGCCCACAGCGCCCGGACACGACCGCCATGGACCCAGCACTCCAAGTTTTCCCGGTGCTGTACCTGATACATCACCAGCAAATAATGGACCATCGCGGACGCCGCCGCAGGTACGCAATAACACAACCCCACACACAACCACAAAACACAAACCATGGACTGGCACAGGGTCCCTAACCACATCAGATACCCTGGTGGGGATAGGAACACATCCCCAAGTGCACACACACATGACCCACCTGCCACCAATACACCCCTCCTCATCCAGGTCACACATCGACCGCGATCATGCGGCAATGTCACGGCCACGTCACCGCAGCGGTGAAGACAAGGGAATACATGCGCACAATGCAGAAGGCTGGGCCAGCGCCAGGCATGGGCAGGGCACAAAGACCACAGGGCCACTACTCCACCCTCACACACTAGCCCCCCACTGAAGGGACATGCCATGTGCCACACCTGTGCACCCCCATGCACAACAACAAGCCAGGTGACACCATACCCTGCACCACACACAAAACAAATAGGGACACAGCCACAGCAGGAGTGGCTGCACAGGAACACACAGCACAGAAGCACAGGGCCAGGGCTACATACACACACCACAACAACACCACACCAATGGCAAGCAAACTCAGTAAAAGCATCAAATGGACACACACACATACAAGGAACAAACATCTCACTGGACACACAGCCTGCCAAGTCACACACACATACCCCACAGTGACACACAGACACATACACACACCACATGCCACCAGCAATGGAGCACACAAAACAGGAAAGCCAAAGTGAGGTGCACACAAATGGAAGGCCAAGGAGACAACCACCAAGCATGTGTACAGCACATGCAAGACAAGGAACATAGAACAACACCCCCAGCCCACCTAATCACACATTGCTTGCATAGTGATTGAAGTCAAACCACAGACAGCACAGTGCAACAACCCAAGGAGACAGCAAGGCAACACATGTAGAGGCACAAGGATGAAATGAAGGCCCTGAAGTCAAACTGTGAACAGCCACACATATGTATACAAATACTTCACAGGAATACTCCAGCAGCACAACACACAGGGCCCATTGACACACTCCATGACTGTCAAACACTAGTAGGAATCCACACACATACCCCCTCACATCTGCAGCACACAACACCAGTGTCAAACAAACAGAAGGGTGGCAATAATGTCCAGGCAATACACAGACAAACAGTCACACTCCTGGGGGTAGCCACAAACATCACATACACACAGGGATGCTAGAACCAATGTCTGCACAAAAACAACAGACAAACACATAACCCAACAGACCAACACACAGAACCACAACAAGAACAGACATGCCCTGTGCAGCAAAAATGTGGAAAGGCAATGGGAGCACAGACACAACAGGAGTGCACAACCCCATCAGTCAGGAACAATGCACACACAACATACCACAACACAGACAAGAAATGTACCATCACAGATAAACACAGCCTCAGCAAACAAACAACAGATGCACAGACAAAAAAAGAACACATAGCAAACACAGCAGGACATAAGTGGATGCATACCAGCCAATGACAAGGCAACGCACTCCCACAGCACTGCATGCACAACAAGCAGTGTCTGCAGCAACAAGCATACCAGCCACACACAGAAATGAGTGACACAACATGAACCCACACAACACCAATCAGCACAGCACAAAGACAACATCACACACAGGAAGTGAAGCAGTACCACAGCAAACACACATACATGCAACACAACACCAACAGATGCACAAGTCTGGCACAGAAAGGTGGAAACAACTTGACCAGGGACTGGGCAGCACACACAGTTGAAGTGCATATGAGCAAACATGATTGACAAACAGCCCAAGAACATCACACAGAACCCATTGGGGAAATGTCCTGAGTGGCACATTGCCACTGTCCAAAGAACTGCACCACAAAGCACAGTGTAACATATCAAGTGATGGGGAGGCACACACACACACATGTAAAACAAGGGGACAGCAGACATCCAAGTGAAGTGCCATGGCAGGAGTGTACCATACACAAATAGAGAAAGTGCAGACTCACAATGGGTAGGCATCCCAAGCACAGATAGGGGATGGCAAGGCACCACACACAACATCACATGCTGGAGGCAAACAGGCACCATGTGACAGCAATGCATGAGAAAACACAACCACAATGGCAGTGTGGATCAGCAGGTCTGCACTGTCTCCACAAACAGTAACATGACAGATGGATGAACAACAAAACACAACACTGACTTGACAGACACACACACTGCATACTCACAAGTGACAGAAATAACAAGTAGGAGCCAGCCACAACTGCATGGACACACAAACACACTGCACACTGCACAACATACAACTCACACATGTGCATACAAACACATCCACAGGAAGAAACAATCCAAACAACAGGCACACACATCCTGGGTGAAACATGTGTAGTTGACAATGCAGGGGCACACACATATCAACACTCCAGACAAAGTCAAGACCTTCACACTGCACACTTCTTGACCATCCAAGAGCACACATTGAAAGAAACCCATGGCACGCAACCTAGGGGTCATCCTCGATTCCACCCTCTCCATGACGAAGCAGGTCAACGCCGTCTCCTCCTCCTGCTTCAACACCCTCTGTATGCTTCGCAGGATCTACAAGTGGATCCCCACCAAAACTAGAAGGACGGTCACCCAGGCTCTCGCCAGCAGTAGACTGGATTACGGAAACGCCTCTACGCCGGAGCCTCGGCGAAACTCCTCAAACGGCTCCAACGCATCCAGAACGCTTCAGCACGTCTGATCATCGACATCCCGCGCCGCAGCCACATCACACCCCACCTGAAAGACCTGCATTGGCTCCCCATCAACAAGAGGATAACCTTCAAGCTCCTCACCCATGCACACAAAGCACTCCACAACACCGGACCAGCGTACCGCAACTGCCGCCTCAACTTCTACACCCCCACCCGCCAGCTCCGCTCCGCCGACCACGCCCTCGCCACCGTTCCCCGCATCTGAAGAACAACCACCGGCGGTAGATCCTCTCCCACCTAGCCGCCAAGACATGGAACACCCTCCCCTCCACCTACGGCAGGCACAGGACCTACTGACCTTCAGGAGACTGCTCAAGACCTGGCTATTCGAACAGTAGCAGCTCCCCCCCTCCCCTCAGCGCCTTGAAACCCTCACGGGTAAGTAGCGCGCTTTACAAATAGATTGATTGATTGATTGGGATTAGGATGACTGCCCATCACAAGATGACCACACACATACACTACTGGGCACACACAATAAGAACACACATACATGATGAGCCTGGCCAGCATGCCTGCAATCCTCTGGACAGAATCCCATTCTGAGCTGTCAGTGCACCACAACTTGACATGTGTACAACACAGCCAACATGAACAAACAATGACAACTGCATCACACCTCAAATCTAATACATTGCCCACACAAGTATCAGGGTCAGGAAAACTGAAGTCCCTCACCCCTGCAAAAAATAGAGTAAGTGAGTAAAGAAATTGGCACGGTTGAAGTGGCACACACAGCATGTGGCACAGTAAACCATATACACACAGCAAAATAACTTTATTCAGTAAGAACACTGACAAAACAGACAACAGGATCAACTGTCTTTATTCACAAATTGCACAGATAGGCAACAAGAGTAGATAATAGCAAGGCACAAAATGCAGGGCATGTCCATGAGAAGCTGCACAGGCAGGGGCAAAACAGCAAGGCCAGTGGCCAGTCCAAGGTGCAGAGCATGTCCATGAGAAGCTGCACAGGCAGGGTCAAAACAGCAAGGCCAGTGGCCAGTCCAAGGTGCAGAGCATGTCCATGAGAAGCTGCACAGGCAGGGGGCACACAGCAGTGAACGGCAAGGCCAGTGGGCAGGACAAAGTGCAGAGTGAGTCCATGAGAAGCTGCACAGGCAGGCGGCACACAGCAGTGAACGACAAGGCCAGTGGGCAGGACAAAGTGCAGAGTGAGTCCATGAGAAGCTGCACAGGCAGGGGGCACACAGCAGTAAACGACAAGGCCAGTGGGCAGGAAAAAGTGCAGAGTGAGTCCATGAGAAGCTGCACAGGAAGGGGCAAAACAGCAAGGCCAGTGGCCAGTCCAAGGTGCAGAGCATGTCTATGAGAAGCTGCAAAGGCAGGGGCAAAACAGCAAGGCCAGTGGCCAATCCAAGGTGCAGAGCATGTCCATGAGAAGCTGCACAGGCAGGGGGCACACAGCAGTGCACGACAAGGCCAGTGGGCAGGACAAAGTGCAGAGTGAGTCCATGAGAAGCTGCACAGGCAGGGGGCACACAGCAGTGAACGACAAGGCCAGTGGGCAGGACAAAGTGCAGAGTGAGTCCATGAGAAGCTGCACAGGCAGGGGGCACACAGCAGTGCACGACAAGGGCCAGTGGGCAGGACAAAGTGCAGAGTGAGTCCATGAGAAGCTGCACAGGCAGGGGGCACACAGCAGTGTACGACAAGGCCAGTGGGCAGGACAAAGTGCAGAGTGAGTCCATGAGAAGCTGCACAGGCAGGGGGCACACAGCAGTGCACGACAAGGCCAGTGGGCAGGACAAAGTGCAGAGTGAGTCCCTGAGAAGCTGCACAGGGAATGTCTGCAACTGGACCCTAACCATGGTCAGCAACACAGTCTGGGGTGTGACGATGTGCAGCACAGGCCACGCTGTGTGAGACAGGTGGGTGAGGTCGACCAACACTCAGACTTGGCTGTCAGTCGTACTGGGAGCTGGCTGTGTGTCAGCCTGTCAGGCCCAGTTGGAGCACTTGACTGGAGAGAGGGAGACACAGCTGAGGTATACCTATCAGTGTTTAGGCAAAACGGAGGGCTGCTTTGTCCAGGTGGTGTAGTGGCACGTGGAGGTGGAGTCATGCAGACATGAGACACAGTGTGGATGGGAGATTGTGGAGGGGTGCCTTTCCACTTCTTGGGGTGTCGCAATGGCTTCACTGTCTTGGGAACAATGGGAAGTGGCGTGGACACATCAGGCTCACTCAACACCAAGGCTGCAGCAGGTGCAGATGCTGGCCCTCCCTCTGGTGACGTGCTTGAACCTGCGCAATGCTTTGCATGGCCCTGGCTTTGCCCCTCCATCCCCTGCCTACCAGGTGGTCCCCCCACAGTTCCCTCCATTCCCTGCTTCACTGGGCTTGCTATGGGAGTGGAGGTAGTGGGTGATTCGGACTTGCAGCCCTTCCTATGCCTATCCTTAGCACTCACCACCTCAGTGGGCATGGAAATTGTATGTTTGGTTTTGGGAGACGCTTTCGGGACAGGAGAGTCCTTGGCTGGGGATGTCCCTGAGGCACGTGACCTTGACGCCTGCTTCTTGGCTCTTTGTCCCCTGGTGTTGCCTGATGGGCTCTTGTCTGTGTGCACTGGGGTGGCTTTGGTCATCTGTGGGGATGGTGTCTGCGGCCTGGACCGCTTGGGCTTCTGTTGCTGCTGTGTGCTACGTGTGCCGTATCGTGACTTAGAGGTCTGTGGAGCGTGGTCACTGTCATCCGACGTGGCCACTGGCATGGGTGTGGACAAATTGACTTTCGCTGGACTCCCAGATTGTGCCAGTTGAAGGGCTGATGTCACTGCAGTTGTCAATGACTGGACAGTCCGGTGCAGCCCACCCACGTCTGAATGTATGCCCTCAATGAATGCAACAACCTGAGCCAATTTACTGTTGTGGTCCATGAATGCATTGAGGAGAATGGTCTGGCCTACACACAGCTGGCGCAAAAGGTCCACAGACTCAGCACTAATGGCAGCAGGGGGGACCGGGGCAGGGGCTGTGGTGCCGGGGGTGAAGGACACCCTTCCCCTCTTAGCGGTTCGAACACGGGCAGCACCAGATGAAGTGGCTGGGAGGGTGGGCACTGCACGCTGTGTGGTGGAAGATGATGCAGAGTCCCCTGCTCCTGTGCCTCGCCAACATGTCTGCGTCTACCGCTGGCATCAGATGACGTAGTACTTTGCGTCTCAGGCTGTGATTCCTCCAGCAGACTCCTGTCCCCCTCCGAGGCGCTGGTCACATCTGTCTCACAGGGCTCCTCTGCAGCTGTTGTGCTAGTTTCCCCACCACTGGTGTCCATCCCATGTTCCTCCGTGACCACGGGAGATGCTGCATGAGAGAGAGAGATGTAGGGTCAGTGCAGTGGCAGCAACAGAACAAACATATGCATTACAGACAACCATTAAGATGTCTAGATCTACATGTTGCATGCCACCCTGTGCAATTACATCGTTCAAACCCACCTCTGTCATCACAACAGTGCGGGTGCACTATCAAACCAGGACAAAATGAGCAATGTGATGACCACACAGCACAACATCCTGCATGTGGCTCCATTACAACAGCAACACAGATAGCTCATACCTATCTCACACCACCCACAATGCCATTTAAATGCCCCATACCCGTTTCCCAGTATTAAGTACAGGTAGGACACATGCATGACATCTGCACCCAGCACCGGCACAAGCTGACACTCACAGGCCACTGCATCACACTACCAACATCACATCGCCCAGCGCTGGCACATGCTGTGCACACATGCAGCCACACACAGCCATAGTCACCCTTCCCAGTACACTCACCCCTAATTGCCTGCTGATGCTCCTTCAATCGTGCATCCAGCTCAGGGTGAGTCACGGCCAAGATGCGGCACATTAGTGGTGTCATGCTGCGCCGTGCCATCCGGCCAGTGCGAGGGATCCGCCCCAGTGTCATCTCCGCAACGTTCTTTGCCAGCCGTGAGATGTCGTCCCACCTCTTGTGACAGTGGGTGCGCCGTCGGTTTGATACTCCCAGAGCACACACCTTGTTCACAATGCCCCTCCACACGGCCTTACGCTGGTGCACCTTGAGCTGCAGGCATGGGAGACAAGAGGGGGCAAACATCAGTGACACAGTGTCATGTGACAAAATCACTCAGGACAGTAGCATGATACAGATTAATCACAAATCCACATATCTCACATGCAGAGACAGAAATGCTTTTCACATGGTACATCTGCATGTGAGAATCACACGTAAATGCATGCATGTATAAGGGGGGACACAATACTTGCACATCTCATGTACAAGCAGGATGCCAGCACAGAAGACCATGTGTACTCTGCCCACATCTACTAACCATTTTTAGGTAGAGCAAGACATACGTCACAAAACAACATGTGTATGTGGCGAGACCCACTGTGTCCGACAATGTGCATGCGTCAACGAACATGCACTGTGAGTAGCTCACTGTGTCATGTATATCACATTGAGGGACATGATCTCACAAACCCACGTCCTTTCTCACAGTGCCAGTCGATTGCAATCTACAGGGTTGACCTGGCACATTGATGGGGAGTCAAATTTGAAAATGAACATGTTACACTCTGTACAGTCAGTGATGTGTTCTTGTTGGATTGGGCGGTGACTGTGCAGGCCAGGTGGGCTCACACTGAGATGGACAACAGGGAAACGCAAAGACATGCACACTAGCAATGACTGGCCTGAATCCTCCATTACCAACTTGCTGCTTCACTGTATGGCTTACAAGACATGTCCCTCAAATCTTGATGTGCAAGCAGGGAGACTTGAGGAGTAGGGTACACACCCCTTCACCCAATGGAATGCAAGTTAGTCAATGTATGACACAAACCCACACTCACATGCACATGCTGCATCAGACCGAATACATGTGTGCCCCCCCTGCACTCTCACACCCACTGTGGAAGACTTACCACGACATTTGGGGCACCATATAGCCTTGGGTACTGTGTGAGCACCTCGTCCACCAGGACCTCAAGCTCCTCGCCGGTGAAGGAACTGGCACGGATCTTCTCTGTCCTTGACATCACTGTTGGTTAGAGACAGCAGCGGCAGCAGCAGGTGAGGGTCTCAGGCAGCAGTCCCTGGAGACAGCAGCAGGTGAGGGTCTCAGGCAGCAGTCCCTGGAGGCAGCAGCAGGTGAGGGTCTCAGGCAGCAGTCCCTGGAGGCAGCAGCAGGTGAGGGTCTCAGGCAGCAGGCTCTGTGAGCAGTGGAAATTCTGGGCACTGTCCCACACATATATAGCCCCCTGGTGTCGTTCCAGTAGTCCTGGGCTGCTGTAATTGGTCTACCAGGTCAGCCTTTTACAAATGCATCCAATGACTGGCACCGCGGTGGTGTAGCACGCCTACCGCTATTTTCAAAATTGCATCGAGCTTCCGCGATCGCGGAGCCCATTGGCTGTAATGGCATGGACCATGGCGGTGACACACTGCAGGGGCCAGGCGGGCGCTACCGCAGTATTGCATCTTTTTATTGCATCCAATGACCGGCACCGCGGTGGTGTAGCACGCCTACCGCTATTTTCAAAATTGCATCGAGCTTCCGCGATCACGGAGCCCATTGGCTGTAATGGCATGGACCATGGCGGGGACACACCGCTGGTGCCAGGCGGTAGTTTCCGCAATTTGAGTGCCATAGACACACATGAGGCACCGCCATTTGGGTGGCGGAGCATGCCAACCACCATTTGGCCATGTCTCTGGGGCTATCAGAACCGCACCTGTGCATTGGGGTGTGTTGCACACACACCGCTGGTGCCAGGCGGTAGTTTCCGCAATTTGGGTGCCATAGACACACATGAGGCACCGCCATTTGGGTGGCGGAGCATGCCAACCGCCATTTGGCCATGTCTCTGGGGCTATCAGTACCGCACCTGTGCATTGGGATGTGTTGCACACACACCGCTGGTGCCAGGCGGTAGTTTCCGCAATTTGGGTGCCATAGACACACATGAGGCACCGCCATTTGGGTGGCGGAGCATGCCAACCGCCATTTGGCCATGTCTCTGGGGCTATCAGTACCGCACCTGTGCATTGGGGTGTGTTGCACACACACCGCTGGTGCCAGGCGGTAGTTTCCGCAATTTGGGTGCCATAGACACTGTTAGACCTGGCACCATTGGCGTGGGTCTCCCTTCCATTTTTCACTGTTGTCCCCCTGTTTTTGCTAGTATTAGATGCTCTGGGCGCTGTGCCACTGCCCTTCAGTGCCACAGCGCGAATGCTCCCTGTGTAAAGATGACATGTGAATTGGTATACCCATGATTGGCTTATTTGGTTTACCTGTTAGTCCCTAGTAGCGTGGCCTGTGTTTGCCCAGGGCTGGTAAACCAAATGCTGCTGGTGGGCCTGCAGCACCAGTTTGCGCCACCCACAGAAGCAGCTTGTAAATGATGTCTCATCTTGGCTGTGAAGTGCACCCACTTCCCAGCCCCTGAACCTTCCCTTGGCATCATGTAAGTCACCCCTATGGTAGGGTGCATTGTATGTGTAAGGTAGGACATGCCTTGGTGTGTGTAGCATGTCCTGGTAGTGAATTACACCCAATTTCGCTTTTCACTACTGTAAGGCTACCTGTTCCCCATAGGCCAGAATGGGCAGTTTGACTATTACATGCTATAGTCCTAACTGACCCCAGGAACATGGTAGAAAAACGAATTTAGTATGCCTGAGCTCAGAATATTAAAATACATCTTTTAGTGAAGTTTATTTTTATATTCTGTGTTTGAAAATACCACTTTTAGAAAGTAGGTATTTTCTTGCCTAAGCCTTCCAGTGTGCTCTGCTGTTATGTGTATTGGCTGTCTGGTTTTGGAGGGACAGGGCAGGCTGAGCCAGACCTGGGTTGAATAGAGAGATCTGTGTTTGGAGTATGGGAAGGGGTAGCTCCTTGACTTGAATAGGGCTGTGCCTGGCAAGGTGAATGATGGCTCCACCTCCCACTGTGCGTCTGATAGCAGACCCCCTCTTCCTGAAAGGAAGGATGCAGCCTGGTAAACAAAGTGCTCCAGGACTGAACAGAACTGGTTCTGGCTAGGCTCAGTGACTTGTAGCTTTTGAGAACAAAGACTTTTGGGGTATAAATATCTGTGCTGAAACCCCTACAATTTGTATTGCTCCTGGACATCAAGATGAACCTCTGTCCGTGTAACTGAAGGAATCTGCAGGAGGTGACCATCCTTGTGCTTGTGTGCTGTTTCTTGGATTGGCCTGCAGCGGTTATCACTGGAACTGGAAGAAGAGGGAAAAGGACTTTGAAAGGACTTTTATTAATCTTGCTAAAGCAATCACCCAAGGGCTAGGAAAGAGCTAGCCTCCTGTTGAAGTCTCAGGCACATCAGACTTCACCACCAGCCTCCTGATTCCTCCCAGCGAGGATTTCTATCTGCAGGTGAGGCTCCTGTGAGTTCCAGGGCCTCTAGATCTACTACGGAGAAAAGAGTGCTGAAAGAATCGCTAACGCACATCCACGAGCCGCCGCAGCTGAAAAGCGCTCAGAAAACTAAACGCACTGCTGCCGCCGAGCGCCGCTATCAAGGATCAGCTCATCACACGTTACGGGCTCCGAGTGCTCGTTAACTCCAAAGATCATCGCTCACGACATCGCAGCGCGGACGCCGGGCATCCACTCTTCTCATCGCATCGCATCAGGATCGTCGCTCCTCGCGGAATGCCACTGCTTCGCATCGCAACCTGATCGCACACGCAACAGGACCATCGCTCGCCTCCTCCCTTGCGGCAAGGAGTCCTCGCACCAACAGTCCAGCGTGCAGAAGCTTGTTGCACTCTGCCTCCCCACGCATCAGCAGATCGGCGCATCATCCTCCCTCGCGGCAAGGATTTATCGCATCGCCGGCCTCGCGTGCAGCGAGTCATCGCTACAGCTTATTGTCGACCCTTGGTTGCTATTGCCACGAAATCCAGGTACTTTGTAAGTAACGAGGTCGCAGAGACCACTGCTTTGAACTGAGCTCCTCTTTGCGCACTGTGGACTATTTTTGACAACCTTTCAAGAGTGATCCGATTTTTGACAAGTATAGTGGCTTTTTATCGTTATTGCTCTTGTGATAAGCCTATATAAAGCTACATATTTTTGATATACCTATTTGTGTGGTGTCCCTTTGTAGTGTTCTTTACTGTGTTACTGTGTATGGTCCTAAATGCTTCACACACTGCCTCTGAGATAGGCCTAGCTGCTCATGCTACGTTACCACAGGGTTGAGCAGGGGCTATCAAAGGGTGTGGCTCTCTTACCCTGCCTTAGGAAGAAGGGTCCCTACTTGGACAGTGGCCAGCCGCTGCCAACTAGAGACCCCCATTTCTAACAGACACACATGAGGCACCGCCATTTGGGTGGCGGAGCATGCCAACCGCCATTTGGGCATCACTTGTCTCTCAGTACCGCACCTACAGTACACTACACTACAGGACAGTGTTGGTATGGACAATACAATGTGCACACATGTCAATGTGTTGATGTGCATTGTCAATCACAGCATTTTTTTTCCACAATTGATGATGTTTGTTTTAGCATGTCCTCTCATGTTAGATCATGCACACACTCGTCATTGATGCTCAGACTGTGGTCATTGTGTTGTTGAGGTGTGCCAGGTTCAATTGACACCTGAATGTGTGTCATGTACAGCAGCTAGGTAGGATACCATGGGGTTGCCTTGTCACACATGTGCAGGATGACAGACTCCCAGGCGTGCCCATGGGGAATGTAGCCATATCCCAATGTCCATTCACTTTGACCGAGGTGTTGTTTGGGGGACTTGCTGTGTGTAATCTGACAAGTGTGTGATTTGTGTAGTTGAAGGGGTCCCTACATGTCAGCTGGTCTGTGACTCAATTCATATGACATTCTTTGTTGCTGTTGTGTCAGCCATGATGTGAGATGCTGTGCACATCCCATGATGTATTGCATTACAATGTGTCCACTCTCATCTCAACTAGGAGGAGACCAAATCTGCATCGACACTTGACAGTGCTGGCAGACATGGAGGATGAGGCGATCATCCGGAAATGCCGTCTGGATAGAGCCACCCTAAAGACCCTTTGTGATTTGTTGGAGCCCCACCTGCAGCCTCGCCGAACATATCCAACAGCTTTCACCCCAACGTATAAGGTGATGGCGGCACTGCATTTTTTTGCGACTGGATAATTCCAGAACACGGTGGCCGAGGCAGGTGGGATGTCACAACCCATGTTCAGCATGGTGCTGCGGGATGTTCTGCCCGCCATGATGATCTACAAGGACAGATACATCCATTTCCCCAGGGGGGCAGAATTGGCAGCTGTAAAGGGAGATTTCTATCCCCTTGGACACATCCCCCATGTAGTTGGTGCCATTGATTGCACCCATGTTGGGCTAGTGCCACCACAGGTCCGTGAGCACATCTACAGGAATCGTAAACATTACCACTCCATAAATGTCCAAGTGGTATGCCTGGCAGATATGATCATCTCACACGTGTGTGCAAAATTTCCAGGCTCGGCCCATGACTCATACATCCTGCGTAGCAGCATTGTACCCCAGCTGATGGCCAATCTGCTTCCTGAGCGTGCATGGATTGTGGGTGAGTATGCCTAGTCATTTGGCGTGCTGTTTGTGTGACCTGCTGTCCTCTACATCTGCAACATTGCAATGTTTCTTTTGTGTGTCACACATAGGTGACTCTGCATATCCCAACCGTCCTTGGTTGCTGAGCCCACTGCGGAACCCCAGGACACCAGCTGATGTCCGCTACAATGATGCCCATGGGAGGACACGTCGTGGTGGTGGAGCATACCTTGGACTTCTGAAGTCACGTTTCCGCTGCCTGGACAAGATCGGAGGGGCACTGATGTACTCGCCCAGGAAGGTGTGTCAGATTGTAGTGGCATGCTGCATGCTCCACAACCTAGCCATTCGCAGCAGGAGATTCCCCTGCTCCTGGATGATGATGAGCAGCCAAGGCCCCCGCCTGCAAACCAACCCGTGTCCAGTGATGATGACAGTGGAGAGGAGGAAGGTGTTGACCTGCGTCAACAGCTCATCACCCGCTTACTTCACTTGAAGGTGGGTGACAATGTACAACATACCCATTGTCTGATGATGTTGCTGTTGTTGTGAGGGTGTAATTGAGATTTGTGACAGCAGCCAGTTGTAGACTCAGTGTTTGCTGTCAATGTTGATGGGACAGTTCATTTCTGAACATCTACAGGATGTGTATGTTGGCACTTGTTGCCCATTGTTATGTGTGCATGTGGGTTGTTCTTGTTGTGAAGTGTTGTGTGATGTCTGTGATGCCACACCCAGACTAGTGAATGTTGTTCCGTTGTGTTTTCCTAGGTGCCTTTGACCTCTCCTTGCCTACATACACTACGTCCCCTGGTACATTGTATTCCTGTTGAAAATTGTACATCCTGGAATAAAGACGGTGCAGGTACAACAACATGTGTATAAGGATTTGTTTATTTACAAAGGTGACATGTGAGGGGGTACATTGACAGTGAGGTGATTAGTGGAGCAGTGAGTTGACATTCATGGTAAATGAGATAATCGAGTGGTCACCACATAGGTGTGGTGACCCAGTCCAACAGACAGATGCCATTCACAAGGCAGTGTGGGGAAGGACAGTCCCAAAAGTCAATGCAGTGGTGCAGAGGGTTGCCATCATGGCTGGCTGCGTGACTGGCGCTTGGCAGTGCTTTGCCAAAAGATACTCCCAGGGTCTCTTCGGATGGCCCCTTTTCCGTTTGGCAGGGGGGGCCTCTGCTATAGGGCCAGTGGGGTCTGAGGACTCACCACTCTCTGTGGCCGCAGGGGAGGATGGTGAACTGTCATCCTGCGGACCACCAGAGGAAGGGGAAGGTGTTGTTTGTGGTGCAGGCCTGTCCCTCAGTACCGCCACTAGTTGGCCCAAGAGGTCCACAATTTGTCCCATGCGGGTGTCCATGGACCTCATCAGCAGGAGGAGCTCACGTGAATCTTGTTCGGACCGGGACGTTTGTCCCTGGGCCCGTTCATATGCCCCAAGGACTCTGTGGATGTGGTCCAGGGATTCGGTCCCAGGCTGTGTTCGTGTGTGGGTGACCCTGCCCCTCCCACCTGCTCTGCTGCCACGGACCGGTTGCCTCTCTACTGTCGGACCACACATCCTCTCCCTGCCCTCCTCAGTTGCTGGGGTGGGGTGGTCATCCTGTGGGACAGGGAGGGTGTTGCAGGCACCACTGGTGGTTGTGGTTGTGGTAGTGGTGGAGGACGCACCGGACGTAACAGCAGGGGCCTGCAGATTGATTGTTGTAGCTGCAGGTGTGGTGGGGGGGACGATGGGGTCCTGGGACCTGTTGTGCCCTGGAACCTCAGATGGCCCGGCCTCAGTCTCCTCGTCCGAAGATTCCTGGAAGTCAACATCCGAGAGTCGATGGGTTCCGGGAGGGTAGACTGGCCCTGCAGGCTGCTGGTGTCGTGCCTTCTGCAGTCAATTCTTAGTCACCTGTGGATCAGATGGGAAATGGTCATTGGGGTGCACCATGTAAGATTTGTGTTAGCTGTGTGTCATTCACTGTTAGTACACTAGACAGTTGACTGATCATCACATTATTTCCTATGTGCACAACTGTGCCTCCTGACATGCTGCGGTGGTACATGCATTTCTTGTCCATGGTGTGAGGTGTCAATATGTACCATGCGCCACGTGCATGATTTGTGATTACAGGGACATGTTGACATCTAGGCCTTGCGCTAAATATGATTTTTGTGCGGACTGTATGTGGATTTTTATGACCTGTCAGCCGTCACATCTGGGCATGTCCTGGTCATTGTCATCTCCTGCATACCTTTGTATTGTCATGTGCATATCTGGATTGGTACCACATACCATGCTTTCTTCCTGTTCATATGGTCGTTGTTACTCTGGCCCCATGGCACTGAACCTGTCATTCATTGCTGTGCATGATTGTTCCCAGTCTTTCCTCTAGATGTGCATTGGTCTGTCACACTTTCGTTTGTGTGACAGTTTCCTTTGCTTAGCTGTGTGCACACTGTGCGTGGCAATATGATCGGTGTGCATATTTGTACATTGAGAGGACTGGTGTTGTCATATGGCACCATTCTTTTTGTGTCAAATGGCTAGGTGCACGTACTGCCTACTTGCCTGTTGTGTGTTTAGCATTTGTCTTTGTTTTGTGACACATCTGTGTGTGCGTGGTGGAGGCTTGCATCCTGCTCAGTGGTGGCACAAGACAGAATAATATGTCTGGCTAGCTGTTTGTTTATTTGGAGGATCCATTATATGCCACATGCATCTGGGTGGGGTGGGGGGTGCTCCATCCTGCTGAGGTGTGGGACAGGGGGCATGGTGGGAGTAGTAGTACAGGCCTCCTCCCACATGACAGCCCTCCATGACAAGATGGCTACCTACCTGTAAGTTTGTTTGTTGGGTATGTAATGGCTGACACATGCTTCTGGGTGGGGGAGTGCCCCATCCTGCTGAGGTGTGGGACAGGGGGCATGGTGGGAGTAGTAGTACAGGCCTCCCTCCCACATGCAGCCCTCCATGACAAGATGGCTACCTACCTGTAAGTTTGTTTGTTGGGGATGTAATGGTGACACATGCTTCTGGGTGGGGGAGTGCTCCATCCTGCTGAGGTGTGGGACAGGGGGCATGGTGGGGGTAGTAGTACAGGCCTCCCTCCCACATACAGCCCTCCATGGCAAGATGGCTACCTACCTGTAAGATTTTTTGTTGGGGATGTAATGGTGACACATGCTTCTGGGTGGGGGAGTGCTCCATCCTGCTGAGGTGTGGACAGGGGGCATGGTGGGAGTAGTAGTACAGGCCTCCTCACACATACAGACCTCCATGACAAGATGGCTACTCTACCTGTAAGTTTGTTTGTTGGGGATGTAATGGCTGACACATGCTTGGGTGGGGAGTGCCCCATCCTGCTGAGGTGTGGGACAGGGGGCATGGTGGGAGTAGTAGTACAGGCCTCCCTCCCACATACAGCCCTCCATGACAAGATGGCTACCTACCTGTTAGTTTGTTTGTTGGGGATGTAATGGCTGAAACATGCTTCTGGGTGGGGTGGGGAGTGCCCATCCTGCTGAGGTGTGGGACAGGGGGCATGGTGGGAGTAGTAGTACAGGCCTTCTCTCCCACATACAGCCCTCCATGAGAAGATAGGCTACCTACCTGTTAGTTTGTTTGTTGGGGATGTAATGGCTGACACATGCTTCTGGGTGGGGAGTGCCCCATCCTGCTGAGGTGTGGGGACAGGGGGCATGGTGGGAGTAGTAGTACAGGCCTCCTCCCACATACAGCCCTCCATGACAAGATGGCTACCTACCTGTAAGTTTGTTTGTTGGGGATGTAATGGTGACACATGCTTCTGGGTGGGGGAGTGCTCCATCCTGCTGAGGTGTGGGACAGGGGGCATGGTGGGGGTAGTAGTACAGGCCTCCTCCCACATACAGCCCTCCATGGCAAGATGGCTACTCTACCTGTAAGATTTTTTGTTGGGGATGTAATGGTGACACATGCTTCTGGGTGGGGAGTGCTCCATCCTGCTGAGGTGTGGGACAGGGGGCATGGTGGGAGTAGTAGTACAGGCCTCCCTCCCACATACAGCCCTCCATGACAAGATGGCTACCTACTTGTTAGTTTGTTTGTTGGGGATGTAATGGCTGAAACATGCTTCTGGGTGGGGTGGGGAGTGCCCCATCCTGCTGAGGTGTGGGACAGGGGCATGGTGGGAGTAGTAGTACAGGCCTCTCTCCCACATACAGCCCTCCATGAGAAGATGGCTACCTACCTGTTAGTTTGTTTGTTGGGGATGTAATGGTGACACATGCTTCTGGGTGGGGAGTGGTCCATCCTGCTGAGGTGTGGGACAGGGGGCATGGTGGGGTAGTAGTACAGGCCTCCTCCCACATACAGCCCTCCATGGCAAGATGGCTACCTACCTGTAAGTTTGTTTGTTGGGGATGTAATGGTGACACATGCTTCTGGGTGGGGAGTGCTCCATCCTGCTGAGGTGTGGGACAGGGGGCATGGTGGGAGTAGTAGTACAGGCCTCCCTCCCACATACAGACTCTCCATGACAAGATGGCATACCTACCTGTAAGTTTGTTTGTTGGGGATGTAATGGCTAAAACATGCTTCTGGGTGGGGGAGTGCCCCATCCTGCTGAGGTGTGGGACAGGGGGCATGGTGGGAGTAGTAGTACAGGCCTCCCTCCCACATACAGCCCTCCATGACAAGATGGCTACCTACCTGTTAGTTTGTTTGTTGGGGATGTAATGGCTGAAACATGCTTCTGGGTGGGGTGGAGGAGTGCCCCATCCTGCTGAGGTGTGGGACAGGGGGCATGGTGGGAGTAGTAGTACAGGCCTCCCTCCCACATATAGCCTCCATGAGAAGATGGCTACCTACCTGTTAGTTTGTTTGTTGGGGATGTAATGGCTGGACACATGCTTCTGGGTGGGTGGGGGAGTGCCCCATCCTGCTGAGGTGTGGGACAGGGGGCATGGTGGGAGTAGTAGTACAGGCCTCCTCCCACATACAAACCTCCATGGCAAGATGGCTACCTACCTGTAAGTTTGTTTGTTGGGGATGTAATGGTTACACATGCTTCTGGGTGGGGGAGTGCTCCATCCTGCTGAGGTGTGGGACAGGAGGCATGGTGGGAGTAGTAGTACAGGCCTCCATCCCAAACAGCCCTCCATGACAAGATGGCTACCTACCTGTTAGTTTGTTTGTTGGGGATGTAATGGATGACACATGCTTCTGAGTAGGGTGGGGTGGGGGAGTGCCCCATCCTGCTGAGGTGTGGGACAGGGGGCATGGTGGGAGTAGTAGTACAGGCCTCCCTCCCACATACAGCCCTCCATGGCAAGATGGCTACCTACCTATAAGTTTGTTTGTTGGGGATGTAATGGCTGACACATGCTTCTGGGTGGGGTGGGGGAGTGCCCCATCCTGCTGAGGTGTGACAGGGGGCATGGTGGGAGTAGTAGTACAGGCCTCCCTCCCACATACAGTCCTCCATGGCAAGATGGCTACCTACCTGTAAGTTTGTTTGTTGGGGATGTAATGGCTGACACATGCTTCTGGGTGGGGGAGTGCCACATCCTGCTGAGGTGTGGGACAGGGGGCATGGTGGGAGTAGTAGTACAGGCCTCCACCCCAAACAGCCCTCCATGACAAGATGGCTACCTACCTGTAAGTTTGTTTGTTGGGGATGTAATGGTGACACATGCTTCTGGGTGGGGGAGTGCTCCATCCTGCTGAGGTGTGGAACAGGGGGCATGGTGGGAATAGTAGTACAGGCCTCCCTCCCACATACAGACCTCCATGACAAGATGGCTACCTACCTGTAAGTTTGTTTGTTGGGGATGTAATGGCTGACACATGTTTCTGGGTAGGGGAGTGCTCCATCCTGCTGAGGTGTGGGACAGGGGGCATGGTGGGAGTAGTAGTACAGGCCTCCCTCCCACATACAGACCTCCATGACAAGATGGCTACCTCACCTGTAAGTTTGTTTGTTGGGGATGTAATGGCTGACACATGCTTCTGGGTGGGGAGTGCCCCATCCTGCTGAGGTGTGGGACAGGGGGCATGGTAGGGAGTAGTAGGTACAGGCCTTCCTCCCACATACAGCCCTCCATGACAAGATGGCTACCTACCTGTAAGTTTGTTTGTTGGGGATGTAATGGCTGACACATGCTTCTGGGTGGGGTGGGGAGTGCCACATCCTGCTGAGGTGTGGGACAGGGGGCATGGTGGGAGTAGTAGTACAGGCCTCCTCCCACATACAGCCCTCCATGGCATGATGGCTACCTACCTGTAAGTTTGTTTGTTGGGGATGTAATGGTGACACATGCTTCTGGGTGGGGAGTGCTCCATCCTGCTGAGGTGTGGGACAGGGGGCATGGTGGGAGTAGTAGTACAGGCCTCCACCCCAAACAGCCCTCCATGACAAGATGGCTACCTACCTGTTAGTTTGTTTGTTGGGGATGTAATGGCTGACACATGCTTCTGGGTGGGGTGGGGAGTGCCCCATTCTGCTGAGGTGTGGGACAGGGGGCATGGTGGGAGTAGTAGTACAGGCCTCCCTCCCACATACAGCCCTCCATGGCAAGATGGCTACCTACCTGTAAGTTTGTTTGTTGGGGATGTAATGGCTGACACATGCTTCTGGGTGGGGTGGGGGAGTGCCCCATCCTGCTGAGGTGTGGGACAGGGGGCATGGTGGGAGTAGTAGTACAGGCCTCCCTCCCCCACACAGCCCTTCATGGCAAGATGGCTACCTACCTGTAAATTTGTTTGTTGGGGATGTAATGGTGTCACATGCTTCTGGGTGGGGGAGTGCTCCATCCTGCTGAGGTGTGGGACAAGGGGGCATGGTAGGAGTTGCAGTGCAGGCTGCCCGTGCACATGCACCCATGGTAATGTTGCTAGGTACATTGGTGGTGTTTGGGAGGGGGTGGATGTTGGATCTGTGAGACATGTTTTAGTGAGTGTGTGGTGCAGATGAATGGAATTGGTCCTAGGAGGTGTATCTTTGTAGTTGTGCAAGGCAGTACATAGCAGTGTGGTGGTAGTCATTTGTTTGTACTTACCAGCCTCCACTCCCCCGGGTACTCCTGTGAGACCCTCTGGATGCAGTATGGCAAGCACCTTCTCCTCCCATGGGGTGAATGGTTTTGGTGGTATGGGAGTGCCACCGCCAGTCTTGTCAGCCAGCTGACGGTTCTTGGTCCTCCTCTCTTTGACAACCCTCTTCAAGTCATGCCACCGCTTCATGATTTCCTTTCTGGATCCTGGGATGGTCCCTACTGCATTGACCTTCTGGACTATCCTTGCCCACATTTGAGTCCTTGTGGCTAATGGTGTCTGTTGGACCACGCTACCAAACAGTTGTGGTTCCACTCTGACTATCTCATCTACCATTACCTTCAACTCACTCTCTGTGAATTTGGGCATTTTATGTGTTGACATGGTGTGTGATGTGCAGAGGTGTGGTAGGTGCAGGGGTGTAAGTGGTGGTGGTGATGTGTATGGTGTGTGATGTGCAAAGGGGTTAGGGGTGCAGGTGTGGAAGTGGTGGTGGTGCTGTGTGTGGTGTGAGTGGTGATGGTGTGTAGCTTTGCCTATCCTTTGTTCTCAGGGGTTGGGCCCTTCAGTTGTGGGGTTAGTGCAGAGGATTGTGGTCAAGGAAGGGGCTGGTTTTATGCTCTGCTATGTGGGTGTGTCCACATGTGGGAGTGCTCTCAGGTGTGTTGTGTGGGTTCTCCTTGTAAATTTTTTTTTGTGTGCAATGTTGGGTCATTGGGGTGTGTTTTCTGTTTTTGGGTGGCATGGCTATTTTGGTGTGGGCACTTTGTGGCCTTATTGTGGGATTTTTGATTCGTCTGCCAAATTTGTCACGGAGCGTCCGTTGCGGTGGCTTTGCTGCAGCTCTTCCGCATGCTCTCCCATTCATCACTGTTAGCGATCGCGGCGGTCGGAAAGAGCGGAACGTGCCGCGGGACCAGCGGGGATATCCTAATTTGCCTTGCGGTGTCTCCGCTATCCTTGCGGCGGGTTGCTGTTTTTCCGCAGCAGATCCATCTGCCGCGGGACGTGTTTTAGCTATCTCCCGCACGCTACGGGCGGTTTTTGTTCCCCTGCATCGCCGCGGTCGGTGTTTTTTGGCGGTTGATCCTAATTTGGCCACCGGTTTCTCCACGGTGCCGGCGGGCGGTTGTTTTCCGTTTCCATGGCGGTCGGGGTGATTTTCCGACCGCCATCCTAATGACCCTCTTAGTGTCTAAATTTAAACATTTATATTGGATGGTATAGATCTTGAGGGTATAAAACCACTTTGGTTATTATGCACTATATCTTGGGCTCCCAGGCTAATGTGGCCACTAGAATGTTAGTAAGTAGTTTATGATCAGTATTCAGTAAACAGATCCGTCCATATGAACCCGGTTATTCTGGTGGTTTTTCCTTTTTGAGGAAGCAGACAATAGTCGCTTCAGTAAAATGGTGTGGGATTACACAGCCAGCTAATATTTCATTATATAAACCCACCAAAAATCTTGCAAATTGCCTCTGGAAATTTTTTATGGAGTTCGCCTGGCAAACCATCCTTGCCACATGCTTTGGTGTTTGGTAGGGATCGCATGGCTGCCTTCACTTCCGTTACTGAAATAGGGGCAGTGATTGAGGCTTGAAGCTCCTGATTTAACCGCTATTTGCTCAACTGGGGTCGAACACAGCGGAGTATAAAGGCTTGCGTAGAGTGCGAGAAAAACTTGTCCAATGGACTCTGATTGTGTGAAGTTAGTGTTGCTGGTTGCATCAAAGATGGACTTAATGACTGCGCAATTTTGTTTGAATTTAATAGACCAAACTAGGATGCACCCTGCATGTTCGCTTTCTTCATAATATGTCTGAAAGCAATAACGCTGCTTTGTTATTTCTCAATCATCAATCAATTTTTAGAGCACACTACTCACCCGTAAGGGTCTCAAGGTGCTGGGGGGAGGGGTTTCGGGCAGCTCCAAGGTCATCCGAAAAGCCAGGTCTTGAGGTCTTTTCTCAAAGCTTGCAGTGTAGGGCTCTGTCTGATGCTGAGGGGGAGTTCATTTCAGGTCTTTCTAAAGAAACATAATGATCTTTTAATCACTGGATGGCTTGCAAAACCTTTGCTTTTTATTTAGTTGAGTAGCATACAGTATGTAATCTACCTGCCTGGTCTAATTCAGACTGTAAAGCAGACGTTACTTCATGCCGTTGCTTGTTGACCTGAGCCTTGAATGTGATTGCTTCACTCCTAATAAAAGCCTTACAGGCGCCCCAACCAGCAAATGTTGAAGCTGTTCCTAAATTTCTCTTAAAAAAGTCCTCTAACTCCACATGCATTTGTGATACCCATCCTTCTTCTGTGAGTAGTGATTTATTAAGCTGCCAACGTGGATGTGATGTCCTCTTGGTGTACACTATCACCTTGAGGAATGGTGCCTGATGGTCAGAAAAAGGGTTTGCCAAGATACCAGAATTCCCTCTAATGCATTTGTGAGACTCTAGGAAAAAGTCAATGTGTGATGCTGAGCTGAACCGCTTAGAATAGCAAGTATACTCCCACCTGTTTGGAAAGTCCATACACCAACAATGAATTAGGGCTAAATTCTTAAACATTTGCGCTAAATATTAAGCTGCTTTAGGCTCATTTGGAAGCTTGTTCTACCGAGAGCAGTCTAGATGTACCTCTGGTGGAATATTAAAATCTCACTCAATGATCATTAGGCCTTTCAATGGAAGTAGTATATCATAAACTTCTCTTAGAGAGGAACTATCCTCTATCAGGCCATAAAAACTAATGAAGTGAAAGAGCATGCTGCTCACCACAAAGTTCACCAATATTCATCGAGCCTTTACGTCATGTACAGCCTGAGTTACCTCTCCCGGCAAATTACCATTTATCAAGATGGCAACCCCTCCAACTGCCGCAATGGCTGATGCATACAACGCATGTGAAATGTAATTAGGGATCCAGGGCGACCCTGCCTGAGCTTTCAAGTGAGTCTCCTGAAGTAATATTTTTGAGCTTTGGTGGAATTTAACCATGCTAAAATGGCTCTTAACTTTGTTTGATTATTAATACCATTAACATTGCATGTGACAAATTTTATGCAGCTATGGCTCATACTAGGGGGATTAATTTCTTCAAGCTACTACTTTGGTCACCAGCTGAACAAGCGTTGTTTGCTCTGGTGGTATTCCCATTATCCAGCGAATGCATTGACTGCTCCTCTCAAAATAATTTTAAAGCTTGCTCTTATTTGCCCGCCTACCTGACTTTTAACCTTCAAAGTTCATCCCCCACCCCCTTTCTGCTCCCTCAACCTTAGAGCCCCTTCCGTCTTGAGCACCCAACCCCACCCTGCCTATGTGCCCCTCCATGTCACCACCACCCCTCTCCTACCCGAACCCTTCCCAAACTCCCTGAGTGAGTGCCCTGACACTTTCTGTGGCAGGGTAAACGGGCTTGCATTAACCTCCAGGCGATTCAATTGAATATCGAGCAAGGCACGTTGGCTTTAAAACATATCCAGATGTATTATCATGCCACTCTTCTTTATTGGCTGATCCGGGCCACAAGATCGAACAGCAACTTTAACTGTTTTTATCTGCAGTGCATGCTCTAGGAAGTCTGCAATTTGGTTACCTGTTTTCCCATAAACTCTCAAATTACCCAAGAGGACTCACTATAAGGTCCCTCATATATTAGAATATAAATTCAAGCACATCAGAGAGCAAATACAATTCCCCTTGTTTCATCCCCAGATGAAAATCAGGGAATGTACAGAATTATGATCAAGTATAGGAATTGCTGTTATTCAGAAATGGGAAAGGGCAGGGGTGTTTAGACTCAGTGATTTTCTGGCGGTAAGAGGCATGAAATCTTATGATCACCTAACCTCCAGTTTTCTCTCTGTTCCCCCTGTGCTATTATTTTCCTACCTACAAATTAGACATTTTTGGGATTGCATTCCGGTTGAGAGGGATTTGTATTCGGAACAAATTAGTAAAGCTGGTATCGTTTACTCCAGCAACAATTAAAACATAGGCTGGTACCTGCAGTATTATCTAAAATTAAGACTGATCGGCTGGGAGATCAGTACAGGCTACTGAGGCTGCTATAACACTATAGCTCATAAGGCGATTTAGGGTGCTAACTTTAAGAGCACTCATTTTTATTGTAAATGGCAGCTTTACTACACTCCCAGCCATCTCCAGAAAATGTTCCCAGCTAGATCTGCAGAATGTTTTAGCTGCGGCCAAGAACCGGGGGATTGGCTGCATATTTGTTTCATATGCCACATTTTATGTAACTTTTGGCATAGAATATTCATTGTTATCAGAAGGCAAGGGCAGAGTCAGGTAAGGCCGGGACCTTTAAAGGCACTATTTGGTATGTTATCTCCGTCAAGAAAAGCCTCGGGAAAGACAGAGGCAATTTTTCTTCATAGCCTCGTTCGTCGCCCACTCCCTAATTTTGCAGCTGTAGAAATCCCCCAAAGCACCAAATTTTGAAACATGGGTGCATAAGATGCAACGGGTTAATAGGTGCTAAAAGAAATGGGGGACACTAAGAAAATATTGGGGGAATTTGGGGGGATATGGAATAATACGGATCTAGGAAAAGTTATTATGAATTTCTTTTGATTATGGATATGGCTCATAAGGATTTAATCAATTTTGAAATGTATTGATTTACTGCATGGAAACATTTTCCTTTTGCTTTTTTCCCTCTGCCCTCTACTTGCCGAATAAAAAAAAAAAAAAGAGAAGTACTGGACCTGCTTTTTGGACCCAGGGCCACCAGAGATGGTTGGCCTCATGACCTGAGCCTCACGGACAGAACAGGCTCCAACAATCTTGAATCCAGCACTTGAATTCTTCCAGCTGTGAGTTCAGCCCTCCCAAGTGATCCCACCCTAGTTCTGGACCTTTGGAAGTGGGACTGAAGGTGCTCTGCCAGCCAGGTTGTGGTCCCAGCAGAACTGAAGCAGTGCAATGCATCACCTTGCCAGACTCCATGTTGGAACTACTGCGTGACTCACCCCTGACACAGGACTTCACATCACAGCCCTGCAGCTCATCAGAACCTCCGCTGTGTGACGCATCATCATGCAAGGATGTTGCATCGCTCACCGGAGCTCATCACAACCACTGCTGCACAATGCATCTCCACGCAATCCCTCGAATCTCCAGCGCAGCTTCCATGAACTGTCACTGCGTGATATATCTCCATGCCAGGACTCCACGTTGCTACTTAACCAAGATTTAAGGGACTTTGTTCAGCGGGCCTAACTGGGTCCCTGTAGGCAGCCCGCACTCCATTGCAGTCAGCCTGAACTCGTGACATTTCCCGATCTAGTGTGACTAGATAACCACAGTTGACACTTTGTGCTTTTTGGGATTATTTATACTAACATATTTAAATTTACATATCTTCAGTTCTGCTGACTGGAATTTTGTTGCTCTGGGCTTAAATGATTTATTAGATTTTACTCTGTTTTGCCAAATTAGTGTGGGATTTGTCTTGTATTGTGTTTCCACTTTATTACAGTTTGAAGTGCTGCTTAAATACTTTACACATTGCCTCTAGATTAAGCCTTACTGCTTTGTGCTAAGCTACTAGAGGGTTCCGTACAAGTTAATTTGGGGTTTGCTTGTGTTTACCCTGACAAGGATTGTGTTTGCTGCTTGAGTAGGGTTTCACCCCCTCAACCAGTAACCCAATTTCTTACAGAATCAATTTTGTAATAACTCCATTGCTGATTCTTGGCCTACAAGTAACAGAATAGCATGGTCTCTAAATGGCCTCATCAAGGCGCTTTGGGAGATCCCTGTTTTGCTGCTCAGCCTTCTCAAGATCCAGATTGGCTCTCTACTGGGAGATACCTGATACCCAAAGAGGAAAGGGAAATTAGAGGAATTCTTCAATACGGAAGCACAGACATAGACTGAAGAAGAGCTCTAAGAGGCAAAAAAGAAAAAACATATTAATTTCTGCTGCCTCCTTATGTATTTTAAGGCGTAGCTGAAGAATAAGAAGAAGGGTATTTTTTCTATAAAAGATAATGAAATTTGTCATTCAACTGTGATCCAAAGAAGTTGACAGAAACAAAAGAGAGAGTGAGACCTCTTCAGAGCCAAGTGGATAGAGTCAAGAACATAAGCAAACAATATAAATTCCCCTCGGCACAATATAAAACCCCATGAGTGCAAACCGTGCAAAAACTTACTCCACAATTAACAAATATACAAAAATATATAATTTATAAACAATCAACACATATGAAAAGTTATAAACACGTATCATAAAACAAGATTTATACGCACATGGTAATGCACAACAACACATACAAATATAATACGAAACAAAATGCATCAATCTAAAATTTAATAAAAACGTATTTTGTTAACATTCTCTATCACACATAATCAGATGTTAGATCCATGTATATCTCTAAGGCTTTCTAAAATCCAATGTTTGCTCATCAACACGTTTCTGTGGATAAAATTGTAGAAACCACCTTCTTTATGACACTCGCTAAGCATATGTTTCTTCCTTAAGATTCTTGATTGCAATTTCATCACATATTACACATTAATTATGTACATATAAAAAAACTACTAAAATACACAGTATTTGCACAGAAAATATGTATTTACATTTTTAAAAACCCTCTGTAAAGTAAGAGTTATTACAAAATCTTGTGATGTAACAAAGGTTTTTTTGATTTAGAAATATTTTTTTATAAGGAAGATAAAATGAAGTAAGAGAGAGAAAGACACACATGAGGAGAATAAAACACCAACCACCACCTCTTGCAAGATTATGCAAACAATATTCCTTTCTTTAAAAACAATAATGTGAGGGGTTGCAAATCATACATGCTCTTCTTTATCTCTTCTCATCATCTTACACATCAAGGATTATGTAGCATTGTTACAAACATTTAGATCCCATGTCCCTCATTATGTACTCTGTTCCTGTCCCATATATGCAGTACAGCTTCACCATCTAAAGTAGATCTTCCATTGCTTTTTTTGGACAAAACATCCTCATGCAGAGTGTCTCTGAAGAGTAAAATAGTAAAATGCGCAGTCCTCAGATAAAATTGCTCTCCACCATGTATTAGAGCAACAAAAAGTTCCTATAAGATGATTAATACCCCATTAATAAAAATAAATAAAACATACACAATTTCAAAAATGAAGTGCATCTCATGTCCTTAACATGCTAACTCACATGCAGCAGTGTATAACTAATTGATCTTAAAATCCAAGCAGGTTCTCCCCTTCATGAAACTCACTGCTCATCAAGTACCTAAAACCATAAATATTACAATATAGAACAAAAGTTCCCCAGCACTCCAACACTCATAGTCCCATACTCAATAAATGAGAAAGAAACTCACATGATACCTTTCAAGGATGCACTCAATCGTGCCCCGGGACTACTTAGCTCTGTATATCCTAAATGTGACTAGAATTAATAGGTACAGCTCCTGCATAAAAACAAAATAAACAAGTTAAAAAACCAAATGTAATATCTATGATGAAATTAGTGCTGCCCCCACACCCGTCTCCTCTCACCTCTAGTCAATTGACATGTATTCATCAATGTTCAGCAGTGTGAATAGAATAAATAACTAAAAGCATGCACAAAGGCCGCTTCTATATGTGCACCTACCCTGCTTAGCCACATACCAAACACCACTCACTTGATGCCAATAGCAGGCAGGACAACATCTACAATGTTAACTGCTCCATCTGTGGCATATTGCTGCAGGCCATAAGATCACATGCGTAAGCTCCCATATTCCAAACCACCACTAAGGGTGCCGTCTTATAATGGTCATCTATATGCCATAATTATCAAAACATACGACAATATCACCCCACCAAAAAAGTAAAACACCCTCCACGCTCAGGAACTGCTCCAATGATTCACCTCAAAACTTAATATAGAGTAGGGATGGGTGGAGTTGCACTACGCAGATTTCCACTGAGTTGCATAAAAACTAAGTGGAATTCCATGGAGTTCCACGAGGGGGCCGAGTTGCACCACTCGCTCACCCCTAACAAAGAACATTTACTGCTGACATATTGCAAAACCACTTGGGACACAACTGTCTTCATCTTGATCCAGCCGATACCAATAATAAATTCAGATAAAGCTGACACAACAATGCTTAGGCACTTTAGATCTCAGTTATGGTAACCCTTTATCCGGCAGTGCCATTTCCAGCAATATAAAGAACAATGATACCAAATCTGAACTATATATTTTCATGGCCTGTATAGAAACTTGCAAGACAAGTCTACTTAACATTGTGGGGCATATTTACAATCCCCTATAGCAACCACAACGTCACTTTTCAGGAGATTGTAGTGGCGATAGGGGCTACACCTTATTTACAAGTCAGCTTTAAGCCACTTAACGAGGCTTAACGCTGCCTTGTATATAAGGCACCCCGTTAACGCTACACTTAGCATTAAAGGGGTGGGCAATGGGTGTTGCGGTGAGCATTCCACCGCAACACCCATTGATTGTTTTGAATGCTGCCCCCTATTTACAAAGGAGGTGTAAATAGGAGACAGTGCCAAAATTAAGAGCAGGGAAAACCTGGTCTTAACCAGGTGAAACGAGAATAAATGTTTAATGTCTCCCCTTATTTGCTGTTTCCATGTGTGTTGCATTGTGCAGCACACATAGAAACTGCAAAACGCCATTGATTGTTTATGTGCAGGAAAGTCTCCCTTCCTGCACATAAAAAATCATTTAAAAAAAATTATGTTTGGAAATTTCTATGTGTGCTGCATTAAGCAGCACACATAGAAGTTACAAAATGCCATTTAAAGATTGTTTATCTGCAGGAAGGAAGACCTTCCTGCACATAAACAATCTTTCCCTCAATGCAGACACTCTTGCACTATGGTGCAAGGGTGTCTGTGTTGGTGTTAGGCTGCTAAATTTAGCACCAGCGCAGGGAGAAACGGAGGGCTGCACCATATTGTTGTAAATATGGTGTAGCCCTGCGTTTCAGAAGTGGCGGAGTGTGGTGTTAAGCCAGGAAGGCTAACGCTGCACCCTGTCACTTCTTAGTAAATATGCCCCTGTGCTTGAAAGTACCATATTAGAGATAAAACAAAGGCGGCAGAGATTATTACTTCGTTGAGAAATAAATAATAAAAATGAATTTGTTTGTGTACCAGCAATAACCTAAAAGTGGAAACAAATGTGCGCTGCATTATAAAAAAACCATCTCCTTCATTATTGGATAACGATACAAAATAAATATAATAATATGATTGTATTGTATTATGATTTATCATTGTGGTGCTAATTAAATCATCACAAAAGGAATATGACTGTACTAAAAGCTGAATTGGAAGAAAAGTGAAATGACATGCAGCAAATTGGCAGATGGGGTATGGAATATGATGGAATATAATGCTGAGTAGTCTTTATAATTATCAGAGTATGCAAGGGGCTGCTGTGTGTGTGTCTGCATCTGTGACCCCACTCTGAACTCTGCGAGCGCTCTGGGGTTCACTTCCTCCAGCCAGGCACATAGAGGTGCCTTGTCGTACTCTGTCATCCTCCTCTCGCCCTTTGCCACGATCTGTCCCTCTCCTCTCTCTATGACCCTCACCCCCTCCGCACAGGCTGATCTCTATGACCCACGCTAGTCTCATGACCAATGCTCGCAGCTCCTTGGTTTCTAGCGTTGCGCGCCCAGCAGCTGCAAACCATTAGTCACTGTGAGAGCCTCCACTACGCTAATAAATGACACATTTGTAAGGACAATCTAGTGTTTCTGGACCATCTTGTAACATTTACATGCACTGTCCTCGCATTTTAGGCATCCAGTAACAATGTTGCTGGAGAGTGTATTTTTATTGCCTCTCTCAATACATCCACACCGGTTGTTAAAATTGCTTTTGTGCCCCCAGCTCCGCCGCATCTGCGCATATTCCACCTCACCCACAGTAGAAGACATGGATCTGACCCAAAGCACAAGGTACCCAGCTCACCCTCTCAGAAAGGCATGCACGCCTGGCTCACCTCGGCCACCCCTCTGCTAAGCTCTTGCCTGCATTCCTGCTCTGGGGTCAGGAGACGGGAGCCCCCCTGTTCAGCTCTGGCACAAGGTCATGGTAGACTCGCAGGTACTAGCGACACACCATTGGATTCATGAGCACTCTTCATTAGTACTAGCCATTCAGTCACACATCCTAAGTGACGTCTCAACTTTCCATGCCGTTTGTGTGAGCTACATCCAAGTGACAGTAAATGTGAGCTAAGATGCGTGCACGCGATTTGTGCATCATGCTTCCACGTAGTGTGGCGCGTGCATGAAGTATGCTATGTTGCTGGCGATGCATGTCCATGGTTGTGTGCATGTGCGTTGTGGTTCCTGGTGGGCTCGGTTCGAAGGAGCAGGGTAACATGTCTCGCTGGGCCCTGAGGGGACTGAAGGCGGAACTCTGGGCTCAGGACTCTAGACCTTCTTGCTAGTGTTGGGGTGCCGGTAAACTCCTCTATGTGGCGTAGGCGGAGTTTTTTTCTAAACTCTGCCTACGAAGTGGAGTGTGGAGTGACAAAAACTCAGTGAACTCCGCCGGTGGAGTAGAGTTTACTGCCCAACCCAATTATGGAGCCCATTCAAGTCCACAAAGCAAACAGCCACTATACCATCACTCCCGGTGCATGCACCATGTTGGCTTGGGGCTGAATAAAACAGGCACTTGCTGAATAATGTAAGGGAAACAAGCGCCATCCTTGAAATGCATCTAAGTCAACAAGGGAAAAAACCATTGTGACATCATTTAATGGTGTATGTACCATATAAATCCAGGGCTGAGCAGAACAAACAGCCAGCAGCAGCAACTCCATAAAGGGCACCAGGGTATCGACCTACCACCTTCCTCTTCCGATAACTGCTTTAGCTTTTACAGCTTTTACATGAAAACAAATGATCTCAATGATCATTTGTTTGCATGTAAAAGCTGTAATGTCAGGTTGGCAGCAGTAGAGGGCTTCACTCCCTGCATTGTTCATGTGTCAGACTGGGGCTGTTACAGCCCAGCCTCACACAGTCACAATACCTATCGGACATGCTGCACATGTTTCAGGAAGTGCAGCATGTCAGTTAATGGAGCCTCAGGGCTTGTTAATCATACGCCCTCTTACCCTGTCAGATGTCAGAATAGAGAAAAAGGATCTACCTCCAACTCTATCCCAGCTCCTGATAGGGTAGAAAATCATGGCACTGGCTCTGATATGCTGCAGAAGAGTGACTGAAGAGTGGGGAATTGTGAGCCATTCAATTTAAAAGTGTGCAAGCTCCAAGAGACTGCTGCAGGATAGTTTTCTTTTCATCAGTTTACAACATTGTGTGTATGTGTGTGCCTTTAGATGTGATAGAGCGCTGGGCTCACGTAAAAATTGTAGGGGTACATCATAATCATCATTAGTCTGTACCCGCATATTTCCAATTATGTATCAATAATGGTTAGAAATTGTAGTCGTAATGTGCATTACTAGGATGGATAGGAGGGTAATTGTGGCATTATAATTGCAAATGGAGGGGCATATTAGCAAGACCCACGTTAAAATTATCGCCGTTTTAGCGGCAGGAAACTGCCGCTAAAACGGCGATAATAAGCTTGCTAATATGCGTTACGGAATTCCAATAGAAGCCCAGGTTAGATGTCCTGCACATCTAACCTGGGCTTCTATTGAATTCCATAACGCATATTAGCAAGCCTATTATCGCCGTTTTAGCGGCAGTTTCCTGCCGCTAAAACGGCGATAATTTTAACGTGGGTCTTGCTAATATGCCCCGTAATGTTTAACCTAGGGTGCACAACGATGTATTATTGAAGTAGGCCATGTGTAATCGAAATGTAGTAGTTTAAACGTGTACCATATTCAGTTGCACGTGTAGTTCACTTTGGCATATGAAATGTATTGGACTAATGCATTATAATAGTGATTATAATGGTGTGTTTAAAGTGTGCAAAGGCCTGACTGTATATCCGTAAAGAAGGGCCTGCTTCATTTTATGTTAGCTTATTTTAGCAGGAAGAAATGTTTCCCTTGGAAAGGCTCTCTGGGCGCAGTTGGTATACTCATGCAGAGGGGAAAATGTTTGTTGAAACGTATCTTCTGTTGCAGGTTCATGGACATATGCCTCATTAGCAACACACTGGCTCTTTGTTTCACGCGTTAGGGTGGTGGGAGGCATTGAGATGGGAGTATACTGGAATGCAGGGATGATATTTTCAGTGGAGAAGGTGCCTGGGATTCAAGGTCATCTTAACCGTCCAGGATGAAGTAATAGTTTCGATGGAAAAGTACGAGAAGGAAGACCTGGCCGAAGAGGCGTGACAAGGGCGTGTTCAATTGTTTTTGGGATTTGTATTAGGGACAGTGCCCCGAGGGTGGAGGTAGAGAAGAGGTAGAGGAGATCAGAGAGAGAGGACAGAGGGGAAGTTTAGGAAGGAGCATCTCAGAACGAGCTCAAAATGCTATGTGAGTGTACTTCTTAGGAAGACTTCACATCTGACACCTTTTCTTTTACTCTTGCCTGGGAAATTCGTTAAGTAGGTATGTCACCAAAGGGATAGAGTAGGGACAGCAAATGTTTATGCTTATTTAGATAAATGAGGAATAATATAGAGATTGGAGCTATTATTGCTTGCCTAATACTTGTGGAGTTAACGATTCTTCTCATCCTGAGTCGGATGAGACTCCTGCGTAGGATGTTATTTGTATTAGTGCCCATCTATTTCTTTAACCTCGTGTTGAGGTGCTTGCATGTGCAGTTATTCCTGGCGGTAATAAACCCTCAAAATTGAATTTGGAGTCAGTGGTCTTTTAAGGTAAACAGGGTTCTAACATGATTGTATAACTGAAAGGATTTTCTTCCCTTTACACTATTCAGCAGGTAAAAAGATCCTGGCGACCTGGAGGTCCTTAGAAAAGATAAGATAAGGATCAGCGTTATCAGTTGGTAGCAGAGTAGGATGGTTTCCTCTGATAGTAAGGGGAGATCTAAATTAGGATAAGAGATAGTTGCCTCATAGAACCCCAGTGATGGTGATCCAGTGGATCGTAAGAGGAGGACGTCGGCGGTCGCTGAAAACTGATGGAGAGTGGCGGTGCGGCGGAAGTAGCAGTTTGTGGTAGAGTGAGTATGAACAGGCGGATGCTTGTTAGATTGCGATGTTAATTGTTGTGTGATGTCTTGCGGAGTTGGAATGAGAGTCGTGTGATTGAGGATCGGACCGTGAGCGCGCGCGGGACCGAGAGATTTGATTATTGTGGTGCCGAAGACACCCAGAATAGAGGTTGTTGACCAGAGATGGTGGGGGTCATGAGACGTCGTTGATCAACCCACTGAAGATAGGGAGCACATGTGTGAGTGTGTGAAAAACCGATGCTGGTCGTAGGTTGTGGTGTGCAGAAATTGAGCGGTTGAATCCTATCGATTGTATTAGAGGTGATTGTCCGGTCGTTTCGCGGACAGACAGTTGCCAGATTGAGGTCAACAATTTCGAGAGACTGATCGGTCATTGGAGGACCGACAGTCAGAGAGGTAATCGTTCGGTAGAACGGACCATTGCTTCAGAGTGTGATTGGGACACGTGCGAACAAGAACAAGAGAATTAGCAAGGAGGGGAACTGCTGCGAGCGGAGGAAGAGTGACGTCAGACAGTGCCGCGCTGCGATAGGTCGGTTGGTGTGAGCCGCGCTGGCATTGGTGGATTGAATCAGGAAGTAAAAAACGAATTACTAGGTGCGAACAGACATCTGCTTTACCATGAAATGTTTTAAAGTTTTACGAGAACTTTGCAGAGGCGACAGACATGTGGTTATTCGGGGTGGAGAGGAAGCCCCTCCCGAGGATACGCCGGCACATTATATGGCTACGAATGTAGGATTGCATACTATAATTTGGCTTGAGAACTGGCAAAAAATGACAGAAGGAGAAGGAGAATTGACTTTCCCATGCTATGGTACTTTCAGGTTGGAAGTGTTGTACCAGTTAAAGGGTATAATGGCTTCCTTACGACCACTGCCTAGACCGACACAGTTCGAGGCGCTACATGCATGGATTAGGGCAGCGTATGACAGGAAAAGAGATAAGAGCCAGGAAAGGGTGAAGAAATCGATCAGGGCATTTCAAGATGCGAGGTGGGATGCACTGGAGAAAAAGTGGAGGGTGGAAACAATAGAAGGAGATAGGCTGTACCCACTGCTAATAAAAGATGGGAAAATAACAAGGGTTGAAGAGGACGACAGTGATACAGATGACAGCTTGTTAGATAGGTTGCTAGCAGAGAGACCACCTCCATTTAATCCAGATTCAGAAGAGAGGAAATCAACCTCAACAGTAGAAACTGGCGAGACACAGAACCAGACTAACATGAGGGTAGTGGGAAGAATTTCCACAGGAACAGAGGGAGCGGGAACCCAGCCTTCCATTGGGAATATGCGGTTACCAGACTCCTTGACGGTACCGGTTACCATTGGTCCCATAGTATCGGTATATGACCCAGATCGAACGAGTGAAGAAAGCTCAATGCAGACGACAGGGGGAGAAGGGACCAGTGCGGGAGGGAAGGGCTTAGGAGTACAAGTTGTTCACTTCACAAAGCCCTTAGAAACAAGCACACCATTACCAGCCACTGCAGACTCCTCTTTTAGGCAGGAGGATGAGAGACCAGTCAGACCAAGATCTTTACACAAATCTAAGTCAGCTTTGAGGATGTGGACACCAACAGTAAGAAACCAAAGTGATAGGATGCCAGGCGATAGGGGACAAGACATTTCGGAAGATAGACCAAGTTCCAGGAGTACGATAGAAGGGAATAAGTCACAAGGACAAAATAGTGACTATAATGAGCGGGATGGAGCAGCTTGCCAAGAGGTACAGAGGAGTGCAGTACAGGCAAGGTTGCTAGACGTAGTGAGATTAAAAGCGGAGGTAGACGAAATGATTAGTGGAAGCCTGCCTTTGGAGAGAATAGAGGGGCATATTAGCAAGACCGGCGATACAATTATCGCCGTTTTAGCGGCAGGAAACTGCCGCTAAAACGGCGATAATGGGCTTGCTAATATGCGTTATAGAATCCAATAGAAGCCCAGGTTAGATGTGCAGGACATCTAACCTGGGCTTCTATTGAATTCTATAACGCATATTAGCAAGCCCATTATCGCCGTTTTAGCGGCAGTTTCCTGACGCTAAAACGGCGATAATTTTATCGCCGGTCTTGCTAATATGCCCCAGAGATTTATGGGCCAGATGAGTTGCTTTTCATAGCAAAAGATGTGACCCGGAAAGCCAGGATAGCACATGAGAAATTGACAGCATTGGCCAGGAGATATGAGGTAGACTTGAATAAAACAAAAACGTTGCAGGGACCGCATAGGTTGAAATATAGTGATCAGGAACTGGAGGAGAAAAGGATCACAGGATTAAGGACGCATACTAAAGATCTGATTGTAGGGATGCGTATATGGAATTTGTTGGACAAATGGGAGGAAAGGTGGTCAAAGAAGAAAATAGCAAAGAAAATAGTGGGAGAAACGCCGCCTCCGGGGGGAGGGGCGACGGGCGTCAGAAACTTTCCTTTATGGGAAGTACAGAACGGGGGGTACGTGCATGTGCCGTGGAGTAGAGGTGACTTGGCTGCATTTACAAATGACTTTCCTCGGCTGAGGGAGAAACCCGTAGAGTGGTACAAACAGGTCGAGCGGTTTGTTAAAATTTCGAAGGTGCTGTGGACTGATTTGAACACCTTGTTTGACATAGTGGTGCCGGGAGATTTGTGGACAGCTTGTAAAATCGCAGTTGAATGGCCGACCTTTGAACCTGAAAGGGATGCTGTCACAAATGGTCCGTCACCCCTGGTTATGAAAAAATTTGAGCAAGTGATTACATGGTTGAAGCTGAAGATTTCGCCACAAGATATGGATTGGGTTAAGATAGACCGAACTGTGCAGGAACCTAAGGAGACAGTGCACGAATATTATGAAAGACTCTTGCAAGCTTTTAAACAGTATAGCGGATTAGATGCCTTAGACCCCAAGGATATGGGACAGTTTGTATCAAAGTTTGTTTTAGGATTAAGATCAGAGGTCAGCCTCATGATACAGCACCATTTGATCTGTTGGCAGAACAAGCCGGTAGATGAAATCCTGCGGTATGCGAGGTACTGTAGTGATGAAGTGGACTCGAAACATTGGAAGCTAAAGGACAAACTGATGCTCGTTCAGATGCAGACAGCTCAGGTCCAGCCTAGCGGAGGGACCCTAGGAAGGAGACAAGGAAATTACCAAGGGAACCAGAATGGGCAAGGTCAGGGAAAAGGAAGCCCATCGATCCCAAGACGGGGGTGGATGTGGTGAAACTGAAAAAGACCACTGCGTGTCATCTTTGTCACCAGATCGGACATTGGAAGCGCGAGTGCCCCTTGAACCCAGCCAACCAAGTGCAGCAGGAGATAGAAGGGGTTCAGGCACCTGCGCCGGAGGTAGTCAACACTGTGATGAAGCCCAGATCGATGAAAGGGGGAACGTATAACCCACAGGTATCGGTCCCCCAGCCACCAAGGATCTCGCAGGGAACACGGACTTACCAGCAGATGCCCCTTTTCGAAGGGTATGATGAGTACAGCTCAGACCCGTTATCCTGACGGTGCCTGAGGGGGAGGAAGACTGCACACTTGGAGCAGTCTTGGAGGTAGACCAGAGAGGACATTTTGTGGAGGCAGACATTGATGGTCATCCTACCACTCTTTTGGTTGACACTGGTGCTACCCGGTCTACTGTAAGATCAGCAGTAGTCCCCAACCTACCCCTCTCGGGACAATCGATTCAAGTTGTTGGAGTAGCGAACAAAAGAATAAACAGTCCACTGACCGAACCGATCCCAGTGAGGATAGGTTCCTTCCAAACCAGACATCAGTTTGTGGTGTGCGATACAAGTCCAGTTTGTCTTCTAGGAAGAGATCTGTTATGCAAATTGAACTGCACTATTTATTGTACACCCAGGGGAGTGTAGGTTCAGACGAGGGATGATGATGCAACATTCAAAGTTGCTAATCAGCATCTGTGTATAGACTTGTATCCAATGGTGACCGTGGAAGAACTTCCACCTGATTTATGAGACGCTGTGTCATCAGAGGTATGGGACTTCACCGGAGAAGAGATAGGACTAATCAAGGGGGTTGAACCTGTGCAGATCCAGGTAAAACAGAATGTTGAATTCCCTAGAACGCCCCAGTACAATTTGTCGCCTGAGACGATCGCAGGAATTAAACCTGTAGTCGAGTCCTTTGTCAAGCAAGGCATTCTGAAGGAGATCAGAGGTAGCCCATGTAATTCACCTATCATGGGATTACATAAACCGATCGGGAAATTCAGGATCGTGCAGGACCTGCGAAAGGTCAACACGATAGTCGTCCCTTGTTGTCCAGTGGTACCGAATCCATCAGTGATACTGTTTCAGATCCCATGTGAAGCCGAGTGGTTTACTGTCATTGATTTGTGTCAAGCATTTTTCTCGATACCACTCCATGAGGAAAGCCAATTTCTTTTTGCATTCCGGCTGGAAAATCGTGTGTTAACATGGTGTCGTATCCCTCAAGGGTATACAGAAAGTCCATCGATCTTTAATCAGATCTTGAAGAAGAATCTTGAGAGTCTCGTATTGCCGCAGAACTCAGTTCTCGTGCAATACATAGATGATCTGCTTGTAGCATCAGAAACGGAAGATGCTTGCAGAATAGACACGGTAGCCCTATTGAACCATCTAGCAGAGAACGGGCACAAGGTGTCTCCAAACAAGTTGCAGTACTGCCTAAATGAGGTACAGTACTTAGGTCACAGATTGGAAAAAGGCAAGAGGAAGGTTTCCGGCGGCAGGGTAGGTCACATACGAAGCGCTCTTCGAACGCTGGACCCAATTTGGTGTCCTTTACGACCGCCGGATACTGTTGCAGTCCTAACTAGACAACAGTATAGGTTACTGACCTGAGAGTGTGGTATGTAGTTTTTCACTTACCACTCTGTGTAGATAGCATTGACAATTGGTCCTGAAGAAATGCCTTGATCCCCCTGACACACAGGGCATGAAACATGTTGACCGACCGAGAGTAGGGCACATACAGCTTGATACCTTGTATCCAGTTCACCGCCACTCTCTATATATTTTTAACTAGGCAGTTTACCTTCCTGAATAAATCACTGTTAGGACTAACTGACCTATTTTAACTCACTTCCCTCCCACATCTACACTCACTAGGCCCCTTACCCCCACTGCACCCAACGGCAGGAATAAAAGATCCCCGCTAAAGAGCCCCGTACTGGGTGCCCGTCAGGTATTGCAGCGCCGACCTGACGAGGGGCAGGCTCATATGATGAAGCATGACACCTAGCTTGCTAGGTGTGTGAGAGCCCTAGTTCCGAATAGGGGATCTCCCCTTTCACCTCCAGTGTGGGGCCACCACCTTCCCCCCACCCCTAGTATCTCCCTGTTCTGTCACTTGGACTCAGAGGAACTCCATATCCTTCGTGCATATAAGAGGAAGGTGTCACCAGATCGAATTGAGGCAATAATGAACGTGGCAGTGCCCACCACACAGAGGGAAGTCAGGATGTTTTTGGGAATGGTCGGCTATTGTCGGCAGTGGATCCCCAGCTTTTCTTTGAGAGCAAAGCCTTTATAGAGGCTTACGCACAAGGATGTAAGTGATCCGGTACCATGGGATGAGGAGTGCTTGGTGTCATTCCTAAGGCTGAGGGAAGAGTTGTGTAGTGCCCCAGCGTTGGGAATGCCCGATTACCACAAAGCTTTTTCACTGTTCTGTTGTGAGAGGGAGGGTTGTGCATTAGCCATTTTAGCTCAGAACCATGGAGGTGTCCGTAGACCAGTTGCCTACTTTTCAGCTACTTTAGATCCAGTAGCTTCTGTGTTGCCCGGATGTCTAAGGTCCGTTGCTGCAACAGGTGTCAGCATTGAAAGATGTGAAAGCATTGTAATGGGTCATCCTTTGACTGTATATGTGCCACACTCGGTTGAATTGTTGATGACCAGGACTAAGACTCAGCACCTAACGAATAACAGGTTAACAAGGTATGAGCAAGTCATACTTGCTGCAGAGAACGTGACTCTGAAAAGGTGCTCCGTCTTAAATCCTGCGACATTAATGCCCATACCGAATGCAGATGATGAAGATTGTGCGGACCATGATTGTCTTGATGTGACTGAACTCTGCACCAAACCGAGACCTGACATTGTCGATGAACCACTGACTGACCCAGATGAAATTTTCTTTGTCGATGGTTCATGCCTAAGAGACAGTGTCGGCCAGCTAAGAGCAGCATTTGCTGTATGTACCATTTCCGGGGTGGTTGAGGCTGCTTGCCTAGAAGGAGTACACTCCGCGCAGGTAGCTGAGATCATTGCCTTGACTCGTGCCTGTTTGGCCGCTGATCAAATTCGAATCACGATCTACACAGACAGCCAGTATGGGTTTGGTGTGGTTCATGACTTCGGACAGTTATGGTCCCAGAGGGGATTTTTGACATCGTCTGGCTCACCCATTAGGAATGGAGAACATGTAAGACAACTGTTAGATGCATTGCAATATCCGAAGGAAATCGCAGTTGTCAAGTGCACTGCGCATGGAAAGGGGGAGGATTTCGTGTCTTTGGGAAATAATTATGCGGACGAAGTTGCCCGCTTCTGTGCCGATTTCGTGGAAATGCCTAAGTGCAATGGGCTGAGATACATTTTGGTGTTGGTCTGTGTATTCTCACGGTGGGTGGAGGCTTACCCAACACGCAGGTGTGACACTCTCACAGTGGCTAAGTTATTGTTGAGGGAGCTCATCCCGAGATTCGGGATTCCAACCTCTTTGGAATCAGATAGAGGAAGACACTTCCACAGTGAAATCATGAAATTACTTTGTGCCGCATTGAATGTTGATCAGAGACTCCATTGCAGTTACCGACCAGAGGCTTCTGGGATGGTGGAACAGATTAATGGAACTTTGAAAGCCCGGATGGCAAAAATGTGTTCATCAACGTCCCTGAAGTGGCCTGACGTTTTGCCGCTCGTACTGATGAGCATGCGAAGTGTCCCAGATAGGAGGACCGGGTTGTCCCCCCCACGAAGTATTAATGGGGAGGGCAATGCGGTTGCCAGCGGTACCAGCGGTACCAGCTACAGCTTTGATAAACATCACTGATGACTTGATTCTCGATTACTGTAAAGGACTATCTGATGTGGTCCGTTCTGTGTCCCAGCAGGTACAAGCCGCAGCTGTTCTGACTTCGAGTGATCTGTGCCACTACCTGTGTCCAGGCGACTGGGTGCTTGTCTGAAAGCACGTGAGGAAGAGCTCTTTGGATGTTCGGTGGCGAGGCCCGTACCAGGTGACACTGGTAACGAATACAGCAGTGAAGTGTGGAGGATTGCCGAACTGGGTACATGCCTCCCATACCTGCAGAGTTTCAGCACCCTTGGAAGAAACAGCTCCTCTCGTAAATGAAAATCCAGCTGAGGTGGCAGGGCCACATGAGAGGACAAGTCAAGCTGTGAGGGTAGCTGACACAGCTGGTGGTGCACCAGAACAAGCTGAAGGTGGCTTCGACAACAAGATCCTTGACTCTGACTCGGATGCTGAAGGTGGTGCAGTGGGTGGAGTGGAGTCAGATTCAGCAGAAGAAGGAAGTGGTGCACAGGGTATAGAAGGGGAAAGCGGAAGAACGACCAGAATCGAGGAGGCTTGGCCTGAAAGACAGAGGCGACTGAATCTGAGGTTGGCGCCCGAAAGAGATCTTACTCCAGTGTCTGAAACGTCTGAAACAGAAGCAAGCGACGAAGAGCAGACTCAAGAGGGTCGGCGAAGGTCGAAAAGAACAAAAGTACCCTGTCGGAGATACTCTACCCCTGAGTGGACTTACGCAGTGACTGATGCAGGGGTAGTGAGTTTGGGGAGACTGAGGTCTGTGCAGGTGGTCAGCAAGAGTCCAAGCGTGGTGCTGAAGGTGGTACTGTTGATACCAGGACTCGAAGTCGAAGGAATACTGACCCTCATGGTTCCGAATCCCCCGCTTCTGAGTAAAGTCTGAGAATTGGTCTTGCATCGACTCGAATTTCCGTCTTTTGGATTTGAGCCGTCTTCACATGAAGTGGTAATTCTTCGCCTTGAACTTTTGTATCATGTTTTAGAAGCACTTGCAGATGATCTTATGGTGGATGAAATATAACCTGTTGTAAATAAAAAGTCTAAAGAAGAAGATAACCTAGGTCCGAGTGGAAGAAGAATAAACTTAGGGACTTTCCACCGAAGAGGAACCAAGCTTAGGGAAGTCTTTTTCTGGACTATGTAAATAAGACTGTAGCTGACAAGGGGATTTCCAGAGGTTTCGAAGTGTGATCGAGTTGGTTAAGCAAGTCACGTGTGGAGAAGACAGAGACTTTTGAGTGCTCATTGCTGAAACTAAGAACTTTCGAGAACTTTCGAGACCATGGAGGCTGGAGATCCAAATCGTAGATCCAAGTTGATTGTGGGCATACTTATAGGGGGTGTGATAGTTTCTATAATCATAGTAATTGTAGTCTCATATACAGTTCCACACGAGCTAGCCGTGGAGGGGTGCCAGGGACTCCTACACCTACTACACCTAGCCAAAAAGAGGTAAACATAGGAGCTGACAAGGCTTTGCTGATAGAAGAGAGTCGTAGATTCCATATAGATTTGTCTAGAAGTGATTTTAAGCTTAATGCATACGCAAAGCTGCTATATGACTACGTGGATGCAATGGATGCGAAGGATTGTTATGTGTGTATGCAGTTGCCTGCTTCAGTGGACGAGGGTATTAGATATCACCATCTTCCACTGACATATGGAATTTCATGTAGTCTTTTGCTTAGTATATTTTACGAAAGAGATCAGTTTGAGTATTTCTTTTCCATTTACGATGCAGTGCTTCCTGAAGTCCCAGCTTACAAACATTTGAATAAGTACGACTACTATAAGTCAGAGGATAGACTAAGGAAGTTCTTCATACCGTCTTTGGAACTGGACACAGCATATGCTCACCGACATAATTTGACGTGCTCATTATCAGATGTAGAGAAAAAGTTTGTAGATCAGGTAGAAGACAGATATAGAAAACTAACACAGATACGAGACACAGGGCATAGTATGGTGGATTGGACAGAGGAAAAATTTCACTGAACAAAAGGAAGTTATTGTCCTATAGCTTTGGACAAGGAGCAGAGAGGAAAGCTGTGTGTGAGACATTATCAGACTTACTATGAAAAGGTCCCAGTGGGGCAGAGCACGTGTGATCATGTTTTCACCATGGCAGATGCAGCAAAGAATTTTCTCCAAGGCCCTGTACAAGTAATACCTACGGTATACTTTGTGTGTGGAAGGAATGCTTATGTGAGATTGCCTGCGAACTGGTATGGTACGTGTTACTTGGGGATAATCATCCCAAAGATTTACCATACAGAGGATTTGGAACTTTTGGAAGGAGGAAAGCATTTGAGAGTGAGAAGAGGCGCGAGTGCAGGGGTCATAGTGGGAGATATCTTTGGAGCAATGATACCAAGTTTGGGAGTGATCTTGAATGATGTGAAGATCCGGAGACTGGCGACTGTGATAGATGAGCTATCGATGAACACAGCAAAATCGTTGGTACTTGTGGAGGGAGAGATGTTGTCGATAAGGACGATGGTTTTGCAGAACCGCCTTGCTTTGGATGTCTTATTGGCAAAAGAGGGCGGAGTCTGTAAATTATTGAAGGTTCAAGAGTGCTGTACTTATATATCAGACAACAGCAAGGATCTGGAGAAATATATAAGTAACATCACTACCATCCATACGAAAATAGCGGACTTGACCGAAGAGGGAGCTTGGGAAAAGGTTGGCAAGGGATTTGGTCAAGTGGGGAGCTGGTTTGTGAATTTGGGAAAGGGATTCCTTGGCTATATTCTGAGACCTCTCCTTATTGTGGTGGTTTGTGTGGTTTGTCTGTGGGGTCTGATCAAGGCATACAAATGGTATCGAGCAGGGAGGGTTGAGAGAGCTTTGAGAGAAAATGAGACGAGAATGGCTAGACTGCAGGACAGTCAATATCAAAGACTCAAGAGATTGGAGACGAACAGAGCAGGGAGAGTGGCAACAAGTACTGTTTAGATCGGTTCTTTCTCCAAGGGAGTTGAAGAGATGTGATGACAGGAGTCATCAAAGGGGGGAACTGATAGAGCGCTGGGCTCACGTAAAAATTGTAGGGGTACATCATAATCATCATTAGTCTGTACACGCATATATCCAATTATGTATCAATAATGGTTAGAAATTATAGTCGTAATGTGCATTACTAGGATGGATAGGAGGGTAATTGTGGCATTATAATTGCAAATGTAATGTTTAACCTAGGGTGCACAACGATGTATTATTGAAGTAGGCCATGTGTAATCGAAATGTAGTAATTTAAACGTGTACCATATTCAGTTGCACGTGTAGTTCACTTTGGCATATGAAATGTATTGGACTAATGCATTATAATAGTGATTATAATGGTGTGTTTAAAGTGTGCAAAGGCCTGACTGCATATCCGTAAAGAAATGTTTCCCTTGGAAAGGCTCTCTGGGCACAGTTGGTATACTCATGCAGAGGGGAAAATGTTTGTTGAAACATATCTTCTGTTGCAGGTGCAAAGACATATGCCTCGTTAGCAACACACTGGCTCTTTGTTTCACGAGTTAGGGTGGTGGGAGGCATTGAGATGGGAGTATACTGGAATGCAGGGATGATATTTTCAGTGGAGAAGGTGCCTGGGATTCAAGGTCATCTTAACCGTCCAGGATGAAGTAAGAGTTTTGATGTAAAAGTACGAGAAGGAAGACCTGGCCGAAGAGGCGTGACAAGGGCGTGTTCAATTGTTTTGGGGATTTGTATTAGGGACAGTGCCCCGAGGGTGGAGGTAGAGAAGAGGTAGAGGAGATCAGAGAGAGAGGACAGAGGGGAAGGTTAGGAAGGAGCATCTCAGAACGAGCTCAAAGTGCTATGTGAGTGTACTTCTTAGGAAGACTTCACAGCTGACACCTTTTCTTTTACTCTTGCCTGGGAAATTCATTAAGTAGGTATGTCACCAAAGTGATAGAGTAGGGACAGCAAATGTTTATGCTTATTTAGATAAATGAGGAATAATATAGAGATTGGAGCTGTTATTGCTTGCCTAATACTTCTGGAGTTAACGATTCTTCTCATCCTGAGTCGGATGAGACTCCTGCGTAGGATGTTATTTGTATTAGTGCCCATCTATTTCTTTAACCTCGTGTTGAGGTGCTTGCATGTGCAGTTATTCCTGGCTGTAATAAACCCTCAAAATTGAATTTGGAGCCAGTGGTCTTTTAAGGTAAACGGGGTTCTAAGATGATTGTATAACTGAAAGGATTTTCTTCCCTTTACACTATTCAGCAGGTAAAAAGATCCTGGCAACCTGGAGGTCCTTAGAAAAGATAAGATAAGGATCAGCGTTATCAGTTGTGTGCTTGGGCCTCTGTGTTTTATGCGCGAGAGCATTTTTAGAGTATGCTTGTGCGAATGTTTGCAGTTTGATCTATGTATGGCTTTGCCTGTTCTGAGTCCCAAGTCTCAGTTGCAGCACTGATAAAACGTAATGGGATTTAAATGCAGTTTCAAGTGATTTGTGGTTCCCAGTGATCCCCTCCCCCAAGAATGTTTTAGAAAAAGGAGTAGCTAATGCATTTTGTCAGAAAAGGTAAAAACTACATGGGATGCAAGGGTGACTTTTACAGCAGGTAATTTGTGGGAGATCCGTGAATTAATTTTTGAGTAAACAGATTAGACATGAAGGAATGGGTTTTAAAGCCAGCTCTAAGCAAAGAGGCACACCAGTGTCACAATCAGTGCTTTATAGTTGCAGGCAACGTAGCATGGCCTCTTTAAGGGAAGACTTGTATAGGCTTCCTAGTTTGGTGCCTGAGTATCTCACTCAATCAACTTCATTTTTTTTGCAGGCCTTGATTTACAGTGCGGTAGAACTGTGAGTACCAGAATGCAATGAAAAAACATGGGTGGAAGAGCTAAGCACAGGCGGCCCTGAGAAACCTCAAAGCTTCATAAACTGTTAACTCTTTCCCTTTGTGTGGCAAATAACACATACTTCAAGTGTAAGTTCATCTGTCTGAGTGCTCGGAGTGTGTAGCGTAGTGCTGAGTAGATCATAAAATCCAGCCCTGGTGTCATTTGGTATTAAAAAGTAAGTGATATCACTTTACTATCCCTGGCATTTTGGTAAATCGGCAAAAAAGTACAAACAAGCAAGCATTGTTAAAGCCAATGTGTTTGCTGTTGGCTGCTAGTCTTTTGGCTTTGCCAATGGTTGTTTTGTCATTGCTTTAGTAAAATCTTTGTTGGGTGAGCTGTACGGCCTTCGCCAACATTAAAAAAATGCCAAAACGCAAACATCTTTTTGGTTTAAAAAAGCAGACACTGAACTAGTAGCCCCAACAGTGAAGGGAACTACTTAGCACATACAGGACAGGAGTGTCTATTATCTATACATGTGTTATCATTGATAATATCATTAATCTTTTTTAGAAACTTCACATTTCCAGACATCATAATTAATATAGATCAAATATATAATTATCCAACCTGTAATTGCGGGAGTGTACATTAGTAATACACAGGAGTCACGGAATCTTGTTGAAAATTTTTTGATTTATTTCTATTCTTTTTGTAGATCTAAACATGAATTCAGCCCCGCCAACGCGTTTCATCCTAAACAGACTTCATCAGGGTTGTAAGTAAATGCTCAAAACCAGGTGTATCATCTCTAGTTAGGCTTTGCGTTGTAATTGAGTGGATACCAGGCGATAGTATCAAAGATGAGTCATCAAATACTCTATGTTCAACTCCAATTTATTTATTCCAAACCTCTATCGTCCGAATCAGACGTGAATTCATTATGATCAATTATATTGCTCTTCCATGGATCCAAAGCAACCATCTACCGGGTTCAGAGTGTAACATAAAATATTTGATGACTCATCTTTGATACTATCGTATGTATTTGCTAAGTAGTTTTGTGTAGTGATTCGTTGGCGGTAGAATCACAAACAGTTGAGTGTCTGGGTCTAACTAATGAACTAATGTTGATAAATACTAGTGTGACCGTCCTATAGCCCTACCGCCTTTCTTTGTCTTATAAAAGTGAGGGGAACTACTTTATTTGCAGATATTTTCATTGTGAAAGAGCAGAAGGGTATTACTAACAGTGAAGTTAGCCAGTAGCTGAAGTGCGCTGACCATGTGCCCCATGCTGTAGTGGGTGGAAGTAAAATGTGAATGGCACAACAACAGACCAATTGATGAAGAGGGCTGACTGAAATTCCCTATTAGTGTAAGTATTTTTTATATCATTTTGGTAAAATCGAAAGATCTTGACTAACGCAGACATAAAATTCTTCTCTATTCCACACACTGCATGAGAAGGGTCTGTCACCCTCTTGGCAGCAACCTCTTAGCCAGCACTGGATCCTCCAAAGGGAGCGCCAAGGCATCGACCCACGATCTTGCTCTGCCACTTGCTGCTTTAGGTTTTACAGCGTTTAGCTCAATCATTCAGTCTCTTACCCTGTCAGAAGTTGGGATAGAGAAAAAGGGTGAACCTCCAACTCTATCTCGGCTCCTGATAGGGTAGAAGCTCATCGAACTGGCTCTGGTGGGCTGCCGAGGTAGAAGACGGAAAAATGGGTAATCATAAGCATGTAGTATAAAAGTATACAAACTTGTTGAGGCCTGCCACAGGGAAGTTTTATTTTTATCAGTCATCAACGTTTTGCATGTGTTTGCCTGCTGGAGTCTGTGTGTATATGTCTTTGTATACGTGCTTGAGCCTGTGTGTGTATATGTGTGTTTGTTTGCTGGAGAGCGTGTTCAGTGTATGCTTGTGCTAGTCTGTAGTTTGTTGTGTGCGCTCTATATTGTTTTGCCTGTTCTGAGTCTCAATTCTCAATTTCAACCTCCATTCTATTGTGGTGTGTTTTCTTTGGCAATATTTGAAAAGTCTCTCATTCTTTTGATTTGATAAAAAAAAAGAAGATGTTTATTTTGTAATTAGAACAGCGTGACTACAAGCACCAAACTGCAATTTTCTGACTATAAATCCAGAACTGAATGAAGGTGTCATCAAGACACAGGATCACTTGGCAGATGTTCACACACTGTCCCAGTCTTAAACAGTGCAGTGAAATCCTTTAAGCTACTCTGGTTTGTAACTCCCTGCTGGCCAATGAAACCCATTGTCTTCTCTCTTTGCTTTTTGAATCCCATCTAAATCAATCCTCTGAGGAATGAAGGTTTGCTCTACACATGATGGGTCAATGATGTTTCCTGATGGACCAAGGAATTAACATGGGTTGTACATTACTAACTCCTTCACCTGCAGGGCAGCAATGGGAACTAAACATACATAGAAAAGAGATGCTTGTGTGCCCAAGTATTAGAAAAACATGGGTAGTATAGGTCAGGAACGGAATGAGGAGCATTCACATGACTACCTATGATTCCAATTACTGAACAAGAATGTAGCTGTGACTGAACGTTATGTAGTCATTGATAGAGGGATGTTTGTACTTGCTCTATAGAAGGGGTTGCTGCAGTCCACAAAATGTATGTTTTGGCCCAACTGTGAATGAAACATTTTTGGTGACAAGAGCCCTCGCCTAAATCCTGTATAAATGATCTGGACTGCTGCAGTCACTCAACGCAACCTAAAGGTGGTATTTATGCCACACCTGTTTCAGAGGTCACCAGCCGCCATTGCAAACAGCGCCATCTTGTAATAATCACATATAATGCCAAAAATAGTTTAATACCACACTATATTTGTGGCATTATAAGAGTATTGCAGGATGACCGAATAAATAAGTAAAAAGAACTAAAATAGCAAGAAACTCGTTAAGTCAAACATAATCAGCTAAAAATATAAAAACGTCAACACAAACAACCACCAGAAACAACACAAAATCAAATGCACATAGATCTACTGTAAAATCTGTGAAATTCATAACACCACCTGCCAACTACCTGGAGTATAACACAACAGCTACCCTTATTGAGTTGATAAAAACCTTTATAAATGAAAATTGCAGATAAGGAGACTAAGACCAATGAGTTAAAAAATAAGTTTAGCTCCTAATAAATCACTTTCAGCCATCGTTATTCTTCAAACTTACTTTACATATCAAACATTTGACATAAAAATCTGTTTATGCAACTTTATTCCTTACCATATCTCCCCCTCTCAGAGGTAGTGATATATTTTCTAAAATGAACCACTTTCTCTAATATTCATTATGGTACATTCATGCATAATGTTCCACCAAGGGGGCTCCATATTTATTGGTACCAATGACAGACCTGTGTTCACAGAACCTATTTTTAATATAACGGCCAGTCTTACCTGCATACCCTTTCCCATATCGGACACTTAAGTAAGTAAACAACGTTCTTTCTCCTACAGCTGGCCATAAATCTGGTGTAATATTTTTACCATGGCATTTCTGCATGAACCACCCATAGTAAATTTACAGGAGCTCCATGATGCACATTTAATATTATCGATCACTTTAGACAAGTCTAGCACATTTGTTTGGGGTTTTCTACTACCAGTATCTCTATATGTAGGTACTTAATAGTTCCTCAAATTCTTATTCTGCCTAAATGCAAAGAGGGTTTTTTTCATTATCTCTTTTGCCTCACAGTTTAAAAGATGCCTATTTCTATTGATAAGATTATTTAGCTGATTGCTAATATTTGATTAACTGGTAGCTCAAACTATACTGTCTTTCACATTATCTTTATCCTTAGGTTGAAGGTAAACTCTCTCTGTTGTAATATTGTTGTTAGAAATTGGGTCGCTAGTTGGCAGAGGTTTGCACCCTGTCCAAGTAGGGACCACAATCCTAGTCAGGGTAAGCAAGATACACCCTTTAAATTAACCTGTGCTCACTCTCTGGCAGCTTGGCACAGAGCAGGCAGGCTTAACTTAAGAGAGGCAATGTATAAGAATTTGTACAACACACACACAGACCACTGACTCATTGTCAGTGAAATTGCTCTCCCACCCTCGCAGCTCCACCATTAAGTGAGGCCTGCCCCTGCCACTGCACTCTCGAGTGTTGGTGATCGAGGCCCTCCTCCACTCGCAGGTTTCCCTGCACCTCATCCCTGGTGGTCCACTGGACCTCTGTCTCTTACCTCTAACTCTGCTCTTTCACTCGTTTTTCTACCTTTTATCTTTCACCTTTCTGCACTTTTCTGCATCTCTGCTCTTTTGAGCCTTATTTCTGCTCATTTTCCCTTCCTCTCGCTCTGCCCTTTCACTTGTTTTCACTCGTTTTTCTACCCTCTTTTATCTTTCACCTTTCTGCACTTTTCTGCATCTCTGCTCTTTTGTGCCTTATTTCTGCTCATTTTCCCTTCCTCTCGCTCTGCCCTTTCACTAGTTTTCACTCGTTTTTCTACCCTCTTTTATCTTTCACCTTTCTGCATCTCTGCTCTTTTTGTGCCTTATTTCTGCCTATTTTCCCTTTTTTCTTTATCCCTTATTTCCTCCCTTTACCTTTCCCCGCCGCTGCTGCCCCCGCGGCCCTCCCCCCAGCGCGACCGGCCCAATCCCGCTCCCGCCTCCCAGCTGTCCAGCCCTCCCCGACCCCTACTTAATGGCGGCCACTGCGGGACAGGCGAGCAAGACCACTGACTCATTGTCAGTGAAATTGCTCTCCCACCCTCGCAGCTCCACCATTAAGTGAGGCCTGCCCCTGCCCCTGCACTCTCGAGTGTTGGTGATCGAGGCCCTCCTCCACCCGCAGGTTTCCCTGCGCCTCATCCCTGGTGGTCCAGTGGACCTCTGTCTCCTTCCTCTAACTCTGCTCTTTCACTCGTTTTTCTACCTTTTATCTTTCACCTTTCTGCACTTTTCTGCATCTCTGCTCTTTTGTGCCTTATTTCTGCTCATTTTCCCTTCCTCTCGCTCTGCCCTTTCACTTGTTTTCACTCGTTTTTCTACCCTCTTTTATCTTTCACCTTTCTGCACTTTTCTGCATCTCTGCTCTTTTGTGCCTTATTTCTGCTCATTTTCCCTTCCTCTCGCTCTGCCCTTTCACTAGTTTTCACTCGTTTTTCTACCCTCTTTTATCTTTCACCTTTCTGCATCTCTGCTCTTTTGTGCCTTATTTCTGCCTATTTTCCCTTTTTTCTTTATCCCTTATTTCCTCCCTTTACCTTTCCCCGCCGCTGCTGCCCCCGCGGCCCCTCCCCCCCAGCGCGACTGGCCCAATCCCGCTCCCGCCTCCCAGCTGTCCAGCCCTCCCCAACCCCTACTTAATGGCGGCCACTGTGCGGCCGCATAGCGGCCGCGGGCTGCGGGTGTGCCGCTGGCGCGCCGAAGGCGTGTCAAAGGCAAGCCCGTCTGCGCCCGTCCGCGACCCGACCGCGACCAGCGCCAGGAACCCTGGACCTCCGCCCCGCCAACGCTACGACCCAGCAGCACTCCCCGCACTCAACCCAGGCCGCAACAACAACTGCAAGCTAGCATCACCAGCCGACTCCCACGGACCCTTCAGCTGTCACCGCTGCCGGCACACCTGCAGCACCGCCAAGAACACAGATCCAGCACAACCCGCCCACAAGAACACAACCGAACCGAAGACCCTGCAATGCATCCTCCTCAATGTCCGATCCCTCCACAAACACACCACAGAAATCTGGGACCTCCTCGACAGCACCACCCCGGACGTAGCGTTCTTTACCGAAACCTGGACCAACACCACCTCGGGACCGGACATCGCCATCGCCATCCCCCAAGGATACAAGATCTCCAGGAAGGACCGCCCCACCCGCCCAGGAGGAGGAATCGCCATCGTCCACAAATCCAGCCTCCGCCTGAGCACACTCCCTGACGAGCCCACAGAACTGATGGAACACCTTCACTTCAAGATACTGGCCAGCCCCCACCGCCACCCTCCGAGGAACCCTCATCTACCGACCCCCTGGACCCCGCGGACCCTTCGCCAACTCCATCACGGACATTATCTCCCCGCAGGCCATCGCATCCACCAACTACACCCTGCTGGGAGACCTCAACTTCCACCTCGACAACCAACTGGACCCCAACACCACATCCCTCCTGGACAACCTCCACAACATTGGACTGTGCCAGATCATGACCGAGCCCACGCACTCTGCAGGACACACCCTCGACCCCCTCTTCACTACAGGAAACTCCATCACCTTCAGCCACACCACCGAACTCCCATGGACCGACCATCGTTGTGTCCACTTCACCTTCAGAACACCCACCATCCACAGACACCAGCACCTGCTTCCACGAAGAAACTGGACCAAAATCACCGACGACCAGCTCACCTCCTCACTCAACAACTCCACCCCAACCATCGCGGAAAACGACGACCCCAACACCGCAGCCCGAACCCTGCATAGATGGATCTCGGACAGCACCAACACCATAGCCCCCTCAAGAAAAACAACAATACCCGCGCCAAGAAAGCCAGATGGTTTACCACCGAACTTCGAGAGTCCAGAAGCACATGCCGCGGCCTCGAAAAGGCCTGGAGGAACACCAAATCCACAGAAGCCCACGACAACTTCAGAGCCGCCACCAACGCCCACCATCAACTCATCAGAGAAACGAGGACAAAAGCGATTGAAGACAGAATCTCCACCCACGCGCACAACAGCAAGGAACTCTTCAGCATCATCAAGGAGTTCGCCCAACCCACTAGCGAGTCTACCGACATCCCTCCCTCACAAGACCTCTGCGACAAACTCAGCACCTTTTTCCACCACAAAATCAAGAGCATCTACGACAACTTCGACGAAGACAACCAACACACTAAACCCTCACCAACCACCCCCGACACCCGGAAACCAGCGATTGTCGACTGGACAGCCCTCACCACCGAAGACACACTGAAGACAATGAAGTCAATCCACTCAGGGGCCCCCACGGACCCCTGCCCCCACCACATCTTCAACAGAGCCGCCGACACCATCGCACCCATGCTCCGCCACACCATCAACCGCTCCCTGGCGACCGCCTCGTTCCCCGACGACTGGAAACACGCCGAGGTCAACCCCCTCCTAAAGAAACCCTCAGCAGACCCCACCGACCTCAAAAACTACAGACCCATCTCCCTGTTCCCGTTCCCAGCGAAAGTCATCGAGAAAGCCATCAACATCCAACTCGCCACATTCATTGAAGAACACAACATCCTCGACTCCTCCCAATCCGGCTTCAGAAAAAACCACAGTACGGAAACCGCCCTTCTTGCCGCAGCAGACGACATCCGCACCCTACTGGACAAAGGAGAAACAGTAGCCCTCATCCTCCTTGACCTATCAGCGGCGTTCGACACAGTCTCCCACCGCACCCTAATACGCAGACTCTACGACGCAGGAATCCAGGACAAGGCCCTCGACTGGATCCGCTCCTTCCTCTCCGGCAGGACGCAGTGGGTCAGACTCCCCCCTTTCCTCTCGGACCCCACACCTACCACCTGCGGAGTCCCCCAGGGCTCCTCCCTCAGCCCAACGCTCTTCAACGTCTACATGGCTCCACTCGCCCCCATCGTCAGAACCTACGGACTCAACATCGTGCCATACGCAGACGACACCCAGCTCATCCTCCCCCTATCCAACGAGCCCAACACCGCCAGACGCAACTTTCGAGAAGGCATGAAAGCCGTCGCCAAATGGATGAAAAACAGCTGCCTACAACTAAACACCAACAAAACAGAAGTACTCATCATGGGCCCAAACCCCGATGCCCGGAGCGACACCTGGTGGCCCCCGCCCTCGGAAACCCGCCAACCCCCACGGACCACGCACGCAACCTGGGAATCATCCTGGACTCCGAGCTCAAAATGGACCGCCAGATCAACTCTGTCTCGTCTTCCTGCTTCCACACCCTCCGCCTCCTTCGTAAGACCTTCAAATGGATCCCCTCGAACACCGAAAGACCATCACTCACGCCCTGGTCACCAGCAGACTCGACTACGGCAACGTACTCTACGCCGGAATAAACAAAAACCTCACCCGCAAGCTACAGAACATCCAGAACGCCGCCGCAAGACTGGTCCTCAACCTGCCAAAACACTGCCACATCTCCCAGCACCTGCGCACACTCCACTGGCTCCCTGTCGAGGCGAGAATCACCTTCAAGATGCTCACCCACGCACACAAGGCCCTCCACGGCACCGGACCAGCATACCTGAACAGCCGACTCAAATTCCACGCACCCCAAAGGACCCTACGATCAGCCCAGCTCTCCTACGCCATGGTCCCCCGCACCAGAAAGACCAGATCGGGAGGCCGCTCCTTCTCCTTCCTCGCGGCCAAAGCATGGAACGCCCTTCCGCTCCACCTCAGACAGACAACATCGCTCCCCATCTTTGCAAGAAACCTCAAAACCTGGCTCTTCGACAGACACCCTCCTTGATGGATGGAACCTGCACCCCCCCCCTAGCGCCTTGAGACCCTTACGGGTGAGTAGTCGCGCTTTAACAAACCCCTGATTGATTGATTGACACACACAGTAACACCAGTTTAGAAAAATAGTAAATATTTATCTGGGTAAAACAAGACCAAAACAACAAAAATCCAATAAGTTGAAGCTCATGTATGAATTTTTAAAGATTAAATCCAAAACCGTGCTTAGAAGTCAATAGTGCTAAAAGGTTACTTAAGGTTGCTTTGGCACATGGTAAATCCAAAGTTCAGGCCGACCATGATGGAGAGCAGGCCGGCTACAGGACCCACGCAGGGTCCAATAAAAAAATCCCCTAGGTGGAGCAAAGCGTCATCATCATGAGTCCGAAGTGTTGGTTCCGATTAACGCAGTTGGGTTGATGCGTCAAAGTCGAGCTTGCTGTCAGGACCACGGATCGGTGCTGTATCATCATCGAACCTTGCAGTTGGGTCCCACGTCGTCGTTGAGCCATGCCGTGATATCTTTTGATCGGCACTGCATCGGCGTGCAATGACACTATGTCAGTTATGATCGGCGCAGTAGTGAAGATGTGTCGATTTTGTATTAAATCAGCAGCAGAGCCCACTTCTGAGACCCAGGACGCAAGGGAAGGACTCACAGATGGTGGAGTCCAGCAGTACCAGCAGAATTGCAAGAAGTCTTTTGTGTCTATGAGACTTCAGAAAATAAGAGGCAAGCCAACAAGCCCTTGGAGTCACTCTGGGTTCAAGTGAGTTGTGTCCAGTCCTTGTCCTCAGCAGGCCAGATATCAGCCGGCAGCAAGGGCAGCTCATCACAGCAGTGAAGCAGTTCCTTGGAGCAGTCAGTTAAGCAGGGTGGCAATCCTTGTAGCACAGCAGTCCTTACTCCTGGCAGTGTTCTTCACAGGTCCAGTAGTGTACAGATTTGGTAGGCCAGAGCCCCAGTACTTATACCAAAATGTGCCTTTGAAGTGGGGGGGTGGTGACTTCAAAGCAGCTCCTTGAAGTGCACAGGTCCCCTTTCATCCCAGCCCTGTCTTTCCGACTATTTGTGAGAGGCAATCAGCCCTTTGTGTGGGGACAGGACACAGCCTAATCAGATGTAAGTGTCAGCTCCCTATCTCCCTTCCTGCCCAGGAAGGCTATCAAAATGAATGAATGAATGAATGAATTAAATCATTTATAGAGCACAGCTTTCAGTCCGAGGAGCATCTTGGCGCTAAGGCGGGGGGTCCGTGGTATGAAGGTAAATAGGCACAGTCGGGGAATGATCAGATGAGTGATAACACTAGATTGTCTGGGGCAACAAAGATCCAGGTTTTCAAAAGTTTCTTGAACATGGGTTTTGACTGCGCAGGTCTCAGCTGGGTGGGCAAACTATTCCAAGCTTTTGTTCCCAGGACTGCCATTGACTTTCCCCCTCTGGACGTCAGGTGAAAGCAGGGAGGTGCTAGAAAATTTTCAGAGGATTATCTCAGAAGCCGTTGGGTGACATAGGGTTTAATTCTCGTCCTGAGGTATTTAGGTCCCGTTGACCTTAAAGTTCTGAAGGTAATTACTAGGATCTGGAAGAAAATCCTTTTGTGTATGGGCAGCCAATGGACGGTTTTGAGTGCTGCTGAAGCCGAGGACCCCCTTGCCAGTTTTAAGACCAGCCGGGCTGCTGCGTTTTGGACTATCTGTAGTTTTTTCAGAACTGCCTTCTTGGCTCCTGTGTATAGGCTGTTACAGTAATCCAGATGAGACAGGATCAAGGCAACTGCGACTGTCGTTCTAGCTGTAACTGGAAGTAGATCTAAAAGATTTTTGAGGGTTTTTATCATGTGTAAGCAAGTGCCGGCCACCGAGAGAGCTTGCTGGTGGAAGGACAATGCAGCATCAAATCTATTCCCCAAGTTCCTCACAGTATCCACTGTGTTAGGGGGAGGTGCCTTGTCAGTCGGCCACCACTGTTTGGGCTTGAAGATGTTAGATTTCCCCAGCAGCATGAGCTCTGTTTTTTGGCAAGTGCATTTGAGATGGTTATATTTCATCTGGTCAATGACCGCGGATAGGCAGCGCTGAAAATTTTCCTCTGCCGCTGTGGAATCTTTGTCTAGAGTTAGGATTAGCTGAGTGTCATCAGCATACGAGTTCAAGTTTATTTGTTTATGATTTTGGAACTCCAAAGAGATCCACACAATTTAACAGGCCAACAACATATAAATACAACATTTTATAAAACAAGGTTTCTACAGTCATTATAAAACATCAGATAAAACCAAAATTGATAATTATAGCCATCATATAAATGTATATTAGTACATATTTAAAAAACACTTAAAAAAGTTAAAAATCCTGTGACAAAACATTTCATTTGGTGGTTCATAAATAGAATCTATTAGTGCAGAGGCCGAAAGGATAGATAATTGTAGACAGATTGGTCTCATCCATTTACGCCGATACAATAATAGAGCGGGGCAGATAAATAGCACATGATTAACATCCTGGATAGAATTATTACACAGATTACAAATTGGAGAAGAACCATACCATTTAGATAGTACATTGTTCAACGGGAGCATACCCTGCCTCAATAATAGCCAAAAGCGGCGCACTCCATGGGGCAGGTTCCAAGAGATATAAACCTGTGCTTTTTTTATCACACAGGAATCTGTGGCCGGGTGGATACCTCTCTTTAAAATACGAGCTTCCTTATCCCTGGTAAAACTTAATTTCCAAGTGGCCTGCTTCAAAGTGGCCCTTAATTGATATGGCGATAGAGTAAAAAGTAGGGATTCATCCAGTTGTAGCAAATCAACTGCAATTCTAAAATTTTTAACAATTAATGACTGCTCCTTTAAACTTTCTAATATTTCTTTTTGGATTAAAAATCTTAGTGTGCCAGGATCACCCTTTACCAGACTTGTAACCCACCGCACTATCCCTGCAAGACCCTGTACCCAACTACTTCTTAAACCAAACTCTAATCTTAGTGCAGCCACGGGGCAAGCAGTGTTAACTGAGGCTAGGCTCCTCAAAATTTTGCCTTCTGTTGTATTTAAAAAAGACAATTTTTCTATATCAAGTAATTCAATACCATACAGCAGGGAAGCAGGAATTTTTGCACGAAATACCTCTAATAAAAGTGCAAAATGTCTTTTTCCAGTAGATCTGTATAGGGAGCCCAAGCTTTTCCCCTGTGTAGTAGCTTTATAGATGTTATTTTCTATATGGGCTTTATCACTTAGGTTACCACACACCGTTTTTCCCAAGAAAACGTAAGATTTTACAAATTCCAATTTTTGTCCACCTACAGACCAAACAAAATTCTCATACTGGAGCTTTTTTCTTCCATGCATGCACATTATTTTACTTTTAGATACATTAATCTTTAAATAGTGAGCCTCTGCAAATTTATATAGTGCCTGCAGACGACTATTCAATCCCTTAGGTGTTAAATCCAAGATTAAAATGTCGTCAGCATAAAGTAAACAAGCGATCGGTTTTCCCCCTAGTAATGGGGCGATGCCCTCACTTTGTGCCAAAGTGTACGGAAGGTCAGATATATATAGGGAGAAAAGTAGAGGAGCCAATAAACAACCTTGTTTTAAACCATTTGCAGTAAGGATAGTTTGGGAGAGACCTATTTCCCCTCCCATTAAAACTCTACACCAAGTGACTGTATAAAGTGCACGAACTAGCTCCAAGAGGATGGCCGGCATACCCAGGTCCGACAGTTTTCTCCACAGCAAAATCCGATCTACTTTATCGAATGCTGTGGAGAAGTCTATAAAGGCTGTGTACACTCTTCCTCCTCTAACTTTAACATATTTTTCGTTTATTACCTGTAGTGCGGTTAGATTATCAATAGTTCCATGTTTTGTCCTAAACCCGGTTTGTTCAAATGGTAAAATATTTTCCACATCCACCCAATCATTAATTTGAGTCAAGACGCATTTAGCAAAAACTTTACCCACTGCGTCAAGAAGGGCAATTTGACGATAATTGTGTGGGGCATCTCGATCTCCTTTCTTAAACAGGGGGACTAATATACTTCCCTTCCAAGAGAGGGGAACCATTTTATTTGCGTAGCAATAACTAAACACCGGATAAAGGATTTTACTCCACAGTGAACTATTTTGTTTTAAAACTGTGATTGGTAAATCATCGGGACCCATCGCTCCAGAGGATCGCATCCTCTTGATCGCCATTTCAATTTCTTTTTCAGATGGCGATCCATACGATGAGGAGTCTTCCTTTAATGCAGTGTAGTTAATTGCCTTTGCATTATCTGCATATAAGTCCCGAATGAAGCCAACCCATTTATGTTCCGCAATTGCAACGGGGAGTGGTCGAGATCTGGCACCACATCCTTCTCCAATAAGAGACCAAAACGTTCTTACTTGGCCTTTATACACTGCTTCTCTCAGTTTAATCCAGATGTTATCTTCCCTCTCTTTTCTTAACTTAACCCTTACGCTAGTCCTCCTCCTTTTTAATAGTAATATTCTATGATATCTTTCCAAGGAGTAATTCAAGTACTGTTCTCTAATTAGTTTATTTATTTCAAGATTAAAAGGCTGGAGGGATCTTGGGACTACTTTAGTACTTTTTCTTTGATTCGACCTCTTCGCAATTTCTATCGCTTTGATCATAAATGCATTAAAACTGGCAATTTCTTTTCCATTCCAACTAGACAAATTCTCTATAGTGGCCTCTAAAACACTGTCCAGGCCCCAGATGGCTTTGTTATCCCAGTGACATCTCCCTGTTTTCTTAGCGAAACTAACAGATTCACTGTTTAGTGCCCAAGGATCAGTCGAAAATAAATTTAAATTTACGGTAAGAGTTAGTACTTTATGGTCACTATAGGGAGAGTTACAGACCATTAAATCTTTCAATAAGAAGAAGGAGATACTTCCCACTACCACATAGTCTAAAATAGATTCTCCACTATAAGATTTACAAGTAAAGGTAGCCGGTATATCCGAAGGCAATCTTCCATTTACTATAATGCCATCAACCTTCGTTAATTCATCAATAAGCATTTTCCCTCTCTTATTTGTTCTAATATTTTGTGGAAAGAGCGCTTGTGGGATCTGCAGAGATTCTTCTTTTTCTTTATTTCGAAATGTGTCCAAAGTAGAGTTAGAGATTTTACAATTCAGATCCCCTACCAGGACTATATGAGGGGGAAGTACTACATCATTAACTTTTTTAATGTAGGAAAAAACCGTCTTTAAGAGTACATCGTGAGAGGCATCTGGTGGAATATAAGCATTTATCAGCATCAGCGGTAGAGATTTTACATTACCAGGATTAGCATACGAGATAGCTCGATGTCAAAGGATGCAATCAGGTTGAGCAGAGGTACAATATATCTATTGAAGAGTGTTGGGCTCAGGTCGGAGCCCTGAGGAACACCAGAGAGCAACTGTTTCTCTGTCGATTGGTAGTTGCCTAGGGTTACTTTTTGTCTCCTGTTTTCCAGAAATGATATTAGCCAGGCCAAGGCCTTGTGTGAGATGAATGAAGATGAGTCCTCTGTCACACCCACCCTTCCTGTGTGTGTGACTGTCTAGAGAGAATGCAGAGAGTGTAGGTGCCACCCAGCCCAGACTTGTATTGGTGACAGGCTGTAGGTAGACAGGGCAAGTGTAGAAAAAATGTCCACTATCTAGAATTGGCATTTCTAAAATAGTAATGTAAAATCCAACTTTACCACAAAAGAGGATTTATCATTAACATTCCAAAGAAATGAAACATGATTTAGCTACTCCTTTCTAATCAGTAACTACAGCTTAAAGGTGTTTAAAGGAATTCCCAATGCTAGCCTATGAGAGGAGTAGGCTTCACAGTAGTGAACAATGAATTTGGCTGTTTGTCACTACCAGGACATGTAAACCTTGCAATTACATTCCCTACCTTTTATTTACACAGCATCCTGCCCTTAGGGCTACATAGGGCCTACCTTAGGGGTGACCTTTGTGTAATAGAAGGGGAGATTAAGGCTTGTCAAGGGGTTTTAAATACCAGATCAAAGTGGCATTAACTGCACTCCCAGGTCGTGCAATGGCAGGCCTGAGGCAGGTTTGAAAGGCTACTTCTGTGGATGGCACAATCAGTGCTGCAGGCCCACATGTAGCACACATTTACAGGCCATGGGTATATAGTATACCACTTTACAAGGGACTTACAAGTAAATCAAATATGCCAAACAGGTGTAAACTTATTATACCACTTGTAAAGGAGAGAGCACATGCACTTTAGCACTGGGCAGCGGTGGGAAAGTGCCCAGAGTCCCAAAACCAACAAAAAGAAAGTCAGAAAAAGAGGAGGGGGACCCTTTAGAGATGGCCATTTTCCAACAATTGTGCTCTTTTATATGCATACCTAATGAATCCCTAAGGATAACCTCTATCAAACAATTTCTGCCTCAGAATCTCAGCGTGACTTTTAAAGGCCATCTTACTGTTACAATCCCTACGTAAATGTAGAAATTGTCTGAAAGGATTATTGTTACATGGGCTTTTGGGGTGAAAACTTTGACAATGTAGCAAAGTGTTCTGATCTGATGTCTTTAGGTATAATTCTACCCCCAACATACCTCTTTCCTCCTTGATCACCAAATCTAGAAACACACATTTATTGTTACTCCAAGATCCATTAAACATCAGGTTTTGATCACCTAGACTTAACCATTCCACATATTCTATGCACAGTGCTTCAGCTCCTGTCCAGATTAAAAAGACATAATTAATATAACAAAACCATCACCTAATGTTCTCAGAAAAAGGAGCAAGCTTGTTAAAAGTAGGCTTCCCCTCGAATACTGGCCCCTTTTAATTAGATGTATAGCTCATCCATGAACAAAAAAATATTGTTCTTCAAAATTACCCTAACAAGTTCAACCAAAAAGCTTGTACTATTTACCTCGATATCGCCTCTCTGAAGTACATCCTGCTGAAGCTGAATAGTATCATTCTGGCAGATATTTTCTAATAGCGCTTCGATGTCTAAAGTTATCATTCGTTCTGTCTCTGCATCAAAGCTCATACCTTCATCCTTTGCTATCATTTCACTTGTGTCCTTTACAAAGGACGTCTGCTTGCAAACCAACTGTTGGAGGAACTGGCGAACATAGAGGTTTAGTCACTGAATCCAAACTAGATACTTTTGGCCTCAGAGGAGGGTCAGGAATATTCTTAAGAACCTTGGGCAATCCGTATATAGCTGTGTACTCAGATTTAAGCTCAAAAGGAATGTATATTTATCATCGCTTACCACATAATCCTCCTTGACTTTATCTAATATTGTCCTAATTTCTCTTTTAAGACTAGTGCGCCTACTCTAGTCAATGTATTTAATTGTGTATATTGAAGTCAACTGTCTCTATGACTATGTCACCTCTGCCAATGTTTGGCTGGCTTAATAATTAAATTAACATCCTCACTCAGATTTTTTAAGTCCAGTCTGTGCTCTTTAGGCAAATTGTTATCAAAGGATCTAGTAAGATTTGTGAACAGCTTCTCAATCATTTTTTATATCACTGTCTCAAAAAGATTCACTTCTTTCCCCACCTGTGCAAGAGAAGTGAAGTAGATTTTATTTTTAAACCAGATTTATTATTAGTTTATTTGGATTCCTTACCTATAAAGAACCTATTCAGTCTAATCTTCCAAAATAAATGCCCTGCAAATCTCTCTCTACTTCATTTCTGTTCACTGAGCTGGTAAGGAGAAAACTAAACCCTTTCTCTACTGCACCTAGCTCTATACTTCTTGATAGAACCTTATGGGACAGATTTATAGAAGGGCATGATCTAATACCCCTGCTGATGCCCTTGCTGTGGCTTATGGTTCTCATTAACTCCTGTTGAGGCTGTGGATGAAAGCCCCCGCCCCTCATCTCATATTTCTTACCACCCTTTCTCATTCTGGAAAAGAGACTGATTAGGGCCATTATTTGAGGTGGAAGGGCACATCTCTTCTCTACTCTCTTTCGTCTTTCGAATCTGTTGCAGAAATTGATGTGTCTGAAAGCCTCACCACTTTCTTTGGTCAATAGAGCTTATTGTATCCCCTATGTTGTTGCCACTGCTATGGTTATTGTTTCTGGATTTAATAATAGTCATCCCTTAAATACGGGTGCATGACTTTTGCATCAAAATTATTGGTGTCTTTTTTCAATTGAAGGCACAGAGATCAGCTGCGGAGTGCCTCAGGGATCCTCCCTGAGCCCCACCTTCTTCAACATCTACTTGGCCCAGCTCACAGCCATCGTCAGAAGCCACAGACTCAACATCGTCTCCTACGCCAAAGACACCCAGATGATTCTCTCCTTCATAGATGAACCCACAACTACCAAGAGAAACTTCCACAACGGGATGATGGCAGTCGCCACCCGGAAGAAGGACAGCTGTCTCAAGCTCAACTCAGACAAGACCGAAGGTCTCATCCTGGGCTCCACCCCCTCAGCCTGGGATGACTACTGGTGGCTTACAGTGCTCGGAACCCTCCCACACACATGGACCGCACACGAAACCTCTGCATCATCCTGGACTCCTCACTTTCAATGAAATGCCAAATCAATGCTGTTTCATCCTCTTGCTTCCACACGCTCTGCCTGCTTCGGAAGATTTTCAAGTAGATCCCCCACAAAGTCCAGGAAAACAGTCACCCACACGATCGCTCGTCAGCAGCAGACTAGACTACGGCAATGCACTCTATGCCTGCACCACCCAAAAACTTCTCAAGATACTGCAGAACATCCAGAAAAACTATGCCAGGCTCATCCTGAACATCCCCCACTGCAGCCACATCACTGATCAACTGAGAGACCTCCACTGGCTCCCAATCAACAAAAGAATTACCTTCAAGCTCCTCACACACCCCTACAAAGCCCTCCACAATGCCGGACCTGCATACCTCAACCACTGCCTCTCCTTCTAAACACCCACCAGACATCTCAGCTTTACCCAACTGGCCCTGGCCACCATCCCAAGGATCCGCAAGACCACGGCTGGAGGAAATTCCTTCTCCTACCTCTCTGCGAAGACCTGGAACTTCCTTCCTCTACATCTTAGGCAATCAGCTTCACTGCCTCAATTCAGGAAGGACCTCAAGAACTGGCTCTTCGACTGAACCGCAGATCCCCCCCTTTAGCGCCTTGAGACCTAACGGGTGAGTAGCCACACTTAAAAGAAACCTGATTGATTGAAGATTCCTCCTATTCATGAGGTACTCTTCATATTTCTCAATGTTCTAATTAACCTCATCCAGTTTCTTTTTGGCTTCCTCTAAAACAGAACTCTTAATCAATATTATTTCCAGCTCCTCAATTTCTTTCCTTTCAATTATAATCATTTCTTGTGCTTTTTTGATAATAAGGTACATCCATTCTCTGCTACATCTGTTTGCAACAAGAGTCCAGGTCTGTTTACATTTTTGATTTTCCACAAGAAGTTCTGCCTCATTCCACACTTGTAGGCCAATTGGGATACAGCAGATTTACAATATTCTACAAGGAAATCTGCATGGAGCTTGGTTCTCCCCAATTTTTATCTCAAGAATAATACATTTGTTCCAATTCTCACTATAATTGGGAATAACCACCACTCTCTTGGCTACTTTGGAATTCCCAGTAATAATTTTGTTGAACTGATCGTCACTGAATCCAAAAGTCTTTAATATTGCAATACTACAGCAGACACTCCTTTCTGACCAGGAGGCTGTACACTAAATTCCTAAACAAAAAAAGAGAGACTACTTTAGAGCCAAGGGGATAGGGTTACGAAGACAGACAAACAATCAAAATTATCCTGTGCACAACTGCGCAAAAACTTACTACAACAATAACCAAATATACAAAAATGTAGCATTTATTAAATATAAACATATATGAAACATTATAGACACGTATCAAGAGACAAGATTTATACACACATTATAATGCACAACACCAAGACGTACAACTAGACACTAACACAATCATTCAATCTAAAATATAAATAAATACTTATTGTTCTAACATTCAGCATCACACATGATCAGATATATTTCTAAGGCTTTCCAAAATTTCATGTGGCAAGAGTTATGCCTGCTTTGCCCGTCGACACGTTTTGGTGCATAAAATTTTACAAACCACCTCCTTCAGTACAAATGAAATGTTCATATTTCTTGCTTAAGATTCTTGATTAGAATTTCATCAAATTTTTGAAAATCAATCTGCCTACAAACAATATGACAAACACATATTATACAACATTCATTAAGTACATATAACAAACTATTAATATACATAGGTTTTGCATGGAAAACACCTGTTTAATCAACCTCCCTCTGTAAAGTAGGTGTGATTACAAAATTAGGAAAAGGTTGCTGCATCAATCAATCAATCAGGGTTTGTTGAGCGTGCTACTCACCCGTGAGGGTCTCAAGGCGCTGAGGGGGGTGGGGGGGGTTTGCAACTCCATTTAGCCGAAGAGCCAGATTTTGAGGGCCTTCCGGAAGGTGTTCATGGAGGGGGCGAGTCTGATGTCTGCCGGGAGCTCGTTCCAGGTTTTGGCTGCAATGTGAGAGAAGGATCTTCCACCTGCTCTGGCTCCGAGGATACGTGGGGTTTCGGCCAGTGCGAGGTTGGCAGATCGGAGGTTTCTTTTGGGTACGTGGAAGTTGATTTTGTCGTTGAGGTATTCAGGTCCGGAGTTGTGCAGGCATTTGTAGGCATGGGTGAGGATTTTGTAGGTGACTCTTTTCTCCACGGGGAGCCAGTGGAGCTTGCAGAGGTGTTGGCTGATGTGTTCATGTCGGGGGATGCCGAGGACGAGTCGGGAGGCGGTGTTCTGTATCACCTGGAGTTTTCAAAGTAGGGACCCCTTCATGCCGGCGTATAAAGCATTTCCATAGTCTAGTCTGCTGGTGATGAGTGCGTGGTTGACTGTCTTCCTTGACTCCGGTGGGATCCATTTGAAGGTCTTGTGGCAATAGTTGCCACATATGCTATTGCTAAAGTATGCACCACATAAAAGGATATACAACAGAGGAATTCTAGTTGTCTATCCATAATCTCCACCAAAGCAGAGCTTTCTGTACCTTCTGAAAAGATTTTTAGAGCTTTTAAAAGTCTGAAATAAGTGACTGTGAGACATAAAATCCTAAATGTCTATTATGATTGCCACATGTGACCCTGCCTAGGCCTTCTGTAAAGATGAGTCAAACTTTCTGTCAGCAGGATTCTATAAGAAAGCGTCTTTAGCATTCAACGTCTGGCCAATGAAGCTGGCCAGAAGAGAGTCCACCGAAACAGATGTGGAAATAGGCTTTTCCAGTCTTTTGCATATCCTCAACAGGATAAACTTTTGATATAAATGTACCCATCTCAACCATATCTGGATCTTTCCATTTTCTTAGAATCAAACCATTTGCATATTGATGCAATGGAAGAGCAAGAGAAAGGGCACTCTGGAAATATCTTAATATAGGTTCAGAAGACAACAGCCATCTCTTCAAAAAGAAACCACTTATTAATTTCATTTTTCATCAGAATCTCAGGTAATACTTCTTAATCAATATGTTTGTCTCTTTGTTCAATTATAAGGACATTCACCTTCTCTCCCTTAGAAGACGAATCATATTGTAGACCCTTATCTGTCTTGGAGCTAGTAGGGGTAGGAACAGGTAACTGCACAAGAGTCATTTTTTTCAAAATTATTCTGCAAATTCTATCCTCAAAATCCCTAGAATCCCTAGGTCGCCCTGCAAAATACCTAGGAGGAGAAGGGGAGTGAGAGTCAACAGAAGAGAAATCCTCTATATCATTCCTCTTTTTACACTGCTTGCCCATAATTTTGAATATCAGCTGTCTCAGGAATAACCCTTAATCTCGAATCTAATGACCCCAAAACTAATCTCTTATCTAAAGACAGAGTCCATAATGAATAATCTCCAATACAGAAGGAAGGAATACACACTTCTATGTCTTTTTCTCTTGTCAAGAGGCAGGGATACCGCAAAAGTAACAAATAGAGGGCGATGAAAGTTGATTTTTCCACTTTCAGCAGTTATCCCTTGATAAACATGCATTCATACCTTGGGTTCCGAGGTGGAGAACAGCCAATGTATTTCAGACAGTTTGTGCGGCTTTAACCTACTAATGAGCTTGCACCTGTTCTGAAAAAGACCAGCAGATTAGACCCGGGTGTACACATGTTCTGCACTCGTGGTTAAATCAACGGCAGGTTAAAACAATATTCTCCCGTGTTTACAAATCTCCTGTTTTTGGTATGCGTGGTAAATTAAAACGACAAAGTAATGACCTTGCTCTGAACAATTTCATCTAAGTCAAATCAATATAAACTCAAGAGGGGGGTTTCAAGTGCTTCCGTTCCTGCTAGCTTTCCTGCGCTTTCTTTAGTACACAGAGCGGCATATCAAAATGCTATAACATCTGCTAAATCAACAGGCACAAACCATACTTAACTGCAACCCAGATGCACACTGTGATCTTGATATTTTTTTATAACCTTCTCAATATAAAGCAAACAACTTCCTCTGAAATGTTTCTCTTCTTGCTGTGAATTTTGTTCTAGAACATCCTCCCACACCGTTCACTACTGATGCACGCGGCCACCCACTGCCTGCTAATATGTCTCTTTAATGGCATGTATTTTTCAGATGTTGTTCCTTTTGCTCCTATAACTTTCAGCGTAGACAAATCACCCCAGAGAAATGAGATGATAATCATGCGACGTAATCGAGGCAAGCTTTGAAGAACATTGTATTTGAAATACTCACAAATACCCACAAATTGTATAGACAAATGGGGGGAGCAACAGAGGGGTCTGTTCGTGACTGGGATCGGGTTGACTGGCACCAGAGCAAAATTAATTGACGCTAGTGAAAAACTGTCTTTTTAAGGTGAACTAAATGCCAAATATTTTTCTATGGCTCGGACATAGCTGTACGAAGTTCCTCATCTAAATAAAAAATTGTTCACTGTCGCGCCCGTCTGAAAGAATTGTACAAAATATTTGAAAAATGAAACCGCTTATAACAAATATATGCACTTTATACAATGAAATGCGAGGAAGGAAAACATATTGCATGTCACGAAGTCCAAGCAAAACCCATAAATCACCATTTACAGCAAGCATTGATCTTGTGATTGAATGTGCTTCTTCATTGATTGGCAAGTTTGTGCATGTCGTTGTTGGGATAGGTGATTTGAAGGTAGATAGATGAGTGACAGCATAAATAGATGAGTGAATAAATAAATGACTGCATGGATGGATTGATGATTGCGGAGTGAATGCATGGATTGATGTCTAAACCGGTTCAGTGATAAATTGATAAATCAGTGCATCCACTGACCGGGCAGATTATAAACGTTTCTACAGCCTGAGGGCAGAGTTGCTATCAACAGAGCAAGGTGCATGGGGTATTCTCTTCAGGGACCCATCATAAATTGCTTTAGTATATCAGCCACAGCTTTACTTGCATGCAAACAGATGACCAAAATAAGACAAGATTTATTACTGTGAGAGCAGAGCAAGCATTATTCCATATAATGGTACCAGTGGCGGCTCACAGAGGGAGTGCTGCGGGGCGGTGGGTGGGGCTGGGTGGGAAGTAGTGTAGTCGAACATACGATGGGCAGGAGTAAGGTAAGTAAATAAATAAATAAAACTATTTACCTTGCGCTCGCTGCATCGCCAACTCTGAGATGCAGCGAGCGCAAGGTAAATAGTTATTTATTTATTTACTTACCTTACTCCTGCCCGTCGATGTCCGACTCACTACCCCCCCACCCAGCCCTTCCCCCACCCCGCCCTACCGCCCCGCAGCACTCCTCTGCGAGCCGCCACTGAATGGTACCATCATTCCATGGATGAAAAGTCCAGCATTACTCTAATGGTGGACATTCTGATGCCAAATATACCTATAATAAGAAAATATTTACTCGGATTATGTCAGGGACAGCATAATGCATGGAGAGGACAGCATTACTCCATCGGTGTCCGGCAAAAGCTAAGAATGACCAACATTAAGCGCGGGCTAGAACTGCGCTAGTGAAACACATCACAAGATAGACACCCTCATAATGCCAGAATTATCACCAAAATTGTAGAGCCAGCATTATGCCACTGATGGGTACCCTCATTCCAAAAGTCTCCACAATACTCTATGAATTACCACCGATATGACTGGCAAGCATTTAAATTGGTCTGAGAACATCACATCAAAAATCCCTTATGATGTCAAAAATTACTAACATTATGCCAAGAATCATCCTCACTATGCCCAAAGTGGGATCATCATGGCAGAGATGAACCCAGTATGCCGAAAGTAGGGTATCACCAGTTACCATGGGTGGCCTTAGAGAAGGGTCAGATCCCAGGCTGCTGTGATGGATATTGTCAGCCTGAGGGACACAAACCCCATGTACATTCCCAAATTTCCAATATCTCTCTCTCACAAGCAAATACATACATCGACGACGTCCTGGTGATCTGGAAGGGAGATGGACACTCGGTTACCCAATTCCTTGACTGGCTCAATGGCAGGAACCCCCTACTACATTTCACATCCACAGTAACCAAGACTGGACTACCTTCTCTAGATTTAGTCATCGAACCGAAAAGGGGTAAACTCTCAACCAGGGTCTACTACAAACCCACTGATAAAAACTCACTGCTAGTATTTAACAGCTTCCACCCAAAATCACTAAGGGAGAACCTACCTGTGGGACAATTCTTCAGATTAAGGTGTAACTCTACTGAGAGAGGTACTTTTAAGGAGGAAGCAGCCCTCCTCATGAAGAAACTCAATCAAAGAGGATACCCTGGGCACACTATCTCAAAAGCCAGAAAAAGAGCGGCCAATACCAACAGGGAAAACCTGTTGGAGAAAACTGGTAAACCACCAACAGATAAACCAGTACGTGTAACAACGTTCAACACGGCTGTAGGAAGGTGGAATCTGACTACATGGTTGCCCCCACTTTTTTTCTGGTGTTTTGATGGTTTTTGACTTAGTTTGGCTGGGAACCTGCTATTCAGGTCCCCAGCCTATCTGCTTTCTCTTATAAATTAATTCCATGTACTTTAGGTACACCACAGATTGGATTCTGGAGTGCCCTTATAAGTCCCTAGTATATGCTATACTATGTACCCAGGGCATAGGTACCCCAGAGGCCTACCAGGGGCTAAAGCATGTATTGTGCCACCCCTGGAAAGCCATCCAAAATGACACCACAGGACTGCTACTGCAGCCTGAGTGAGGTGGTGCATGCACCCCTTACAGAGATATAGGTTCACTATATCTCACCTATCACTGCACATAGAAACCCATCAGTCACCCCTATGGCAGGCCTTATCAATCCTGAAGGCAGGGTGCATGTTTTTATGTGAGAGGGTGCCCATGCATGAGCAGAGCCCCTCTGCAGCATTCGGAATCTCCTCTCCGGGGTTGTCTGTGGTGCAGCCTGACCATATACTCTTAAGTGCATTATATCTAAACGGTAAATGCTAACTTTGGGATGGCTGCACGGAAACATGTCGTGTTTGGTGTCAAACACCTTGGAATCATACCCCCACACCAGTAACTGGTGTGGGAGTATGATCCCACCCTTCTAGAGGGAAAGACATGACAGCACCGGTATACCCGGTACCAGCTAAACAGAGCCTTGGCATCACAAAATGGATGCTGCAGCCACAGACACGAGTCTGGCCTCCTGCTGCTGACTGAAACTCCGGCAGGGGAGGCCTGGACAATAGGTTTCCTGTCACAGGGAGGTGTTACCACCACCCAGACAGGCCTTAGGGGATTAGGGCTGGGTGGGTGCACTCCAAGAGTGCTTTGAAGTCCTGCACTGGGGGCACATTTGGTGTCCTCGTGCATACCCCAGTTCAAACTGGTTGCAGGGGCTGCCAGCCCCTGCTCTGGCACGAAACTGGACAAAGGAAATGGGTGTAGCCACCCCTCTTTCCAAACCCTCCCATAGCTGCATCCACAGAGTTAGTCCAATCCCTTTCTTAGGTATAAGTAAGGGACCCCTGGCAACAGGACTTTAGATATCCCTGGACGAAACTCTGCTACTGAATCCTGGAACTTCGACGCTCTACTAAAGACTAGAGGACTGAAGAAATCTCCCTTGGGGTCAAGGAGTGACTCCCCTGCTTGGCAGGCACCAACAAAGCATTTGCCAGTCTGCATCTCCGAAGCTCCCGCCGGTCTCCGAAGTACTTTCAGCCCAGGAAGAGGATTTCCAGACATCTCAGAGGCCCACCCGAGTCCCCAGCAAAGCTGAGACCCGCAGCCCTTGTGAGTAGCATGGAACCAGAACTCCTGGTCTCCATGCACCTTTGCTAGTGCATTGACTTTTCGACGACTCTTGAAATCCTTCTTTGGGTTACTTGTAGCCCAGGCCCCGAGCACCATTTTCTCTGAAGATTGTAAGCCTACACTCCACGAGTGTTCCGTGGGCCCACTTCCTGCATTTCCACTTGGGGCTCCTTTGCAATCCCTGGTCTGTCAACTGGTGGGTCCCTGTGAAGGCAACTCTGACTTTCTTTGGGCGTTTCTGGTTGCTCCAGATGTGCCCTAACTCCCCACCAAGTGGTGAGTCCCTCAGACCTTGCTGGTCTGCTCCGAAGCATCTTTCTCCTTTCTGCATGTGTTGCTGTTGCCAAGGCTTGTTGTGTTCAATACGGACACCAATGCTGCAGCACTCGACATCCTTTGTGGGACAGCTCGAATCCAGCTCCTGGTTGTCGTTGACACCTCCTGGTCCTCGTGGCTGAAGAGTCAAGCTTCACCTCTTTCACCAGAAGCACCCGACATCGGTGGGCATTCAACTATCGTGCCCCTGGTCACTGGCAAGTGACCCAGACTCTGTCCCCTCTGCTTTCAGGTTCTTCTCATCTTCGATCCAGGCTTGGATCTCTTCGGACACTTCGCATCTTCCTGGCAGCAGCACTTCGTGGCAGGCTGCCATTGAAAACGACGACGCGACCCGACACCATTTGACACCTATGCACCCGGCTTCCCTGGGTGAGGTAACTCGAGTACTACGGTGCTCCCGTGGGTGTTGACCCTAGAACTGTCTAAGTCCAAGAGGGTTTGGTCCTAGTCCAATTCTAAGTGTCCCTAATCTCTAAAACGATAACCGCGACTTTCCCATAGACTTCAACGGAGCTCGCGGCTGTGTTCACACACTGCACACAGCCCCCGTGGGTCCCCTGTGTCACTACCTTGGGTGGTTCCTTGGGGTCCCAGCGATTCTACAGGCTCTAGGCCTTGTGTCTATTTAAGTCGTGGTTCTTATACCACTTTCTTAATATATGGTTTGGTACGCCCCTAGGGCTAATCGTATATTGTGCTAATTTACTGTGCTATTTGACTTGTACCTTGTGTACTTTGACCTCTAGCCTCATAAAGAGACTATTGGGTAGTGTTTAGTAATAAATACATATATTTTATATATATACCTGGTGTGGTTCTCCTTTCATTTGGTCCTTCATGAGCTTATAACTGGTAAAACAAACAGTTTAACACTCCTTCAAGACTTAGCCTGAAGGCTGCTCTCCATAGCTACCATGAGGATAACATTCAATAAAGGTTGTCTTTAAACCTATCATCAATAAAGGTCGTTTGGACTGGTGCAAGGTGCCCACAATAACTAGTGGACAGCATATACCAGGCCAACTTCTCACATTGGTGTGCAGCGGTTGGATTCAAGCTTGCCTTTGTTTTACCAGATAATCTCAAGTGTGTGATCAACTGAAAACCACTAAAGGTACCTCAGGTACATATAAATTCAAGCTTATAAATACAGTAAGTTCTACTGAACTTAGAGTTGTGTGTTAAGGGCTTAGCACACCCTTTCTACAACTCAAGAGAGTTTAGTAGGCCACACTAGAGTAGGTAGTGCATACACCACACCTCACTAGTGATGTCTTCAGGGCCAGGAACCAGTAGGTCCCTGCCAGGAACCAGTGGGCTTCTACCCTCCAAATATGACAACCTCCCATTCTTGGAATTGAGAGAGTTGTGCAAGATTAGGAAGCTGAAGACAGGCAAAAGTGCCAACACCCAACGTCTCATGGAGATGCTTCTGCTGGATGATCTCAGAAAACCCATAGGGTCTGCAGGGGTAGGCAGAGAGGGTGGGGCAGAAGATGAAGGGACCAGGGGTGAAAATACCCAGGACCTGCCCTCTGAAACTGGCCAGGAAGATGAAAATGATCTTGCCCTGGACAATCCAGCTCCTCCTGCAGATGAAGAGGAGGATCAGAATGACCTCCCCTATGTCCCACCAGGAAGAGTTGTGAGTGTGCCTAGAAGGTCCAGATCTCCTTCTCAGGAGTCTAACCATTCTGACACCTCAGTAGGGACCTCTCTTTCTTCTCATAGGAGGGAGACCTCTAATGAAATGAAAAAGAGACTGCTCCAGTATGAAGAAGCTCAGCTTAGGATCAGAAGAGAGCAGCTGGCTATAGACAGGGAGTCCCTAGAGCTTCATAGACAAACAAGAAAGTTGGGACTAGAGTCCCATGGTGGCAACAACTTCCTAGTGGTAGGGAAAGGTCTTATGACCATAGAAACCTGAGCAAGATTGTCCCTCCCTACCAGAGTGGGGATGACATCCACAAATGGATTACTGCACTGGAAAGGGCCTGTAAAGTTCAGAGGGTCCCCCAGGAGCAGTGGGCAGCAATCTTGTGACTCTCCTTTGTAGACAAAGGTAGAGTCAAGCTCCTCACTGTAAGAGAAGAGGATGCTGACAATTTCAAAGTCTTGAAGAGTGCTCTGATAGATGGGTTAGGCCTAACCACTGAACAGTATAGGTTGAAGTTCAGAGACACCCAAAAGGCTCAGACTCAAGACTGGGTTGACTTTGTAGATTGTGCTACTAAGGCTCTGGAAGGTTGGATACATGGCAGCAAGGTGCATGACTTTATAGGATTGTACAATTTGATTATGAGAGAGCAGATCCTTAATAATTGTCAAAACCAGCTTTTACACCAGTACCTGGTGGACTCTGATCTTACCTCTCCCCAAGAATTGGGAAAGAAGGCAGACAAATGGGTCAGAACCAGGGTGAGGCCTAAGAATCAGGGTGGTGACCAGAAGAAAGATTCTACCAAGTCCCAAGAGAAAGGTGGGGATAAATCTAAGGATAAATCCACTACAGGGCCCCAAAAGTCCTCTTCTGGGGGTGGGCCTCAAACTCCTTCCTCTCCTGAAAAGAAACCATATTGCCATGTTTGTAAAAAGCCTGGCCACTGGAAAACTGATCCCAGTTGCCCCAGTATTGGCAATAAAGAAAATGTTCCTCCAACAAATACTACCACCCCTCCTGGTACTACCAGTAGTAATCCCCCAGTTGGGAGTAGTGCACCCAAAAAGTTAGGTGCTTTTGCAAGGGGAACAGAGATGGGCCCTAGTTTAGACAGGACCCCCTCAACAGACTCCTCTGACTCTGATGGTGGTATAGGATTTGCCACCTTTACCATGGGTCCCAATGCATTGGGCAGGTACAGACTGGAGCCAATTATTAATGGTCAGAAAGCTGTGGCATTCAGGGACACAGGGGCTAGTGTCACCATGGTGGCAGGGAAACTAGTCCCCCCTCACCAGCTTTTACCTGAGTTTAAATACCAGGTGACCAACATTGATGGTGTCAGAACAGATCACCCCATGGCCATAGTCAATCTCAGCTGGGAAGGGGTCACAGGCCCAAAAAGAGTGGCAGTGTCCCCAACCTTGCCTGTAGATTGCCTGATGGGCAATGATCTAGAAATTTCAGCCTGGGCTGAAGTTGAACACCAAGCCCATCTGAGAATGCTGGGCATCCCTGAGAAAGTTAGGGGGGCTGTGATGGCCACAGCACCACCCCAGGAAAATTTTGGAGTGATGGAGCCTGAAAGAGTGGCCCACTCTCCTCCACAAGAGAGCACAAGGGTTGAAGAAAAGTCTTCTTCCCCCAGACTATAGGTAAGGGTCAGCCTCCTCAGGGAACTGATCCTACCCCTAGTGAAGGAACTGCCCCAGAGGTAGTCAGGCCTGGCCTGGCAACCCCTCTGATGGCAGGGGACCCTTCCAAGGTGGTACCCAGTCTGGAGCAGGTAACCTGCCCCTCTCTACCCTGCCTCAGTCAGCACAGGGCTGCAGAGGTCAGGGAGGTCAGTGGACCCCACATGGCCCCCTGTCCAGAGGAACCCCCCCATCAGCAGATTAGGGGCACCCAGTCTAGTAGCCCTAGCCAGGTGACAATTCCTCAGCACACTGAGGGATCCCCCATACCTTTGTGTAGGGACCTCCCCCAGAAGGACTCTGTTAGGCAAGGGCAAACCTGGGACCAAAAGGTTTCAAACCTGCCATGTCCCTCCAGTGTTCCATCCAAAGGGACCCAACCCCCAGCTGTAGGCAGCCAAAGGTTGACCCTTAGAGCAAAGTGCAACTCAGTCATGGAAAGACAGGCATACATGGTGACCAGTGATCTGAGGAAGTTGAGACCAACTTTATTAGGGCCTCACTTCCCTAATCAGACACCCCACCAGCCTTTTACTTTACCCAAAGCACACCACAGGTAGTAATTCCCCATGGTGGAGACCCTCTCATACCCTTAGGGTGAGGGATAGCTTAGTGGACCATAAGACAGGGGGTAACCATGCTAGTGCAGGTACTTCCTTATATGGCCACTTAGTCAATAAAGGCTCAACTGGCCAAGGTTAGCCTTATCTCCTTTCATTTGGGGGGGGTTATGTAGGAAGGTAGAATCTGACTACATGGTTGCTCCCACTTTATTTCTGGTGTTTTGATGGTTTTTGACTTAGTTTGGCTGGGAACCTGCTATTCAGGTCCCCAGCCTATCTGCTTTCTCTTATAAATTAATTCCATGTACTTTAGGTACACCACAGATTGGATTCTGGAGTGCCCTTATAAGTCCCTAGTATATGGTATACTATGTACCCAGGGCATATGTACCCCAGAGGCCTACCAGGGGCTGAAGCATGTATTGTGCCACCCCTGGAAAGCCATCCAAAATGACACCACAGGACTGCTACTGCAGCCTGAGTGAGGTGGTGCATGCACCCCTTACAGAGATATAGGTTCACTATATCTCACCTATCACTGCACATAGAAACCTATTAGTCACCCCTATGGCAGGCCTTATCAATCCTGAAGGCAGGGTGCTTGTTTTTATGTGAGAGGGTGCCCATGCATGAGCAGAGCCCCTCTGCAGCCTTCGGAATCTCCTCTCCGGGGTTGTCTGTGGTGCAGCCTTTCCATATACTCTTAAGTGCATTATATCTAAACGGTAAATGCTAACTTTGGGATGGCTGCACGGAAACATGTCGTGTTTGGTGTCAAACACCTTGGAATCATACCCCCACACCAGTAACTGGTGTGGGAGTATGATCCCACCCTTCTAGAGGGAAAGACATGACAGCACCGGTATACCCGGTACCAGCTAAACAGAGCCCTGGCATCACAAAATGGATGCTGCAGCCACAGACACGAGTCTGGCCTCCTGCTGCTGACCGAAACTCCAGCAGGGGAGGCCTGGACAATAGGTTTCCTGTCACTGGGAGGTGTTACCACCTCCCAGACAGGCCTTAGTGGATTAGGGCTGGGTGGGTGCACTCCAAGAGTGCTTTGAAGTCCTGAACTGGGGGCACATTTGGTGTCCTCGTGCATACCCCAGTTCAAACCGGTTGCAGGGGCTGCCAGCCCCTGCTCTGGCACGAAACCGGACAAAGGAAATGGGTGTAGACACCCCTCTTTCCAAACCCTCCCATAGGTGGGTCCACAGAGTTAGTCCAACCCCTTTCTTAGGTATAAGTAAGGAACCCTGGCAACAGGACTTTAGATATCCCTGGACGAAACTCTGCTACTGAATCCTGGAACTTCGACGCTCTACTAAAGACTAGAGGACTGAAGAAATCTCCCTTGGGGTCAAGGAGTGACTCCCCTGCTTGGCAGGCACCAACAAAGCATTTGCCGGTCTGCATCTCCGAAGCTCCCGCCAGACTCCGAAGTACTTGCAGCCCAGGAAGAGGATTTCCAGACATCTCAGAGGCCGACCCGAGTCCCCAGCAAAGCTGAGACCCACAGCCCTCGTGAGTAGCGTGGAACCGGAACTCCTGGTCACCGTGCACCTTTGCTAGTGCATTGACTTCTCGACAACTCTTGAAGTCCCGATTTAGGTTACTTATAGCCAAGGCCCCGAGCACTATTTGCACTGAAGATTGTGAGCCTACACACCACGAGTATTCCGTGGGCCTGCTTCCTGCATTTCCGCTTGGGGCTCCTTCACGATCCCTGGTCTGTCAACTGGTGGGTCTCTGTGAAGGCAACTCTGATTTTCTTTGGGCGTTTCTGGTTGCTCTAGACGTGCCCTAACTCCCCATCAAGTGGTGAGTCCCTCAGACCTTGCTGGTCTGCTCCGAAGAATCTTTCTCCTTTCTGCATGGGTTGCTGTTGCCAAGGCTTGTTGTGTTCAATCCAGACACCAACACTGCAGCACTCGACATCCTTTGAGGGACAGCTAGAATCCAGCTCCTGGTCATCGTCGACGCCTCCTGGTCCTCGTGGCTGAAGAGTCAAGCTTCACCTCTTTCACCTGAAGCACCCGACATCGGTGGGCATTCGACTATCGTGCCCCTGGTCACTGGCAAGTGACCCAGACTCTGTCCCCTCTGCTTTCAGGTTCTTCTCATCTTCGATCCAGGCTTGGATCTCTTCGGACACTTCGCATCTTCCCGGCAGCAGCACTTCGTGGCAGGCTGCCATTGAAAACGACGACGCGACCCGACACCATTTGACACCTATGCACCCGGCTTCCCTGGGTGAGGTAACTCGAGTACTACAGTGCTCCCGTGGGTGTTGACCCTAGAACTGTCTAAGTCGAAGAGCGTTTGGTCCTAGTCCAATTCTAAGTGTCCCTAATCTCTAAACTGATAACCGCGACTTTCCCATAGACTCCAAGGGAGCTCGCGGCTGTGTTCACACACTGCACACAGCCCGTGGGTCCCCTGTGTCACTACCTTGGGTGGTTCCTTGGGGTCCCAGCGATTCTACAGGCTCTAGGCCTTGTGTCTATTTAAGTCGTGGTTCTTATACCACTTTCTTAATATATGGTTTTGTACGCCCCTAGTGCTAAGCGTATATTGTGCTAATTTACTGTGCTATTTGACTTGTAACTTGTGTACTTTGACCTCTAGCCTCATAAAGAGACTATTGGGTAGTGTTTAGTAATAAATACACATATTTTATATATATACCTGGTGTGGTTCTCCTTTCATTTCTTCCTTCATGAGCTTATAACTGGTAAAACAAACAGCTTAACACTCCTTCAAGACTTAGCCTGAAGGCTGCTCTCCATAGCTACCACTAGGATAGCTTTCAATAAAGGTTGGCTTTAAACCTATCATCAATAAAGTTCATTTGGATTGGTGCAAGGTGCCCACTATAACTAGTGGACAGCATATACGAGGCCAACTTCTCACAACGGCTTCACATCAAATAAAACAAATGATACTGAAACATTGGCGCATACTCAACTCTAATGGTATGAATATAGCCAAGTCCCTGTTCTCTTTCAAAAGGAGTGCAAACCTCAAAGACATGTTGGTACACACCAGACCTATCATAACACAACAGAGGAGGATAGAGCCAACTGGTGGCCTCCCCCCGCTCCAAGGACACTCGAGGTGTGGGTCGTGTAGTGTGTTATCTCACTAAAAACACGAAAACCATAGATGTGGGTCTGACCTATCCATGGGAGCAGAGGACACATACAAACTGTAACTCTGACTCTGTGATCTACCTCATTACATGTCCCTGCCAAAAACGATACGTGGGGATGACTAGCAGAAAGGTGAAGACACGTATTACAGAGCATCATAGTACAATCAGGTGTATCAAATCCAAAACTAAACTCACAGCACACTACTTAGAGAAACAACACACTATTGAAGACATAGCGTGGACAGTACTAGAAAGACCTAGACTGAGTCCTACTACAGGAGATAAAATAAGAGCCCTCCTCCTGAGAGAACAAAAAAGGGTTTATCGTCTGAAGAGCCACCTGGTCGGCCTGAACGATGACATTCCTTGGCAAACCCTTAATAGTTAGACCATCATTCTATTAAAAATACTGAGAAACTTCTCCACGCACCTTACATGTTATTAGGTCTTACTCACCCCACTTACAAACCTCCATTTCATACGTATATATAAGGATATATACTGAAAAGGGCCTGCCCCTACCCATGTCCGCTGACACTCTTTGCTACATGGATAAACCCAATGTCATTAGCTCTCCCTGCCCACGGCAGCTTTGAAACAATTCCCCCTTTCTCTTTATATATATAAATAAATAAAATCCTGCATTCTTTTCATGGCGCGATTATCCCCATGATACTTGTAATTAAAACCGTATTTTTATCACTCAGGATTATTTTTGCAGGAATAGTAGTTTTCTCGCCTGATACCGTGTGGTGGAGTTTACTGTCCTGGAACATCCGTGCTGCAATAAAGTTTTTTGCATCCGGGAGTTACGGATAAAAGAAAGCAGAAAAAACGAAGCCAGGAGCGTCTCCGTCGCTTAGTAACGGGGCGCACAGAGGGCCTACGTCATCCACTTTTGAGTCGTGCAGATGAAGGCTCCCACGTGACGGGAAATTGAGACGGGACGCTGGGAACCGGACTAGGTATTTGATGCAGCTTTCTCTGCTCCTCCATTCACCTACACGGCGAGAGCAGACAAGCGGTCTTAGGGAGGAGCACTCACCTTGACGAAGTAAGGAGAAGGGTGCGGGTTTGAGCACCAGACCAGACATTATGATCTGGATGCCGGCGGCCATCCCGCCCAGCACCTATTTCTTTTTGTCGTTTATTGGGGTCATGAGCATATGGAGCTGCTTTTGTAGAAAAGTCACTCGAATACCAACTGGCACTGACGGTTCCTCCTTTGCCTATATAGCACACTAGGTATAGCTGCCACACGTATGTAGACGAGTAGTGTCATCTTAGTAACCTACTCTGGTATTTCCATGGCAGGGGACTCTGTACTGTGGCGCATTACTATCTAACCACTATGTGTGTCTCATTGTTGATTTGTCTCCCCCAGGGTGTGACTACAGGGGGTCTCTCCTTGTCTCACGCCAGTTCTAACAATGTTTTAAGGTAAACTCAGTAAGTGACAGGGAATTACGCTAGCTTCTGATTATGAATGAGATATGCTGTGGAGTTGCTAAAGAGGGTACATACGCACTGCAATCTATACCTATTTTTTCGAGTAGGTGAACCTTTAATAGTTGCACATTATATAGCGATGCCAGTTTATCCCTAATACAGAATTCTGTTCTGGGAAATTATCCCTTGTTGTGGTGGATTGATAATTGTTGAAGCACTGTAGCCAGCGAAACCACGAGAGGGAACGACTATGAGTGACCACTCCCATTTGTGTCTTCTCTACTTTTTCTCGCATATAGTATTACGGGAGAGTGTTACATAGGGGACACCTCGGTGCATGAACAAATTTCTGGCACGTCCGAACTCTAGGAAATGAGGAACCAAAGTCCTTGGATCGGTAAGGTCCTTACGAAGGCCGGCGTGACCCTGTATGAAGGGCACAAAATTACGGCTGAAACATGTCGAAAAATTGGCAGTAAGGAGGGGTGTAAGGAGTTCATAACCTCTTCCAGTCACCACCATCCTTCACGTTTTTATTCCTGGCCGGAGGGTCCAGGAATAAACTATATGCATAGTGATACCTCCGAGCTGGTTTTAACTCACACTGCACTTCCACTTTCGGTGATCCCAGAAAAAACATATGACTTGATTGTTTTACTATATGTTGTGTCTTGTCTTCCCCTACCCAATTGCTCCACCCCAGGCGTTGGGTTACGCAGGGGTGTACTGAAGCAGCCCTATGATGAAGCATGTCACACAACTGTGTGAGTGAGGGCAGTATTCTGAAACATAGCTCGTGCCACCACATATACAGATATTTTATCACTCTGTACTTCTTTTTGTGTGTTCTGGCTGGTGATCTGATCATCAGACAAGCTGAAGTGTAAGAAAGAGTATCAGTGTGCAGTATGGTATGGTAGTGTTGGACTTGGCCCTTTTTGTGGGGTTATCCCCAAACTTTTTGAATCTTCCTCCTATGTTTTCCTGACCTGTTGCTGTTGGCTTTAGGACTCTGGGCACTTTACCACTGCTGATCAGGGCTAAAGTGCTTATGCGCTCTGTATAAATTGCGTTTATGGATTGGTGTTTCCATGATTGGCATACTTGATTTACTGGTAAGCCCCTAGTAAAGTGCACTGAGTGTGCCAGGGCCTGTAAATCAATTGCAACTAGTGGGCCTGCAGCACTGATTGAGCCACCCACATGAGTAAAAAAACCTGGGCCACCCCCTTCAGGATCACTCCTAAAAGCTTCTTCAGACCCTCTGGAATCCACCAAAAGGTCTGCCTCCAGTGCAAGCGACCTGGGGTCACAGAACACTCCAGTGGCTGTTGGCATAGCTCTGGCATAGCTCTGGAAAACAGGGACTTAAAATATGCTCTACAACACTTGGCTCTTACAGCCCCACACAAGTGTTGACCAAGCTACTCTTTGCCTCACCATTTAGTGCCTCACACAATTACTTCACATCACCCTCCAGAGATTGTCACTCAACCCACACTCTTCTGGGCGGTCTCCATACTCACATACCAAGGCTTCTACAATGTGGGAACCCCTCTCCCTGCACCTCTCAACTAGAGTCAGTAGAGTGTCCCTCCCACCACTAGGAATATGAACCCCTGTGCCAGTTCCCCAATCCACCTCAGGAACACTGCACACCACTGGAGCTATCTGCTAAACCTGAACCCCTTGGTGTATTTCAAACCCCTTCTTTAAGTCAGGCGCCACATCTCGGGGTGTGTGTACTTCTCCCTCATCACTAGACACTACATTTTTGCTGCCACCATCTGAGCTGGACTCCACCTCCAACCCAGCCAAGCTCACTTCATGAGCTGCACACATTTTCTTTTCAGCTAAGGCTTGCTCTATCACCTCGCACTCCCGGTCCAGCTGTCTCAGCCTCCGGTCACGAGCACTGTTCTGATTCCTTTCCTCATGAGCCAATCTTCCCCACAATGTTTCCTTCTCAGAGCCACTGCCCTCTGGATATTCTGGCAAGGAATCCTCCCCCTCAGATTCCTCCTCAGAGTCATCTGACAGCGTTGCTTCCCAGTGTGTTACTTCATATCTATACAGGGTTGCCTCAAGATCCTGCCTTTTGGATCTCCTCTTCACAAGCAGCCCCCTCTCCTTGCAGAAGACTTTTAGATACCTCCTTGTGTAGATATACAGGTGCCAAAAGTTGATTTCCATTTTGCCAAGGCTCAAAGGTGCAACAACCAGAGTTCCAACCACCAAATTCCAAAGGGAAACAGGGAAAAAATAGTATGTGGTTGCCTAATGGTCGGCACTAGTCCTGTGATGTACACCAATCACTGTGGGTCAAGTACAAATACAAGTTCAAATCCTCACCGCTGACCACCAAAGTTAAAAATGGGGGTCTCTAGTTGGCAGAGGTAGGTACCTTTGTCCAAATGGGGACCCTTGCTTCTAGTCAGGGTAAGGGGGTTATCTAAAGTGATTATCCTGCTTACCCTGACTAGAAGCAAGGGTCCCTATTTGGGCAAAGGTACCTACCTCTGCCAACTAGAGACCCCCATTTCTAACAGGTAGGCTGTGAGCAGGGCAAAACCACAACCAGATGTGAGGGTATAAGGGCTTGAACAGTAGTTCTAATGTCACTGTCTGGAAGAAATAGTTTACTTTCTTTAGAAACAAAAGCTGGTACGGGGTTGGGTTTGTATTTTGGCAATGTGTTCCTTGATGGTGAGCACGGTGCCCAGGATGAATTCAAGTGAATTGGCATTTACTGAAAGTTATAAGTCAAAATCATCGAGGTTTATGTCACTGAGTCAGCTTTGTTTTGTTTCTTCCTTGTTATTCTTGGCAAATGAAAGTAATCCTGTCTTGGTTGGGTTGAGCTTCAGGTAGGTGTTGGATATCTAGATCTGGAAGATGTGCAGAGAGTGTTTTAGGTATTTGATGTCTGAAGCAGATGAGACTTATAAGTAGAGTTGTGTATCATCACCATATTAGTGAATCTTCATGCTGTTATCTGTGAGTAAAGCTCAAAGCAGCTCCATGTATCGGTTGAAGACAACAAGAAATGGCCTGATTTAGCGTTTAGTAGATAGGGTAGAGTCAGTCAAGACATAACCTCCATTATCTCAACAGTACTCTAACCAGCAGTCATCACTGTACAATGAAGGGAATCACTGTTGCAGCGGTTTCTTTCTATATACTAAAAGACATATTTATCAAACTTTCATGTAACGCAACACAGCAAGGCACCTTGTTGCACTGTGCTGTGTGCAAGGGAGAGGGCAGGACTCCACCATATTTAACATTATATGGTGCATTATTGTCCATTCCTTGCACTGACACACAATGTGCTGCCTTGCTCCAATGCAGGCACCCTTGTACCATGTTGCAAAGGTGACTACATTGCAGGCAGGATTTCTTTGCACAGGAAGGGGCACCTTCCTGCACAGAAACAATCCTTTAAGGCTTTTTCCACTTTCTACGTGTGCTGCAGAATTCAGCACACATACAAAGAGGGGAAAAAAAGTGGAGAAATTAAGAAACTTCTCCTCACTATGCCTCCCCTGGGAAGGCATAGCATTTAGTCGCATTCCCAGGTCTACCACTAGTGGTAAATCTAGGAATCCACCAAAATTCATTGGTGGGTGCATGGGAATACCCGCATGCCACCATGGAATGCCTCCCTGGGGCAGAGTAATCCAAAGCAGCAACTTGTGCTGCCTTGCGTTAGTCCAGATTGATCAAACACTGCAAGGCCACACAGGGCAGCCTTGTGTTGCTTGTAATTCTAACTTTAATGTTGTGTTGCCCTTGCATTTCCTTGCGTGAGCTGCAGTCATTTTTGATGTACATCTTCCAATGTTTGAAGTTTTCTTTTTCAGAAGCAAACTCATTGTTTATGAAAAACTAAAAGCTAATGAGTCCCACAGTCTTGAACATTTCTCTTAATGTATGGTGGTCATCATTGTTTTTCTGCTCCTCTCTGTCAGGTTTTTCCTGGCAGAGACAGACAGGATAATAAAAGGCCTTACATCTTCCACCCTAAATGGGCTGGGTGTGTACTACTGTCCTTCCTTTGTGATCCCTACTCTGGAACCTCCTTCAATGGAATACTTAATGTGGTCTGGAATACGGATCCTGGACGGAATACATATGATCCTCCTGTCTCTAAATGAGGTCAGCGGACTGAGAGTTGGGAGGGAACGGGACTCCTTTGTGTTTGCTACGGAGTACCTTGTCTGCCAAACACTAAATCAGGCCCACAGTATGGAACCATGGAGTACACCTCAGGTGATTCAAATCTTTTGTGACCTAGAGGTGCCCATGTGAAAAAACTGGTGGTGGTTGGAAAGGTAGGAGGAGAACCAGTGAAAGTCATTGCCAGTGAATTCCATTTGAGACTCCAAAGGTTATAAAAGGGTGGGGCTTGGGCTACTGTGTTGAACATGGCTGAGAGACCCAACATATTAGGAGACGGGGCAATCTTCTCCTGTGGTACAGCTGGCATCATCTACATTGTGTAAGGTAGAGGTCTCCATATTGCAGTGTGATCTGAAGCCAAACTTAAGATTCCTTTGCCTCTTTTGCACTTTTTCTGACACTGACTTGTCAAATTCTTTTAATAATTGTTTAAATATGTTTGGAAACTGTATCAGGAATGAAGTGTGTTGTGGGGAGATTGGGTACTTTTATGTGTTTTCATTAGGTGGTAGGAAAGCATGTGTTTAAGTGATGTTCCCTGCCTTGGTGGCCGTTTTGGTGGTGCCGTCACTTGGAGCTACTAGCAGCCTAGCACCTTCACCACAGCCCTATTTATGATGCCCGGGGAGCGGAAGCGCGCAGTGGGCAAACCCATCTGAGCCCATGCATGGCCAGCTGGGGCCAGGGGCCACAATCCCTGGTCCATCTTTACTTGAGAGGCAGAGTCTATTCAGCAAACCAACTTAAAGCTTTACGGTAGGATCATTCTTCAAAATGCCACATTTTTGCTCCTGGGGTGAGCACTTTAATTTGCAGTGGATGAAATTTTACTTGTTCAGTGTCACTAATCTGTAGTGTTTACAATGCTACGCTTTCTCCTTTTACTAACAGCCTTGATACTCCACCCAGAATGGCTGTTCCTATGCCTATACCACTGGGTGAATCTAACTCTGCTAGAGAATGTCACTTCTTTAGCATGAATTATCGGTCCCTATCTAAACATCAGTAACATCTTTTCAATTTTTTATGGGACCTGAAACCAGATGCTCTGTTTCTCACCAAGAACTTGCTACATGAGGGATCCTCACCTGATGTGATTGCAGCTCTCCCACCAATTACTCTATAGTCAGGAGAGAGAGACAAGACAGGAGAGGTGGAGGGGTTGCTATTGTCTTCAAAAATTATTTTCAGTGTAGAATTGAAGACTTTCCTGTTCCTGTGTGAAGCATTGCTTTTTACACTTTTGTTGACAACTAAATTTACATTATCAGATGCTCCTGCTGTATCAACCCCTTCCTTGTGAGGGAACCTGGTGCGCCTCTTTCCCCGACTTAGTAGCCCCGCATATTTTAAAATCAGCCAACTTTACACTATTGCGTGATATTAATCTTCTCCTTGATGACCTCAAATTTACGCAGAGTTCAACTTTTATAGAGGATCTTGGGGTCCTCAATCTGAATCTGTGTAATTCTACTCCCACCCATGTCGCAGGGAACCTTTTGGGCCCAGTGTTTTCAAATGTATCGGACTTGGTCACCGCCCCTCCTTGCCCATTACTCTGGTCTGATCATTTTGCTGTGCCTTTCACTGTCAAAACTGCATCTGGCCATGCACCTCTACATCCCACTTCTATGCCAAAAACAGAGAACTGGTCCAAGTTGAATGTCCCTGCTTTTAACAAATTTCTTCATTGTACTAGCCCTGAAATAAAGCAGCTATCGGTCTTATACTATGATCAGATTCAATGCTGGGTTATGGAGGCTGAGGAAGAAAGCTTACTGGCCACTGTAAAATGCTTAGGCCATTCTTTGCCACCTGCACCCTGGTATAATGAGAGTGGTTAAACTTGAGAAGAAGCGATGCAAAATCCTAGAAAGGCTTTGGAGAAAGGCCTACACGGAGGACACCAAAATCAACCATATAGCAGCATTAAAAAAATACCACTGGCTCTGTAATTTTGATCGAGCTGCTCTTTATTCAAGTGCTCAATACTGCTCTAAAACTGTTTTTAAAGTGGTCAGGGAATTATCTGACCCCTGCAATTTGCCTCTTCTCACTGCCTTTCTCAAACTCAATGTGAGGAGTTTGCCCTCTTCTTTACTCATAAAGTGGAAAATATCCACTCTCAATTGATTAGCAACTGCACACAGTAAGCACAATTGAATGATACTGTTATTACTACTGACATTTAGAACCTTTCTCTTGTTGCTAGTCAATGATCTTGGACCACTGTCAGCTGGTTATCGTAGCTTAGTATATGGTCCCCTTGGGACATTGCATCTTTCATATTTATCCTTCAGTCTATCAAGTCTGGCTCCCCACTGGATCCTTTACCACCTCATTTGCTTAGCCAGCTGGATCCTAACCTGCCATTAATGATTATGGATCTTCTTAATGCTTCACTTATGGAAGGTCCCTCAGAAGTGGAAAAATGCTATGGTGCTACCTATTCTGAAAAAAGCAGATTGGGACACAACCAGTCTGTCAAATTTCCACCCTATTTCCCTGTGACCCATTTTTTCCAGGATTCTGGAGAAACATGTTAATGGCCAGCTAACCTCATTTTGTGAAAGCTCAGAACTTTCTCCACCCTTCCCAGTCTGGCTTTAGGGCTGGATATTCTACCGAATCCATCCTTTTGGTGGTAACTGAGATTCTAAGGCCTGGGTGAGGGGGAAACAGCCACACTCATCTTATTAGAATTTAGCACGACCTTTGATACTGTGTCTCATTCCATTTTGGTGGAAAGATTAAAGGCAGTTGGCCTTGATGGCATAGCTCTGGAGTCGTTTTGATCTTTTCTTAAAGACCGGTCTTTTCAGGTCTTTTCTTCCACTGCCAGGTCCAACTCAAAAGCACTTTCCTCTGGAGTCTCGCAGGACTCTGTGCTGAGAGCTATGTTGTTTAACATCTACATCCGCCCTCTGGTGGTTGAGATAGAGAGTAGTGCCCTGTCCCTTTTTTCCTATGCAGATGACACCCAGATCATCTTCACTCTGTAATCTGCTCATAATCATGAATCCTCTGACCTCAGTTTGGGCTTGAGATGCATCTCCTCTTGGATGAACAAGGACTTACTCAAGCTCAATAAGGACAAAACTGAGGTCATGATATTGAGCAAGAACTCTGCTCTCTGGGGACCTCAACATTGGCCTTTTTCTCTAGGTGAAAAGCCCACACCATCATCAAAGGTCAAGAACTTGAGGTTCTTTGTGTATGATATGCTATCTATGAAGTCTCAAGTGGCCTAGGTGATGGCCACTTGTTTTGCAGTGCTCAAACGGCTAAAAAAGAACCTCTGGCTGATCCACGTTTCTGCACAAAGGACAGTAATCCAGGCCCTTATCATCTCCAGACTAGATTATGGAAATGTGTTGTATCTGAGAGCCAACAAAGCTACTATCCATTGGAGCCCTGTGGGGCTACCCCTCGCGTGAAGCCTCAATCAAATGTTTTAACTTCTGACTTAGAAACGTTTCGGGAGCTTTGCTTCCCGGGGTCCCTCGAAGCTCTCAGCCAGTCCGGATTCGGTGAGGGTTTGCTGGCTTGCCTTGCGATGAGCTCTCAGTCAAATCTTTGGAAGTCAGACCTCCAGAGCTTTGCAGTGGGATGAACCAGATATCCAGGCCACCTTTTCTACTTTCGGACTTAGAAACGTTTACAGAGCTTTTTCTCCCGGGGTCTCTAGATGCTCTTCACCAGGCTGGATTCGGTGAGGGTTCGCCAGCTCAGATTTAGAGCAGCTCCCGTTCAAACTCTGGAAGTCGGACCGCTGGGGCTTTTCAGCAGGATGAACCTGGAGGGCAGGCCGGCTCGCGGTTGAGGGTCGATGGCTTGACTGGCCAGGTTGAGTAGGTCCAGTACCTTTTTTGCAAAGTTGCTCCAAAGTACTCCAAACTTCTGGAACTTCTTCCTGAAATTCATTTGAGTCCCAAAGTGTCCAAAACTTACTCCAAGCGTCTAGAAGTTTCAAGATGGTCCTTGAAAGTTTGGGACTTCAATTCCCACAATCCACTTGGACAAAACACTTACACATCCACTGGAGGCACTCCAGGCTTGGGATTCTTGGTGGTAATGGTCCAGGTGAGCTCTGTTAACCTGTAGATTGCAGGAAGTCCACACTTTAGTTTTCTTAAAGCAAGTTAGGTCCACAGTGCTGTAGTTCCTTATTGTGCAGCAGGCACTGTCTTCCAAAGTGCAGGGCTTGGTTGGGGCAAATCAAACTGCCAGCATGGTCCCTTCTTCTTTCTTTTGTTTCTAGCAGATCTGAGAGGCACTCCACTCCCTCTCTCAGATACTTATTCAGTGTTCTCTGGGGTCACACAGTAGGCCACACCTCTCCAATGAGGTGCAGGGCAACACCCCAGAGGATGACCATTTCCCCCAAAGTGTGGCAGAATGGTCTCCCAGAAAGCACTATTTTTCCAAAATTCAATATAGCTGAAGTCTCAGCAGAGAGGCAAGAGCTGGCTAAACCAACCTCCAGGATGGCTCATCTTCATATTCCCCCTCCCCCTGGCATTTGCACATTCCTTCCTTAAGCCTGCCATCTGGTTGGGTTCAGAGGATGGGGGTGTACATGAAACTGGATTCTTCTGTCTGTCCCCTCCTTCCTTTGAAGGCCATTGTTTACAACCCCTCCCCCTTGCTCTGGCATTCCTATACAGCAGAACCCTCTCCTCCCAGAATGGCTCTTCACCCCAGGTGCCACTTATCACTTAATCGAGCAGCCTGGCTAATCCACTTATCTCTGACCAATCAGGACACATCAATGGAAGGCCGAATTTTGGCTTAAGGACAAGAAAGTCTTAAAACTTCTTGTCTGTACATTTTAGGATAAAATCAACAATAACATATTGTTGGATTTATCAATACCATTCTCCTTGAATGAAATGTTCTATGTTTCCTGGCAGGAGTTATTAATTAATAACTTCTTGCCATGTTAACCAATAGGGCTAGGGATCTGCAATGGGGAAAATGAACTGGGCAATTTCTCCAGCACCAGGGCTTATAAAACATCTTTTATAAGGACCTTGCCTTTAGCTACAGGACCGCCCCTCCCCTGGAAAACCTAGGGGAGACGTTTGGTGTTCTGAATATGTAAACATATTGCAGATCCCCATTCCACAGTGCTTCTAGCACAAAAGTCGATTTTGGGAAGCACTTTACTACAATGAGGAAAGTGAAATGTACAATTTCACTAGCCTCAGGGCATATAAGATCTATTTTATAAGGGTCCTCCTTATGAGTACCTGACCCCTCCCACCCCTGGGACACCATGGGGGTACCTAATATGCCAAAATATTGTAGTTTAATAATTCGTAAGTGCCCTAAACACCAAAGTCGAGTTTGGGCACAATGTACATGTTAAAAGCAGTCCTGCAACACAGTGCTGCTTTTAAACTGACCTCAGGCCTCAGTATTGCACACATGCAAGAGCAGAAAGGGCTATTGGCCTCTAAACTGCCATTCCCTATTCTATACTAGGGACTTAAAGGTAGTTGCCAACCTAGGCCTAATTAGCAAACCGACACTTTACCTACATGTGTCCTACCTTGCTCTGCATAACAGTTCTAGCCCTGACCTTTTACCCAGTTATGTGCTGAATAAATATCGATTGGTTTCCTTGAAACTAGCCTTATTTATTATGCATGAGGATTCTTAGAAAAGTCCACTGCACATGACGTACATAACTGGATTAACATACTCTGTATAAAATTAATGTTCATCTTCATCCTAGGGTGACAGAACTACTTTGCATAATTTCAAGTATTGATTTAGGCTCATTTACATAATCGTACTCAGAACATATTGATTGTGGTAGGAACCCAGAGGCGATCTTTATGGTATAAAAGAACTATACCTTTACTAGATAAGCATAGAAGCCACTTCCACACTGACACTGGGTCCTGCTTGCTCAAGCTTCAACACGCAGCGGTCTGACAGCCCTTGCGGGGTGTCAAACTCGAGACCAAGACTGGGTCCTTCATTCTCTCCCATCAGGTAATGGGGTTGGCTCTTTCCTAGGGGATTCTTGGCTTTACACCCACATACATGCTAGGTACACTTAGGTACACTTAGGTAGGGTCCGCATCGTAGGAGTTTGCTTGATTACTGTCATGTTTATATGCCTGCATATATTCACTATTTTAGCATCATGGTAGAATTCTACCTTCTATTTACTCTGTTGGTGCTTGTAATCTTTTGCATTTGCTTCTGTCTAATGATTGCCACAGCAAACATGTTTTATACTAGAATGGCGCTGGTTCAATAAATGCTTATTGAAAACTTCCCCAACGTTTATTCTCTGTATCTCTCTGAGACTAGGTGAGCACGATTGACTGTACTGTATCCACATTCCCTGAAGAGTCAACGGTTGTCATGTTCGATGGTTGCCAGAAACTATTCGCTCTTTGGTAAGGTTAGGGGGCTTCTCGTGGCACTGTGAGCTAGCTGGTCTATGGGCTGGCATATCCTTTGGGGGTGCCCAGAAACCAGTCCTGGCACCAAGCCATTAGTTTATGTTACCTACAAACGTGCAGATCCTATGTTTGTTTCGGAACTACACAACATTACTCTATTATGTACTAGGACCTTATAGGGGAGGTCATGCCAATCGTAGGGGTACCCTAAACCATAGTGTATGTAGGTGTTTTCACTGTATTCTAAGCGTGTTTTCAGCGTAGCACTGGCCCTAAGCCTGGTTAGGCAGAGCCCAGAGACAGTCAGAGTCAGTTACCACCAGGACCAGTCAGCAAAAAATGGGTGTGCCCAGGGCTCAGGATGACTTTGCAACAGTTTTCCATAACAGATTCATTTTACACTTGTTCAGATTTGTCTGTTTCGCATTGTACAGTGATTGAATAAGCCAAAGATGACGAATCGATGATCAGTGTAGTGGCCCCCTATTGTATATCAAAAAAGCTCTACCCTACCTGCCTAATACCTCTACCCCACCCCCTGCAGTAGATTAAATCATCAAGTTACCTTTCCTTGCTGACTGCCCAGCGAATTAATTTGTTGGAAATATGTGGTAGTGGGTGAGGCCACAGAGCAAAGTGGGAGTAAGTGCAAGATTTAATGTCAAGTTTGGCGTATGGGATACACAGTGACAAATGTGACAAATACAATCTATATAGCTCGTTCCTTTCCCTGTAGTGCAGTCCATCAGATTCATTTTCCCCAACGTCTACTTACAGCAGACAAGAGAATATTAATATTTGCATTTCATACATGAAGTGTGTGAAGTAGTATCTTATTTATTATTCATCTGCCTCTTTGGAGTCAGGGTAGAAAGAGAAATGCATTTGGAGAAGAGTAGGGCTATTGGTATTAAAAATAGATAATTGTAAATTACAGCTGCCCCAGCTGCAGACAGTAGCAAACTACCCGATGTGCTGACTAGCAATGAGCATGGCTTCATTATTTTAGCACAACACACAATTTGTACTCCATATTGTGCATAATGCCATACTCATTAATGGATGGTAATTTATTTTTCAACTCAAAGTGTCTGTTTATAGTTACTTGAAAAGCCTTTAGAAGAGAAAAATAATCAAATCACTGTTTTTATTAATCCGGTGATGTTATTCTGCCTTACTTTTCTGCCACACAATCAGATCTTTTTAATGCAAGACATTTATGGTTAAAATATAAAATTGGCCTTGTGACCCTCCTAATCATAATCATATCAAATTCCAATGGCACTAGGGGACCAGCAATGTACTGCTACTGTGCCATCAAGTAATTGAAAGCAATTGTTTGCCAAGAGCATTATTTACAATTTGTCTTTTTTGATTTTCGCATTGTAGCTGCTCCTGCTGGTCCAGTTGGACCACCCACCTGGCAGGAGATAGCAGCCAGTTTGCGGTGGCAGAGGCTGGAGCATATCCAGCATGAGTACCGGCGGCTGGTGGTCCTGGAAGAGGAGGAGGAGGAAACAAACGCGCTTCAGCTGGGCCCTAGTGCATCCGTTCCCCCTCAGTCTCTAGCCTCCTGGTCATCCCATTGCCGCCACCAGCCAACTGCTGCCACCCCCTATCACACAACAGGCCATTGCTGCACTGCATCCTGCAGTGGCTGAACACTATTGAGGGCCTACGCACCATGATGGAGCAGAGCCTGGACTAGCTCCAGATCGACATCCATAATTCCCTCTTCTAAAGAAAATGGGTTTGGAGGGAGGGACTTGTTGTTCGTTGGGGCTGGGTGGAGAGGGTGGGAAGGGATTTGGGACTGGATTAACTTTTTCCTTTGACATTTTGAGTTTTGGGGCTTGGGTCAGTTTTGTATGGAGAAAGCGGTGGGAATGTTTTTGGGTGGGGAGTGTGGGTTTATTTGTAAATAAATAAAGGGGAAAACTTTTTTATTTGATCTAAATTTATGCCTGAAGTAGTTTGCTTTACTTTTTCTTTGCAAAGCTGTCTTCAGCTAGTTTTACGCAGCCTGTTTATATGCTTGTAATGGAAGAGAGCGTGTAGAGCTTAGTTATAGAGTTATACTTCTCTAACTAAGTTGACCATTAGGGGGATGCCATGATGGCCTATATTGTCTACAAAAACCTGGATAAACAATAGTATCAGTTAGTTACTTACTTACTAAGTTAACTAGTTCAATTTCATCCACACTAGTTGTCTTACCAGAATATAGATGAAACAATAACAGGGAAGGCATCACAACTTCACAAGCAAGGTCCCACTTCCAGCTCCACCCAGGTGAGCTCCAACTGTAGGATTAATCTGAATGATTATTTGAGTATTCATTGTAGGCAACTAAATGGAAATTGAAAGACTGAGTTAGTGGGTTATATTTTATCAAAGCTTTACAAAGAATTTACACCACCTGAGTACTACATGATGACACAACGAGAATGCCTGATAGTGCTAAAATACAAACAACAGCAATACTTGTAAGCTTTGGCTAATGTGGAGCAAGTAGTATTATTTGTGAAATCCTCAAGTTATAAAAAATGGGCTGAAAGTCTGGATTGGACTAGCTTAGGTTAGGTGTTTAGGTTACACAACATAAGGCCTGAATGATGATGCTGACAACTTATGTTCTTCATTCTATATCTAAAATATGCATCACTTTTCATGCACGGGTGCGTAATGGGAAAGTGTGGGCTATTGCTTAGTAGATTCTACAGTAAGTTGGTGTTGCTTTCACCACATCCACTGTGTCATTCATTGATGGTGTAAATACCTCGATAAACCACACAGCCCGGGGAGGAGGGTTAGGGGTTTGATGAATGGATGGGAAAGGGGATTTGGGGAAAGGATTGACAAAGACAAACACTACGGGCCTGATTCACAGAACTAACTTACGTCAAAAACGTAAACGTAAACGTAAAGTTAGTACTTTTTAGGTATTCACAGAATACACTTACTCATTTTGGTATTCACAGAACGAACTTACTCATTTTGGTATTCACAGAATAGTACTAACTTTACGTTTGATTCACAGAACTAACTTACGTCAAAAACGTAAACGTAAACGTAAACGTAAAGTTAGTACTATTCTGTGAATACCAAAATGAGTAAGTGTATTCTGTTAATACCTAAAAAGTACTAACTTTACCTTTACGTTTATGTTTACGTTTTTGACGTAAGTTAGTTCTGTGAATCAGGCCCTACAATACAAGGACAACATTCATCTGGGCAATGAGCAGCAGCACATCATTCACCACCAATCTGTTGTGGAAGGAAACAACGGAATGAGTATGACAGAGTACAGAGAAATGCCTTGCAAACAGTCCTTCTGCCCCCGAGACCCAAGATATCAGATATCTAAATGTTTTGTCTTCTAGCTTGGGGAGTGAACCCACCCACCCAGTTTTCAAATTATGATTGTTAAAACAAAAATGATACTGTACTGCAAAATTAGGTGGTGCATCTGCATTCTCTTTGGGAATGTCCTCTCTTTGGTACTTGTCTGGAATGGTCCAGTAGGTAAGCAGGACTGTGGTTGAGCTCAGCTAGCTTTCGCCTTTCATTCATGCAGGAGACTAGAAGAAGGCCTGCAGATTGTAAAAGAGAAACTGTATTTTAGAGTAAAGGAGAAGGACAAAAGGAAGGTAAGCTTAATGTGGAGTATATCAAGAGGAATCGGAGGCAGAGCAATAAAAAAGAGGGGGACTCAGAGTTTCACTTTTGCCACAATTCTAACCCACGCACACAGCAGCATTTCACAAATGCAACTCTCTCTATTCCACATAGCTGAGTTCTAGGCCTCAGACTCTTGGTTTACCTTTGAACTGAAGTCGATAATGTCTTGCTTATAGCTGTTGATCAGGTAGTCCCGCAGCTCATGCCCTGAGTTCTTCCATCCTCCTCCTCCTGACTCCAGGTAACTCTGTCCCAGACCAGTCATCATCATGACCCGCACAAGATAGACGTGTAGTACATTGCTGTTGAAGAACAAGTAGAGAAACAGTATTGCAGTATTTTGCATAGGTTTTTGTGTTTTAAGTAAAGTAACTGTTCTGGTCCCTGAAGAACCAGAAAAAAGGAGAGGACCCTGCAATTAAATCTGGCTAAGTGTGAATGGGCCAATCACCTCCAGGGAAAAAAATGATTGCCCTAAACATTGCAAATCTATAATCATCTCAAGAAATGTCCTGTATTACAGTTCAACACATTCTCCCTCACTGTCAGCCTCAAAATCAATCATCACTCGCAGTCACTCAATAATCTGATCACCTATTGGTGCAACGGTTAGCTGTTCCAATCCAAGCACGGTGTTAGGTACACTATCTCCCCTTTAATGTAAGCAGGAGATTGGAATTTAGCATTCTTGACATTCAAACAATTGTAAGGGGCATCCATCCTAGATGATGAAATAAACAGAAGGATCATAGTAGTGTACCACACAGGTTTTAATTCATTTTTGCTAAGTAAGTTTGTGAAGTTCAATCACCTCGAGGAAAAAAATGATCACCCATCACTCAGGCCCCAAACATTGCAAATCAATCATCTCAGGCAAGTTCCTACAATACAGTTCAGCACCCTCCCACACTGTCTTCCGCCAGATGAATCATCAATCATCATTATCATCTCATACAATCAGTCATTCACCGTTGCAATAGTTGAAGATACCTTTTCCAATCTAAGCCCGGGTAGTTTAGGTATTAGGTATTCAGTCATCTTTGATGCAGGCAACACATTGGAATTTGGTATTGGCAGGCAGTTTTGTAGACAATAAATTATCTTCTGTGGCAGACCTTCGAGTGCTAAGTGATGCAAAAGGGGATAGGCAATAGGCATGCGAGTGGGGCAGGCATTGTGCTCAAAGTCATGAAGGAATTGTGGAGGCTTCTTCAATGCACACTGGTCCAACTGCAATCCGGCAATATATGTGACTGATAAAAAAAGGTGGGACAGCATAAATCTGACACAAAAATGTTAATGTTCCGCTAGCTACTTTTTTCTTCGTTTGCGAAGATAGAACTAAGTTCAACATGAATTAATTCAAAAGTTCTATAGGGACATTGGCATATTTAGTCCGGGAAGTAAAGTTCATCCTCAAACTCAGGTGGTTCACCCAGAAGTTGGTCAGCTAACACATTTGATTCAATTTCAGACCAATCACACTCCTCCTCCACCTGTGCTGCTATTTCAGGAACAGTCTAATTGTGTGATATAAAATGTTGGTTCATTTTCATCATAGTCAATCTCTCCATGTTTTGATGCAAGAGACTGGTCCTTCTCACTCAAACAACCACTCCAGCTGCACTAAACACATGGTCAGCAGACACACTGGTGACAGGACAAGCCAGATACTTTATTGCCAGCCTCCTGAGCTCTGGTCATTGGTGCATCTTCCCATACCAATACATCAATGGATTCTGAACAACATAGACCTCTTTTGGATCATCCAGATACTCCTGAAACATCATATGGATGGTCATTCATGCTGCCACTTGCTCAACCTGTTTTGCATCTCCTCTGCACTGGACTTGAGCCCTGCCAATTGAAACCAAGACAATGCAGAGGTTGGGTTCCTTCAGTTGCTGTTGTTGCCGGTGTTCTGGTTGATGTTGTTGTTGGCTACTGTGAGACAAGACTGCCTTCTCTGGGAGTTGAAGGCAGCACCCCAGAACTGCGTGGTGGGACTCGAAGTTCCAGTCGTTCTTCTTCCAAGTCTCCAGCTTGCTCTGCAATCCACCCCTTGTATTTAAAAAAAAACCCTCAGAAAAAGGAATGAAAGTCGGCAGACTTCTTTTTGTTTTGTATGGTGGATCAAATAGTGTGGCACAGATGTACTCTTTGGACTCAATGATGTCATGTTGCAGCCTTGCATTAAAAGCCAAGGATTAAGGTCTCAACCAAGGCATGCGCTCCAGTGCTTCCATTCACACCTGCGGGGGTGAACCTTTCAGACACCTTCTTTACATGGTCCTGTAGGAGATGCAACAGCGGGATAGCTTGGCCCATGGTACTGTCCTCCTTGCTAAATTCTCGTCTGAAAACCTCAAAAGTAAGTAGCATCTGTGCCAGGCATTTGACTATGCTGCATTCATGGTCATAGCTTTCCCAACTGCATGCCCTCCTCTTTGAATGACATAGTCATTAACCTGTTTGTACTGCTCAAACAAATGTTGCAAAATGTAAAAGGTCGAATTCCAAAGCTTTGGCACCTCCTGTATCAGGGCTTTAACTGGTACTCTGAATAATCCACAACTGCCTCCAGACTTTAAAAGAATGGCTGAAATGAGTGCAGATTCTTCTGCAGGTTGTCAGTATGTTGCTAACTATGTCTTCCTTTTAGAGGAAGTCTTGCACCACCACGTTGATGCAATGGGACTAACACAGCACACTGAAATAGCCTCCGTTTGACATGGCCTTAACTATGTTACTGCCATTGTCCATGGCAACAAATCCAATTCTGAGACCTCTGGGTCGCAGAAAATTCATACAACTTGCTGATAATTCCTCCAAGATGTTTACAGCCGTATGTGATTTCTCCATGACGAACATGGCCACTGTTGCATGCCCCTGATCGCTCTTAAAATGTTCTTCAGGGACAAGACCTGCAGATATCTTTTTCTTTACCCACACAAAAGAGATCCAGTGTGCAGTGATACACATGTAATCAGACGCCTGACAACTGGTCCACATGACTATCGTCAGGGGATGGTGTGAACAACACTTTGCTGCAAAGCTTGTCCAACTAACTGCAGCACATCAAGATGCAGCACTGGAACAGCAACTCTGGCAAAATATATCCTACTTGGTACCTTCCATTTTTGGCAGATGGATGCCATAAATTCTAATAATCCCACTCCTTCCACAACAGAAAAAGGGAGGAGGTCCAGCGCTAACATTTTTGCCAGCTTCCCATTTTACAAACATGCGGTTGGGTGGTTCCGCTCACAGGGCCCCCCTGCCTAAGCATGCCCATAATAGTAGCCTGGATTTTGTTCTTTTCTTGGGTCACTGACTCAGGCATCTTTCGAGAAGTAGATGGTAGTGGTAGACTCAATGTGCGTGGTGGGGAGGCAGTCACTGTATGCCATGGTGTCTCCATCTCACTCTGAATCTTGTGCCAGTGTGAAGTCGCACATGTGGTTGAATCTGTTGGTGCACTGCTAGGGACAGGGCTGCTTTGCATGGAGATGTCATCCTCTTCTCCCTCATCATCACCTTCCACCTTGATTGGACTTGTAGCAGATGTTTCCTGTCTCTTCTAACTACCATGAACAAGTTCAGCAATTTTTTTAAGGTGCTGCTCCCACTGGATTGTGTGGTATTTATTCATCATATGGGTCGTTTGGCCTTCAGTACCATTATGTGCACCTGGCTTACCTTGCCGAACACTCGTGCTGCAAATTCTGCATACTGCAATGTGCTCCCCCTCTTTGCTAACCAGAAAAATGTCCCAAACTGGGGAGGAGCACTTTTTTACTGTGCCACAGCCAATGCCTGAAGAATAACTGGAGGAAGGTGGGCGTGTTGTTGACTGCCTCCCTGCTACTCGTGAGGTAGGTGTTGGTGCAGGTCTCAGCTGCGGCTTTGCAAAGCTGGTGGCAGTGCTAACTGTGCCACATCCCTCAGAGCAGGTTGAATAGCAATGTCAGACTCATCTGTGTCACCTTTCACCATGACTACCTCATCATTGTCATCCTCCTCATCATCCCCTTCCATAAGTCTAAGTCTTTTGGGAACTTTTCTATTCTCTTGCCTCTCCTGTTGACTCCTGGACTCTGCTGGGGTCCACTCCATGTCCCTATCATCATCATCATCAGAAGTGGTGCTTGGAGAAGATGGTGCATTAGTACCTTTCCTTTTCCTTGCTGGAGATCAGGGAGCCAATGATTATAAAAGAGGAGGTTCAACTTCTTGCTGGAAAGGAAGCTCAACCTCCTTTCTGCTTCAACATCAGGCAAATGTACTATTGCTGGCTGCTGCACACTTTGATCTGTTTCCTGAAACAATTGTGTACTACTTTGCGAAAGGGAAAAATCCAATTCCACATCACTACACATCGACGTCCACATGATTACACTGGTTGTCTCACTGACAGACATGGTCCTGGGCTTAGGTTTGATGGGGTGGTGCTGTTGATGCAGTTGTGCTGCTCCCAGCTTGCTCGCCAGAGGCAGGTGCAGCAGGCATAACTTTGACAAAAAATATTGTGGTTGGCGTGCCAGCGGTGGAAATCTGATGCTTTTCCTCCCCACTGGCCACTTTCTTGGCAGCACCTTTCTTTGGGGCCATCGTGAAGCTGTCAGTTGGCAGTGTCACTTAGCTTCACAAGATGAAGAGATACCCGCATTGCGTAGTCAGTCACGCGTCATGTTATGCACAGGCCTTCCATCTGGCAGTACAGTGGGTGATGTCTCTTCTCTTGTGCACCTAAAAGTAAACAAGCAAGAAGAACATCAGTGAAACATGGAATTGTTGCAGTTCAATTAGTAGTACAAACAAGGAATATCATTTAGTGTAATAGTGCAATACAGTCTAAATATCAATTTGTAAAACCACACCAACATAAACTTTCATGGTGTACAGTACACTCAGGAAGGATCAGAAAGAGCAACAACAACAACATACAGATGTAACTGTTTACTTTATGTGCATCACGTTGGGATGTGGCACTCGGGGAGGTGCAGGTGACAATGGAATAATCTTTAGACAATAAATGCTGTTGTGCAGTGCACCTATGGAAGACATGGGGTTGATGCCAATTTTTTAAGAAAATATGGAAAAAATGTAAAAAGAAAAAGAAAAAAATACATTATAAAAAAAAAAAGAATAAAATGAAAAAAGTTTACAATATTTTTTAAAACCTAAAAAAAAAAAGTGAAATTAAAAAATTTAAATAGGTGAAATTATCCTCAAGCATATAATTAATTAAACTGCTATTCCAACCATCCATGCAAGCCTGTGGCAAAGGGCCACGCTGGCCGGACACACAAAAATGACTGCCAGCCAGTGCCACATGGTAATCAACAACAACCGCACTGAGCAAGAATACATGGCCATAACAAAACATGCAGGCCTATTGCAAATGCACACTGGCTGCCTACGCAAAATGCCCACCAGCCACATGGTCGCAACAACAAGCAGGAGGCATGTCCACAAGAAAGAACACATACAGGCCTATGGCAAAAGCACACTGGCTGCCTACACAAATTAGCCGCCAGTCACGTGGTCACAACAACAACAACCAGCAAGAAGGCATTGCCACAACAAAGACGGCATCTAGAACTATGGCAAAAGCACACTGGCTTGCTACACTAAAATGGCTGCCAGTCAATTGGTCACAGCAACAAGCAGGAGGCCTGGAAAACAAAGAACACATGCAGGCCTATGGACACTGACTATACAAAATGGCCCCTAGCCACATGGCATGGGGAACAAAGACAAATGGTGGCCTATGGCAAACACACTCATACACTGGCCAGACAAAGGAGACATGGTAACACAGAGAACACAGCATTAGTTCAGCAATGCCAAAAATGAAAATTAGCAGGGCTAAAAATGTTTACAACAACACACATCCTCCAAAGGCATTGCCCCACCTTTACACTTTATACAGGCAAAAAAAATGAAATACCACAAAAAAAAAAACCTTTTTTATTCTAATCCAATGCCATCCATGGCCTAAATGATTTTTCAATTCAACAAACATGGTTGTATGACGGAATAATGCATGCCATTAAAAAGCATGCTGTTATAACACTGTCATTACAATGCATGCATCTTTAGTACACATGCCTTTATGTCGAAAACATTTTTCTTGCATATGTCTCTCGCACGCACCCCTTTACAACCAAAATGTCATTGTTAAGGCTTGCTTTGTAAAGGCATATGCATGCTAAAAGTTTCCCAAATTTGGGGACTCCTTTCACCGGGCATCGCGTTTGGCCATGCTGTATGTTCTTTGCAGTACTGTCACTTTAATTGGCTCATGTCCCCTGCAACCAAAGTTTGTTCTGTTATTTCTCAGCTTGCCAGCAGTTCATTTGTTCATTACACGCAAATATTTAGCATTCCGTGGGCTCCTTTCACCGAGCATCGCTTTAGGAACTTTAAGTTGATTTTACAAAGGAGATGCATTAAATTGGACATTTTTGGGTGAAGTTTAGAATTTATGGGTGAGTTCACATCATCTCATCACTGAGATCCATCCCAGAGTAGAGGGCATACACTTCTCAACTTATATTCTAATACAATGTTGCACCATATGATATTTCAATCGTTTAAAAAATAATAGATAACCAAACAGTCCAGAGTGATTTTTCAAAAAGTGCCTATACATCTTCTTTTATTCTGTTGGTGATCGTATATAACAAGTATGTACAGCATAAAACAGCCAAAATAGCCAACGTGTTTCGTCCAAAACATTGGACTTCTTCAGGGCTGTAAAAACAACACATATAAACACACATAAATGTACATAGCAATGTGTAGGCATATACATTGCAAATACCTCATTATAATCCAAGACATGACAACAATATAACATTACAACACATTTGATACGGATTTAAGACCATTGACCAAGCATAAAAAGACATGTTAAATCCTAATATACCAAACCATACGCTTATATATATTAAAATACATAGAACATTGAAAGACATCAATCAATTAGTTTAACAACAACAGGGATATCCAAACGTACCCCATAAATAATGGCATCGTACTTTGGTATATGCATTACAGGGTACTCAAGGGGACATATAAAGGAAAACGTGAAAAGAGGAAAGAAGGTAGAGAAAATCAGGGGAGAGAGTGCCGGTTTTACATGTGCACAAGCATGTGATAACGCTAAGTCACTAGAAAGTCAAACAATCAACTAATCATTGGCGTAATAACTACAGTAAATCATTCTTGTGCCCGACCACTTAAAGAACTCACAATGACATGGGGCGAACAGAACTTATAACCATTCAAATAAGTATGAGAATAAAGAACCCACCAAAAATCATAACAACATAGATGCTGAGGTCCTTTTGGTTCATTTATCCAAGAGACAAATCAATCTATTGTCATGACATATAGTGTGAGTCGCATCCTGAATAAAGAAAACCACGAAGAATACATACGGTTATCCTAAAAAATGATGATCTGCTCAAACAATCAAATGACAGCGGTAGTAGCTAACGACTCTAAATACTTACCAAATAGAAACCAATCAACTGGGTATGTGATGCTGTATATGAGGTAAAAAGATGAGACAGAAGTAATAAACATGTTTGCTCCAAACAGTTCCAAATTAAGGAGATGCGGGGTCCATCATACCCAATGTAGGCACCTACCAAAATCAGAGAGAAGGAATATTTGAGCTTGAACAGGATATAGTTTTATTTTAAAAGCCATGCCCCATATGGATTTCAACTAATATCATGGGGAAAACTATCACCCCTGAGAGATCGGGTCTTATCCGTCTTGTGCCCCTCAAAAAAGGAAAGAAAATCCAACTATGCCAAATCATACTCACCAAGATTCGTGCCAGAGGACACTAAGCCCCGTCATACCACCGCACGTCAGATGGTTAGACCATCTAAACCGAACTCCCAAATCAGGCCGAACTCCCAAATCGGGTTCAATTTAAAGCCCCCGTGCAGTAATGAAGACTTTACACACCTGGGTAGGTGTGCACACTCTACCGATGCATGCTCCACATTTGAGACGAGGTAATTGGTGAATTTGGCCACCATATTGCAAGTATAAATGTGTCCATATATGTTGGAAAAGCAAATGAGAATAAAAACGTTAAAAGTGCATATGGGAGAAAAAACGGTATCTGCGATCACCAAAGAAAGAGACTACCAGCATCGGAAACACCCAGTCAATAACCATATTTAAGTGGGATGAGCGTATGGATGCATGTATAAGCGACGCACGCCAAAAATTAGGGAAGCGTCATCAAAAACGGTTGCCATATTAGGTGTACCGATCAATTTGTACGACCATAGTAGCGATTAAAAATAAAATTGAGGCGCACCCCAATCATACTTAAAAATAAATTGGCAACCAAAAGAAAAGAATAAAAGACAAAGCATGCAACGGAATGCATCTTAGCAGAATATCCCTAATAGTGTGTTCCAGTGGGCACCAAACTAAATCAATATTATATAATCTTATACTATATAAAACACTTTACTCTAAACTAAAAATAGAGGGTCACTAATCCTAGGCATAGTGTGTAATGTGTAATGTCTGAGTGACGCGCACCCATATTAAGGAAGAGTCCTCAAAAACAGCCGCCATATTGGGTGTACCGATTGACATATGCGTTCATTATGGCGATTAGTTATAAGACAAAGGCGTACCCCAATCACAACCAAAATAAATTGCCAACCATAGGGAAGGAATAAAAATCCAAACGTTCAGCAAAAGACATCTGATGGTGTGTACGGAACATTGTATTCTAGTGGGCGCCGTATTCGACCGAAAGGACCTAAGTATATGTAAAATATAACACTTGGATCCAAGTTAAATAGTGGAGGGTGACTGATTTCTGGACGAGGAGAAAAGTAAGAATAAGAGAGAAAACGTTCCAGCCAAAGGTTCAAAAGATCAAAATAGAAGAAAAGAGCAAGTATCTACACCCTATAAGTTCAGTATAGGCACGTGATCTCTGGGAGTGCATCGTAGAAACATGTAGATATGGCTTTACAGTTGTTTAACATGTAATTAGACAATAGATGTCACACATACGTGATTAGCTACAGGAAATAGTGGAATTCCTTATCAGAGTTGTGACCCAGTTCCACGGTCCGTAACCTGCATATCCAACCCGCTTCATTTTGTCTCAATGCAAGTTCCCTATCCCCCCCTCTAGGATTAGGCGGTATCTGGTCTATGCCCATGAACCAGAGATTCATCCCATCGGCATGCTGCTCCTGCATATGGTAAGTCAGAGGATACCTCAGATCGCCATTCTTTACAGCCCGGACTTAGACAGTGCAATATGTATAAACTTTAAAAATGCTTTTTACAAGAATAAATATACAACCGGGACCAGTCACCACATTGTACTTTGTAAATTACGGTTTTAAAAAATAGAATCTCCCTTGTTATTTACAGTGAATCTCAAATGCGACACACGGTAAAATGAGCCCACGAATTTGGAGGGCTTTTACCACAAATAATACATTAACATTCATGCCTTTACTATGAAATTTGCAGTAAAGGCATGTGTGATCAAGGCATATTTTTTGTAAAATTCTGCATTGTTAGAGCTTGCATCTTAAAGACGACTGCGTGATAAAGCCTTCGGTGTAAACGCTTGCGTGAATCAGCCTTCGTTGTAAAGGCTGTTTCTCCTGTGGACATCTCTTAACATTAGTAGGAATTCCCATCACAGCAGTTCTTGTCAATGTTAAGGAGCTGCTGACTGTCCCCCTTGGAGCGTACTCCTAGATGCAGTGGGAGAGGATTTTCCTTCATGGGCCTTGCTGTTGGACTCAACTACCTCTCAATCTTCACTGCTGCATGGATTTCATAAAATTTTGAAATTTTTTGAAAACCTGGCTGTTTTAGTCTCTGGATGTCTGTTATGTCCTGGTCGAGGACCGAGATATACCATCGGGTAGGATTTGTTGTGTTTTAACAAGTTATAATAACATAACATAACAATGTTGTAAATGTGTGACAAATGGCTGTCAAGCATGATGACCATCCGTCAAACTTTACTGACTAAGAGAGTTTAGCTGTCCTTGTCTCTGTTAAAATCACAGGTATTGTTGCTGAAATAGTGTGTTGCATGCTTTGGTTCCAAATATTGCGCTTTTCTTTGCCAGGCTCAATTGACTTTCTGCTTATTTATTTTTATTATAATATTTTTGATAACCGGTTGACAGAAGTAACTGATCAGCTAGACAAGGTCTTGACAAAATCTGCCACTAAATGCAATCAACATACATTATTTAGATGGGGTGGAGATTTTCACTTCTTTAGTCGGCAGCCAGGCTGTGGATTTTTTGACACAAACAGGAAAGATTCTACCCATTTTCTACATACCTCCTAAGGAGATGCCTTAAATGAGCTTATAGAAAAATATAATTTAGTATTTCCAAGGGACTCTTTAGTGGCATGTGAATCGCATATTCCAACTTTCACTCGCTCTGGTCAGGGTAGCATTGTTAATTTCATTTTATTATCTCTGGATTTAAGTGCCCTACTTGCTGACTTCAAGATTATTGTGAGTTGTATCTGCGATCACAGCAGTAGCGGCTGGCAGGAAACAGGGGTGGTGAGGCGGGGAGACAAAAAAAATTTAAAAACCACATACCCTTTGCCGACCATCGTCTCTCCCCTTCGGTCCCTTCACTCGCTGCCTTCTTCTCTGCTTCAGGAGCAGAAGGAAGCAGGAAGCACCCAGGCTCCCTCCCCTCCCCTAAGCCAATCACAACACTGATATGCAGCGTTGTGATTGGTCTGAGCGTTGTGGTTCGGCGATCAGATGGGGAATGGGAGGCATGGCGTGTTCCTCACCAGGCTGTGCATTACAGCCTGATGGGGAACATGCAAAGTGCGCATGACTGTTTGGCCAGCCCAAGAGGGCCGGCCAAGCAGTCATGCACACTTGGAGTGTGCAAGCCACTACTCCCCCCGTAACCCCAGCCCCGCACCACCCTAACCCAGCCCGTAGTGAAAAATAAAATGATAATAACGAGGTTCTTATAATTTTATTTTTCCGCTGCACTGCTGTTAAAGTAGTTGGGCGATGCTTCTCCGCCTTAGCTGAGGAGCCGCCACTGGATCACAATCCCCTCCATGTTGTTCTTAATTTAGATTATGGCTGTAAATGAAGACAGAAGAATGAGGGTGTTTGATTTTTCAGTGGAAACAAGGGCCTAAGGATTCAGTGGAGTAAAACAGACCCACTCAATTTTCTGAGGGATTTGGTAGTCAGTAAAACTGATTCTACATATAATTGTTGGTCCCTGATGCTGGACCTAGCACTATAATTGAAAGATTTAGTATCATTAGTCAACATTTATTGCAGATGTTTACTGTAGAAAAAATCTATGAAATTTATTAACAGCAGGCCGACAAATAGATGGCTCAATTCAGCCTGTACGGCAGCGCAAAAGCAACCAAAGGAGGTTCTTAGCACTGTTCTGCATAGTAATGACTTGATTCATCAGTCCTTTACATTTTATGTCAGTCTTAAACTCCCATAAGGAGGAGATAAGGAGGACAGCATGGGCCGACCTCAAAGTGGCAGAGAGTCCCAGGGATAGCGGAAGTATCTCGGAGGTTAATAGTTCCTTTTTTCCTGATAATGCAGGCCATGTGGTTGAATGTCACATTCCAGCCAACACATCGAGATCTTACTTTGAATGATTTTTGATCCTGCCTGTGAAACTGTTGATCTGTTTATCAAAGCAGGCAATGTCAAAATTGATGTTAAGTCTGCTCACACCGTGAGCAAATCAATTGCTATCAAGGTAATAACTTCTGCAATTATGGAAAGCGTCCAATGGATGTATTGAAAGCTAATTTGCAGTCTGGGCTCCAATACTTACAATTGTATTGTGCGTTGCTAATGAGGGCGCCTTGCCAGAATCTTGGAGGGAGGCAATAGTTGTGCCTATTTTTAAGAAGGGTGACAGAAACAGGCTGATTTGCTTTTGGACAGTTTCACTATTAGACTTAACTTCTAAAATATTAGGTCGGGTCTTGCTTTCCAGACTGGAGGATTGGATAGAAAGAAATAGTTTTTCACCTTACATTTAATTTGGTTTCCGATCTGGTATTGACACTGAATTACAATCCCTAAATGTTTCACTAATAAAAGGGAAGTATATCAAAGCCAGGGGAGGTTCCTTGCACATGCTTTCATGGGCCTCTCCTGTGCTTTTGACAATGTAAATGTGTCCAAACTGTGGCGAATGCTGAAAGATATGGGAGAGGAAGAGGCACTAGTTACTTTACTGAGAAAACTAGACACGGACACCTCTTAGGATACTGTATGGCCCAAATGATGAGTGCAAAGCACTGGTACACTTCACTTGTGGTGAATGACAGGGGTGCATTTTGGCTCTCTTTTTGCTTTTATTTTACATAAATTGACTTGAAAGTTACCTAGTCCAACAAGGTGCTGATGTACCTCAAGTGGGGAAACGTCCAATACCCACTTTGCTCTGCGCTGGCGATGCAGTTCTCCTTGCAAGAACTGCAAATGTTCTTCACTCATTACTGAATGCATTCACTGTTTTTATCAGCAAATTGATTTAAAGGTGAACCTTAAGAAAGCTTTTATTATGATAAGTGGCCCCAAAAATGCAAAATCCAAATCATACCATACTGGGGGGACAGCAGTGGATAAGGTCAGAACTTTTAACTATGTAGGTATTACCATTGACATTTTGTTAAATTGGGGCCTGCTCTTAAATACTAGATTGCAACAATTTTCCAGAGCGATAGAGGCACTCTTTTGTTTTGCAACTAGGTCTGGGCCACAGACCAGTAAAGAAGCTTTTGCAGCTATATAAGAGCAAATGGATTCTAGTGGGACACTATGGGCCGTCATTTGGGCATTTGGGGGTGCACTAATGCTGAGGCACTGCAGAGATTAGAGAGCAACTTCCTGCGTAGACTACTCTCCACAGTGGCATAGCTAGTGGTTTTGCCGCCTGGGCGGTTCCGCAGTTTGCCGCCCAGTGACGGCCCGTGCCTGCAGGTAAGAGCGGTGGGGTGCTAGTGAAGTGAAGGGGTGAAGTGAAAGGGTGAAGGGCCGCTGCCCGCTGCCCCCATAAACAGTGCTGCCCCCCCTAGCCACGCCACTACCTCTTTATTCCAAATGTGCAACTATGCACATTTGCCACAAGATCTAGGGATGAATTGTGTGTTGGAGTCTGGTGGAATAGCTCCTTTGAGATCATGGCTCAAGATCTGGCTCACATCCGAGGCGTCTTTCTCAAGATTAATTCTGTAAGATTACATACAGCTGGAAAATATGTTGAAGATCCCTTGGCTCAAATACATTAAACAGAACTTTTTAAACTTGGGAGCACCCGAATATTTTAATAAACCAGAATTCATCGAGCCAAACTGCAAATTAAAAACTTGATTTTTAATTATTGCAGCAATGAAATGGTGCATTGTGTTCAAAATGTGCAGTTGTTTTTAATATAGTCCACTTTAATTACCACCCACATACTAGAACCCTATTTTAATTTTATCTGTAATGCACAATAGAGATTGTATCTCACAAAATTCTGTTAAACATGCTGCACTTTTTATTATCTTTCCCAGTGCAGGGTGTTAGGCTTATGAACTTGCCAAATTGTTCTTGTGACAACGTGTCTCCACAGAGTTCTATTGTTGTGCAATTTATACAGCGCACAACGCAACCAACTTTTAATTCTAATTTTACGTGCCTCTGTTATCAGAAATTATGGGGCTCATGACGATGGCGGGTGGACATCAGTCCACCCGCCATCATTGCGGTCCCGCTGTGTGTATTAGGATGTGCCTGCCACTATGGCAGGCGCATCCAGGGCCCTGATCATTGCGGACGGTGCTGCTGGCTGCAGCACCTTCCGCAATGCCAAAATGCCACGTAGTGCATTTCAATGCACAACGTGGCAGGCACCACGCGGTGCCTGCCACCTTGTGCATGGAAATGTAGGGGGTATCATGGTACCCCCCCAGTGTACACACACCCTCCCCCCACACAGAGGGGGCCTGCAACGGGCCCCCGAACCCAGCCTCCACCAGCCTTTCCATGGCGGTTCCACCGCCATGGAACGGCTGGCTGACGCCAGCATTGTAATCTGGTGGGCAGTGCCGGCTAGGCATTTTACCCATGCTGACCGCTCCGCCAGGCAATCGTGACGATTGCCTGTGGCGGAAGCGTGGATGGCAGTCTTTGTGACCACCGCAGTCACAAAGCGATTCCCCCCGTCATCCTAATGTGGCAGGGGGAAACGGGAGTCAGATGGCAGAGGGACTGCCAGCCCGGCGGTGGCAGTCCCTCCGCCATCCTAATGAGCCCCTATGTTAGGTTTATTTAGTCCCTGGAAAATTGCTTTGCTGTGATCAATTTTATTCGCAAGACCCTAGCAGTCAGGAAAAGATATTAAAGTTTAAAGTGATTTTACCCTATTGATGCACTTTACTCACTTCATACATTTTTTTTTTTTCAGTCATATGCAGCCGAGATGAACTAAGGGGTCTATTAGGATGGCGGTCGGAAAACTAACCCGACCGCCATGGTAGCGGAAAACAACCGCCCGTTGGTACCGCTGCAAAACCGGCGGTCAGATTAGGATCAACCGCCATTAAAACCCGAGCGGCGGAAAGAGGCAACGAAAATCCACCCGCTGCGGGCGGAGCCGGTGATAAACCGTCCGCGACGGTCGGATTCGCAGCAGAAACACCCAAAACCAATGCCAGGCACGCGGAGTAACCGCCCGTGAAATTAGGATTCCCCCGATGTGACAGCGGTACGTTCCGCAGTTCCCGACCTCCGCGGTCGCAAACAGTGAGGATTGGGAGAGCCGGCGGAGGGGCTGTAGCATAGCCACCGCTGCAGACGCTCCGTGACAAAAATGGCGGTCGACCGAAAAAAGCCACAACAAGGCCAGCAAGTGCACACAGGAAACTAGCCCTGCCCCCAAAAACACATAACACACCCCAATGACCCCCCCCATGGCAACTCCTAAACTACAAATCCCAGGACAACCCACACAACACACCTGATGGCAATACCCCATTCTGACACACCCACATAGCTGAGTATAAAACCAGCCCCTTCTCTGACAACAATCCTTTGCAATACTCCAGAAGTGAAGGGCCAAACACCACAGGTGAAAGGAGAGGCAAATCAACACACCATCACTACACACACACTCCACACACATCACCACCACCACTCCCACACCTGCACCTCCAACCCCTTCGCACATCACACACCATACACATCACCACCACCACCACCACTTGCACACCTGCACCTCTAACCCCTTTGCACATCACACACCATGTCACCACAGAAAATGCCCAAATTCACAGACAGTGAGTTGACAGTCATGGTAGATGAGATAATCCGAGTAGAGCCACAATTGTTTGGTAACCTCATCCAACAGACACCATTAGCCACCAGAACGCAAATGTGGGAAAGGATTGTTGACAAGATCAATGCAGTAGGGACCACCCCACGCAACAAACAGGAAATCATGAAGCGGTGGCATGACCTGAAGATTGTCGTCAAAAAGAAGAGGAACAAGAACCATCAGCTGGCTCAGAGGACTGGCGGTGGCCCTCCCATTCCACCAAGAACATTCACTGCATGGGAGGAGAAGGTGCTTGCCATACTGCATCCAGAGAGTCTCACAGGAATAGTCAGGGGAGTGGAGGCGGGTAAGTACCAACAAATGTCTCTCATTACACTGCTATGTACTGTCTTGCACAACCACTAAGCAACACCTCCCAGGCCCAAATGCATGAATGTGCACCACAATACCCAACACAGCTCTCACAGATGTAACATGCAATCCATCTTAATCACCCCAAAGGCAGCCAACATCAACAGGATTGTATGTGACCAGGCAACCAGCATAAGAACTCCCACAAGGTCTCCCTTACCCACACCCAGAAGCATGTGGAAGCCATTACATTGTTCACCTTGACCCAACAGGTAGGTAGCCATCTTCCCATGGAGGGCTGCTTGGGGGTGGGAGGCCTGAACAACAACTCCCACCAAGCCCCCCTGTCCCACCCCTGAGCAGGATGTAGCACTCCACACCCACCCAGAAGCATGTGGCAGCCATCGTATTACAACAACCAAACTTACAGGTAGGTAGCCATCTTCCCAGGGAGGGCTGTTTGGGGGTGGGAGGCCTGCACTACAACTCCCACCAGGCACCCCTGTCCCACCCCTGAGCAGGATGTAGCACTCCACACCCACCCAGAAGCATGTGGCAGTCATTGTACGGTTCCCCCTCCCATAACAGGTAGGTAGCCATCTTCCCAGGGAGGGCTGTTTGGGGTTGTGAGGCCTGCACTACAACTCCCACCAGGCACCCTTTACCCACCCCTGAGCAGGATGTAACACTCCCCCTCACACCCAGAAGCATGTGGCAGCCATTGCATTGTTCACCTTGACCCAACAGGTAGGTAGCCATCTTCCCAGGGAGGGCTGCTTGGGGGTGGGAGGCCTGCACAATAACTCCCACAAAGCCCCCCTGTCCCACCCCTCAGCAGGATGTAGCACTCCACACCCACCCAGAAGCATGTGGCAGCCATCGAATTACAACAACCAAACTTACAGGTAGGTAGCCATCTTCCCAGGGAGGGCTGTTTCGGGGTGAGAGGCCTGCACCACAACTCCCACCAGGCCCCCCTGTCCCACCCCTGAGCAGGATGTAGCTCTCCACACCCACCCAGAAACATGTGGCAGCCATCGTATTCCAACAACCAAACTTACAGGTAGGTAGCCATCTTCCCAGGGAGGGCTGTTTGGGGGTGTGAGGCCTGCACTACAACTCCCACCAGGCACCCCTGTCCCACCCCTGATCAGGATATAGCACTCCCCCCACACCCAGAAGCATGTGGCAGCCATCGTATTACAACAACCAAACTTACAGGTAGGTAGCCATCTTCCCAGGGAGGGCTGTTTGGGGGTGTGAGGCCTGCACTCCAACTCCAACCAGGCACCCCTGTCCCACCCCTGAGCAGGATGTAGCACTCCCCCCCACACCCAGAAGCATGTGGCAGCCATTTCATTGTTCACCTTGACCTAACAGGTAGGTAGCCATATTCCCAAGGAGGGCTGTTTGGGGGTGGGAGGCCTGCACAACAACTCCCACCAGGCACCCCTGTCCCACCCCTGAGCAGGAAGTAGCACTTAAACACACAGCCAGAGAGATGTGTTACAAACTCCACCCCAATGTGACAACAGAACAGGTAAGTAGACAGTGCATGCACACCACCATTCCTTCCCAAAAGCATGGAGCCATATGACAACACCAGCCCTCACATCCCAACAAAATTGACACAGATACAATATCAAATTACAGTGTGCAGACAGCTAAGCGTATGTAACTGTCACAGAAACAAAGGTTTGACTCACCAAATACCATGTTGAAGTGAATCCGGGCCCAGACATGTACAGCACTGAATGCTACCTGCAAGATCCATGTGGGCTGAGCTTGAAGGACCATATGAAAACAAAGCAAGCATGGTCTGTAGAAAAAACAAATCAAAGCACAGGACATGACAAAGGTATGCATGAGATGACAATGGCTAGTTCATGCGCAGATGTAACGCATGCCAGGCAGAGTAATCAGCAAAGTTGCTGCACATCAAGTCGTATAGCCGCCAGTTGACAGATGACAACATGTCCTCGTAATCGCAAAATTTGCACGTGGGCCATGGTATCCATTGACATGTCACACTGTTGAATATTGATGTATGTACCTCCACATCATGTCAAGATGCACCTTACTGTGCAGACATGCAATGTGCAAACTAGTAAACTGTGTGTTGCATGACCTGTAAATAAGATACATTGAACAACAAGCCTGAGAAGTGCCCGTCAGTTACCATTTCCCCTCTGTCCCACAGGTGACCAAGGACTGACTGCAGAGGATGACAACACCAACCTGCAGAGCCAGCCTCAACCCCCGGAACATGGACTCACTGATGATGACTCCCTGGATTTTGAGGATGCAGAGCTTGAAGCTTGGCCCATCTGGCATGCCAGGGCACAACAGGTCCCAGGTCCCCACTGTCACCCCCACCACCACATCAGCAACAACAACAACCATGCTGACCCCTGCTGGAATGACCTGTGCGGCCTCCACCACTACAACCACCACCACAACCACCAGTGCTGCCTGCAACACTCGCCCTGCCCCAGAGGATGGCCACCCAACCCGAACAACTGAGGAGGGCAGGGAGAGTATGCGGGTGCGTGCAGTGGTGAGGCAACAGGTCCGTCACAGCAGGGCAGATGGGGGGCAAGGAGGAGTTTGAGCCAAACGGACAGTGGTAGAGAAGCCCTGGACAACATCACCAGAGTCATTGGGGCCTATGAACAGGCCCAGGGACAAACGGGCCAGGCACAGGAAGATTCCTGCAAGCTAAGCCTGTTGCTGAGGTCCATAGACACCCACATGGGCCAAATCGTGGACCTCTTGGGCCAGCTAGTGGCGGTACTGAGGGCCAGGCCTGCGGCACAAACAACACCTCCACCTCCCTCTGGTGGCCCGCAGGATGACAGTTCCACACTCTCCCCTGCTGCCACGGAGAGGGGGGACTCCTCAGACCCCACTAGCCGTGCAGCAGAGGCCCCCCCTGCCAAACGATCAAGGGGCCGTCCTAAGAAATCCCTGGGAGTATCCCGTAGCAAAGCACCTGCCAAACGCCAGTCAAGGAGCCAGCCATGATGGCACCCCTCTTCACCCTGCCATATACTTCATAGACTGTCCTTCCCCACACTTCCATGTGAATGTCATCCGTCTGTTGGACTGGGTCACCACATCTATGTGGTGACTACTTGATTGTCTCACCTTCCATCACTTACAACTCATTGCTTCACCATTTACCTTTTGGTAAATATGCACTCCACTGTCACATGTACCCATTGTAAATAAACACTCCTTACACACCAATGTTGTTGTGTCTGCTCCGTGTTTTAATCACAGGATGTGCAATGTTCACCATGAGTACAATGTACCAGGAGCACAGATTGTTTGTAGGCAAGAAGAGGCTGATGGGACCTGGAAAAATACAACATAACAATATTCACTAGTCACACGGTGGCATCACAGCCATCACACAACACCTGTCATCAAGGCACTCCAACATGCACACTTCACAATGAGCAACAGAACCGACAGAGACATCCTGGAACTGTGGCAAACTACCCTGTCCAAGAAACATTGGCAGCCAGCACTGAGTCAAAAACAGGCTGCAGTCACAAAGCTCACATAGACCTTTTCATCAACAACAACATCAGCAGACAATGGGTCTGTTGTACATTGTGACTCACCTTCAAGTGAGGTAGCGGTTGATGAGCTGTTGACGCAGGTCGACACCTCCCTCCTCTCCACTATCCTTGTCACTGGGCATGGGTTGGTTTGCAGGCGGGGGCCTCGGCTGTTCATCAGCGTCCAGGAGCAGGGGGATCTCCTTGTGCAAGGCCAGGTTGTGGAGCATGCAGCATGCAACTACAATCTGACACACCTTTTTGGGCGAGTACATCAATGCACCTCCGGTCCTGTCCAGTCAGCGAAACCTTGACTTCAGGAGACCAAAAGTACGTTCCACTACATGACGTGTCCTCCCATGGGCATCATTGTAGTGGACTCCACTTGGGGTCCTGGGATTTCGCAGTACGCTCAGCAACCTAGGACGGTTGGGATATGCAGAATCACCTAGGTGGGAGATACACAGACCAACTTTGTAATACAACTGTGGCAGAGGACAGCATGTCACACACACAGCACGCTACTTGACACTGCGTACTCACCCACAATCCAAGCACGCTCCGGACGCAGATTATCCATCAGCTGTGGCACAATGCTGTTACGCATGATGTAGGAGTCATGGGCGCAGCCAGGAAATTTGGCACAGACATGTGAGATGATCATATCGGCCTGGCACACCACCTGCACATTGATGGAATGGAAATGTTTCCTATTCCTGTAGATGTGCTCCCGTGCCTGTGGTGGAACCAGTCCAACATGTGTGCAGTCAATGGCACCAACAACATTGGGGATGTGCCCAAGTGCATAAAAATCACCTTTCACAGCTGCCAATTCATGCCTCCTGGGGAAATGTATATATCTGTCCTTGTAGATCATCATTGCAGACAGGACATCCCGTAGCACCATACTGAACATAGGTTGTGACATCCCACCTGTGCTGGACACTGTGTGCTGGAAAGATCCAGAAGCAAACAATGCAGGGCCGCCATCACCTTCGACGTTGCTGTGAAAGCACCCGGATATGTCCTGCGAGGCTGCAGGTGGGGCTCCAACATAGCGCATAGGTCTTGGAGGGTGTCTCGATCCAGCCGGAATTTCCATATTACCTCCTCATCCTCCATGTCTGCCAGCACTGTAAAGGGACGATGCAGATTTGGTCTCCTCCTAGGTGAGATGAAAGAGGACACATGTCAACGCAATACACCAGGAGATGTATCTGACATCTTACGTTTTGACTGACACAATGAAAACAATGACTAGCACCACCGTACACCTTACAAAACAACTTACTTGTAGGGACACCTTCAGATACACCATCCGTACACCTGTCCACTTTTCACACAGCTAGCATCTCACAAACAATATCCGACTATGTGAATGCACAAAGGGACATGGCCACATCTTGCATGGGCAGACCAGAGAGTAGTACCAAAAGCATATGTGTGAAACTGCAACACTACTGTCTCCTACATAGCTGCTGTAACTGCCACACCTTATTGTGTAAGTCATACAGGGCACACATCAACCACACAATGTCCCAACGCTGTGCGTTTATTGCCAAGTATGTGCATGAGCCAGGAAAAGTAGACAGTCAAATCTGCACATTCTGTAGTGAGACATTCATCACTGTAAGTTGCTCAGCCTTTTCACACATTGACATGTGTACCCATTGTAGAGTCCATCACAACACAGTTCTGTGTACATGCCCAGAAAACCACAAGTGACATGTGAGTGAGTACATGCCAATGTTCCTAATCATATACAACAACATGGCATGTGCAGTCAGCAGTGGGGTAAAGGTCAAATTGGCATTGAGTGCACAATCTTGTGCCATGAATCATGTGTCTACTGTGCAGTGTGGAGGACTTGCCTTTGGCCATTCACACTGCATGACGTGTCCATAAGTTCTGTCAAGGTGATCTGTTACCCAAATCACGGTCACTGCCTCAAATGCATGGCACACATATCGCGGTGGCTACCGCCTGTCCCCTGCGGTGTGTCACTGCCAATGCCCCCGCCACAATCGCGGTAGTGTCTGGCATATACACATGGCCAAATGGCGGTTGGCATGCTCCGCCACCCCAATCCCGGTCATTCTCAGCAAGGCATGGCACACATATCGCGGTGGCTACCGCCTGTCCCCTGCGGTGTGTCACCGCCATGGACCATGCCCTTACAGCCAATGGGAACCGCAATCGCGGTAGCCTAATGCTATTTTGAAAATCGCGGTAGGCGTGCTCAGCCACCGCGGAGCCGGTCATTGGATGCAATTGAAAGAGACACGACCTCGGTAGCGCCAGCCGGTCCCCTGCGGTGTGTCACCGCCATGGACCATGCCTTTACAGCCAATGGGAACCGCAATCGCGGTAGCCTAATGCTATTTTGAAAATCGCGGTAGGCGTGCTCTGCCACCCCGGAGCCGATCATTGGATGCAATTGAAAGATACACGACCACGGTAGCGCCACCCTGTCCCCTGTGGTGTGTCACCGCCATGGACCATGCCCTTACAGCCAATGGGAACCGCAATCGCGGTAGCCTAATGCTATTTTGAAAATCACGGTAGGCGTGCTCCGCCACCGCGGAGGCGGTCATTGGATGCATTTGAAAAAGGCTGATCTGAAACACCAATTGCAGCAGCTTAGAACCACTGAAACTACCGCAGGGGGCTATATATGTGTGGGCGAATGCCTCACATTTCCACAGCTTTCAGAGCCTGCGGCCTGCCACCCCTCACCACCAACTGCTGCTGCTCCTGTCTCCAGAGCCTGCTGCCTGCCACCCCTCACCACCAACTGCTGCTGCTCCTGTCTCCTGGACACAGTGATGTCGAAGACTGAGAAGATCTGTGCCAGTCCCTTCATCACCGAGGAGCTGGAGGTCCTGGTGGACGAGGTGCTCACACAGTATGGGAGGCTATATGGTGCTCCAAATGTCGTGGTAAGTGTTTCAGAGTAGATGTGAGAGTGCAGGGGGTGCACACATGACGTTGATGTGGTGCAGTATGTGCCTGAAAGTGGGGGTTTGTGTCATGCACTGCCTAGCATGCTCTCACCAGGTGAATGGGGTGTGCAGCCTATTTCACACGTTTCCCTGCCTGAACATCAGAACTGGAGGGACATGTATTGTCTTGTCAGCCATACAGTGACGCAGCAAGTTAGTAATGCAGGAGTCAGGACAGTAGTTGCTTGTGTGACTGACTGTGTGGGTCCCTGATGCCCTTCACAGGCTCATCTGTGGCCTTAGCAAGGCTTTTCGTCCAGAGGGTAGTGATGGAATTGTGTCTGACTCACAATTGGCATCATCTATAGTTCAGCACTATGCTCAGGACGTCAATACCCGAGGGTGACACTCTTGGTGGTCATTCACCTATGACACAGCTGATTGCCGTACTATTGTGCACAGCCCCTTCCATTTCCACCAGCAAGTGTACAGACTGGCATGTGCAGGCACTGTTCACGCTCTCAAATTGTCCCTTCATGTGACATTGCTGATACCCCACGTTGGACCTCAGTGTGATCACTCCTGGCCTGCACAGTCACTGCCCAAGCAGACAAGGACACATCACTGAATGTACAGTGTCACATGTGTGTTTTTTCAAGGACTCTCCATCAAAGAGCCATCTCAGCCCTTTAGATTGCACACGACAGGCACTGTGAGAGTGTGTGGGTTTGTAGGATCATGTCCCTCAATGTGACCTCCATGACACAGTGAGCCATTCACAGGGCAAGCACATTGAGGGCTGAGCAGTGTTAGACACAGTGAGTCTTCCCCCGAACATATATTAAAATGTCATGTAGGTCTTGCTCACCCTCAAAATGGACAGTAGATGTGGGCAGCCTACACATAGCTTTCTGTGTTGGCATCCTGCATGTGTATGAGATGGGCAGGTACTGTGTCCACCCTCATACCTGCATGCATTTGCGTATGATTCTTCCATGCTAATGTACCATGTGAGATGCATTATTGTCTCTGCTACACATATCTGTGAAGTTGGGATGAGTTAGTATCATGCTCCTGTACTGTGAGATAGTGGTACATAACACTGTGGCACTGATTTTTCCCCCTCTTGTCTCCCATGCCTGCAGCTCAAATTCCACCAGCGTAAGGCTGTGTGGAGGGCCATTGCATGCAAGGTGCGGGCTCTGGGTTTCTCCAACCGACGGTGCATGCACTGTCACAAGAGGTGGGATGACATCTGCCGGCTGAGCAAGAATGTGGCGGAGATGATGCTGGGGCTGATCCCTCAGACTGGCAGGTTGGCGCGCAGGAGCATGACACCACTGATGGCCTGCATCTTAGCTGTGACACAGCCTGAGCTGGATGCACGTTTGAAGGAGCATCAGCAGCAAGCTGGGGGTGAGTATTCTGGGAAGGGTGACTTTGGTTGTGAGTGGCTGCATGTGTTCACAGCCTGGGCCAGCGCTGGGCCCGGTGATGTTGGTAGTGTGATGCAGTGGCTTGTCAGTGGCCTCTGTGTTGGGTGCAGCTGTCATGCATTTTCCCTACCTGTACTTTCTCATGTCATTGGGGTAATGTCCCTTGACATTGCATTCTGAGTCGTGGCCTTCTGGCATCGTCTGCATTGGGGTAGTCATGGAAATCCCATGGAACGGCAGTGTGCAACATCTGAGTGTCCTTTCATCAATGTGTGCATTGCCTGACCTCAGAATTGTGAGGACTAGACATCTGACACTAATGTGCAATTGTATTTGGACCCCAAAGTACGACATGGTGGATGGCATGTGCTCATAGCCATTGTGGACTGTTATGTTGTAGTCTGTATCTGTGTTGTCCCCTTCTGCTCCCTCCAGATGTGACAGTGGCAACATGTTGGGAGGTATATCTTTGCCCCACTCAGGGCCTGAGGTGTGCTCATAGGTATTTGTGTGTCTGGGTAAACGGAGCCACTGGCAGGCAATTTGGCTGTGTGGTCATCACATGGCTCACTTATGACACGTTTGCTTGATGACACGCAAAAATCAAATAAAGAATAGAGGATGCACAATGTTACTGCACAGGGTGGTGTGCAACATGGAGATATCATTATCTTGTTTAGTGCTTTGCTTGCATATGATGGTTGTGTTGATGCCAATGAACTGAGCCTACATCTCTCTCTCTCATGCAGCATCTCCCGTGGGCACGGAAGGAAAGGGGACGGACACCAGTGGTGAGGTATCAAGCACGACTGCTACACACGAGCACAGTGACACTGATGTAACCACCGCATTGGAGGGGGACAGGAGTCTGCTTGAGGAATCACAGCCAGAGACACTAACCTCAACTTCATCTGACGCCAGCGGTGACACATCTCTGTTGGCGGGCACAGGGAGCGGGAACTCTGCCTCCTCTTCCACCACACAGCGTCCAGCGCCCACCCTCCCAACTACTTCCACTTGTGCTGGCCGTGTTCACACCAGTAAGAAGGGAAGAGTGTCCTTCACCCCAGGCACCGCTGCCCCTGCCCCTGTCTCTTCTGCTGCCCTCAGTGTTGAGTCTGTGGACCTTTTGCGCCAGCTGTGTGTGGGCCAGACAACTCTCATCAACGCCTTCCTAGACCACGACAAAAAGTTGGCACAGGTCGTTGCTTTCATGGAGGGCATTCATTCAGATGTGGGTGGGCTACACCGGACTGTCCAAGCTTTGTCCTCCGTAGTGACGACAGCCATGCAGCTGGCACATTCACAGAGTCCAGCTCCAGTCCCTTTGGCCACCCCCCTGCCAGTGGCTACATCTGAAGATAGTGACCACACACCACAGAGCTCAAGGGCAAGATACAGCACACGCAGCACACAGCAGCAGCAGCCCAAGCGGTCCAGGGCGCAGACACCATCCCCACAGAAAACTAAAGCCACCCCAGAGCACAAAGGCAAAATCCCGTCAGGCGACACACAGGGCCATAAAGCCAAGAAGCAGGCCTCAGGCTCACATGCCTCAGAGGCATCCCCAGCCAAGGACTGTCCTGTCCCAAAAGCGTCTTGCAAAGACAAGCAGACAGTTTCTGTGCCCGCTGAGAAGCTGGTGCCTGCTAAGAGTACACATAAGAAGAGCTCCAAGGCAGATTCACCCACAACCTCAACTGCCATCCAGAGCCCTGTGAAGCAGGGAAAGGAGGGCACTGTAGGGGGGACACCTGGTAAACAGGGGATGGAGGGGCCAAGGCAAGGCCAGGCCAAGCGTACCGCTGGATCCAGCATGTCCCCAGAGGGAGGGCCACCGTCTGCACCTGATGCAGCTTTGGTGGTGTGTGTGCCTGTTGTGTCCGCCCCACTTACCACTAATACCAAGACAGGGAAGCCATTTAGAATCCCCAAGAAGTGGAAAGGCACCCCACCACAATCTCCCACCCACACTGTGTCTCACGGCAGCATAACTCCACCTCCACGTGCCACCACACCGCCTGGTCCAAGCAGCCCTCTGGCTTCAAAAGCCACTGATGGCTCTACCTCAGCTGTGCCTCTCTCTCTCTGGTCCAGTCCTCCAACTGTCCCCGACACCCAGCCACCTCCCAGTTCGACTGACAGCCAAATCTGAGTGGAAGTCCCCCTCACACACCTGTCTCTCCCACAGTGGTGCCTGGACTGCACATTGTTAGCCCCCTGACTGTGTGGCTGACCATGGCAGGGTACGGTCACACACATTCCCTGTGCATCTTCTCATGTACCTCATCTGCACCTTGGACTGGCCACTGGCCTTGATGTTCACTGTCGTTTGCCCCTTCCCTGTGCAGCTTCTCATGTACCTCATCTGCACCTTGGACTGGCCACTGGCCTTGATGTTCACTGCTCTTTGCCCCTTCCCTGTGCAGCTTCTCATGTACCTCATCTGCACCTTGGACTGGCCTCTGGCCTTGATGTTCACTGTCGTTTGCCCCTTCCCTGTGCAGCTTCTCATGTACCTCATCTGCACCTTGGACTGGCCACTGGCCTTGATGTTCACTGTCGTTTGCCCCTTCCCTGTGCAGCTTCTCATGTACCTCATCTGCACCTTGGACTGGCCACTGGCCTTGATGTTCACTGCTCTTTGCCCCTTCCCTGTGCAGCTTCTCATGTACCTCATCTGCACCTTGGACTGGCCACTGGCCTTGATGTTCACTGTTGTTTGCCCCTTCCCTGTGCAGCTTCTCATGTACCTCATCTGCACCTTGGACTGGCCACTGGCCTTGCTCTTGTCTACTATTGGTGCCTATCTGTGTAATGTGAAAATAAAGACAGTTACTCCTGTTGCCTGTTTTGTCAGTGTCCTTGCTGAATAAAGGGTTTTCTCTGTGGGTATGGTTTACTGTGACACATGCTCTGTATGCCACTTCAACATTGCCAATGGCTTGTCTCACTTGTTAAGGGTTTTACAGGGGTGACAGGCACTTCAGTTCTTGTTGACTTTGAGGCTTGGGGGTACAATGATGGTGGTTTGTGATGGACTACAATTATCATAATCAGTCTTTTGTCAGGTTAGCTATGTTGTACACATGTCATGTTTGTATGCACTGCCAGCACAAGGTGGGATTCTATCCACAGGATTGCAGGCAGGCTGGCCGGGGTCATCATGTATGTGTGATCTTACTTGATGTGTGCACAGCAGTGTTGGTGTATGGTCATCTTGCGATGGCCAGTCATCCTAGTCACATGGGTTGATTTCTATGTGTGCATTTGGGTGGTCAAGAAGTGTGCAGTGTGAAGGGGGTGACTTTGTCTGTCGTGTTGATGTGTGTGTGCCCCTGCAATGTCATCTACACACATGTGTCAGCCAGGATTTGAGTGCCTGTTTGTTTGATTGGTCAGCCCTGTGCTTGTGATTGTGTGCACATGTGGGAGTTGTAGGTTGTGCACTGTGCAGTGTGTTGGTGTGTCCTTGCACTTCTGGGGGACTCCAACTTATTGTTGGTGGCAATTGTGGGTATGCAGAGTGTGTGACTGGCAATTCAGTGTTGTGTTTTGTTGCTCATCCATGTGTCTTGATACTCTTTGTGGTCACTGTGCAGACCTGCTCGGCCACACTGACATTGTGGGTGTGTTTTCTCATGCATTGCTGTCACTTGGGGCTTTTTTGCCTCCAGTATGGCATGTGGGGTGTGGAGTCATACCATCCCCTATCTGTGCTTCTGATGCCTACCCATTGTGAGTCTGCACTCCATCTATTTGTGTATGGTGCACTCCTGCCATGTCCACTACTGACGTACCCAACACTTCACTCTCAGGTCAGCTGTCCCCTTGTGTTGACTGTGTGTGTGTCTCCCCATCACTTCATTTGTTACACTATGGTTTGTGGCGCTGATCTGTGCACAGGACCAATGTGCCACTCATGACAGTTTCTCTATTGGTTATATGTGATTTTCTGATACTGTTTTGCAGCCATGGTTGCTCAGATTAAGTTCAACTGTTTGTGCTGCACAGTCCTCTGGTCATGTTTTTTTCACCTGGGTGTCCCAGACTTCTGCATCTGTGGGTGTTGGGTTAGCTGTATGTGTGTTTGCTGAGGTACTGCTTCACTTCCTGAGTGTGATGTTGTCTGTGTGCTGTGCTGATTTGTGTTGTGGGTGTTCATGGTGTGTCACTCATGTCTGTGTGGAACTGGTATGTTTAGTGTGCACACACTGCTTGTCGTGCATTCAGTGCTGTGAGTGTATGTTGCCTTGTCCTTGCCTGGTGTGCGTCCCCTGATGTACTGCTGTGTTTGCAATGTGATGTATTGGCATGTGCATCTGTTGTGTGTTTGATGTGGATGTGGGCAGTGTTTGGGCTGTGTTGTGTCTTGCAGCTGACAGATGCTCTGTGTGTGTTGTTGTATTTGCATGTCAGTGTGTGTGTTTTGTTGGTGTGTTGTGTTTCAGTCACTTGTGTCTTGCCAGTGTAGTGTGCATTACTTGTGTGTCTGTCACATGCACTTAGGGCTATTCTTGTTCCTGTGCTTGTTTTGGGTGCGTCCTGGGTGTTTTCTCCTCTCATATTTGAGCTGTCAGTTGCCATAATTGTGCATGTGCAAGCATGTGGTACATTATGACACCATGTTGACTTTATGGGTGGTGTGGTATGTCTGTTTGTGTATCATTGTAGGCCCATTTCTCCCAGTTTGTGTCCATGATTGTTTTGTGGTGATGCACTTCTTGTCTGTGTTGTGGTATGTTGTCTGTGCATTGTTCCTGACTGATGAGGTTGTGTACTCCTGTTCTGTCTGGGCTCCCATTGCCTTCCCACAGTTTTGCTGCACAGGTCAGGTTTGGTCAGGTTGTACCTCTGTGTGTGTTGTGATGGAGTTTTGTGTTTGGCTGTTGGTTTTGTGCAAGCATTGGTTCAGGCATCCCTGGGTGTGTGTGTGTGTGTGTGTGATGTTTGTGGATACCCCCCAGGGAGTGTGGTTGTGTGTCAGTGTGTTGACTGGACATTATTGGCACCCTTCTGTGTGTTGGACACTGGTGTTGTGTGCTGCAGGTGTGAGGGGGTGGGGGTGGGGTATATGTGAAGGTTCCTACTTGTGTTTGACAGTCATGGGGTGTTACAATGGGCCCTGTGTGTTGTGCTGCTGACATACACCTGTCAGGTAGTTGGATGCAGATATGTGGCTGTTCACTGTTGGACTTCAGACCCTTCCTTTCATCCCTGTGCCTGTCCATGGGTTGCCTTGCTGTCTCCATGAGTTGTTGCACTGAGGTGACTGTGGTTTGACTTCACTCACTGTGCCAGCCATGTGTGATTTGATGGGCTGAGGGTGTTGTCATATGTTCCTTCTCTTGCATGTGGTGTACAAATGCTTAGTGGTTAGCTCCTTGGCCTACCATTTGTGTGCACCTCACTTTAGATTTCCAATTTGTTGTCCTCCATTGCTGCTGACATCTGGTCTGTGTATGTGGCTGTGTGTCAGTGTGGGGTATGTCTGTGTCGCTTGGCAGGCTGTATTTCCAGTTGAGTGATTGTTCCTTATCTGTATGAGTGTTCATTTTGTGCTTGGACTCGGTTTTCTTGCTATGAGTGTGGTGTAGGTGTGGTGTGTGGGTTGCCCTGGCACTGTGCTTCTGTGCTGTGTGTTCCTCTGCAGCCCCACCTGCTGTACTGGCTCCCTAGTTGTTTTGTGTTTGGTGCAGGGTGTGGGTTCACCTGGCTGGTTATTGTGCATGGTGGAGCACAGGAGAAGCACATGGCATGTCCCTTCATGTTTGGGGTGTGTTTAGGGTGGAGGTGTGGCCCTATGATCTTTGTGCACTGCCCATGCCTGTCGCTGGCCCTGCCTTCTGCATTGTGCGCATGTTTTCATGTGTCTTCACCGCTGCGGTGACGTGACCGGGACATTACATCATGATCGCGGTTGGTGGGTGACCTGGATGCGGAGGGGTGATTTGGTGAGAGGTAGGACATGTGTGGGTACTATTGTGGATGTGTTCCTGTCCCCACCAGGGTATCTGGTGTGGACAGGAACCCTGTCTCTGCCCATGCATTGTGTGTTGTTGTTGTGTGCGGAGTTGTGTTGTTGCGTACCTGCGGGCGACGTCCGCGACGGTGCATGAGTTGCTGGCGATGTATCAGGTACAGCGCCGGGAAGACGTGTAAAGCTGGGTCCATTGCGCTCGGGATCGGGCGGTTGGGACCGGGAATCAGGTTTCGCGCTCTGCTGTCGTGCTTCCGCCGTCTCTGGTTGGCCGGTTTCTCCGCTGCGGTGCAACTGGCTGTTTGGGGCATCCTAATTTGTACGGTGGTCGGGACGTCATTCCGCACGGCGGTGGGTCTCCATTGGCTCCCACCGCCGCGGTGGTGGGTGCATTTTCTGGCGGTTCGCGTCGCACCACGGCGGACGGGAAATGGGCTGTGTTTGACCATACTAATATGGCGGGCGTGGAGACAGCAGCTGGCGTGCCAAAAATGGCATTTTCCGCCATTGCCAGCACTGCGGTGGTGCCTCCGCCCGCCATCGTAATAGGCCCCCTAGTGAACTTTTTATGTTAAGTTTTTATGAGACTTGATGCGATAATGTTTTTTTAATTTTTTGATTTTAGTGTCTGTGTATATTTTGCCTTGAGCTTCATAAAATGTCTAACTGTATTGTAATTTGATGGCATTATTGTAGAATGATGTTCATGATGATGACGACTTAGGGTCTGATTTGAGTTTGGTGGTATGTACTCTATCCTTCATGGTGGCAGAGGACGGTGCTTCTACCACCCTAACAGACAGAGGAGTGCCATAATTACAGATCACTGGCCCAGTGATAATCTGTGTCCCTCCAGAGAAACTGCTATCATGGTTTGGTTGACAGCTGCCGTCGGTTTTGACAGACATCCACCAAACGTTTTGTTTTTCAAAAACAAACTCACAAAGTGGGTGACAACTAATGACCACCACACCCACGAATTTTTTCCTTGGATGTGGGTGTATTTATTTTTAGTTTCATCAATGCCAGCTTTACCTGGCAGTGATGGACAAAAGAAATTTGCGTCAGACCATCAGCTCTAAATCGGGTCCACCTGACTCTAAATATGAGGGGCAGACCAAGAGTTTGGCAGACGGGGTATTTGTCAAATTTGGCCTATTGTAGACTAAATACACAAGATTTTAACCATCTGTTTCTAGCTAGCAGACATTTCTAACTTTGTTGGATGGTATGTCGGTCAGGGAAAAAGGGCATTTTAATCCGGACGTACAAGACTCCACCAAAGAATAAATCAAGGCCTAAAGCTTAATTTCAAACTGCTTACAGACAGTTTCACGTTTCAAGTTTATTAGTTATCTTGCTAGGTTAATAAGAGCCGTTGCACGGAACAACATCATACAATAAAACCATACCATAAAACCTATTATAAAAAGCAGAGCTGTAGACAATAAGAACCAGCTAAGTTAAAACACACAAGCCATGCAGGCCCATGAAAAGATCAATGTTGCTCAAATCATATCAGCTGTAAATGTTCATGTGTCTTCAATAATAGTGGTTAATATAGTCCTGCAGACCCGACTGAATTTGCTTCCCCTCATCAACAATTATCATTGCCTTTGATTTTTTTTCGAAACAATCGGCATCATAAGTGAGTGGCTACAGTTTTTTGATTGCTTCAAGTGTGACCAATAGCACGAATAGCAAGGAAACAAGAATGAAAAGGCATTATACATTAAAACAAGTAGGGTGTATGTAAAATAATATGGAAACAAGTCCGTCAACATTGTGTGAGGCCCAAAGCAATATTAAAGTGACTTTGTGCTATCTGCATTAAAGTATATGGCATCTAATTCCATAAATAGGGCTAAGAGCAACAACAGCATGTATAAAATGTCTGTAATCTCACAAAATTCCATCCTAGGGTAACACAGTCTGTGCTTAGCACTACAGAGTTTAATACGAGCAGTGATATAACAGTGGTGTTGGTGTAATGCAGTCACTGAGAAGCAATCTAGTGTCGTATAAAATTGGCCTTTTGTTCCAGGCTAAATTAAAGTGCTTCAATTTGCACCGCTGAATTATATGTCTCCTTCCCTTGAGCTTTTTGTTTCTTTTCCACTTTATCAGTCGACAATTAAGTTCTAAGCCCTCTGCCACAAAGCATGCCATGACCACCTGTTTACAGCTACATATACCTCTAGCATTAAAAAGTGGGCCGAGCATGCTCTTTCATTCAGACAAGAGATCTTTGCATATGCAAATCAAATGCAGCAGGTCTTCCATGCCCTGACCACACAGCCTGCACAATGTTACAACTGGACTTCGTTTCCAGGGAGGAAGATGTAAAACTGACGGAAGGACCCCCGCTCGGTTGCGTAAATATCTCTCTTTCACCGACTTGGTGAATTCCGTCAGCAGGTAAGGTTGCACTGCAGCCCTGGGGTAGCTGTGTAGTACAAATCATTCATGAAATTTGCCTGCCAATGTTGCCTTTTCTTCTATCAGGGAGGCTTGTTTCATTGTTTTATTTATTAGCCGTTTATAACATTGGTGAGAGCCTGCAGTCCCCCACAGATTCTCAGCTCCTAGAGTCTTAAGAGAGTCTCAAAGATAGTTTCTTGCAGGGCAGGTATTCCTGGTCATTAGTTAAGAACATAAAAAGGCTTTCAAAGATCCTGGTTGAGCTCCTTTCATTTTATGACAACTTTTGGTGTATGCTGCTCTTCGTGCCAGCTCTTGCTTCGGGAGACCGAACTGCAACCTAGTTTGTGCCGATGATGCAACCCAAGGTAGACTACAAATCGTTTTATAAGCACCAACTACGAAGCTATCTAAGATAACTACATCTCTACCTCGCGTTGCTTCACTTCTGCAGGAGACAGTTGAGACCAAATTGGCCTGAATGACCTGAAGAAGTGGGGTGAGGTTTCAACCAGTTATAGAGTTCTTTAGGCTTTTGAGAGCGAGTGCTAATGCAGTGCCTCTGCTGCTTAATATCTACTTTTGTTGTATGAAAGAGCCTTCACCGTCCAATATCACTCCCAGCTATTTGTACTCATAAACTCTCTCCCGTGGCGGCTTACCTAGAAACCAGGTGTGCACCCTCCTTGCCTGGTTTGAATTCACGATCAAAATCTTAGATTTGTCTAAAGGTGCAGAGACAGAATATTGACGTGGAAATATCGAATTGACTTAATATCGAGTCAAGAATATCGATGGTGTAAAATATCGAGGTTACTTTTTTTATAGTTAAAAATATAGAATTTTATGTAATGCAAAAATATCGATTTTCTAAATTCCGATGTCAAAAATATTGTAAATTATATCGATTTTTTTCTTTAATGTTAGTATTTTATTATTATTAATTTAGTATTAGTTATTATATGTTTGATATATTAAAAATAAATGTTAAAAAGTTTGTTTTCTTTTTTTTTTAATTCAGTTTTAGGAGCGGGATGTTGGGTTTATAGGGGATAAGGGTGAGGAGTAATTTAAAAATTTTGGATTAAAATTTAAATATTTTTTACATTTTTGTTAAGTTTTAGGAGTGGGATGTTGGGTTTATAGGGGATAAGGGTAGAGAGTAGTTTTGTAATGTTCTTTAAAAATATTTTTTTATTAAAAGTAGAAATTGACAATTGTATAAATAGATTCCAATGTAAATTATTTTTTTCAAATATTGAGGTTATATTTATGTTTGAGTACATTTTACTATATTTTTGTAATTTATTTACAAAAAATTAATTTGTAGAAAAATATTATTAATTTTTAATTTAATTTAAAAATGTATTATAAATATAAAATTGATAAAAAATGTATTTTATTGATTATAAATGTGCAGTTGTAATAGTTATTCATTATATTTTACTCTCCAGCACTTTCTTTGAGTTTTTTTGGTTTTGGAGTTGGAATAGTAATTTATTATGTTTTATTATCCAGCACTTTCTCTGAGTTTATTTTGTTTTGTAGTTGGAATAGTAATTTAATTAGGTTTATTATCCAGCACTTTCCCTGAGTTTTGTTGGTTTTTGAGTTGGAATATTAATTTATTATGTTTTATTATCCAGCACTTTCCCCGAGTATATTTGGTTTTAGAGTTGGAATAGTAATTTAATTAGGTTTATTATCCAACACTTTCCCTGAGTTTTGTTGGTTTTGGAGTTGGAGTAGTAATATAATTTGGTTCATTATCCAGCACTTTCCCTGTGTTTTGTTGGTTTTGGAGTTGGAATAGTAATTTAGGGCCCCATTACGATGGCGGGCGGACTTTGTCCGCCCGCCACCGTAACAGAAATTGGACCGACCGCCAGAGGTGCGGCGGTCCCACGAGGCCAATTAGGATGCACCCGCCACAGTGGCGGGCGCATTCTGGCCTTTAACATTGCGGACGGTGCTGCTGGGTGCAGCTCCATCCGCAATGTTAAAAGTGCATGGTTTGCATTGCCATGCACAAGGTGACGGGCACCGCGCAGAGCCTGCCACCTTGTGTATGGCAATGTAGGGGGGTACTATAGGTACCCCCCAAGTGCAGCCCCCCACTCCCCCGGGGGCCCGTAACGGGCCCCCAAAGCAATTTCCGCCAGCCTTTTCATGGCGGCATCACCGCCGTGGAAAGGCCTTTAAATTTGCACATCATAATAGGGATGGCGGTGCCTGCTCGGCACCGCCACCATATTATGCCCCAGATCCGCACGGCAGGCAATCGTAACGATTGCCTGCCGGCGGAAAAGCGGCGGACGGTCTTTCCGTCCGCCGCGGTACCCCCGCCATACTAATATGGCGGGGGTAAATCAGGGCCGCCCGCCATAATAATAGGACCCTTAATTAGGTTTATTATCCTGCACTTTCCTTGAGTTTTGTTGGTTTTGGAGTTGGAATAGCAATTTATTATGTTTTATTATCCAGCACTTTCCCTGAATTTATTTGGTTTTAGAGTTGGAATAGTAATTTAATGTGCTTTATTATCCAGCACTTTCCCTGAGTTATGTTAGTTTTGGAGTTAGGGATAGTAGATTTTTATTGTTTATTAGTTTTTTTTTTGTTTTTTTGTATGTACATTTAAATAAGAAAGGAGATATGTTAGTTATTCTTGTAAACATTTTTATTGGTTACACATGTTTTTTTATTTTACAGTTTATTTTCTCTAATTTGCATTTGTTATACATTTTTTTCACAATATTAAAAACATTATCCAGGTATTTTGATGTTATTCAAAATTTATTAGAAAGTATAATATATTTTTAACATACATTTTTTATGTAGAGTTGGAAAATTAACAATATTTTTAATATATATTTTTTTTCATGTTGAAAATATTTTATTTGCATTTTACACACATCCAGTTTAGGCAAACTTCAAGAGTTCATCCACTAGTGTGCCAATACCATCGAAAATCTCATGCAGAGGGGCCTTGCACATAAAGGCACATGTAGTTACTATTCTGTTTGCTTCATCCACATGGCATTCATGAACATTTTTACTAATGTGTTTAGCTCCAATTTCTTCTATTGCTGAAGCAGTCGCAGCATCAGGAAATCGTCCATCAACATTCTCATTCTTGCCAATTGTCACTTCACAGCCTGGGAAGATCTTAGCTGCCAATACTGGAGAAATGCAGCACAGTCCAATGGGCTTCTTCGCTTTGTGGAAAGCTTCAAGTGAGGACTTCACTTGGTCATTAACTGTGCATGCATTGCCCTCCACTGCCCAGGATGACAGGTTCTTTGCCACACCAAAGCCACCAGGGAAAACGACAGCATCAAAGTCGTCAATTTTAATGTCTGCTAAATCTTTAATATCACCACGTGCTAGTCTGGCACTTTCAACAAGGACGTTTCTCTTCTCTTCTGTAGGACTTCCTTTCAAATGATCAACTACATGCATCTGGTCAATGTTTGGTGCAAATATTTTTACCTTAGCCTCCTTGCGGCTGAGGTGCACGAGCACGGCAGACGTTAATGGATTTCGCTGCCGTCGAACACGCCGCAGCCGGCCAGCACCACAGCCACGCGCTTCTTCGCTGCCATACTGCCTGCACGAGAAAATAAAACTAAACGCCATTAACAATATTTTTTAACATACATTTTTCATGTAGAATTGTAAAATTAATAATTTTGTATTTTCAAATGGGGGTGCACAGCTCAAAAAAAGAGTCCAATTAGGCAGTTATAAATTTGTAAATGACTTCTTTATTCAAATTCAGGTACAGGTCATCTGACATAAAAACTCCAGCCAACGCGTTTCATTCCCATACTAGGAACTTCATCAGGGCTGAAAGAATCACAATAAAAAAACATATATATTACACCCAAATAACATGGCACAGGACTAAAAACAAGACATAAAGTAAACAACAAAAAATAGCAAATATGAATATACACAAATAAAAACACCACTAAAACAAAAGAGCACAGGACGATACCATAACTGAAAAACAGCGATCACACAACTAACACTTAGTCTAAAAACATCATAAAAATTGACATAGTGCAACATAGTGGTTGAATTCACACAAAACAAAAAAAATCAAACATTACATAATCTATTCTCTGGTTATGACTCATCGAAACATAGAGTCATAAACAACACAATGACAGTAGTGCTGGCAAAGAAGAGAGGCTTTACTTGACATTGAACAGTTAAGGTGTCTCAATACGGTAAAAAGAAAGAAGTCATAGAGTAATGAAAGAAATCTCTGCTCAGTCGCTCCTAAATAAAGCTACAATTTTAACAAAGGGCGAGAACCAAGAGGGAGATGTAATATCTTACCAATAAATGATAACCACTTGTATATGCCAAAATTCTTAAAGAACACGATCAATGTAGGGTAATTGGAAAGTTCCAATGAACAAAGAGGATTCCTATTGAGATCTACGGATAAAGGGGGAAGTTATTTGACACTGGTAACGAAAAAAACATGTCATCTTTTAAAGTAAGGGTCCATAAAGTAAAAATAAGAGAGATAGAAGAGAAGGGAGCAAAGAAACAGGAAAGGGTCCTATGTTACCCAATTGTCTACACCAACCCACATAAACTTATAAAGGCCGAGTGAGTGTGAAACGGGAAGCAAAGTAGTTAACCAAATATTATAACAGACCGCTCAGGTGACAGACACCTTATAGCCATACAAACGAAAATTTAGAATACCCAAACAAATGTAGCTTGTGCATCAATTATGATAAAGTAGTTTCTGCAGGCGTAGGTTCACCGTAAAACACTCAAATTCAACTGCATGAATATAAAGGATCAGGAGTATCTGAAACAAGAATCAGAAGCCAAGGATAGCAAGCTAAAAACAGAGTCGTAGGTCAAAAATGCTCACAAGGTACCTCACCACAATCATTGCACTAGTTCATTAATAATTAAAATAGAATTGACAAAGGAAAATACCAAAGAATATCCTACCTCAGATCGCAATGAAGTCACCTAAATAGATGAACAAATTGTAGAGGTCCCGTGTATTTCACTGGGACCGAGGCGCACCGGTTGCAGATAGAGCTGCTTATGTCTGTCAAGGACAAGAGGTATGAAAACATAAGTATAAATAAATACCTAAAAAATCTTTAAAAAATGAGAAATAGAGAACTATCGACTAAAATGCCATTACATCACAAATATAGTGTTGTAGTAACCCTAATTAGGGAATTTGCATTCAAAAAGCCACAGTCGCGGAAAAAGTGCCCACATGAACAGATGAGCGTGTAACGCTCCAACCCTTGCGCTCCCCAGACTACAACTCCCAGTCGTCACCAGCCCAAGACTCAACGGTAAATTGAAACAATAAATGAAAAAGATATTGAAAAAAAGGTCCCCCAAGTTGAAATAGGAAAATATGTCACATCCAAAGGTCCATACCGCTAGTCAAAAATCATACCCGGGCATAATAACAACATACGCTCAAACCCGTGCGGTCATCGGAATGAAGTTCCCAACCGCCCCATTCAAAAGAGTAATAATGTTAAGTGAGTTAATTCTAAACATAAGGGTTGCATTTGAAAGCGCCCCAAACCATCTGAGCGCCCAGGACTGACTAGACCCTGCGCAAAAAGCAATGACAGCCTTTCGTAGTAATGCTCCCACCAGAGTAAACTTACCGCAGCGTCGGGCAGAACTTCCTCTCTACTCGTATTGCAACAGGGTAAGACCGCCCTCCATATTCATACACAAGACTCCTCCCCTTGCTAATCGGAGGCAGCCAATCAATGCATCCTGTGCATTAAAGTAAAAAAACTGTAGCGATAAAGATCTCGGCTCCAATTATCTGAGAGTGGCCGCCATTCTTAAACGGAGTATATAACATTCAAATCGGCTGGGAAAGCGAGACCTGTGAGTCTTCAACTTACCAGAATTACATAAAGCGATATAACAGCAAATATAATTAATAATTGAATAAATGAAACATAAACCACAATTTATACAAACAGAAAGGTATTGAACAATTATTAGAAATGGCGAGCCGACACGATCGCCTCCATCTTGAAGTGGTAGTCTCACCTAACCATTCCTCATAATTTGTGCGAACAAGAGGTGGAATACTTCAACTAAGAAAATCAAACGCAACTGCCCTAATACATAAATTCACGGCCCCAAAATGGTAGAATAAAAAAGAAATTAGAAAAATGTAAAAAAAGGTGGAAAAAACAGGAGGGGGAAAGAAAAACAACATGATAACCGTAGATTGAACAATCAATAAAATAAAAAGATTGAAACAATTTTAAAAGAATCATAGACAGAGTGCCAATGTGCCAGAAGTTGTAATAGATTAATTAGCAACTCGTCGTAAACGGACAACTAGGGAGCAACGAGCAGCATCCAATACGATAGGAATCGTACCGGTATGTTGTCCTATAGAGTGAATAGAATATGAAACGATGTCATACAAGCACCTATGGATAGAGGGGCTCGAAAAGGTGCAGATACTATTAAGCCTGGATGGCAATACAGCCCCAAACAAGCGATATGCAAATTATCTAAAGAAGTGCATAGACTAGAGTTTCTAACTAGTTACAGTGAGATAAGTAATCCTCAGAAGGAAAAAGAAGACACGTTGTACCTACTATGCCATAATATTGATGCATGAGCAACCATGGTGGTACTGAACTCTAAGACAGATCAAATTAATAATGTTTTTTAACATACATTTTAAATGTAGAATTGGAAAATTAACAATATTTATAAAATACATATTTTTTTAAAACATAATTGAAACATTTTACATTTTTTGAAGTATAGTCCTGTTATAGTAACATAAATATATTAATAGTTTATTTATTTTAAATAATTTGACTTTGATTTTTTATTATTTTTATGACAAAAAGTAAACATTTGTATTCATGTTTTTAAACAATTCTTTATTACAATTTATAAAATTTTAATTTTTAATACAATTATATAATATGTATTTTACATATTTTATGTATATGTTAATATTTAGTATATTGAATATTATTTTTATTCAAATAATTAATATATTAAATAATTTACAAATATATATTTTCACATATATTTTTTCATTATACATTTTAATGTTTTTGGTAAATTTACAGTACATGAAATAAACATACATTTTAATATATATTAAATATAAAACATTGTGTTTGTTGATAATATCATATTTAATATATATTTTACGATTTTTTGCATATTTTGGAAACATTTTAATTTTTTTACAATATATAAATATATGCATTTATTTTTTGTATTTTAATATTATTTCTCCATTCTTTTCAACGGGGAGTAAGTCTTTTTTTCATTTTTATTACGCGGCCATTTTTTTCTCGTTTCCTCACTTTTCTATCTATCTGTTTCGTATTTAGGTCCTTTTGGAAGACGAAACCTCGCGGTTGGGAGCTGCATTTTGATGCTTAAGGTAAGCTTTTTTTAATTAACGTTTAAGGCAGTTTTAGGGTAGAGGCGAGGTAGTAGTAGTGTAGTTAGGTTTGTGAGAACAGTGCGTGTTTGTTTTTGGTGTAATTAGTTTTTTTTTTTAGTTTAGTGTTTTATGTGTTTGCCCTAGTGCTGGATTAGAGTAGAGTGTTATGTAGTGTTAGTTATGTGTTGTTTAATTGTGCTATTTTGTGTTTATTGTTAATGTTAATGTTTGTGGGTTTGTACGTGTTATTGTGGGTGGTGACTTTAGTCCGTCCGCCATCGTCCCGGGGCTTGGGACCGCCCGCCTATATGGCGGCACACTTGCACATGGAATTACAATGCGACCGCCACTGTGGCCGTCGCAGTGTGCATTTTTACCATTGCGGAGGGTGCTGCTGGCTGCAGCACTCGCCGCAATGGTAAAAATGCAAGTTTTGCATTTCTCTGCACTACGTGGCAGGCACCACGCTGTGCCTGCCATTTGGTGCAGGGAAATGTTGGGCGGCACCATAGATTCCCCCCAAGTACAAAACCTGAGTGCCCCTGCTGAAGGGGGGCCCGATACAGGGCCCCCAAATTACATCCCTGCCAGCCTGTGAATTGCGGTTGAACTGCCATACACAGGCTGGCGGGGATGCAGCATCCTAATCTGGCGGACGGTGCCTGCTAGGCACCGCCACCATTTTAGAGATGCTTGGTGGGTCCACCAGGCAATTGTAATGATTGCCTGTGGAGGACCGTGGCCAGTACACTGCCCGCCATCGTAATGTGGCGGGCCGAGAAGTGCTTCACGATGGCTGGGAAACTTGCCATCGTAATCAGCCCCATAGTTATATTAATACATTTTAAAAAAGAGTAGAATTATGTTGTTTAAATGTTTTGAAGTTTTAAATGTTTATGGTGTTTAGCATTGCTGTTTTTTTACAGTATAGATTTAGCTATCAAGTCTAAGTATTCTAGACCTTTGGTATTTGCAAATAGTCTAGTTTCATGTTGTAGATATTCATACATCGTTTTAGTTTGTTTACTTGGTTTAGGGCCGATTTTTGATAGGGATTGCTCTAGTCTGAGCTCTTGATAGCTTTGTTCTTTTTTAATAGCTTCTATAAGTTTATGTAGGGTTTGTTGTCCTCTTCCAATTGTGGCTTGGAAGGCATTTTGCCATCCTTCCTCTGCAATGTTTGTTTTTGCTTTTTGAGCTAGAGTACTGTCATATACGTTCCACCTAGGTATTTTGAATTTGGGTTACGGTGCCCTGACCTATGTAACCTTCCCACCCAAGTATCTTCGAAGTAGTATAGGAAGGGAGTCAGTTTTGTTGCATTTGACTGATAGAAGGGGCTCTCAAGAAGTAGGTTGTAATAGTTTGCTACTTCAGTTGTTGGTACATAGGCAAGGGCTAATAATTTTTTTATTTGGTAGGCGAAGTTGCTATTGGTAGCGTAATCTATACTTAAAGTAGATTTTTGTAGGTACCTCCAGATACTTTGACTAAAGTGGTAGTAGCAACCTAGGGCCCATTTCCGATGTTGTGCGGAAAGCATCCCGACCAGCTCAGATTTGTAATTCTTTCCGTATGACTCGACCGCAAGCCCTCCATTCGATGGAGTACAATGCATCCCATGTGAAACACAACCGAATCGTACGGAATGCTATCATTCCGAACGAAGGCACCGTAAACCATAACGATGCGACCGACACGTTTGTAAACGTTCAACCTTCGCATGCCGGTCAAGAATCCGACTCGTATCAACACGCAGTGAGATGATGTGGCAGGACAATCGGTTATGGAACCGTGTCGGTCGTGTATTAAATGTCAATGGGGGAATCAAAAACACCCAAATAAAGCATTGGCAACCCCAAAAACAGTTTGAAAAAATTAAACCACACCCACAAATCCACCTACATAAAGGGCCAAAATCATGAACATGATCCTTTGCCACAAATGCCAATACTCACAAGGAGCTTCCACCAGAATTTCCTTGCTCTCTGCCTCACTCACTCACACATCACACACCCAGAACAGATACCATTTCATAAAAAAACACACAATCACACAACGTTTTACTGATTCACACTCACATCCACACTCACCCTCACCTTCACCCTCACCATGTCCAAAAGGAAGCATCAACGTTTTACTGATAAGGAGTTGAAAGTGCGTGTAGATGAGATTTTCAGAGTAGAGCCACAGTTATTTGGTAACCTAGTCCAACAGACCCCCCTTGCCCAGAGAAATAGGATGTGGGAGAGGATGGTTCACAAGGTGAATGCTCAAGCACCTTGCCTGCGCACAATGAAAGATATCAGGATCAGGTACTATGATGTGCGAAGGAGGGTCAAGATGCTGATGGCCAGAGAACATTTCCAAAGCCATCAGACTGGCGGTGGCTCTCCTGCACAACCTGTTCACTTCACCTCCTGGGAGGAGAAGGTGTGTGACATTCTTCCGCCGGAGTGCATCTACGGAATCCCAGGATCAGAAGAGTCTGATGAGTACATAATCCACATTCAAATAAAGTTTAATCACACCCCTAGAGACAGCACTTTAAACGATAAAGATAAACTAAGGTCAGTTCAAAAATATAAAATGTACTAGATTCTAAGAGCATGTGATGTATATGTCGGATTTTTTACAAAAATACCTCAAATTACATTGATAATGCAACAAACTATAACCATGTGTAGTGTAGTTCCTATAGTACCCCTGGAGGACCTGCGCTTTTGGATAACGTACACTGTGGGCCTGGTGGCAGACTGATTCTGAGCACCCCCACCGCGTATGTTAGCCTGTTTGCATTAGCTAGCTCACAGTGCCACTAGAATCTCCTTTTTATCAGAGAGATTAGTTTTTGGCAACCTCAGAACACGACAACCCTGATTCCTCAGACTCGTGGAAACAATGTACTACTTTTCGCTCAGTCACTCATGCTTGCTCATTTGGTCTCAGAGAGTTACACAGAAGAAACAGTCGAGCGTGTTTACAATAAGAATTTATTGCACAGTTGTTCTTCTAGTATAAAATATATGTGCTGCGACAACTGTTAAACAGTAGCAGAGATATATGATCAGCAGTACAGTGAATAAAAAGGGATAGTACAGTTCTACCATTTTGCAATAGTCATGAACATATACATGAATATAAAATGCATTTATAAAATGAAGCGCATACTCCTACAATGCCTGTCTAGATGTACCTAAGTGTACCTAGCATGTGAGTAGGTGCAAAAGAAGCCAAGAATCCCGCCAAGATTTAGTCAAACCCATCACTTGAATAATGAGAGTGTGGGACATCGTCCTGGTCTCGAGTGGGACACCCCGCAAGGGATGATTAAACCACTGTCAGCTGGAGCGACTGCATGCAGGAGCCTCAGCGTCTCTGGTCAGTGTGTCAGCCTGGAAGTCTCGGTTCCCTCTAACTACTGATAGCAAGAGGTGCTGTATTTATACAGAAAAGTATAGAGTCCCTTTGTCCCTTGTCTCTTGTGTTAGCCATTGTTGGGTATGAAGATGACGTATGGGATGAACCGGTTACGTAGATGTTTATGCAGGTGGATCCTACCTCTGCCTGGTTTCCTAGAACTCTTATGAATATTTAATCATACTGGATGAGCACATCGAAGATAGTATAGGAGGCCATTGTTCAGGAAAAACCCTCCTTCTGTACCCAAACCACAGTCTAGATAAGGTTCAGCCCTCAGCGCCCGTTATTGTGGAGAATAGGGAACTAATGTAGGTGAAAGATTATGCCTATATTAGGGCATCTCAAATAACCCTGGGCGTAGTTCGCGTAGTCGCGCTACGCGAAGATGTTAAAGCGCTACGCGAGCTACGCGTACCTACGCGAGCGTGCGTAGTTGCTTGTCGTGCCCGTTCGCGATGCGTTTTTCTTCTTCGGGAACGTGTTGTGCGTGTTTGGGAGTCTGTTGTGCGTGCTCGGGGGATAGTATCTCGTGAACTTGCCCATGCGGTCGCCTATGGGCGCGGCCATCTTGTTTTTCACTTGTCCCGCCCGTTCGCGATGCCTTATTTCCTGTTCCGGGTCGCGTATAGCGTGCTCGCGATGCGCATTTCATGTTCGGGAACGCGTCGTACGTGTTCGCGACGCTTTTGCGTGCTCGGGGGAAATATCGCGCAAACTTACCCACGCGGTCGCGATGGGCGCGGCCATCTTGTTTTTCACTCTATGCTATGGTTCTGGGCCTGCGTTTCTAGCCTCCCTCAATCTTTGCAATCCTTAGTTTTTTACACTGTTTTTCATTTTTTTTAATTTATTATCTATCTCTCTCTGTCCCTAAGTCTATATTTTGCATTTATTTCTACTTTTACTGTGTTTTTTTACTTTTCTACTGTTTTATATTACTTCCTTCTTTAAGCTCCTACTTCTTCCCCTAACTTTATTTTTTCCTTCTAACTTTTCTTTTCCGCCTCCCACACACCCCAGAACCATGGCGAAGGGTAGCAGCACTACCGGCTCCAAGGGCAAGGCGCGTGCGCCCAAGAGCCGCCTGCCTTGCGGCAGACTGCGCCCTGCAGGGGTGCAAGCCCGGCAGCTTTTTGCGAGGCGGAGGTGGCCGCCCTTGTTTTTTTGTGCAGCGCCACCTCCCCTTGACCTTGGCAGCAGGCGGCAGGCCAGGCTCCGGGTACCCTACCCAGGAGCGTCACCGCCGGTGGGCGAAGGTGCGCCGGGCAGTGTTTCGCTGCTCAGGGGTCCGGCGCACCCATAACCAGCTGGCCCACCGGTGGTCAGACATCCTGGACCGGGAGCAGGACCTGTTGGACCTGCTAGGTGTCGAGGTCGTGGGGCTTGGTGAGTAGCTAATATATAGTAGTATAAGTATTGTGTATAATTTTTTTACGAATAACAAGAATACTGCTGCTTACATTGCAGGTAAATTACGTTTCAAAATCTTCTGTGATTGTAGGACACAGGTGCTCGGCGCTACTCTTACTTGTTTGCAACTTTGCGCTCGCTTGGGCTGATTATTATGTAAGAGTTTACTTTAGAGAACTTAAGTTAGGTAATGCTATTGCTAGAGAGACTCTAGTCCTTCCTTTGTCCTCCTGTCAAATAGTGGTGGATGGATTGATACTAGGTTTAGTTAGTATTAGTTGATAATTTTTTAGCGGTCTGCGTGACGCATCCTCTGTCACTGAGTGCTGCTTACCCCAGTCCTTAGTAGAACCTTTTGTAGTTTGTTTAGTGAGTGGTAGGCTTAGCAGTGTCAGTCAGTAGCAGAACATCAGACGCAACCAACCAACAATTTGGTGTATGCACAAATTTATGCATGTGTCCTCCATCTCATCTATGCATTTTTGAGGGCTAAAAAAATGGAAATGCAGACTTAGTGAACAATTGGCCCGTCTGGAATAGGTGGGCTAGGTCAGGTGGTACTTAGGCTTAGTTAGTGTTCTGGATTCGAATCAATCAGAATGGAACACTGGATTAGTGTTCATAAATAAGTAGACGGTCCGTGAATCCCGCAAGCCAGTAGTCGATCTGATTAGATAGGTCAATTTTATTGCAATTATTGTTTCCTAAAATGTTTTTTGAGCGTTTTTTAAAATAATTTATTTGTTTCACAGCAATCATTAATGTTTGTCTCTTTCTTTATTATATCTTACATGATCACTGATCAGCAGCACCCAGGGGCAAGAAGACGGGGTCCGAGTCGGCGGGACAACCAGAGGACCGCTCCTCTACCGAGGGCCCTGCTGCTGGCCCCAGTAAGTCCTCCAGTGGTTAATATTAACAATTATATTTCCCTAACTTTTACTGCACCTTATTTTTTCCGAACTATTAATTCTGGTTCCACTTCCTAATTCTATTTTTTACAAAAGCTTCTTTGATCTTGACTATCTGTTTCTAAATTCTGGTTATCCCTGCCTCTAAGTTCTAACTGCCTCTGCTATGACTCTCTGTACTACTACTATTAGTCTGTCTGTAGCTAAGCTTGCCCAGTTTGCCACTCTTTATTTTACGGTTTTGAATAAAACTCAGATTGACCAATAGCTCTAGCCACTGAGTCCAGTCCTTTGGGTTGTCCTCTTCTAGTCTTCTTAATCTTGAGGCTTTGACAATTACCACCAACAAAATGCCCAACCAGATATTTGACTATTTTTGATAGGATATAGTACATACTACTACTGTTGTGGGGATTCTGCACAGCCACATACAGAACTATGCACAAGAAAATAGGATGTTGGTGATGGGAGGTTGGACCTTCCTCACACCTCAGTCAGAAGTGAACCCACAATCCCCTGACCGACTAGCTATAGTGTCTCATTAGGTCCCCGAACCCCCACCCGAAGATACCCAATGATTACACAACCCAGAACATAACACCCTTTCGCTCACTCACTCGTGTAAGTCCACCACCACACCAAATACCACAGAGTCTATGTGTAAGTTCAAAAGGTTTATTTTCAACTAACAAGCTCTGTACGTTGTTCTATAAAATTCAGTGTACTACAGCCAGCTCCAACAGCAAAATGCATAAGATTAAAACAATAAACATTGTTACAAGTGCATGATAGAAGACAAAAGATCTGTGCGAATTCTGGGAGACCCCTCACCGTAGAACGTAGAAGTACTGGTTACATGCATCATTCATAAGCTCTGCAAATCTCTGGTTCGTAGAAGGGAATCTTCTGCCTGTTATGAGAAAAATGGTGCGCGTTAGATAGTATAATGCAAGCATTTCTCAGTCATGCCAAAAAGTGTAACATGTTACTTATGGCTAAGCAATACGGACTAACCGAACTCCATAACAAAGTGGCTTGTTTTTCGACCTCTTGTACGCAACGCTCAGACAGTAGCTGTATGAGCTCATGTGGGCTCAAAAGGCGTCTTACTGCACAACAAGCTGCAAGGTAACATGCGCAAAAGACATGAAGCAAAAATGGTTGCATGGCTCAGGCTAACTTTGCAAAGAGCAGAGTAGACTATAATAATGACCCTAGGGACCATAACACTACTAGTGTCTACTGACTCTACTCTAGTACCCGATTTGGACTAGTGATGTATGTTGTATATGTATGTATTAACTTTTTTTTCAATCTTGCTAGTGAAAACGAATAAATAGGGGGAGGTGTACAGGCATCTAAAAATGTGTAATGTTTTTTCTAGGCGTACTACCGACCACCAGTGCCGGCGGGGCCAGCGGCGATGGCGATGCGGCCATTCCGGAGGGGGCAGGAGATGCGGCACCTGCAGGAGATACAGGGGGTGAGCCATCAGCAGTGGCGGGCGGTGATAAGTTATATTCATTACTTATTGACATTACACTAGCTAGAAGGGTGTTCACTTCAACTCACTGTACTGTTGAGACTTATTAAGTATGAAGTTGTAGTGAACATTATATAATGGTTGAAGAAGACACCCTTTACTTAGCATTAGCAATGCATTAGCAATAGCATTAGCAGCGTGAGTTGAGTAACCAATGGCCTCTTCTATCTGACTCCAACTCAGCTGTGAAAGTTTTATGGAAAAGACTAAAAGTCAGATCAGATGACCTTGATGGATGTGTTGAACAAAAAGGGAAAGAAGGGTGGAAGGAGGAAGGACGGGCGAGATGTAATATGACTGGCAGAGAAGGATACGTTGGAAGCATGCATACGGGGCTGATAGGAATCAGATGCATGTGTTGTTGAAGGATGGGTGGAAGGTGAAAGAAGATGCCTGCCTGGGTGGGCGACACAGTATGGGTGGATACTGGGGATAGCAAGAATCATCAGCGGTGTTTGGGTGAAACTTAAAGCCAAGGCAAGCAGGGAAGGAGTGGACGCATGGGTTGTTGTTGGTGAAACAAACTAAGGTTTGTGGAGAGATTAAGAAGAATGATAGACATTTACTTAGAATGGATGGATGCCTGTATGTATTCAACATAGACAGCATAGGTGGAGACTGTCACTGGATGCAGAGTCTTAGTTTGAAGAGAATGTAAAAGAAACCGCGCCAGAGTAGCAAAACCGAGGGGAATACAAGTTGTATTTTCAGAATACAGTTGACTCACAGTAGTTTGCAACCACATCATATATATATATTGTGTATAGTTAGTTATCAATAACCCTGGGCGTAGTTCGCAAAGTAGCGCTACGCGAAGTGCACTTCGCGAGCTACGCGTAGCACTACGCGAACTGCGTAGTGCACTGTTCGCGATGATTGCACAGTGCCGGATGCTTGTCCGCACTGTGCAATCATTGAAAACGGCATCTTGCATAGTGCGAGCTGTCTTTTACTGCCGCTCGAGTAGATTTTTACTCGAGCGGCAGCTTTCTCAACGCGGACTGGTAGTTTCTCATCGCGGCGGTCATGAGCATACGCGACCACTCGCAATGAGAAACCTGACCTCCCAGCGTTGAGAATCTCGCCGGGAGGTTTATTTTCCACGCTCGCGATCGGCAACTTGATGTTGCTGATCGCGAACGAAGAAAAGCCTCGCCGGGATGTCATTTTGCTTGCTCGCGGTCGCCAACTTGACGTTGAGGACCGCGAGCAAGCAAAAAATGACCGCTGCACTACGCTACGCGTGTTTGCACTGTGCTACGTGCAATTCGCGTAGTGCGAAGTAGCGCAAACTTCGCAAACTACGCGAGCGTAGCGTAGTGCTTTGCCCAGGGTTAGTTATCAAGCGCCTTCCTCCGTCTCCAAGGACCACTCCCTACTTATGTTAATTTATTTTCGAATGTGTCAGCCAGCCTGCAAAGGGTGGCCTATCTGTTGGTTACACAATCAATCAAAACAAAGTACCTTATGCAGTAGCGGTCGGTGGTGGGAGTGTTGCCGGGCAGTGATGTGGGGAGGGGAGGGGCAGGGTGGGGGTAGTAAACTATGGATTATGGCCAAATACAGGTAAGTAAACATAAAAATAAATAAAGCGAATTTCATTGTGCGCACTGCACCGCCAAATGCGATGCAGTGCTGCATACGAAATTAGTTTTATTTATTTATATGTTTACTTACCTGTAATTGGCCATAATCCATAGTTTACTACCCCCCTACCCTGCCCCTCCCCACGTCACCGCCTGGCAGCACTCCCACCACCGACCGCTACTGACCTTATGTCGTCGTCCCATTTATAAGCAATGATCATTGGATCAGATATATAATCTGTCTTTTTGTAGTAGCCAGGGCAGGGTGAAAATGAAATTGAGCAATTGCCCTTCATGTAACAGAGAGAGAATGGCCAGTGCCACCCGTAATAGAAAAATACGAGCTTCCCCACCTGCAGACAGTAGTAAATAAAACTAACGTGAGTCTGCGTCATGACTCGTATGTTTGTCTTGGGTGCAAGCTTTGCTGACTGAGCTGGCATGCTGGCTACAACCAGGTTAAGTAATTTCGCTAAACTAGAGATAAGAAGAAGACTGGTATACTGTGTACTGGAGTCCATAGTGCTAGTATAATGCCTGAAACTCCCACAAATGTTAGAGGCCGAGGAAGTGGGAGGATAGATTATTACCACAAATGTTATGTACTGTGCTTGCTAGTGCTACTGTGCCACTGTGTGTTGAATTAATTTTGTGTTACTGTTTTGCTAAGAGTATTGGTTACAACAATATTCTTTTTCTTTCTCGATATAGATCCTCCTTCCCAAGAAAAACCATCACAGAAGGAGTTGGCAGCCAGGGCCCGGTGCCGGAAACTGGAGGCCATCTGCGAAGAGTACCAGCGGCTGGTGGCTCAGGCAGAGGAGGAGGCGACAGCAGCTGCAGCCTCCTCCAATGCCCTGGGCCCCAGCCAGGCCCCACCTCCAGTGGTACGGCACGACGGTCAGGCAGCCGCCCGCCGTCGCAATTCCTTAACAGCCAGCACTGCTGCCCCCCACCCTGGATGCCACTGCAGGGCATTTCACCGCCAGATGCTCCTCCGGATTTCATGTCTAGAGGAGCAACTAGAGGAGCGTGTCAAGATCCTCGTGGATAAACACCTGAAAGCCCGCTGAATCTAAGAACTATAGGACCCCGTTGGATTGCCCCTTTCTTATTCCTTTTGTTGGTGGGTGGGAATTGGGTGTTGGGGTTTATGGACATTGTTTGGACTTTTTCGTTTTGGACATTGGTTGGGGATAGGGAGAGGGGTGGGTCAGGTGTGGGATAGTTTATTTTTGTTAGGGTAATAAAATATATTTATACTTAAACATACGATGTTAATGTTTTGTGGGGGGGTTACTGTTTTACGAATTTACGTCACATGGTTTCCTTGCTGCTGCAGGGCCACAGCCAGTGTTTGATTTAAATAATCTGCTGATTATGTAACACACAAACAGATAGATGCGCAGCAGTACCCCTCACTGAGTTATTTGTCCTACTAGTACTGTCAGTCTCTCCTCCTAGTCCATTATACCTCCCACCAAACTTAACTTACCTGTGATTGATGATGATTAAGTTCGGCACAGCGATGGCTGCATGGTTTCCCAAGAGAATGGAGAAGATGCCATGGTTGTGGTGGTGGTAGTAGTAGACACTGGCAGTAGCATTTGCAAAAAAAATAAAAAAGAGACAGTCACTTGCCTGAGAGAGACTGTGGGAGGAGTAGTAGAACGAAGTAAAGTACAGTACAAAAGAAGACTGCCAAACAAACAATATTGCAACTGCTAAAGTAAAATAAAACATAATGGTGGCGGGGACAGCCTAGTACAAGAAGTTACAAACTGTAGTTGTGTCGAGTGAGTCACTTAACTTAACACAATCGTAATTCGTAACCTTTACTGCTGTGTGGTAGGATGTTGATGATGAATCCAATCAATGCCGGCAATTAATTATGATGTATTAGGTCCCTTTGGAAAAAAAATTGGCTTGCACATAGACTGAGCATGGGTGGGCAAGCAGAAGAAGATCCTCGCCCTGCCTTGAAATTGAATTAGTGTTGCTTTCACCACATCTGCCCCAGCAAGCATGTGATCAATTGGTGTCAATTTAATGTAGTCACATCTAGGCCTGGGTGGAAAACTACGCTACGCTCACGTAGTTTGCGCAACTACGCGCTACGCGGGTGCACGTAGCACAGTGCAAAAACGCGTGAGCGTAGCGAGCATTTTTGCTTGCTCGCGGTCCTCAACGTCAAGTTGGCGACCGCGAGCGAGCAAATGACATCCCGGCGAGACTGTTTCCTCGCTCGCGATCAGCAACATCAAGTTGCAGATCGCGAGCGTGGAAAATAAACCTCCCGGCGATATTCTCAACGTGGGGAGGTCAGGTTTCTCATTGCGAGTGGTCGCGTATGCTCGCGACCGCTCGCGATGAGAAACTACCAGTCCGCGTTGAGAAAACTGCAGCTCGAGTACAAATCTACTCGAGCGGCAGAAAACGACCGCTTGCACTGTGCAAGATGCCATTTGCAATGATTGCACAGTGCGGACAAGCATCCAGCACTGTGCAATCATTGCGAACAGCATTTCCTACCGCACTACACAGTTCGCGTAGTGCTACGCATAGCTCGCGTAGTGCGAAGTGCACTTCGCGTAACTACGCGTAGCGCTACTACGCGAACTACGCCCAGGGTTAGTCACATCACACCTCAATATAAATCACAGCCCGGGGGAAGAGGGTTAGGGTTTGATGAATGGATGGGAAGGGGGGTTTGGGGAAAGGTTTGACAAAGAAAAACAGTCCGCATGGACACAACAAAAGCAAAGCACAATCTTGGCAGACGACCATGATCTTATCCAATAAATCTATAAAGGGAGAAAAAGGAAATGCATGCATGATGATGAAGATAACTTGATGGTTAATGAGTAGTACTTACTAACTACTACTAGACAATTAGACAGTACAGGGCAGCAGTATATTCTATGCAATTTGCCTTGCCTGTATGCCCTCAGAGAGACCCAAATTACATGTTGTACCGGGCTTACTTTTAAAGATAACAAAGAAATTAAAAAATAGTTGTAGGGATCAATTAGCAAACAAACAACAACACAACACACTGTCGTAATGATTGAAGAGAAAAAAGGAATCAAATTAATTAAAAGGCGAATGATGAATGATACTAAAGTTACTGTATTATCCTGGTCAAATTGTGGAGTTGAATCTTGTCATTCCTCTTGGTCCTATCTTCCATGGACGCTCCGCACATCAATCTTGGGTGCCACACTGCCTGCCTGATGCGGATTAGTAAGGTAAGTGTGAGTTGTTTCTCCCAGTATAGCACAGGGTAAAGGCCGGCCTGTAAGTGTAGATGGAAAAACAAAAGGGGTATTGAAAAATCAATGAATAAAGAAAAAGCATCAATTACGGTGGAGTCCAAGAAGAGAAGAGAGAACACTTTCATACTGAGGCGGCTTGGATACATCGTGTCTATTCTGTTTACAGCATTAAGCTACAACAACAACAGGACAGAACAGGCCCACAGCACCAGGCCGTGACCCAACCTCCATTTACCTTAAATTTTGACAGAGCCAGACAAAAGGCATATACAGAAACCTAGCATTTTCAAAATTAAGTGACTAAATCAATGCGCCGCTGTCAGTCATATGACTACACTAGACTCCACCACTACATGGACATGTAGGTCTGCTGTGTTTACTTTCTTGTTGAATTGTTGTGTTTACCTTTTATGCCACTTCATGAAACGCAGTTATTCCATCAATCATCTCCGATCCAACTGACTGACTGCGTGCAAAGGTAGTATGGTCAATCATCATGGTGTGGTACGTGTTGTCCAACTCCAACTCAGTCTGTAGTGACTGGTCTCCGATTAAGTCCATATTCCATATTAAAAAATTGCAACGGATATTGGCCTGCACCTGCAGTAGTAGGAGTACAATAGGAGTACAATTTGGTTATTAAACAACAAGAAGGGAAACATTGACTGTCACTTGAGTCACTTTCACTTTGTAGATTTACTAGTAGAGTTCGACTTCATGCACAACATCAACACAACAAACAACAGCAATCGCTCAGAGTCAGCAAGCATCCAATGCATGCCATCATTACCTGTCTTGCTCTTCTCTTTGGCTGTCAGATCATCAGATGCCTAGTTCTGACAGGTGTGTGGTTTTTTTTAACGAGGCAGTGGCCTCATTATTACTCCACATTCATTTTCAGTGTTGGTAGTCACTGTTTCGGTGTTCGTCTTATTCATCTGTGGCACTTTGTCGCAGTTTAAGTTGGTTCATATGGTCAGCGCTGTCATGGGCCGCGGCCTGGGTAGCGGTCATTGCTGGTCAATTGAGTTTGCAGAAATGTCAGCAAGTTTCTTCGAAGAGTCTTGTCTTTCTCTGCCAAGTACCTTCTGTCCTGACAGTGATGAGCTTTGGATGCCTGCCGAGGCTGTAGCCTTCTGACAGTGATGAGTTTACTTTTGAATGCCTGCCTGAGTTCTGACAGTGAAGAGTTGTGGATGCCTGCAGAGGTGATAGCCTTCGGACAGTGATGAGTTTCGGCTCGGAAACAAAATGGAGGATAGCTATAGTCACGTTTCACTTCTTATGGAGAGACTGATAGAGGCAACATTTCTTGTACTCCAATGTCTGGCTTGATGGAAATGTAATTAGGGCGAGTCAGGAAGATGGAGCAGGACTCTGAGGAGTGGACAGTTAAATGCACAGACGTGCAACTCCAATAGGGAAATAAAAAGAGAAGACGGTGGTGATGGATTTGTTGTGATTTGATTTGAACCAGAAAGACAGATACACAGACAAATAAAGGAAGGAAGAAAGTAACAATTTGAAAGCCTAGTTGTCAGGGAAGAGGAGCTCGTCATCAAACTCTGGTGGTTCGGACAGAAGTAGGTCCTGTAACCCACTACTTACGTCATTGAAGTCTCTCTCCTCTTCCTACTGTGATTCACGTATTTTGTAATCCGGTGGTATAAAGTGCTGATTCATTTTGATCATGGTTAACCACTCCACGCTTTTGGGCGAGAGACTGGTCCTTTTCAAAGTTACAATGGCACCAGCAGCACTGAAAACACGCTCAGAAGAGACACTTGCGACAGGGGAAGCCAGATACTTTATCACCAGCCTGCTGAGCAGTGTCCATTGGCTTCTTTTCCCATACCAATACACCAATGGGTTTCGATCCATGAAGACCTCTGTTGGGTCATCCAGATAGGCCTGGACCGTCCGCTCAATGCTCAGGGGTGCTCCGATGTGCTCGGCCTGTTTTGCCTTTGCATCAGCACTGGACTTACCATACCCCTGCCGTAGAAACCAATCAGTTGCCGATTGTACTGTGGATGATCCTGTTCTTGCTGTTGTTGATGTTATTGGTAGTGTTGGTGTCAGTGACTGCTGGGAGGCAAACGCACTGTCCTCAGGCTCCAAAGTAGAACTTGACTCTGGATGCCCTGTAGTACTTGTTATGGCCTGGGGCGGGGGGCCTGTAATTACCAGCCGTTCATTTTCGAACTTAGTGGCTTCCTCAGCTATCAAAGTTTTGTACTTGGCAACATCCACTTCCGAAAAAGGAATTACTGCCTTACTGTTCAGAAATACTTTGTACAGTGGATCCAAAATTGTGGCAGTAATGTAATGTTGTTGTGACACAATGTTATTTTGAATCCTTGTATTTTCAGATAAGCGAACGGCTAAGGACTCCGCCAAATGATATGCGTCTTGTTTGTCATCCACACCTGCATACGTTTCAGACACCTCCTTCAGCTGTTGCTCTAGCATGTGCAACAATGGGATAGCTTGGCCCATAGTACAGTCCTCCCTGCTGACTTCACGTGTGAAGATCTCAAAAGGAAGTAGCATCTCTGTCAGGCATTGACGAGGTCCCATTGACCCATCTCAACGGTCATGCCTCTCACAGTAGGTTCCCCTAATCTTTGCATGACATAAGCATTGAGTGGTATGTACTGGTCAAACAGACGATCAAGCATGTAATAAGTTGAGTTCCAACGTGTTGGCACCTCCTGGATGAGTGCTTTGACTGGCATTTTATGCTCACGTTGAATGACCCTCAGCTGCTTCCGGGCTTTAAAAGAATGGCTGAAATGTGTGCATATTCTTCTGCAGGTGGCCAGTAAGTTGCTGACTTTGTATTCATTTTTCAGAAAGTCTTGAACAACAATGTTAATGCAGTGTGCCAAACACGGGACCCTGAAATAGCGACCATCTTGCATGGCCCTAACTACATTACTGCCATTGTCCGTGGCAACAAAACCAATGTTAAGCCCTCTTGGGCGCAGCCACTCAAAGACCTGGCTGTTAAACTCTTCCAAAATGTTTGCAGCAGTATGAGATTTCTCCATGGCAAACATGGCTACAGTTGCATGTTTGCGAGTGGCATGAAAAATCTCAGCAGCGTGAACACCAGCAGATATCTGTTCTCTAACCCCCGCAAAAGAGATCCAGTGTGCAGTGATGCACATGTAATCAGTGGCTTGGCAACTGGTCCACATGTCTGTTGTCAGGTGGATACTCTGAACAGCACTCTGCTTCAAGGCTTTTCCAAGCAATTCCAGCACGTCGTGATGTAGTGCTGGAACAGCAACTCTGGCAAAATAGTAGCGGCTGGGAACATGCCATTTTGGGCAGATGGCTGTCACAAATTCCAGAAAACCCACCCCTTTAACAAAAGAAAAAGGGAGAAGGTCCAGTGCTAACATTTTAGCCAGCTTCGCATTGTACAAACGTGCTATTGGGTGGTTGCGTTCGTACTGCCCCTCCCCCCCAAACATGCTGATAATGGTAGGCTGCATGGTTTTCCTTTCTCTTAGGCTCAACAACGCACTTTTTTTCATTGCGGTACTCCTTGCTGTCTCAGGCTGACTCTTACTCTTGTGCCACTGAGATGTTGCTGAAGATGTGTGCGGGGACAGGGCGACTTTGTGTACCACTGCCAGAGAGAATGTCTCCCTATCCTTCCTCTTCCACCGTGATCGGATCTTCTACTCCTTTATCCCCACCAACACCAATGGTTGCAGTTTTTATGCCGCGAAGGTGGTCCTCCCAGCTGATCAAGTGGTGTTTTTTCAGATAGGTTATTTGGCCTCCGGTACCATAGTTTGTACCAAGCTTACCACGACTAACAGAGGTATTACAAATGGAGCATATAGCAATGTTCTCCTCCTTTTCGCTAACCGTAAAGAAGTCCCAAACTGGGGAGCTTAACTTTGCCTCCTGCTGGAGGTGCCACTTCCAATGCCGGATGAACTGGAGGGTGTGGGTTGAATTTGACTCTGTGCTGTACCACTACCTACTTCTACTGAGGTGGTGGTTGTGCTGGATGTAGGTCGCTGCCGGGCCTTTGCTAATGCAAATATGGAAGCTGTAGGTCGTGTTGGTTTTACCTGTGTTGGAGGTATGCGTGCTACATCCCTCGCAGCGATTTTAGATAGGGTAATAATGTTGGTCTCCATCTCCTCGGGGCCGGGAGTGATGTTCGTGATGACTGGCTCATCATCATCATCCTGCTGTTCTACATCGACCTCCATAAGTGTAAGGCTTTCTGGAACCTTCCTTTTCCCTAGCCTGGTCTTGGGACGTGTCTCCCTCTCAGACTCAGTTTGTGGCTTCCAAGTGGCATCTAGCTCATCAGAAGGGGGGCTTGGCGAAGAACTTGATGGACTAACCCTCCTTTTCCTTGCTGGGGATTTGGAAGACAAAGGATCTTCTGAATGAGTGGCTTCCTCTTCTTCTACCTCTGCATGAGGCTCAATTTCCTGAACTGCCCCTACTTCAGGAGGAACAACAACTACTATTGCGGGCGGTGGTTGCGGCTGTTGTTGTTGACCACTTATCTGCTGTGTTTCCTCCTGCGTTGATTGGGTACTACTTTGAGATAGCGATAAGTTTATCTCAGGCTCAGCATCACTGGTTTCCACCATTAGGCTGGCTACCTCTTCCACACTCATGTGCTTGGGCCTGGGTTGGTGGGTTGGGCCCACTGATGCGGAGGTGCTGCCCCCAGCTTGCCCCCCGGACACCGCTGCTGCAGGCGTAATGTTTTGTTTCCCAAAAAAGGTATTGGGCGGCACACCAAACTTAAGAGTCACTTCCTTCTTCTGTTCCTTCTTGTCAATAGCAACTTTCTTGGTACTGGAGGACCTGGTGCCTGCTTTCTTTGGGCCCATCTTCTTCAGATGTCAGCAGCACTCAGTTGCACAAGTTGCAGAGATGTCTGGTCAGGTCGCACGTCACGTCGTGTACAGCAGCAGGACGTCTGTCTGGCAGTACAACGGGCAATGATGACACACCTCCTCCTCAGTCTTTTGTGCACCTAAAAGCAAAAAAGCCAGAAGAACATCAGTCAAACAATAGTACAAATCAAACTAATATAATATATAACTTAGTGTGTGGTTGTCTCAATTATTAAATTTTAGAAACTCAGTGAACAACAACAGTGTAGCCATTTATGAGACTTTGACAACAAGGCCAGGGCTTTCCGGGTGTACTGTGTACACTCAGGAAGAATAAGAATAGCAAAGAACAAAAACAAAAATGTAGTGGAGCCTGTTTGGCCTAAATTTGTGCATCACGTGGGATGGATGCAGCATCAGGGAGCTGCAGCTGGCAATGGGGATGGATTTGGAAGCAGTAAGACAAGAGGAACAATGGAAAGACAGGCAGGCCTATGTGGCAAAAACAGCACACTACTAACTACCACCACAAAATGGCCCCCAGCCACATGGTCACTCACAGGCACAAGGCACGGCAAACAATGAACTCAAGCAGGCCTATATGGCCAGACAAAGGATGCCTGATAAACAACTCACACAGCTTTAATGCAAAAACTAATCCACATGGCTAAAAACAGGTTGGAAAGTTACACAACAACCACAACAACAACACATACACACACGCAAAAAAGGCATTTATTTAACACACCTAAAAAGTGAAATAGACCCCCCAAAAAACCCCACATTTTGCAATTCAATCCAATGCCATCCATGCCCTAAATGATGTTTAAATTCAACAGACAACACAAACTGTTTTTATGCACCCATGATGACTACCTCTGGGCCTACTGGCAGACTAGGCCACAAGCTTGGAGGCCTATGGCAAAAGCACAGTGGCTGGTCCCACAAAATGGCCGCCACCACATGGCCAGGCCACCCACAACAACAAGAAAAGGAAGACAAGACAGACAATGCAGGCCTATGGCAAAAGCACAATGCCTGGCTTCACAAAATGGCCGCCACCCACATGGCCAGGCCACCCACAATAACAAGAAAGTGAAGACAGACAATCAATACAGGCCTAGGGCAAAAGCACACTGCCTGGATGGCTCCACAAAATGGCCGCTAGCCACCCACAACAAAAAGAAATGGAAGACAGACAATGCAAGCCTATGGCAAAAGAACACTGCCTGCCTTCACAAAATGGCCGCCACCCACATGGCCAGGCCACAACAACAAGCATAAGCCAAGGGGAACAAAGAAAAGACATGCAGGCCTATATGGAAAAAGCAGCACACTACTAAACTACCACCACAAAATGGCCCCAAGCCACATGGTCACTCACAGTCACAACAGGCCATGGAAAACAATGAACTCAAGCAGGCCTATAATATGACCAGACAAAGGAGGCCTGCTAAACAACACAGCTTTAATACAAAAATGCAAAAATGAAAATCCACAGGGCTACGAAAGGTTGGAAAGTTACACAACAAGCACACACACACATCCAACAAAGGTATTTATTTATTAACACACACCCAAAAAGTGAAATACACCCCAAAAACCACATTTAGCCATTCAATCCAATGCCATCCATGCCCTACATGATGTTTAAATTCAACAGACACCACAGAAACATGCACCCATGGCTACCTCTGGGCCTACTGGCTGAAATTTCAATCAAAGAAAAACAACTAGGCCCCTACTGAAACTACAGGCCACCCAGGCCACAACAATACATTTTAAAAACGATGAAAATCCCCAAAAAATGTAGGTACAAAGTAACAAGCCCCAATCAAACAAACACGTACACCAATTCTCCAACTTACTTGTAAAATCTCAAATCCAAAAGTCCTCAAATCCAATCCAATGATATGATGCAGCAGACAGACACAAAAAGTGATCCTTCCAGCTCCAAATCCAAATGAAAGTGAACAGCACATGGACAAAGCACTGGGAGGAGCCTGCTGGACAGGAACAGGAAGTTGGAGACTCAGGGGCACTTCCTTCCTCTTGAAAAAAAAGTAAAAAAAGAAAAAGGACTCCTTGCACAAAAAACTGCAGCCAAATCACAATCTGAGGAGTTTTTTGGAGCAAAATAATCATTTTCGAGAAGGTTTTATGATGCTCGAGAGATATTCTTCGCCAGATTGTAGTTTCTTCGTGTTCGGGATCGCGATCTTACCAACACTGCCGCCGGAAGTCAGATCGCGCGTCCGAATGACGTATTCGCCTTCGCACACTCTCGCGGGATCGTGCGGCCGGATTCCAAATCTCGTGGCGCTTGCGAACGGATAGGAAATCGCGTCGGCGAACGCAGAATCACGGTAGGTCGTTACCGCACGCACGAGAACACATATTGAGCGCGCGAAGAAGAAAAACAGCTACGCTACGCCGCAAATTGCGTAGTGCTCGGTAACTTCGCGTTCTACGCGAATCGCAAAGTTACCGAAACTCCGCAAACTCCGCGAGCGTAGCGTAGTTCACCGCCCAGGGTTAATCTCAAACCATACCTATATTAGGGCATCTATGTGAAACATAACACCCACTCCTCCTAATAGTCAACAACAATAAACAATGACAGCAAACTACTAAGTCATACTAGGTGGTAGCGCATATAATTGTCAGTGAGCCACATAAAAACATTTTTAAAATTTTAAAAGCATATTTAAAAACATTTCTAAGAGGGGAAAAATGTGTAGAGTCAGTTTTTGAATTTGTACTCAAGCTAAAGCTCTAGCTGAGTTCATTTATAGAATTTAAAACTTTTACAAGTGTTTTAGAAGGCCATGCTTTCTTTAGCGATAGTGTCAATTTAGTAGGAAATGTTCTAAATTTAATCAGAGTCGAAATGAAAAAGGATACTCCGAATTCTTTCCCAGCACATGATGAGCCAATTGAAGATTTAGGGGTCTATTAGGATGGGGGTCGGAAAACCACCCCGACCACCATGGTAGCGGAAATCAACCGTCCGCTGGTACCGCAGCAAAATCGGCGGTCCGATTATGATCAACCGCCCAAAAATCCAGACCGCGGCGGAACGACGCCACGAAAGACCGCCGGTAGCGGGCAGAGCTGGTGAAAATCCGTCCGCGGCGGTCGGATTTGTGGCGGAAACACACTAAACCGTCGCGAGGCCAGCGGAGTGACCGCACGTAAAATTAGGATTCCCTCGATGTGACAGCGGAACGTTCCGCTGTTTCTGACCGCCGCGATCACAAACAGTGATGAATGGTAGGACCGGCGGAAGGGCTGTTGCATAGCCACCGCTGCGGACGCTCCGTGACAAATATGGCGGTCGACAAAAAAAACACACAACAAGGCCACCAAGTGCACACATCAAACTAGCTCTGCCCCCAAAAACACCTAACACACCCCAATGACACACCCCCATTGCAACTTCAAAAATACAAATCCCAGGACAACCCACACAACACACCTGACAGCAATACCCCATTTTGACACACCCACATAGCTGAGTATAAAACCAGCCCTTTCCCTGACCAGAATTCTTTGCACCACTCCAGCCCTGAAGGAACCAAACCCTGCAGCACATTGGATAGGCAAAACACCACACATCTCACCAGCACAACAACACACATACACACCCCCACACCACCCCCACCACCCTCACAACTGCACCTCAAAACATTTGCACAGCACACACCATGGCACAAAAGAAAATGCCCAAATTCACGGAGAGTGAGTTGTCAGTCATGGTAGATGAGTTAAGCACAGTAGAACCACAATTGTTTGGTACCCTGGTCCAACAGACACCATTAGCCACAAGAGCACAAATGTGGGAAAGGATAGTCAACAAGGTCAATGCAGTAGGGACCACCCCGCGCTCCAAGCAGGAAATCATTAAGCTGTGGCATGACCTGAAGAGGGTGGTGAAAGAGAAGAAGAACAAGAGCCATTATCTGGCTCAGATGACTGGCGGTGGCCCTCCCATTCCACCAAGAACATTCACTGCATGGGAGGAGAAGGTGCTTGCCATACTGCATCCAGAGAGTCTCACAGGAATAGCCGGGGGAGTGCAGGCTGGTAAGGACAAACACATGTATACCATTACACTGCTATGTACTGTCTTGCACAACCACAAAGCTACACCTCTTAGGCCCAAGTCCATTCATCTGCAACACAATACCCAACACAGGTCTCACAGATGTAACATCCACTCCATCTAAATCACCACAAAGGTAGCCTGCAACATTCCCAAGGTTGCATGTGTACATGCAGCCAGCACTACAACTCCCACCAGGCCCCCTTGTTCCACAGCTCAGCAAGATGGAGCACTCCCCCCACCCAGAAGCATGTGGCAGCCATTGCATTGTTCACCTTCATCTAACAGGTAGGTAGCCATCTTCCCAGGGAGGGCTGTTTGGGGGTGGGAGGCCTGCACTACAACTCCCACCAGGCCCCCTGCCCCACCCCGGAGCAGGATGGAGCACTCCCCCCACACCCAGAAGCATTTGGCAGCCACTGTATTACAACAATCAAACTTACAGGTAGGTAGCCATCTTCACAGGGAGGGCTGTTTGTGGGTGGGAGGCCTGCCCCACAACTCCCACCAGGCCCCCTTGTTCCACAGCTTACAAGATGGAGCACTCCCCCCCACCCAGAAGCATGTGTCAGCCATTGCATTGTTCACCTTCATCTAACAGGTAGGTAGCCATATTCCCATGGAGGGCAGTTTGGGGGTGGGAGGCCTGCACTACAACTCCCACCAGGCACCCCTGTCCCACCCCTGAGCAGGATGGAGCACACCCCCCACACCCAGAAGCATGTGGCAGCCATTGCAATGTTCACCTTCATCTAACAGGTAGGTAGCCATCTTCCCAGGGAGGGCAGTTTGGGGGTGGGAGGCCTGCACCACAACTCCCACCAGGCCCCCTGTCCCACCCAGAGCAGGATGGCACACTCAAACACACACCCAGAAGCATGTGTCAGCCATTGCATTGTTCACCTTAATCTAACAGGTAGGTAGCCATCTTCCCAGGGAGGGCAGTTTGGGGGTGGGAGGCCTGCACTACAACTCCCACCAGGCACCCCTGTCCCATCCCTAAGCAGGATGTAGCACTCCCCCCACACCCAGAAGCATGTGGCAGCCATTGCAATTTTCACCTTCATCTAACAGGTAGGTAGCCATCTTCCCAGGGAGGGCAGTTTGGGGATGGGAGGCCTGCACTACAACTCCCACCAGGCACCCCTGTCCCACCCCTGAGCAGGATAGAGCACTGCCCCCACACCCAGAAGCATGTGGCAGCCATTGCAATGTTCACCTTCATCTAACAGGTAGGTAGCCATCTTCACAGGGAGGGCAGTTTGGGGGTGGGAGGCCTGCACCACAACTCCCACCAGGCCCCCTATCCCACCCCTGAGCAGGATGGAGCACTTAAACACACACCCAGAGAGATGTGGCAGAAAGTCCACCCCAATGTGACAACAGAACAGGTAAGTGGACAGTGCATGCACCCCACCATTCCTCTCAAAAAGCATGGAGCCATATGACAACACCAGCCCTCACATCCCACCAAAATTGACACAGATACAATATCAAATTACAGTGTGCAGACAGCTAAGCGTATGTAACTGTCACAGAAACAAAAGTGTGACTCACCAAATCCCATGTTGAAGTAAATATGGGCACAAACATGCCCAGCACTAAATGCTATCTGTAAGTTCCATGGGGGCTGATCTCGAAGGACCATATGAAAACAAAGTAAGCATGGTCTGTAGAACAAATAAATCAAAGCACAGGACATGAAAAAGGTATGCATGAGATGACAATGGCTAGTTCATGCGCAGATGTAACGTCTGCCAGGCAGAGTAATCAGCAAAGATGCTTCACATCAAGTCGTATTGCCGCCAGTTGTCAGATGACAACATGTCCTCGTAATCACAAAATCTGCACGTGGGGCATGGTATCCATTGACATGTCAAACCATGGAAAATTAATGTATGTACCTCCACATCATGTCATGATGCACATTACTGTGCAGACATACAATGTGAGAACTAGTAAACTGTGTGTTGCATAACCTGTAAATAAGATACATCGAACACTAAACTTGAGGGGTGCACGTCATTGAGCATTTCCCCTCTGTCCCACAGGTGACCAAGGACTGACTGCAGAGGATGACAACACCAACCTGCAGAGCCAGACTCCACCCCCGGAACATGGATTCACTGATGATGACTCCCTGGATTTTGACGATGTGGAGCTTGAAGCCGGCCCATCTGGCATGCCAGGGCGCAACAGGTCCCAGGACCCCACTGTTCCCCCGCCACCACATCAGCAACAACAACAAATACGCTGACCCCTGCTGGAACGACCTGTGCGGCCTCCACCACCACCACCACCACCAGTGCTGCCTGCAACACTCTCCCTGCCCCAAAGGATGACCACCCCACACCACCAACTGAGGAGGGCAGGGAGAGTAGGCGGGTGCGTACAGTGGTGAGGCAACAGGTCCGTGACAGCAGGGCAGGTGGGAGGGCAAGGGGGAGTCTAAGACAACCGGACACTGGGACCGAAGCCCTGGACAACATCACCAGAGTCCTTGGGGCCTATGAACGGGCACAGGGACAAACGGGCCAGGCTCAGGAAGATTCCTGTGAGCTCTGCCTGCTGCTGAGGTCCATGGACACCCGCATGGGCCAAATCGTGGACCTCTTGGGCCAGCTAGTGGCGGTTCTGAGGGACAGGTCTGCGGCACAAACAACACCTCCACCTCCCTCCGGTGGCCCACAGGATGACAGTTCTACATGCTCCCCTGCGGCCACGGAGAGGGGGGACTCCTCAGACCCCACTGCCCCTGCAGCAGAGGCCCCCCTGCCAAACGACCAAGGGGCCACCCAAGGAAATCCAAGGGAGGATCCCGTGGCAAAGCACCTGCCAAACGCCAGTCAAAGAGCCAGCCATGATGGCACCCCTCTTCACCTTGCCATTGACTTTGGTGACTGTCCTTCCCCACATTGCCTTGTTAATGGCATCTGTCTGTTGGCCTGGGTCACCACATCAATGTGGTGACTACTCGATTGTCTCATCTAACATCACTGACAACTCATCGCTTCACCATTCACTATTCACCTTTTTGTAAATATTCACTCCCCTGTCACATGTACCCATTGTAAATAAACACTCCTTACACACCCATGTCGTTGTGTCTGCTCCGTGTTTATCACAGGATGTGCAATATTCACCATGATCACAATGTACCAGGAGCACGGATTGTTTGTATGCAAGGAGAGCCTGAAGGGACCTAGGAAAACACAACAGAACAATATTGACTAGTCAGGCGGTGGCATCACAGCCATCACACAACACTTGTCATCAAGGTACTCCAATCTGCACACATTACAATGAGCAACAGTACCAACATAGACATCCTGTATCTGTGCCAAACTACCCTGTCCCAGAAACATTGGCAGCCAGCACTGAGTCAACAATAGGCTGCAGTCACAAAGCTCACATAGACCTTTTCACCAACAACGACATCAGCAGACAATGGCCCCGTTGTACATTGTCACTCACCTTCAAGTGAAGTAGCGGTTGATGAGCTGTTGACGCAGGTCGACACCTTCCTCCTCTCCACTATCCTTGTCACTGGACATGGGTTGGTTTGCAGGCGGGGGCCTTGACTGCTCATCAGCGTCCAGTAGCAGGGGGATCTCCTTGCGCAAGGCCAGGTTGTGGAGCATGCAGCATGCTACTACAATCTGACACACCTTTTTGGGCGAGTACATCAGTGCACCTCCGGTCTTGTCCAGGCAGCGAAACCGTGGCTTCAGGAGATCAAAAGTATGCTTCACCACACGACGTGTCCTCCCATGGGCATCATTGTAGCGGACTTTACTTGGGGTCCTGGGATTCCGCATGGGGCTCAGCAACCAAGGACGGTTGGGTTATGCAGAATCACCTAGGTGTGAGATACACAGGCCAACTTTGTAATATAACTGTGGCAGAGGACAGCATGTCACATACACAGCACGCTACTTGACTCTGCGTACTCACCCACAATCCATGCACGCTCCGGAAGCAGATTATCCATCAGCTGTGGCACAAAGCTGTTACGCATGATGTACAAGTCATGGGCCGAGCCAGGAAATTTGGCACAGACGTGTGAGATGATCATATCCGCCTGGCACACCACTTGCACATTGATGGAATGGAAATGTTTCCTGTTCCTGTAGATGTGCTCACATGCCTGTGGTGGAACCAGGCCAACATGTGTGCAGTCAATGGCACCCACATCATTGGGGATGTGCCCAAGGGCATAGAAATCACCCCTCACAGCCACAAATTCATGCCTCCTGGGGAAATGGATATATCTGTCCTTGTAGGTCATCATAGCGAACAGGACATCACGTAGCACCATGCTGAACATAGGTTGCGACATCCACCTGCGCTGGACACGGTGTACTGGAATGATCCAGTAGCAAAAAAATGCAGGGCTGCCATCACCTTAGACGTTGGTGTGAAAGCAGTCGGATATGTTCTGCGAGGCCGCAGGTGGGGCTCCAACATAGCACATAGGTCTTGTAGGGTGGGTCGATCCAGATGGAATTTCTTTATGACCTCCTCATCCTCCATGTCTGCCAGCACTGTGAAGGGACGTTGCACATTTGGTCTCCTCCTAGGTGAGATGAAAGGGGACACATGTCAATGCACTCCACCATGATATGTGTCCGACATCTTACGTTTTGACTGACACAACGCCAACAATGACTGTCATCACAGTTCAGCTTACAGCCCAAGTTACATGTAGGGAAACCTTCAGCTACACTAGTCGTACACTTGTCCACTTTTCACACAGCGAGTACCTCCAAAACAATATCTAACTATGTGAATGCCCAAAGGGATATGGCCACATCTTGCATGAGCAGCCCTGACAATAGTTCATACAGCATATGTGTGAAACAGCAACACTACTGTCTCCTACCTAGCTGCTGTACCTGCCACACCTACCTGCATAAGTCGAACAGGGCACACATCAACAACACAATGAGCACAGTTTGTGCATAAACAACAAGTATGTGCATGAGCCAAGCAAAGTAGACAGTGAAATATGCACATTGTGTAGTCAGACATTCATCACTGTGAGTTGCTCAGCCCTATCACACATTGACATGTGTTCCCATTGGAGAGTCCATCACAACACTGATCTGTGTACATGCCCAGTAATATCACAAGTGACATGTGAGGGAGTACATGCCAATGTTTTCAATCATATACACAAACATGGCATGTGTAGTCAGCAGTGGGGTAAATGTTACATTGGCATTGTGTGCACAATCTTGTGCCACGATTCATGTGTCTACTGTGCACTGTTGAGAACTGGCCATTGGCCATTCACACAGCATGATGTGTCCATAGCTGCTGTCAAAGTGCTCCGTAACACAAATCACGGTCATAGGCGCCAATGGGTAGCAGACACATCGCGGTAGCAACCGCCTGGCCCTGCGGTGTGTCACTGCCAATGCCAAAGCCACACTCGCGGTAGTGATATACATTTAGTACAATGGCGGTTGGCATGCTCCGCCACCCCAATCATGGTCACTGGCTCCAATGTATAGCAGCCATATTGCGGTAGCAACCGCCTGGCCCCTGCGGTGTGTCACTGCCATTGCCAAATCCACACTTGCGGTAGTGATACATTTATGTTTATGGTCAAATGGCGGTTGGCATGCTCTGCCACCCCAATCATGGTCACTGGCTCCAATGTATAGCAGCCATATCGCGGTAGCGACCGCCTGGCCCCTGCGGTGTGTCACCGCCAATGCCCAAGCCCTTACAGCCAATGGGAACCGCAATCGCGGTAGCCTAATGCAATTTTGAAAATCGCGGTAGGCGTGCTTCGCCACTGCGGGCCGGTCATTTGATTCAATTGAAAGATACGCGACCGCGGTAGCGACCGCCTGGCCCCTGCGGTGTGTCACTGCCAATGGCAAAGCCACACTCGCGGTAGTGATACATATATATTTATGGTCAAATGGCGGTTGGCATGCTCCGCCACCCCAATCACGGACACTGGCTCCAATGTTTAGCAGCCATATCGCGGTAGCGACCGCCTGGCCCCTGCGGTGTGTCACTGCCAATGCCAAAGCCACACTCGCGGTAGTGATACATTTATGTTTATGGTCAAATGGCGGTTGGCATGCTCCGCCACCCCAATCACGGACACTGGCTCCAATGTTTAGCAGCCATATCGCGGTAGCGACCGCCTGGTCCCTGCGGTGTGTCACCGCCAATGGCCAAGCACTAACAGCCAATGGGAACCGCAATCGCGGAAGCCTAATAACATTTTGAAAATCACGGTAGGCGTGCTCCGCCACCGCGGGGCCGTTCATTGGATGCAATTGAAAGATGCACGACCGCGGTAGCAACCACCTGGCCCCTGCGGTGTGTCACTGCCAATGCCCAAGCCCTTACAGCCAATGGGAACCGCAATCGCGGTAGCCTAATGCAATTTTGAAAATCGCGGTGGGCATGCTCCGCCACCACGGAGCCGGTCTTTGGATGCATTTGAAAAAGGCGGACCTGGAACACCAATTGCAGCAGCTTAGAACCACTGAAACTACCCCAGGGGGCTATATATGTGTGGGAGAGAGCCTCACATTTCCACTGCTTCCAGACACTGCTGCCTGACACCCCTCACCACCAACTGCTGCTGCTCCTAACTCCAGACACTGCTGCCTGACACCCCTCACCACCAACTGCTGCTGCTCCTGTCTCCAGACACTGCTGCCAGACACCCCTCACCATCAACTGCTACTGCTCCTGTCTCCTGGACCCAGTGATGGCGAGGACTGAGAAGATCAGGGCCCGTCCCTTCACCACTGAGGAGCTAGAGGTCCTGGTGGAAAAGGTACTCACACAGTATGGGAGGCTATATGGTGCTCCAGATGTCATGGTAACTGTTTCAGAGTGGAAGCGAGTGTGCAGGGAGTGCCACTGCCTAGCATGCTGACTCCAGGGGAAAGGGGTGTGTAGCCTATTTTTCACGTTTCCCTGGCTGCTCATCAGAATGGGAGGGACATGCATTGTTTTTTCTGCCATACAGTGACACAGCAAGTTGGTCAAGCGGGAGTCAGGACAGAAATTGCCTGTGTGAATGGATGTGTGGGTCCATGATGTTCTTCACAGGCTCATCTGAGACATTACCAAGGGTATACGTCCAGAGGGTACTGATGAAAGTGTGTCTGACTCAAAATTGCCACCATGTATAGGTCAGCACTATGCACAGGACTTAAATGCCAGAGGGTGACACTCTTGGTGGTAATTCACCTATGACACAGCAGATTGTTGTACTTTTGTACAGAGCCCCTTCCATTTTCATCAGCATGTGTACTGACTCGCATATGTAGGCACTGTTTACGCTCTCATATTGTCCCTGCATGTGACATTTCTGATGCCCCAAGTTGGACCTCAGTGTGAGCCCACCTGTCCTGCACAGTCACTGCCCAATCTGACAAGGACACATCACTGAATGTACAGAGTGAAACATATGGGTTGTCTGCTAGACTATCCATCAAAGAGCTATCTCAGCCCTGTAGATTGCACACGGTAGACCTTGTGAGAAGGGTGTGAGATTGTAAGATCATGTCCCTAAATGTGACCTCCATGACACAGTGAGCCATTCACAGGGCAAGGACATTGAGGGATGAGCAGTGTTGGACACAGTGAGTCTGCCCCGAAACATATTTTCCAATGTAATGTATGTCTTGCTCACCCACAAACTGGATAGCAGATGTGGGCCCCCTACACATAGCTTTCTGTGCTGGCATCCTGCATGTGTATGAGATGGGCAGGTACTGTGTCCACCCTCATACCTGCATGCATTTTTGTATGATTCTCCCATGCTTATGTACTATGTGAGATGCTGTATTGTCTCTGCTAGACATATCTGTGAAGTAGTGCTGAGTTAGTATCATGCTCCTGTACTGAGAGGTAGTGGTACATAACCCAGTGTCACAGAAATTTCCCCCTCTTGTCTCCCATGCCTGCAGCTCAAAGTCCACCAGCGTAAGGCCGTGTGGAGGGCCATTGCACGCAAGGTGCGGGCTCTGGGTGTCTCCAACCGACGGCGCACACACTGTCACAAGAGGTGGGATGACATCTGCCGGCTGAGAAAAAACGCGGCAGAGATGACGCTGGGGCTGCTCCCTGGGACTGGAAGGTTGGCGGGCTGGAGCATGACACCACTAATGGCCCGCATCTTAGCTGTGACACAGCCTGAGCTGGATGCACGTTTGAAGGAGCATCAGCAGCAAGCTGGGGGTGAGTATTCTGGGAAGGGTGACTTTGGTTGTGAGTGACTGCATGTGTTCCAAGCCTGAGCCAGTGCTGAGCTCTGTGATGTTGCTAGTGTGATGCAATGGCTTGTAAGTGGCCTCTGTGTTGGGTGAAGCTGTCATGCATTTTCCCTACCTGTACTTTCTCATGTCATTGAAGTGATGGCCCTTGACATTGCATTCTGAGTTGTGGCCTTCTGGCATCGTCTGCATTGGGGAAGTCAGGGACATCCCATGGAAGGGAACGGCAGTGTGCCTCATCTGAGTGTGCTTACATCAATGTGTGCATTGCCTGACGTCAGAATTGTGAGGACTACACATCTGACACCAATGTGCAACTGTAGTTGTGCCCCAAAGTACGACATGGTGGATGGCATGAGCTCATGGCCATTGTGGATTGATATTTAGGAGTCTGTATCTGTGTTGTCTAACCCTGGGCGTAGTTCGCGTAGTAGCGCTACGCGTAGCTACGCGAAGTGCACTTCGCACGCTACGCGTAGCTACGCGAACTGCGTAGTGCGGTAGGGAAATGCTGTTCGCACTGATTACACAGTGCCGGATGCTTGTCCGCACTGTGCAATCATTGCAAACGGCATCTTGCACAGTGCAAGCGGTCGTTTTCTGCCGCTCGAGTAGATTTGTACTCGAGCTGCAGCTTTCTCAACGTGGACTGGTAGTTTCTCATCGCGAGCGGTCGCGAGCATACGTGACCACTAGCAATTGAGAAACCAGACCTCCCCGCGTTAAGAATCTCGCCGGGAGGTTTATTTTCCACGCTCGCGATCGGCAACTTGATGTTGCTGATCGCGAACGAGGAAAAAGTCTCGCCGGGATGTTGATTTGTCTTGCTCGCGGTCGCCAACTTGACGTTGAGGACCGCGAGCAAGCAAAAAATGCCCGCTACGCGTTTTTGCAGTGTGCTACGTGCAATTCACGTAGTGCGTAGTAGCGCAAACTACGCAAACTCCGCGAGAGTAGCGTAGTTTTCCGCCCAGGCCTAGTGTTGTCCCCTTCTGCTGCCTCCGGATGTGACTGTGGCAACATGTTGGGAGGTACATCTTTTCCCCCCTCAGGGCCCTAGGTAAGCTCAGAGGGATCTGTATGTCTGGTTACACGGAGCCACGGGCAGTCTATTTGGCTGTGTGGTCATCACATGAGTCACTTATGCCAAGTTTGCATGATAACACGCAAAATTCGTTGCACAATGTTACTGCACAGGGTGGTGTGCAACATGGGGATATCATCATCTTGTTTAGTGCTTTGCTTGCATATGATGTTTGTGTTAATGCCACTGAACTGACCCTACTTCTCTGTCTCTTGCAGTATCTACCGTGGGCACGGAAGGACAGGGGACTGACACCAGTGGTGAGGCATCAAGCACGACTGCTACACACGAGCACACTGACACTGATGTGACCAGTGCCTCTATGTTGGTGGGCACAGGGAGCGGGAACTCTGCCTCCTCTTCCACCACACATCGTCCAGTGCCCACCCTCCCAACTACTTCCACTCGCACCAGTGAGAAGGGAAGAGTGTCCTTCACCCCAGGCACCGCTGCCCCTGCCCGTGTCTCCACTGCTGCCCTCAGTATTGAGGCTATGGACCTTTTGCGCCAGCTGTGTGTGGGTCAGACAACTCTCCTCAATGCCTTCCTAGACCATGACAAAAAGTTGGCACAGGTAGTTGCCTTCATGGAGGGCATTCATTCAGACATGGGTGGGCTACACCGGACTGTCCAGTCTTTGTCCTCCACAGTGACGGCAGCCATTCAGCTGTCACAGGCTCAGAGTCCAGCTCCGGTCCCTTTGGCCTCCCCCCTGCCAGTGGCTACATCTGACGATAGTGACCACACACCACAGACCTCAGGCTCAAGATACAGCACACGCAGCACACAACAGCAGCAGCCCAAGCGGGCCAGAGCGCAGACACCATCCCCCCACAAATCCAAAGCCACCCCAGAGCGCAAAGGCAAAAGCCCTTCAGGTGACACTCAGAGGCATAAAGCCAAGAAGCAGGCCTCAGGCTCACATGCCTCAGAGGCATCCTCAGCCAAGGACTCTCCTGTCCCAAAAGCATCTCACAAAGAAAAGCAGTCAGTTCCCGTTCCTGCTGTGAAGCTGGTGCCTGCTAAGGGTCCACAGAAAAAGCCCGCTAAGGCAGATTCACCCACAACCTCTACTCCCATCCAGACCCCTGTGAAGCAGGGAAAGGAGGTCAGTGTAGGGGGTTCACCTGGTAAACAGGTGGTGGAGGGGAAAAGGCAAGGCCAGGCCAAGCGTACCTCCGGATCCAGCAGGTTCCCAGAGGGAGGCCCACCGGCTGCACCTGATGCAGCTTCGGTGGAGAGTATGCCTGTTGTGCCCGCCCCACTTACCACTCCAAGACAATAAATCCCTATTGAGTACCCAAGAAGTGGAAAGGCACCCCTCCACATTCTCCCTCCCACACTGTGTCTCACAGCAGCATGACTCCACCTCCACGTGCCACCACACCACCCGGTCCAGCAAGCACTACGGCTCCCAAAGCCACTGATGCCTCTACCTCAGCTGGTCCTCTCTCTCCCAGGTCCAGTCCTCCAACTGGCCCCGACACTCAGCCATGTGGTACACAAATCAAGCGGGATGAATTGCTCGCTTGGTAAGGGGCCGAGAGGAACTCAAGAGGGGAGTGCACCCTCCCGTGTTGTAACACAATTACACCAAAAGTACTCCCCTGATTACCTAACCCCTGTTAAATGATTAGGTCACCTGGAACAATCCCTGAATTAATCATTAGGTGGGAAACCCTATGTGAAGCTGCGAATATAACACCACTATAGAGTGGGAAAGGAGGCACGTCCTTTTGTTTTATATTCCCTCACACACCCTAGTGGTGTCATGCTTCATCATCGGGACACCCTGACGCCTAGAAGTCAGGGTGGGCTCAACCATCTTTCAGGGAGCACTTAATGAAATGCTTTTGGCCAGGGGGATAAAGATTAAAAATCTGCTGTCAGATCCCAGTGTCCCTTTATTCTTGGATCTGACAGGGATAATAAAAACAGAGAAAAATATGGGTCTGTAGGGATATTATGGTCCTAGGACCCTATTGCCAACATGTTTCAGTCCACTGCTGCCCCATGAAGGGTGCTGGACTTTCTTCAGGGCGGGAATGGTAACCCCCTGGGACAAGAAATAGTAAGAGAATTTCCCTATACTACTTATATTAAGGGCAGATAGCTGCTCCTTTTTCTTGGACTTGTGTGTCTCGTATGATCACTCCATCTGCGGAAGGAAAAGAAAGAGACAACACACAACCACCGTTGTATTTATGTTCAGAATTGTTCACATAATCATGCGTTTGTGCTGTTATCCCCGTGTCGAATAGTTATGATGGTGACAAACACAGAGAACGCGTGTGATATATTGGCATTGTCTATCACACGTACACATTTGTGTTATGCCCATTTTGGTGGCGGCAAATCGCCGACACTCAGCCACCTCCCAGTCAGACTGACAGCCAAGTCTGAGCCAAAGTCCCCCTCACACACCTGTCTCTCCCACAGCAGTGCCTGGACTGCCCATTGTTATCCCCCTAACTGTGTTGCTGACCATGGCAGTGTACAGTCTCACCCATTCCCCATGCAGGTTCTCATGCACACATGTGCCTACTTTTCACTCTGTACTGGCCACTGGCCTTGCTGTTCATTACTGTGTTTGCCCATTCCCTGTGCAGGTTCTCATGTACCTACTCTGCACTTTGGACTGGCCACTGGCCTTGCTGTTTATTACTGAGTTTACCCATTCCCTGTGCAGGTTCTCATGTACCTACTCTGCACTTTGGACTGGCCACTGGCCTTGCTGTTCATTACTGTGTTTGCCCATTCCCTGTGCAGGTTCTCATGTACCTACTCTGCACTTTGGACTGGCCACTGGCCTTGCTGTTTATTACTGAGTTTGCCCATTCCCTGTGCAGGATCTCATGTACCTACTCTGCACTTTGGACTGGCCACTGGCCTTGCTGTTTATTACTGAGTTTGCCCATTCCCTGTGCAGGTTCTCATGTACCTACTCTGCACTTTGGACTGGCCACTGGCCTTGCTGTTCATTACTGAGTTTGCCCATTCCCTGTGCAGGATCTAATGTACCTACTTTGCACTTTGTACTGGCCACTGGTCTTGCTCTTGTCTACTTTTGAGGCCTATCTGTGTAATATGTGAATAAAGACAGTTACTCCAGTTGTCTGCTTTGTCAGTGTCCTTGCTAAATAAAGGGTTTTATGTGTGGCTATGCTTTAATGTGACGCATGCTCTGTATGCCACTTTAACATTGCCAATGGCTGATTTCACTTTTTCAGGGTTTGCAGAGGTGACAGGCACTTCAGTTTTTCTTGACTCTGAGGTTTGGAGGTGCAATGATGGTTGTTTGTGATGAACTACTGTTATCATAATCAATCTATGGTGATGTTAGCTAAATTGTACACATGTCATGTTTGGATGCACTGCCAGCACAGAGTGGGATTCTATTCACAGGATTGCAGGCAGGCTGGCTAGGGTCCATCATGTCTGTGTGATCTTTCTTGATGTGTGATCAGCAGTGTTGGTGTATGGTCATCTTGTGATGGCCAGTCATCCTAGTCACATGTGTAAATTACAATGTGTGCACTTGGGTGGTCATGAAGTGTGCAGTGTGAAGGGGGGACTTTGTCATTAGTGTTGATGTGTGTGTGCCCCTGTGATGGCAACTGCACACATGTGTCAACCTGGATTTGAGTGCCTGTTGGTTGGATTGGTCAGCCCTGTGCTTGTGATTGTGTGCACGTGTGGGAGTTGTAGGTTGTGCACTGTGCAGTGTGTTGGTGTGTCCTTGCACTTCTGGGGGACACCTACTTGTTGTTGTTGCCAATTGTGAGTATGCAGAGTGTGTGACTGACAAGTCAGTGTTGTGTTTTGTTGATCAGCCATGTGTCTTGATACTGTTTGTGCTCACTGTGCAGACCTGCTCAGCCACACTGACATTGTGGGTGTGTTTTCTCATGCATTGCTGTCACTTGATCCATTTTTGGCTCCAGTATGGTATGTGGAGTCATACCATCCCCTAGCTTTGCTTCTGAAGCCTACCCATTGTGAGTGACTCCTCCATGTATTTGTGTATAGTACACTCCTGACCTGTCCACTACTGACGTACACACCACTTCACTATCATGTCAGCTATCCCCTTGGGTTGCCAGTGTGTGTCCCTCCCCATCACTTTATTTGTTACACTATGCTTTGTGGTGCTGATCTGTGCACAGGACCAATGTGCCACTCAGGACAGTTTCACAATTGGTTATGTGTGATTTTCTTGTACTGGTTTGCAGTCATGGTTGATCATGTGCATTGCAACTGTTTGTGCTGCACAGTCCTCTGGTCATGTTGTTTGCACCTGGGTGTCCCAGAATTGTGCATCTGTGGGTGATGGGTAAGCTGTATGTGTGTTTGCTGTGGTACTGCTACCCTTCCTGAGTGTGATGTTGTCCATGTGCTGTGGGATTTGTGTTGTGGGGGTTCATGTTGTGGCACTCAGATATGTGTGCTACTGCTTTGGTTGGTGTGCACACACTGCTTGTTGTGCATGCAGTGCTGTGAGTCTATGTTGCTTTGTAATTGCCTGGTGTGCAGCCCCTGATGTACAGCTGTGTTTGCAATGTGAAGGATTGGCATGTGCATCTGTTGTGTATTTGCTGTGGATGTGTGCAGTGTTTGGTCTGTGTTGTCTCTTTCAGCTGACAGATGCTCTGTGTGTGATGTTCTTTTTGCATGTCATTGTGTGTGAGTTGTTTGTGCATTGTGATACATTCAGATGTGTGTTGCAAGTGTAGTGTGCATTACTTGTGTGTCTGTCACATGCACTTAGGAGTATTCTGTTCCTGAGCTTGTTGTGAGTGCACCTTGGTGGTTTCTCCTCTCATATTTGACCTGTCACTTGTCAGTATTGTGCATGTGCATGCATGTGGTACACTATTACACCATGTTGACTTGATGGGTGGTGTGGTATGTCTGTCTGTGTTTTCTTATTGGACCATTACTCCCAGTTTGTGTCCATGATTGTTTTGAGATGATGCACTTCTTGTCTGTGTTGGGGTATGGTGTCTGTACATTGGTCCTGAGTGATGGTGTTGTGTACTCCTGTTCTGTCTGTGATCCCATTGCCTTTCCACTGTTTGTCTGCACATGTCTGGGCTTGTTGTACTTCTGTGTCTGTTGTTTGTGAAGTTTGTGTTTGGCTATTGTATTTGTGCCAGCATTGCTTCAGGCATCCCTGAGTGTGTGTGATGTTTGTGGATGCACCCCAGGGAGTGTGATTCTTTGTCAGTGTATTCACAGGACATTATTTGCACCATTCTGTGTGTTTGACACTAGTGTTGAGTGGTGCAGGTGTGAGGTGGGTGGAGGAGGGGTATGTGTGAAGGGTCCAAGTTGTGGTTGACAGTCATGGAGTGTGTCACTGGGCCCTGTGTGTTGTGCTGATGGCATACACATGTCAAGTAAGTAGGTACAGATGTGTGGCTGATCACTATTTGACTTCAGACACTTCCTATCATCCCTGTGCCTATGCATGGCTTGCATTGCTGTCTCCCTGAGTTGTTGCACAGAGATCACTGTGGTTCGATTTCACTCACTGTGCCAGCCATGTGTTATTGGTTGGCCTAAGGTTGTTGTGATCTGTTCCTTCTCTTGCATGTGATGTACAGATGCTTTGTGGCTAGCTCCTTGTGTTCCCATCACTGTCCACCTCACTTTTGTCTTACCCATTTCTTGTCCTCCATTGCTGCTGCCATCTCGTTTGTGTATGTGGCTGTGTGTCAGTGTGGGGTGTGTCTGGGTGGCTTGACAGGCATCGTGTACAGTTAGGGTATTGTTCATATTCAGTGTGAGTGTTCATTTTGTGATTGGACTCAGTTTGCTTGACATGAGTGAAGTGTGGGTGTGGGGAGGAGGGTTGCCCTGGCCCTGTGCTTCTGTGCTGTGTGTTCCTCTTCAGCCCCACCTGCTGGGACTGTCTGCCTAGTTGTTTGGTGTGTGTAGTGCAGGATCTGGGTTCACCTGGCTGGTTATTGTGCAGGGGGGTGCACAGGAGGAGCACACAGCATGTCCCCTAATGTGTGTGGGGGGCCTAGTGTGTGGAGGGTGGAGGTGTGGCCCTATGATCTTTGTGGACTGCCCATGCCTGGCGCTGGCCCTGCCTACTACATTGTGCGCATGTTTTCCCGCGTCTTCACTGCTGTGGTGACGTGACCGGGACATATCATTGATTTCGCGGTTGATGGGTGACCTGGATGCGGAGGGGTGATTTAGTGACAGATAGGACATGTGTGTGTACACTTGTGGATGTGTTCCTGTCCCCACCAGGGTGTCTGGTTTGGACAGGAACTGTATATCAGCCCTGGAGTTGTGTGTTGTGGTTATGTGCGGGGTTGTATCATTGAGTACCTGCGGCGTTGACCGCGACGCTGCATTACTTGCTGGTAGTGTATCAGGTACAGCACCGGGAAGACATGTAGAGCTGGATCCATTGCGGTCGGGACCGGGTGGAGGGGCCCGGGAGTCCGGTTTCACGCTCCGCTGTCGTGCTTCCGCCGTCTCTGGTTGGGTGGTTTCTCCGCTGCGGTGTGACTGGCCGTTTGGGGCGTTCAGGACGTCATTCCCCATGGCGGTGCGTCTCTATTGGCTCCCACCGCCGCGGTGGCAGGCACATTTTTATGGTGGTTCACGTCGCAACAAAGCGGACGGGAAATGGGCTATGTTTGCCCATTGTAATATGGCGGGCGCGAGGTCCGCTGCTGGCGTGCGGAAAATGGCATTTTCCGCCAGCACCACGGTGGTGCCTCCGCCCGCCATCCTAATGGGCCCCTAAGTGTCCTGGCTGGGAGAGGCAACATCACAGTCACTTGCTGTAGGGGACGGGAATTGTAATATTTCACACAGTACGTCGATGGAGCACAGATGATATTCAGTACTGCCCATAGTTGGCATATCGGCAGCCAGTGCTGTAGTCAATACCTCAGTGCCCGTAGTGCTAGTTGTAGCGATTGTGCTGGTGTCAGCGCTAGTGGTGGCAGAGCTGATGCTCATCCCAGTTGTAAAAGGCACCTGCGGGATTTCAAGGAATGCAGTCTTCAGGATAGGAATACGCTGGGGACACAGCCGAACGTGGGACCTCAGCGGTTCCAGCCTCGTGTTCAAGTCCGCAGGCGTCTCTGACTCGAGTGTCAGACAAATGTCCAACACGCATTCTTCACCGCAAAACAGGCATCGAAGAACAGGTAAGATGCAGTCCATCCAGACTGGTCTAAACGATAAGAACCAATAAGCACTCAGTTCTCGTAGGCGAGGCGCGCCCAGATGTTGTACCATGCGCTCACGGTATCTACGTTCCAGAAGAGCTTTCGACATTTTGTTCGTGATTGGACTGTCCATTGCGTATCGGGAAAATAACGATCAGGATTCCAGCTATTAAAAGCAGTATCAGAGGTAAACCTCCAAAGAGGCTTCCAAATACGGAGTATATAAAATTTGGGATAACTCCGAGGACTGTTTGGAAGGTGCTTAGAAAACCTGACCCTATGGTCTTAAATAAGTGTACAATACCACTCGTATCAGACATGTTAAAGATACGACCCACCATTTCTACGAAATGAAAGGGGGAGTATGTACGAATAAGTGCTTGTATCTCGGTCAAGGTCCTTGCAACTTGAAGATCAAAGGTCTCTCGAGCGGAGGTTAAGGGTACAGTTTGCTGTAAAAGCATGGCTTTCATTCTGCTCAAAGCGTCAAATTTTATAAAAGATATCTCTAGCGAAGGCCACAAAGGCGCCTCCCTGACTGTACTTGTTGGGGGAAGCAATACTTGCATACAGCAACTAACCCTGGCGTTCACGGTGACCAGATAGGCGATGCCCGGAAGCATGCCACAGCAACCTTGATCATTCAGCATCAAGTAGCTCCCATTCGAGAGTAACTCGAAAACTGGTGTGATCACTGCAGCTGGAGTTCCTTTCATGTGGCAAGACAGATTTGCCACCGAACCATTACAAGCTCCGTGTAAAATAATGTCCTGACACATGAGAGAGCCGCTTAAAGCGTTCCTGCAGTTTGTACCACTCAGGAATACTTCACGATCCCCACTCCGGCATCGAAATTTATATGGTAATTCCCAGGATTCATTAATGTATTCTTTACCCAATATTTCATATCTGCCTGCCTGCCTTTGCTCAAGGCATTACTGAAATTGAAAGGTCATGACCGGGAGAGTGATATGGCCGTGGATTAGCCATTCTGTTGATGGTGATTCCGCCACTGTGAATGGTAGCCTGTCCAGTTTTTCAATACGCAGCATTGTATATTTAGCTCCCCTTTGTGCCATTTCTATCTGTGTATCTGTTAGATTGTATTCAGAAAACAGAGACGTACTGTTTATAAAACGCCAAGGCACAAAGCCTGCACGCAAAGATTGCAGGCTCCAGCTCCAGCTTAATAACATAATAGAACGTAAATGAGATTGGCCGTGTTTAAATTTGGCTAAATCCTGTTCCAGTATGTCAATAGCAGAAGATTCAATGTTGCCCAATGAATATATCCTGGAGGTCAAAGTTGTTAACCCATTATCTACCACAGCTAAAGCTTTTTCTAAGTTTATACGGTCTATTTCCCGTATTCTCTCTGCGGCCTCTTGTTGGGAAATCTTCCAGTTTTGATTATAGGCAGCATATATGCCTGCATATATGAAACGTTTTTGACGTGTTTTCCTGGGTCCTAGTAAAAAGTTCCTAAGATTCATGTCAAGTGAGAGTAAAGATAAGTGTTGTTTCACTTCTGCAAGTGTTGAGGTTTCTAGCCAACCGAGGCACAACTTCCCAACACTGTAGGATGTCACTACCCCTGGATGTTCTCTCTGTACATAACGTGGGTCTGGCCTATGGAGACTGAGTCCCTCGGTGATGTTCAGGAATTGCTTGTGACAGCTATTCGTGTCTAAGGGCCAAACCACCCACTGTTTCCAATTTGGGTCTGTTCTATTGTACTGTAAGATGTCATCCACTTTTGCCCCTTCTTTTGTAGTTGAATTCTGCCATCCCCCGTATGTCGGTGTTGGAAACCTAGTGGTGTTCAGGTCCTTGCTCTTGGCTAGTCCAAGACAGGATATCTGTTGCACAGTATCATTTAAAAAGATCGTCTGCTATGGAATGAGGTATGCTCTAAATAGTGCCTCTGTATCCTGGACTTGCTATTCCCTTGAACCCCAAACTGATTTTAAGTAAATTTAGTCTTTCCATAGGTCAAAACCCTGTTCAGACAATTGGACCAAAAAGGAAGCAGAGTAAATCTGTTTAGTGTTTGTCAACATAATTTTCAGTGCTGATGTTGGTGCAACCTTGTAGTAATATGAGGCTGGATCTGTGGTTAAACCCTGAAAAGTATGAACATTTCTGTGCAAACGTTTGTTAACTACTTTTTGGTGGTGTTGGGCAATTTTCCCACTGATGGTACTCAAAAACATTCCTAGGTGAAATGGATTTGTGTAGGAAATGATGACCATAATGTTGGTAACAGTACAATGTGTCATAATCTGAAGAACCCTCTAACATTTCATTATTAGAAAATGCAGCAGTTTTCTCTAAATCAGACAACATATTATTAACTGTTTCAGAGTCCCAATCATTAGAAAATTTACTTGAGGTAATGATATCACTTAATGAAATTTTAAATATATGATTATTTTTAAAAGTTCTGTCGGACCGAATATGTTAAAATCAACCATGTCCCATAATATACCATCCGGTATAGGAAGTGCTGTAATGTTCACTGATGACAAGTCTCTTTGCTTATGATGTGATAATGGATGTGGCTTCAGTAGTATGTTGACCTTTTGGGCTGTGGAGCTTTGTTGAAGATAGCGTCCATTAATAAGCAAACTAAAAGTTAGTACTAAGTCAAGCCAGAAAAGAAAAAACAATATCCCAGAAATTACCCAGAGTTCAATCCAAGGCGATACCAGGTATGTCTTTTTTAGAAAGTGAAGAAAGTTCTTTATTTGTTGCTTGAAGGGTGTTTTGGCTGGTGTTGTTTCCGGCTCGCTTGGATCCAGAGAAAACATATCAAAGTTCATGAAATAGCCAGAAGCAGTTCGATCAATTGAAGGAATTGCATCGGGATTAGTTGAAATGTTATTTTGCTCTTGACGAGGCATGTTGACGTATACTTCTGTATTGGGTCTAATTGCAACTTGTGAATTAGTCTGATGTTCATTTTGAATTTGAATGTTTGGTTCAAGTGGAACAAGTTCCATAGCATTGTTGCTTAGTCCTTCATTCCTTACAGGTGGCTCTTCAAACGTGATGAGTCTTTCCGTTTGAACTTCTTGGATTGTAGCTAGAGGAGGGCGTCTGCTACTGTGGAGACCACGAGGCCTACTGCTTATTATTGGCCATATAGGCGGCAAAAGTACAATTCTTGTTCCTTGTACTGCAAGGACTGGTACAGGTGTTCTGTATGAAGGTCCAAATTCCTTTTTGTCCGCAATTTTCTCTCTGACCAGATCCCTGACTTTTGGGATCCAGACAGGTCTTGCTGTGTCTGCCTTGACTTCCCCAGTGGTGGTCTGCTTTAGTCAGACATTGCTTTGTTTTGCCCTGGATTCATTTAAATCCTGTAAAACAGCCAAACGATCATGGATATCAAATGGTTTTTCATCCGCCACTGCGCCTTCACAATCAAGATCAGGTACCCACATTCGTGTCCCAAAAAGGACTTCATATGGAGTGACAACCCCTAGAGAGTTTCTTGGCTGCTTGTTTAATGCCTGCTGTACCCCATAAAGGTGTTTGACCCAACTACCGCCCTTGCCTAATACCCTAGCTGTTAAAGATTGCTTTAAGTTTAAGTCGCGGTTTTTCCTCTCCACAACCGAATTTCCCTCGGGATGGTACGGAGAGGAGTACCGCAATGCTACGCCCATTCCTTCCATGGCCTCTTTGTAAGCCCGAGAGCTAAACGCAGGGCCGCGGTCAGAATGTAACGTGCTAACTGCGTATGTGCCGATAAAGACTTGCAAATCTTTGATGACAGTTCGAGCGTCAGCCGAGCGCTGAGGCCATACCCATAGGAATCTTGAGCATGAATCCACTGCAACCATGATATATTTGTAAGCCCCGTCCGTTTGTAAGGGGCCGCAGTGGTCCAAGTACATACATGCAAGAGGTTTTTCTGATTTTAATAATGGCATCTGCGCGGGTTCCGCTACCGTGGAGCCTTTCATCTGCTGGCAGATGTCGCAATTCAAGACTAAGGGGCCTATTAGGATGGCGGGCGGACTTTCGTCCGCCCGCCACCCTAGCGGTGCTGGGACCGGCCGCCAGTGGTGCGGCGGTCCCGCACCAGCGATTAGGATGCCACCGCCACCGTGGCGGTGGCATCCTCCATTCCCAGCATTGTGGCAGGCGGTGCACACAGCACCGCCCGCCACAGTGCTGGGACTACACTGTGTGCATTGGCATGCACAAGGTGGCAGGCACCGCGCGGTGCCTGCCACCTTGTGCATGCCAATGTTGGTGGGTACCATGGGTACCCCCCAAGTGCAGCCCCCTACCCCCCCAACCCACAGGGGGCCCGCAACGGGCCCCCAAAGGCATTTTCCACCTGGCTTTCCATGGCGGAGTCACCGCCATGGAAAGCCCTGCACTGCCGACCATTCTAATATGGATGGCGGTGCCTGCAAGGCACCGCCACCATATTGCAAGCCTTTTCCACCCGGTAGGCAATAGGGTGGATTGCCTACCGGCGGAAAACCGGCAGACGGTCTTTCCGTCCGCCTGGGTCCCCACCGCCATACTAATATGGCGGTGGGGAAATGTGAGGCGGGCGGTGGGAAATGGCGGGCGGATCGCCACCGCCATACGGGCGGTGGTGATCCGCCCTACATCCTAATCACCCCCATAGTCTTTAGTTTGCTTAGTTAACCCTGGCCACCAATAGCGCTGTTTCAATAAAGAAATAGTCCCTGTAATGCCTGTGTGCGCAGAGCCCAAACCCTCGTGTGCTGCTAGTATTAAATCTTGCCTACGATCCATATTTGGTAGTACCCTATCCCCCACTCCAGGAATCTGAGCATATGGAATGTTACTTGCATCTAACTTGTAGGAGTATTTGAGTGGAAATGTTTTAGGTACTGCTGTGCTGCCTTTGCGTGAAGCAATGACAGCTACCATAATCTCACCGTCTATTCTCGTTTTGGAATGAGTGAGTGCAGCTACGGAAGCCGTGCGAACAGCCCCCTTTGCGACTTCATCAGCCAATGAATTCCCTTCAACGTGAACGCCATCACGTTGATGACTCAGTGTATGGATCACGTGAGTCCTTTGTAGCTCGTTTTTCAACTCTGCTACCTGTTCCCATAGCATTTTATGCTTAATTGTGCCACCTTTCGCATCTTTAAACACGTTTTGCTCCCAATGGTCTAGGTATTCATTATATGACTGAACACAGTAAAACTAATCACACACGATTAGTGTGGGGAATTCATGATCCGTATTTACCAGTGCCAGTATCAGTATTTTAACTCTGCCAACTGTGCCGTGCAGTCTCCTAGCGATTGCGTTTTTGTGCAGCTCGGATAGAACTTTCCATCTTGCATGTGCCCTTTAACGATAGCACACGCTGCGCTGTATTGCTGCTTACTTCCTATGGCCGGTTGCGCTGATACGTCAGTATAAATAATATATTCATACTGATCGAGAGGCAAGATTTTATTTGGTAGAGGATATTCGTGTTTATATTGCAGTAATGCCTGTGTTTTTAAACTTGGATCAAATCTGTATTCAACATCCGTTGCAGTAAGAGAATTAGCCCATTGTATCCATCTTGGATGTAAGGCTTTCGCATTTGGAATGCTAGCCTTTGTAACAGCTTCTAAAGCCGGTACCGGGGTTACGACAATAATGTGTTTCCCCTGTGCCAGTGCTCTTTCTCTTGCTACAGCGGTCTGAACAGCTGTCAGGATTTTCTCTGTTGAAGTGAAACGCATTTCTGCATTTGTGTACAGGTGTGATTTGTATGCGATTGGTACTGTTTCTCCTTCATTGAAGGTTAAGTAAGTTTACCTGCATTTACCCGCAATTATACGGATCACCAAGTGGCGTACGTTTACGCGTGTTTGCAAGTGTTTGGAAGCTATCATGTCTTCCTGGAGTGAACGAAGAATATTAGTCTGTTCTTGTGTTCAATTTCTGGCTGAAAAGTCAGGTTTTATTAGGTCGTAGAAAGGTTTTACCCTTTGTGCGTAATCTAAAATGTATGTTCTGCCGAAATTTAGGAATCCCAGTATTGATTGTAAATTTGTTAATGATTTTGGAGGCTGGAGCAGCGCACATTTTTCTAAAAAGTTTTCTGCTAGACTTTTTTCTTCACTTGACAGTCCATATCCCAAAAATAGGACATTGAGGTGGGCTATTTTTGATTTTTTAAAGTTATATTTGTAGCCCTCAGTGGCAAATCCCATAATAATGGTGCTTACCCTGGTCAAGTGCCTCTCTAAGTCATCGTCCATTAGATAAATATCATCAACATAGGACAATGCTTCTTCATCAAATTTTTGAAGTAACTCTGTTACCCTTCCTGAAAATACCCCGGGGCTATTCTTATACCCTTGGGGGAGTCGACAAAATTGTCGCTGGGACCCTAACGCTGAGAATGTGGTCAAATACCTGCTTTCAGGCGCTATATTTTGGCAGAAAAATCCATTTGAGATATCAAGTGTTGTTTTGTATTTTTTCCGCACAATGTTATTCATTAATGCGGCACTATGTGCATTTTGGGCTGCAAATGTCTTTGTGCATGAGTTTAAATGTCTGTAATCTAAAACTAGACAATATGTATTGTCGGGTTTAGAGACGGGGAACAAAGGATTGTTCATTGGAGAGGTACATTTTTCAATGACCCCCTGGTATTCAAGTTGATCTAAGATCTCCCTGATCTGTTTTTTAGCTTCTTGCTTTATTGGGTATTGCCTCTGAGCATTAGGTGAAACTTTTAACGTGATCACGTGGTAGGTTGAATCCTCATCCCACCCAGCGTGATTTTTGTACAATGCTGGAGCTTGGGCTACTGCCCACTCCCGTGCATATGTATGTTTATGGTGAACGGGAATTTGGTTGGAAAATGCAGGAACAATTATACTTTCTCCCCTGGGGCACTCCGTATGAATGCTGGCGGCCAATCTTGTTCGGCTAACAGGATGTCATACCCAGATGATAAGTTCTTCCAAAAGAGACCTTTTACTTTCCTGGGCTTGTCCCCCTCCATCCGGAGTGTTATTTCATGTAACTTATGTGGGACGCTCACTCTTTTGTCTGGTGTTTCCACTGTGATGTAATCCTTCAAGTCTGCTGTCACCAGAAATTCGTTCAGGTTCTGGCGAGCTATTGTTACTTCTGCCGCACTGTCTAGCATCGTCAGAGCCCATTCCCCGTTCAGAAGTTGTGTCCTCAGAATTCTGGGCATGTCTGATTTTCAGACCAGCAACTTTCTTTTTCTTAAATTGAGGTTTTGATTTTGGCTTATCTTCTTTCTTGGAAGTAAAGTCTGGAGCGTGCTGCTTGTCTCTGGACTGTGTGCGCTCCTCTCTGTGTTCTGACCGTCCTTCTCTCTCAGAGTTTTTCTTAGAGCCCTGAAAGGAACGAGAGGAAGGTGTATCAGTATCCTGATTACTGTCAGGTTTCCTAATATTATCCCTATTCCTAAGGTTGTACCTCTTTTCAGAGGGCTCCTGTGGAGGAGACCTACCTCGGGACTGAGATCTGTTGTCTTTAAACTTTTGTTGTTTTTTATTATCCCACTTCTTTTTAGAAGAAGTCGGTGTTTGCTTTGAAGTGTCCTTTTCGGGACTGCCCATTAATTGAGGTTTTACAGCTTTTCCCGCCAAACTATCCCTGCCTAACTCTGCATACGCAGTTTCAATTATTTTGGGTAGTTCATTCTCCTGTTCTAATGGAGAGAACTCCTGTAGGCGTATTGCCACTGAGCTGCTTCCACTTTAATGTTAGCTAGTATTATGGCTGATACCTGGTCGTAGTTATTTAATAACATCATCTCTAAGTTCAGGGCAGGCTCTGCTCCGTACTCATTTTGTATTTGTCTTAATACATCTGGTATCACTGCTAATGAAGGAATACCATGAGTTCTGGTATATATGGCAGCAAAGACTGTACCCCAAGAGGTACAATCCTCTAACTGTGGTGTAATCCCCATGGGCAAGCAGATTGTTAACATTCTGTGTTTTTCAAATGGTCTGGTATTTGGGAATACTGCTTCTAACTGGGTTATTTTGTGAGCTACCCAGAAAGGAATTTGTTCACGTTTTGTGGGCAATTTACCCATTACCGCGTGTAATGTTTGTGGAGTAATTTTAGTAGCTGTGCTCTGTGTAGGAGCTGTATTTGGTGTAATCACTGTTGGTTGGACGGCAAGTGTCCTCATGACGAAATGTGTCATGTTTCTGTAAAGTTTTATCAACTCTTTGTGTTGAAAAAGCAATTAATCATTTGGCATTGTGTCAATGTCAGGATGTGGTGCATAGGTCGCTAATATCGGCCAGGTTGCTCCTGATCTTCCTAATGGACCGAGTCTTGCTCTTCTTCTTGAGTGGGGTAGGGCGCCATTAAACCAGAAATTATGTTCCTGGTAGGTAAGCGGAATTTCAATCTCCTCAAACGGAGTGTAGACCCCTGGGACTGCTTGATGTGTATAATAATGAAAAGTTTTTGTTATAGCATTTGCTGCCGGGAATGTAACCCATGAATAGAACACCTCTGTTTGGAAATCTTCATGTGCCTCTATCACGAATATTACTACACCTCCTCTGGCTGGTACACCATTTTTGAGGAGTTTAACTGTGAGTGTGTGTCTTACAATGTGTACAATTTGTATTGCATTGACATCTTCCTCATCTGACTGACCTACTTGTGCCAGCGGGTCTAATTCTCCGTTTTCGGTAGTCATTGTGTTAAGAACACGGAATAACTGTCCAAGGAAATTAAGATAAGGTGTTTTGCACAATTTTGGGAACTAAATGTCCCTCAAGCTTGATTAACCAACAGCCAATAAATAGGATATCTCGCCTACTCAGCTGTGGCGGAGTTTGTGCCCACCCACTCCAGATGTCTCTGGTTTTTGTGAGGAGGGGTCTCTGAGAATAATCACGACTGAACTACTCAGATTCTACTGTTAAATAAGTACCAAACCAACGTTGGTGGCGCCATGTAGTGTAGTTCCTATAGTACCCCTGCAGGACCTGTTCTTTTGGATAACATACACTGTGGGCCTGGTGGCAGACTGATTCTGAGCACCCCCAGCGAGTATGTTAGCCTGTTTGCATTAGCTAGCTCACAGTGCCACTAGAATCTCCTTTTTATCAGAGAGGTTAGTTTTTGGCAACCTCAGAACATGACAACCCTGATTCCTCAGACTCGTGGAAACAATGTACTACTTTTCGCTCAGTCACTCGTGCTTGCTCATTTGGTCTCAGAGAGTTACACAGAAGAAACAGTTGAGCGTGTTTACAATAAGAATTTATTGCACAGTTGTTCTTCTAGTATAAAATATATGTGCTGCGACAACTGTTAAACAGTAGCAGAGATATATGATCAGCAGTACAGTGATAAAAAGGGATAGTACAGTTCTACCATTTTGCAATAGTCATGAACATATACATGAATATAAAATGCATTTATAAAATGAAGCGCATACTCCTACAATGCCTGTCTAGATGTACCTAAGTGTACCTAGCATGTGAGTAGGTGCAAAAGAAGCCAAGAATCCCGCAAGGATTTAGTCAAACCCCATCACTTGAATAATGAGAGTGTGGGACATCGTCCTGGTCTTGAGTTGGACACCCCGCAAGGGATGATTAAACCACTGTCAGCTGGAGCGACTTCATGGAGGAGCCTCAGCGTCTCTGGTCAGTGTGTCGGCCTGGAAGTCTCGGTTCCCTCTAACTACTGATAGCAAGAGGTGCTGTATTTATACAGAAAAGTATAGAGTCCCTTTGTCCCTTGTGTCTTGTGTTAGCCATTGTTGGGTATGAAGATGACGTATGGGATGAACCGGTTACGTAGATGTTTATGCAGGTGGATCCTAACCCGGGCCTGGTTTCCTAGAACTCTTATGAATATTTAATCATACTGGATGAGCACATCGAAGATAGTATAGGAGGCCATTGTTCAGGAAAAACCCTCCTTCTGTACCCAAACCACAGTCTAGATAAGGTTCAGCCCTCAGCGCCCATTATTGTGGAGAATAGGGAACTAATGTAGGTGAAAGATTATGCCTATATTAGGGCATCTCAAACCATGCCTATATTAGGGCATATATGTGAAACATAACACATGTACATATTTCTCAAAAACTCACAGATAGGCCATCTGCTCCAAACAACTAGCACCGGTGTCAGACATCTTAGCTGAGTACTTTTCCACTCACTCACAGGGAAGCACAGTCACAGGTAGGCTGTTTGGGATGGCTGGGAAGGTGGGTCTGGCCACAGGCACCATGGGACATGTAGTCACTGCAAACACTCCTCCCCACACACAGCCCACACAGACATACTGGGATTATGCAAGCCTCTCAGTCAGTGGAAAAGTACCAGCAACATGGCTGACACTGCTGCATGCTGTCTGGAGCACAAGGCCTGATGGGAGTTGTAGTCAAGCCAAACTACATGCACCAGTCACAGAAAACTCTATAGTAGACTTCCATTCACTGTCAGGTAGACATAGGCGCAGATGACCTGGTTGGGTAGTGTGGGAGGAGGAGTGTTTGCACTGACAACATCACCTATCAGGCTCTATCCCACACACACACCTTCACACACAGACCAACAAGGCCACCAGGAAGAGTGGTGTCCTGACAATGATTGGAAGTTACTTGCAGAATGTCTGACACTTGTGCATGGTGTTAGAGTTGTCCACAACTCCTATCACAGCCTTGTGCTCCTCACACCACTACCCAGTGTCAACCATCTTGATAGTACAGTTTCCATTCAGCATCAGGGATAGCATAGATCCTGGTCTGCTGTCTGTGCTGACTGGGAAGGTGTGTGTAGGTCAGGGCATGATGGGTGGTGAAGTCAGTGCAAACACTCGTCCTCACACATAGACCAACAAGACAACATACAAATGAGCTTCCATTACAGTCAATGAGAATGTACTGGCAAGGTGTCTGGCCTTGCGGACTGATGTTTTGAGTTCAAGGCACTGTTGGAGAGTGGACAAATCAGACACCTGTCACCAGTGTCAGACATCTCTGAAGCACATTGCCAATCACTGTCAGGAAAGTAGACTCACAGGTAAGATATTTAGGATGTATAGGAAGGTGTGTGGAGTATGGAGCATGATGGGAGATGGAGTCATGGCAAACACTCCTCCTCACAAACAGCACAAACAGACCACCAAGAACCATGCATACCTGATGGTGATTTGAAATCTACTGACAAAATGGCTGACACTGGGGACATCTGTCTGTACAATTACGCCCTGCTTATGGACACATAGGCACCAGTCATCAGTGTCAGACAACTTGCAAGTATATTCACACTCACTGTCAGGGAAGCTGAGTTACAAGTAGCCTTTTGCTGTTGGGTGTGAAGGTGTGTGTGGGACAAGGCCTGATGTGACTTGTAGCCATTGAAAATACTCATTCACACACCCAGCCATGCAAGCTCCTCTGGGCATATGCTTACATCACAGTGAGGAGAAGTGTACTGGCAAGGTTACTGACACTGCTGCATAGTGTTGATCTTGAAACCAACTTCCATCAAGGCCCTGTGCACAAAACATCAAGGAACTGTGTCAGCTATCCTGTTAGTACACATACATTCTCTGTCAGGTAGCCATTGCCACAGATGAGCTGGTTGTGCTTGTCGGGAGGAGGAGTGTCTGCCATGACTACATCTACCATCAAGCTCTGGCCTCAACACACCTTCCTACATAGCCTAAATAGCATATATGGGACTCTGCTTACCTTACAGTGAGTGGCAATGTGCTGGCAAGATGTCTGACACTGGTGCATGGGGTTTTGTGCACAACTCCTTTTCTGTGATTTTGATTCACATTTACCACCATGCACCAGTGTCTACAGCCTTGTCAGAACACTTACCATCACTGCCAGTTAGCCAAAGTCACAGAGGACTTAGCTGAGCTGCTGGGAGGAGGATCATTTTAAAATACTACTAATCACATCAGCCAGTGGACAACATACACCTTCATCAACATCACTAACAGACCGACATGAACTAAGCGTACACACAGTGATGTAGATTTTACTAGCAGGATGCATGACGCGGGCACTAGTGTCTGATTATAAAACAAATACCAACATTGACTTTGCTCAAAACACCAGGCACCAGTGTCAGCCAGCTCTGTCTGTACACATCCACACACTCACAGGAAAGCATATTTCCATGGGTGCTGCATTTGCATGCAAGAAAGAGTGTGCGTAGTACATTCCCTGATGGGGTGTCTGTCTACTGTAAACGCTCATCTGCAGAAACAGCCATATAAGACCACTAAAAACCGTGATTACCTGACAGTGAGTGGACATACAAATATGAAATGGCAGAGACTGTGGCATGCTGTGTGGTGCACAAGGCCATGAGGCAAGTTGTCTCCAAGTCAGAAACCAGTTCCCAGTGCCAGACAGCCAGCCATGACATTCGGACGCACTGTGAGCTAAGCCCATGTCCTGTTTGACTGTTAGCACTGGGCATAAAGGTGTATGTAGGAGTGACACTGATGGGACTTAGAAGAACAGCAAACACTTCTACACACACAGTGCAACCACTTCATTGTGGGCTATGTCTATCTCTCAGTGAGTTCATGTGTACCTGCAAGATGGCAGACACTGGGGAATATTGTCTGAACCTATCACAACTGCCACATTTGCCTATGTGCCACAAAGACCAGCAAACATAGACAAATATCTTTCACATACCCTCACAAACTTTGACTGGACAACACTCTTCTGTGTGGCATGGTGGGGCTGGGTGGGAGGAGGGGTGTAAGTCTCACAAATATAGAACAAGCACTCAAACATCAGTTTTTCACAGTTCTGTGCTACAAAATGGCAGAAAGGTGAGTTTGTGAAATCATTTGACCATGGAGTCAATGTACAAAGTACATGATCTGTGTAGACACAAAGTTAAACTGTCACACAATTTTCATATTCACAGCCATTCACATATGTAGAATGAGATGAAAACAAAAAATACCTCAATCACTCCATTTCCACACCTATCATGCTAAATTAACAAAATGTGAGTGTGTAGGCAGACACACCAATGTGACTGTTAAACACATGTACTAAGACCAGTACACAAGCACAAAAAGAGTACACACAATGGGAGATAAAGTGTATGTATCTCATTGTGAAACTAAATATGTGGACAACCTAAACACACCTGTGTCATTCATAGGGTGTCAATAACCAGTCAACGTCTTCCAACATGTAATGTGTAATAAATACAACAGGCACATTAATGCACATACCTGCACATGTCCACCAATCCCCTCTTGTCTAAAAAATATAGTCATCACAAAAATAGGTCTGCATCATGGATGAAGGAGTCAAATCTATTTACAGTTACTTATCATGAGCTTTGTCAGCCCATGTAATGTAAAGAACAAAGTCAATGTCCTGAGCCACACTCATATAGTAATGCCAACAATTAAATCCACACGGTAGTCTTCTCAAATGTTCTTCTTTGTTGTTTTTATTCCAAGTCTTGTAAAGTATATGCTTCAGTTCTTCATCTCAACAACAGATAGCCACAGAGCCAACACGTGTTTCGTCTTAAGGAATTAACCTAAGACGTCATCAGGGCAACAATAAACAGATACATGAGTTCCATTATAATCTATTGTAGTGAAGTATGCTACATTCACAAGAACCACCACCAGAAGTGAGATTTAAAAAAGAAAAGCCACCTAAGAGTAAGCCATAAGTCAGTCCAGATAGAGTTCGTACAATTGAAGAAAGTTTAACATTTTTATATTTTTCTCTAATGAGAATGGGGTAGACAAAAAACGAAGAAAGAAAAAAATACCAATATAAAAATTATTGATCAAGGTGCTCATCAAGACAATATATAAAGGTAAATAAGAACCCGAAATAAGGAAGTGAAACCTTCCCTATGTGTATTATCCAAAAAAGGAGGAAAAAGAGAAAAAAGGAAAATAAGAAAAATAGATAAAAAATATACCACATGCACCAATCCACTGTGCTAATGTATCAAAAACTCACCACTAGCAACAATATCCATAAGGGGGGTATAAATATAATCCTCTGTCACAGTCAATGAAATACCGTCCTTGTACATGAATGTGCCCTATAACAAGTTGAAAATAAACACCATACTCAACTACTATCCACATGACACTAACTATTATTACATATGGGTGTCAATCTGTAACTCTGGTGGGCTAACAACATGTTAAACACTGACCGATCAATACGAGAATCTTGAGGATCAGCACAGTAACTTCATCAATAAAAAACAATCCTTAAGAGTTCGAATCCCGTCCTATAGGATCATAAAAGTGGTGTTACCAAATAACCGATCACTAAAATTAGTAACCATTATACAGACCAATATATAAAACAATGAACATTTTAGAAACCATTAAGGTTTGTCTCTACCGTTAAACTAATCGTGGTTGAGTCTACTAATAAAAATATATATATCACCAGTAACACACGACATCCTATATCCAAGGTATATATATATTACGTTTGAATTATAAGCGGCTACCATTAAAGCAAATAGTTCCCATATACACAATCTCGAGTTTTACCTGAACAATTCTTAAATCCTCGATGGAGAGTGCTCCGCTCCGAATCCTGGCGTGTAGCACCGGCGCCATCTTGGAGTGGCTATTTATACAGTGCCACAACGTAAACAGTAAAAAGTAAAAAAGGCCTCCCGTAAAGGAGAATCGACTTACGGTGCAAACCGGCGCCATTTTGAGATAGTCACAAACTAATATAATAATCTATCTAACTATCCAGCGTGTAATACACACAACCATTATAACAGCCTAAACAATATTATACATACAACGAAGACACCCTCATTTGAACACCAAATATAAAAATATTAAAAAACGACTCCAAGTATTTCAAGTTGTACATTCGTTTTATGTAATACGAAATATATACTCATGTAAGAAGAAATTTGCCTCACAAGACAGCAACCAAGGCACATTCTACTATAGAGCCCAAAGTACAGAGTAATTATTACACACTTGAGACGCCCATCTCCAGGAAATCTCAGAGCCACAGGCAGTCGCAGTAAGCCTGAAGTGTAAAATAGTTATACACCAATGAGATGCCCATTAACAGGCAATCTCAGAGCCACGAACAATAGCGGTAAGCACTAGATATAGCTACATTGTGAAAGGTGAAAACACCCTCCCTTCCACTTAGATTCAGATACAAATGTAATTCCCACACCATCTCAAGTGCTAGAACATCATAGGGTTAACCATTGAATAAAGGGAATATTAATATCAAATACCCCCACGGTATATCTCTTGTGAGATCTATTTTCTTCAAATAAATGGAAACATCCTCAATCATCTACGATCTCAACACCATGTCAGTGTCCACTGACCAGTGCGACTCATAAGTAAAATCCTATCAAAGAGAGATGACAGAAATAAAGAGAAACAAAAATCAAAAATAGTAAAAATAAATAAAATAGAAAACAGGGAAAAGAACATCCCGATTAGTGTAAGCTTGCACCAACCAACAGAAGCAAATGAGAGAGGTACATATATTGTACGATAATCCAATCGGTAGTGAATTAGGAACACTAGTAATAACACCAAACAACCTACAGAGGAGAGACAAAGGAATCAGAACAGTCTCTCCTGAACACCTGTACCCATAATCTATGTAATCACATTTTCATTAACAACCAATTGCAGATAATCAGTAGCCTAAAGAGCACATTTATTGGTTCGCCCACACTGTTAAGTACCTACAAAGTATTGTAACTCTGAGTCAATGTTGATACCCAGCTCTACTGCATGCAATTTTAAAATCCAGCGAGCTTCACACTGTCGTAACTTAAGTTCTCTATTACCACCTCTGATATCACTTGGTATTGACTCAATACCGTGAAAGGTAAATGAAAATTATGTACTCTGTGCTGGGCATTCAAGGGCGTGGGTCACTATAGGGCAGGGGTCTTCAAACTGTGGGGCGCGACCCCCAGGGGGGGCGTGGAGTGATACAAAGGGGGTCGCGCATTCCCAGTCACACTTCTGCCCAGGCCCATAGAACTACAAGGGCTTCAGCCCCCTCCTCCCGTCGTGTCTCAGCCCGGGCTGCTGCAGCTGTGGGCTCGGCTGGGCAGTGTCTGGAGTCTTATCTCCGACACGCCCGAGTTTTTAACAGGTCGTTAAAAACCATTTGCATATTTACATGCCTTTGTAAGCTGCTTACCGAGGCTTAGTTTTTTTTTTTGGTTCCAGTATCCCCTGGGCCCCCACTCTGCCTATTCCTTACATTTAAACAGTTCTACTGAAACGCAGCTGTGAATAAAACTCCAGGAAGTTAAGAATGTCACAGTTCAACAACAAATGAAATTAACCAAGAACAAAAAATCGTTTAATACCCTAGCGCTCAGAAGTGACAGAAGGGTGGAATAGCGCTGTACAAATAAGTGAATAAATGTTCATACAGACTTCAAGTCTCGTGAGCAAATCACGGAGGGATTGCACAAACTTTCCTTTATCTGAGGTCATTAAAGAGAGGGCCATTTAGCAGGGATCGTGTGCAGTAACACTTATTTTACATGGTGTTTATTGATACTGCTTGTCTGAAAACAGCACATAAGCAAGTTGTCCCTTAATGAAACAATTTATCTGTGTATTTGTAAAGCACCAATATCCCACCTTTCATCTAATTCCCAGGGCTTCATATATCCTAAAAGGTTTTTTTCTGTACACAAAGTGTTTTCCACTTTTGCCAATTTCTATTATAAGAATAATTTATCTTATAAAAACATTATATACAAGTCCCATTGCATCTCGGCACTCCAATTCGTGAGAATTTGGTCCTGTGGATGTGCTGGAGTTGTAAAAATTTTAAAGCACTGAGTATGTAGGCTTAGGGAACCGTTTGTTAACCTGCGGCATTGGCAGAGCCATGAATCCAGGCTTTTTGCCCACTCCTGCTCTGGTACCAAAACTTGTTGTGCTGCCAGGACCAGAGCTGGAGTTTGATGAATATGCAGATTTAGATGTAGATTCTTGGTGGAGCAAAGCAAAGGAGTGTGCAAGTTCCATAACTGCGCGGCCTGCACCGAAACAGTGAGACAGACAATTCATGCCTTCCTGAATTAGGGAACAATAAGCAGAGTGGCACAGGCCGAGAGGAGCATACCGGTCCGACCCGTATGCTCTGTGAGGAGAGATGAGAGGATGAGAGAGGACAGCAAAGGAGTGAGAGAATTCGATTGAAGAGGTCAGGGATGAGGAGAAATGTGAAGTGCCGAAGGGAAGTGCGGACACGCAAGAAATGAGTGTGAGCGAAAGGTGAGGGCTACTGTTAAACCGTGAGAGAAGATAGCTGAGAGATGATCTGTGACCTAAAAAGATAATTTGATGCGACATGGGTGAGGGACAGCAGCGATAGGGGAAGAGAGGGAGTACTGGGGTGGGTGCTGAGCAGTGATTAATTTGTAATAAAACATGTGCCAGGGCCCTCACCAGTAGGTCACTGCAACTTTAACCACCCACCCATTGCCTGGCCTGCGCGGCCAATGACAATACCTATGCAACTACCAACCATAACACTTGTACAAGTGTGACTATTCAGACTATTTCAAGCCCCCAAAGCTATAAGAATGGCATGGGTGTCAGGAGTTTATCGTTTTTAATATATATTGAATTAATAAACAGCTGTTCTGCTCATCTCTAAATTACACAGACAGAGCCACCATGTGGAAGTCTGTCATAGTGCCAGTGCGCACAGTTAGGTGCCAGTGCGGAGCACCGGAAACCACCTGCTCAAATTAGGCACTGGTGCTGAGGTAACAGGGGAGAGGGACGTTGGTTCAAGAAGGTGTGGAAGAACAAAGGGGAGATGTTAAAGATGAATGGGGGGACTGGAGAGTTGTAAGATACAAATAGACAAAAATTTGAATGGAGAGACTTGAGGTGAATGAGAAGTGCTGAGGGGCACGAGAGGTGACGGGGCCAGAGAGGCGATGAGATAAATGCGAGAGTCTGTTAGAGATGAGGGCAGTGAAAATACAGAATGGCAAGGGGTGATTAAAGGTGAAGTGAGAGGTTGCATGGGGAGAGTTCAGAAGTTGTAAAAGGGGTGAAAGAAAATGGCCTGCAAAGTGAGAGAGGGATCCAGGGTTGGGAGACGAGAGAAGAGAGGGATGGAAGGGAGGGGGTGAGAGGAAAGCAGCATAGGTAAACTGCTTAACTCTGCACAAGACCGCCAGGGTTTTAAGGGACCCCTGCTGCTCATGGCCAGGGCCAGATGAGCTTCTAATGTGGCAGCACGTATTCCTGCAGAGTGGAGTTCCCTTCACAAAGGTTGACTAGACATCTTTCTGATGTTAATTGCTGTATTTTGGTTATAAACTGGTACTGATGTGGTGAAATCTTTCCTCAGTGTTACTGTGTGTAAAAAATGTCAAAATTATGAAGCAATGCTATCCCAAAATACGCGGCATAACATAATATTATTTACATTTTCTTCCCACACAATTTAGTCAAACCTGTCGCGTAATTTGGTCCTCACCTGCCTCATAATTCCAGTAGCCCTGCCTACAGGTTTAGAAATTTTTGTTAGGAGGGGGTCCTCACACCTGAAAATGTTGACAGGGGGGTCTCGGCATCCAAAAGTTTGAAGACCTCTGCTATAGGGTATCTAGAATCTAAGTTCTTGAGTGCCCTAAAATGCTCAGATATTCGGTCCTTAAGGCATCTAATGGTGCTGCCTATATAAATTCTGGTGCATCTACACACAATAGCATACACCATAAACTTTGTTGAGCAGTCTATGTGCTGCTTGATTTGAAATTTATCTAAACCATTGTATTGAAAATCAAGTTTGCCCTGTACAGCAAACTTACACATGCTGCAATTACCACACTTATATGAGCTTATAATTAGTGTGTGTAGCCACGTACGATCACTTTCTTTCAGTTTCGGGTAACTAGGGCTAACTATGTTACGCAAAGTTCTCCCTTTACGGTAAATAATGCCTGGATATTTGTTAACTCCTTAACTGCTGGGCCTTTTCCCCCCCAGTGCTGAGCCCTTTTTTGGCTATTAGGGGTAGTTCGCGATTAGGCCTCTGTAACTTTTTGACCACATAAGGTATCCATACCAAATTTGCGTCCTTTTCTTCCAAAATCATGGTGATTCTAAAGCTACCCAGGGTTTCTGGATTCCCCTGGAGGGGATCCAGAAATTAGCCAAAATACAGGTCAATTTTGTTTTTTTTGGGAAAAATGGGAAAAAAGGGCTACAAATGAAAGCGTCTGGTTTTTCCCTGCAAATGGTATCAAAAAGAAGTTGTGGTCCTGAAATCACCATTTTCCCAGCTTTCAGGGACAAGCAGACTTTTGTCAGAAACCAAAATTTGTTATGCAGTTTTGGCATTTTTCTGGGACGTAGCCCATTTTTGCAATTTTTTGTGCTTTCAAACTCTTTCCAGTTAATGGTAGAAATGGGTATGAAAGCAATAATGGATCCTGGAAAGTTATACATTTTAGAAAAGTAGACAAAATTCTGAATTCAGCAAAGGGTCATTTGTGTAGATCCTTCAAGGTTTCTTTATAGAAACTAACCATTGAATATAGGAAAAATTGGAAATTAGTTGAAAAAACCAGACATTTGTGTCAACGTTTTCACCTGTAACTTCTTCAAATTATAACAGCTGTTTGAAAGCAATATACCGTTACATCCGCTGGACCCTTCTGGTTGTGGGGATATAAAGGACTTGTAGGTTCATCAAGAACCCGATGAACCCAGAGCCAACAACTGAGAAACGGCTTGCAATGGTTTTTAATTATGTACCGGGTATATAGCAATTATTTTGGGTAAAAATATACATGGAAAAATCAGTATGAAAAACACCTATGTATTTCTGAAATTGGAACGAAATATAGAGTTTAGAAACAGTAGATATTTGCACATTTTCGAAATTGTGAGTACCCATACTAGCATGAGAATTATAGGTCATTTTTCAAAATGGCTTCTTTTTTATACATTGTCTTTCATTTGGAAGGCAGAAATGCATTGAAAGTCAATAGGTAATAACAGTTGCTCTACAATTCTGTATTACCCTAAGTCTCCCGATAAAAATGGTACCTCACTTGTGGGTAGGCCTAGTGCCTGCGACAGGAAACGCCTCAAAACGCAACGTGGACACACTTTATTTTTACAGTGAAAACTGACCCATTTTTTGTAAAGTGCCTAGCTGTAGATTTTGAACTCTTGCTCTGCCGGCACCTAGGGAAACCTAGAAAACCTATACATTTTTTAAAACTAGACACACAGGGGAGTCAAGGATGGGGTGACTTGGCTGGCTCTCACCATGTTCTGTTACCCAGAATCCCTTGCAAACCTAAAAAATTGTCAAAAAAAACAAATTTTCCTCACATTTCTGTGGGGAAAGTTCTGGAATCTGCGTGGATCCACAAAATTCCACCCACCCCGTGTTCCCCAAAGTCTTCCGAGGACAATGGTACCTCACTTGTGTGGGTGGCCCAAGTACCCGCGACAGGAAACGGCCCAAAACGCAACGTGGACACACCACATTTTCGCAGTGAAAACTGACCCTTTTTTTGCAAAGTGCCTTGCTGTAGATTTTGAACCCTAGCTCTTCTGGCACCTAGGGAAACCTAGAAAACCTATACATTTTTGAAAACTAGACACCCAGGGGAATCCAGGATGGGGTGACTTGGCTGGCTCTCACCAGGTTCTGTTACCCAGAATCCCTTGCAAACCTAAAAAATTGTCCAAAAAAACATATTTTCCTCACATTTCTGTGGTGGAAAGTTCTGGAATCTGCGTTGATCCACAAAATTCTACCCACCCCGCGTTCCCCAAAGTCTTCCGAGAAAAATGGTACCTCATTTGTGTGGGTGGCCCAAGTACCCGCGACAGGAAACGGCCCAAAACGCAACATGGACACACCACATTTTTGCAGTGAAAACTGACCCTTTTTTTGCAAAGTGCCTAGCTGTAGATTTTGAACCCTAGCTCTCCTGGCACCTAGGGAAACCTAGCAAACCTATACATTTTTGAAAACTAGACACCCAGGGGAATCCAGGATGGGGTGACTTGGCTGGCTCTCCCCAGGTTCTGTTACCCAGAATCCCTTGCAAACCTAAACAATTGTCAAAAAAAACACATTTCCCTTACATTTCTGTGGTGGAAAGTTCTGAAATCTGCGTGGATCCACAAAATTCCACCCACCCCACGTTCCCCAAAGTCTTCTGAGAAAAATGGTACCTCACTTGTGTGGGAGGCCCAAGTACCCGCGACAGGAAACGGACCAAAACGCAACGTGGACACACCACATTTTTGCAGTAAAAACTGACCCTTTTTTTACAAAGTGCCTAGCTGTAGATTTTGAACCCTAGCTCTGCCGGCACCTGGGGAAACCTAGCAAACCTATACATTTTTGAAAACTAGACATCCAGGGGAATCCAGTATGGGGTGACTTGGCTGGCTCTCAGCAGGTTCAGTTACCCAGAATCCCTTGCAAACCTAAAAAATTGTCAAACAAAAAACACATTTTTCTCACATTTCTGTGGTGGAAAGTTCTGGAATCTGCGTTGATCCACAAAATTCCACCCACCCCGAGTTCCCCAAAGTCTTCAGAGAAAAATGGTACCTCACTTGTGTGGGAAGCCCAAGTGCCCGCAACAGGAAACGGCCCAAAACGCAACGTGGACACACCACATTTTCGCAGTGAAAACTGACCCTTTTTTTGCAAAGTGCCTAGCTGTAGATTTTGAACCCTAGCTCTTCTGGCACCTAGGGAAACCAGGCAAACCTATACATTTTTGAAAACTAGACACCCAGGGGAATCCAGGAGGGGGGGACTTGGCTGGCTCTCACCAGGTTCTGTTACCCAGAATCCCTTGCAAACCATTGTCAAAAAAAACACATTTTCCTCACATTTCTGTGGTGGAAAGTTCTGGAATCTGCGTTGATCCACAAAATTCCACCCACCCTGCGTTCCCCAAAGTCTTCCGAGAAAAATGGTACCTCACTTGTGTGGGTGGCCCAAGTACCCGTGACAGGAAACGGCCCAAAACGCAACGTGGACACACCACATTTTTGCAGTGACAACTGACCCTTTTTTTGCAAAGTGCCTAGCTGTAGATTTTGAACCCTAGCTCTTCTGGCACCTAGGGAAACCTAGCAAACCTATACATTTTTGAAAACTAGACACCCAGGGGAATCCAGGATGGAGTGACTGGGCTGGCTCTCACCAGATTCTGTTACCCAGAATCCCTTGCAAACCCAAACAATTGTCAAAAAAAACACATTTTCCTTATATTTCTGTGGTGGAAAGTTCTGGAACCTGCGTGGATCCACAAAATTCCACCCACCCCACGTTCCCCAAAGTCTTCCAAGAAAAATAGTACCTCACTTGTGTGGGAGGCCCAAGTACCCGCGACAGGAAACGGCCCAAAACGCAACGTGGACACACCACATTTTCGCAGTGAAAACTGACCCTTTTTTTGCAAAGTGCCTAGCTGTAGATTTTGAACCCTAGCTCTTCTGGCACCTAGGGAAACCTAGCAAACCTATACATTTTTGAAAACTAGACACCCAGAGGAATCCAGTATGGGGTGACTTGGATGGCTCTCACCAGGTTCTGTTACCCAGAATCCTTTGCAAACCTAAAATATTGTCATAAAAACCACATTTTCCACACATTTCAGTGGTGGAAAGTTTTGGAATCTGCGTGGATCCACAAAATTCCACCCACCCCGCATTCCCCAAAGTCTTCTGAGAAAAATGGTACCTCACTTGTGTGGGAGGCCCAAGTACCAGCGATAGGAAACGTCCCAAAACGCAACGTGGACACACCACATTTTCGCAGTGAAAACGGACCCTTTTTTTGCAAAGTGCCTAGCTGTAGATTTTGAACCCTAGTTCTGCCGGCATCTAGCGAAACATAGCAAACCTATACATTTTTGAAAACTAGACACCCTGGGGAATCCAGGATGCGGTGACTTGGCTGGATCTCACCAGGTTCTGTTACCCAGAATCCCTTGCAAACCTAAAACATTGTAAAAAAAAACACATTTTCCTCACATTTCTGTGGTGGAAAGTTCTGGAATCTGCATGGATCCAGAGAATTCCACCCACCCCGTGTTCCCCAAAGTCTTCCGAGAAAAATGTACCTCACTTTTGTGGGAGGCCCAAGTACCCGCGACAGGCTAGGGCCCAAAACGTATTGGGGGAACATCAAAATTGCCTATCACAAAACAACCTAGTTTTGCAAGGGGGGTCACCTGGGTTTTTGGCCCCGTGCTCGGCGGCCAGCTAGGGAAACCTATCAAACCCACACATTTTTTAAAACTAGACACCGGGGGGTTCCAGGGAGGTATGGCTTGCGTGGATCCCCCAACGTTTTCTTACCAAGAATCCTCTGCAAACCTTCAAATTTAGCTGAAAAAATCACTTTTTCCAAACATTTTTGTGTGGGAAAGTTGTGGTATCACCGGGCTGACACGAATTTCCTGCCACCCAGCGTTCCGCAAGGTCTCCCGATAAAAATGGTGCCTCACTCGTGTGGGAGGCCCAAGTACCCACGACAGGCTAGGGCCCAAAACCTATTGCGGGGACATCAAAATTGCCTATCACAAAACAACCTGGTTTTGCAAGGGGGGTCACCTGGGTTTTTGGCCCCGTGCTTGGCGGCCAGCTAGGGAAACCTATCAAACCCACACATTTCTGAAAACTAGACACCCGGAGGGTTCCAGGGAGGTATGGCTTGCGTGGATCCCCCAACGTTTTCTTACTCAGAATCTCCTGCAAACCTCAAACTTAGGTGAAAATATCACTTTTTCCACACATTTTTGTGTGGGAAAGTTGTGGCATCACCGGGCTGACACGAATTTCCTATCACCCAGCGTTCACCAAGGTCTCCTGATAAAAATGGTGCCTCACTCGTGTGGGGGGCCCAAGTACCCGCGACAGGCTAGGGCCCAAAACGTATTGAGGGGACATCAAAATTGCCTATCACAAAACAACCTGGTTTTGCAAGGGGGGTCACCTGGGTTTTTGGCCTTGTGCTCGGCGGCCAGATAGGGAAACCTATCAAACCCACACATTTCTGAAAACTAGACACCCGGGGGGTTCCAGGGAGGTATGGCTTGCGTGGATCCCCCAACGTTTTCTTACCCAGAATCCCCTGCAAACCTCAAATTTAGCTGAAAAAAATCACTTTTTCCACACATTTTTGTGTGGGAAAGTTGTGGCATCACCGGGCTGACACGAATATCCTACCACCCAGCGTTCCCCAAGGTCTCCCGATAAAAATGGTGACTCACTCGTGTGGGAGGCCCAAGTACCCGCGACAGGCTAGGGCCCAAAACGTATTGAGGGGACATCAAAATTGCCTATCACAAAACAACCTGGTTTTGCAAGGGGGGTCACCTGGGTTTTTGGCCCCGTGCTCGGCCGCCAGCTAGGGAAACCTATCAAACCCACACATTTCTGAAAACTAGACACCCGGGGGGTTCCAGGGAGGTATGGCTTGCATGGATCCCCCAACGTTTTCTTACCCAGAATCCCCTGCAACTCTCAAATTTAGCTGAAAAAATCACTTTTTCCACACATTTTTGTGTGGGAAAGTTGTGGCATCACCGGGCTGACACGAATTTCCTACCACCCAGCGTTCCCCAAGGTCTGCCGATAAAAATGGTGCCTCACTCGTGTGGGAGGCCCAAGTACCCGCGACAGGCTAGGGCCCAAAACGTATTGAGGGGACATCAAAATTGCCTATCACAAAACAACCTGGTTTTGCAAGGGGGGTCACCTGGGTGTTTGGCCCCGTGCTCGGTGGCCAGCTAGGGAAACCTATCAAACCCACACATTTCTGAAAACTAGAAACCCGGGGGGTTCCAGGGAGGTATGGCTTGCGTGGATCCCACAATGTTTTCTTACACAGAATCCCCTGCAAACCTCAAATTTAGATGAATAAATCACTTTTTTCACACATTTTTGTCTGGGAAAGTTGTGGCATCACCGGGCTGACACAAATTTCCTACCACCCAGTGTTCCCCAAGGTCTCCCGATAAAAATGGTGCCTCACTCGTGTGGGAGGCCCAAGTACCCGCGACAGGCTAGGGCCCAAAACGTATTGAGGGGACATCAAAATTGCCTATCACAAAACAACCTGGTTTTGCAAGGGGGTCAGCTGGGTTTTTGGCCCCGTGCTCGGCGGCCAGCTACGGAAACCTATCAAACCCACACATGTCTGAAAACTAGACACCCGGGGGGTTCCAGGGAGGTATGGCTTGCATGGATCCCCCAACGTTTTCTTACCCAGAATCCCCTGCAAACCTCAAATTTAGCTGAATAAATCACTTTTTCCACACATTTTTGTGTGGGAAAGTTGTGGCATCACCGGGCTGACACGAATTTCCTACCACCCAGCGTTCCCCAAGGTCTGCCGATAAAAATGGTGCCTCACTCGTGTGGGAGGCCCAAGTACCCGCGACAGGCTAGGGCCCAAAACGTATTGAGGGGACATCAAAATTGCCTATCACAAAACAACCTGGTTTTGCAAGGGGGGTCACCTGGGTGTTTGGCCCCGTGCTCGGTGGCCAGCTAGGGAAACCTATCAAACCCACACATTTCTGAAAACTAGACACCCGGGGGGTTCCAGGGAGGTATGGCTTGCGTGGATCCCACAATGTTTTCTTACACAGAATCCCCTGCAAACCTCAAATTTAGATGAATAAATCACTTTTTTCACACATTTTTGTCTGGGAAAGTTGTGGCATCACCGGGCTGACACAAATTTCCTACCACCCAGTGTTCCCCAAGGTCTCCCGATAAAAATGGTGCCTCACTCGTGTGGGAGGCCCAAGTACCCGCGACAGGCTAGGGCCCAAAACGTATTGAGGGGACATCAAAATTGCCTATCACAAAACAACCTGGTTTTGCAAGGGGGTCAGCTGGGTTTTTGGCCCCGTGCTCGGCGGCCAGCTATGGAAACCTATCAAACCCACACATGTCTGAAAACTAGACACCCGGGGGGTTCCAGGGAGGTATGGCTTGCATGGATCCCCCAACGTTTTCTTACCCAGAATCCCCTGCAAACCTCAAATTTAGCTGAATAAATCACTTTTTTCCACACATTTTTGTGTGGGAAAGTTGTGGCATCACCGGGCTGACACAAATTTCCTACCACCCAGCGTTCCCCAAGGTCTCCCGATAAAAATGGTGCCTCACTCGTGTGGGAGGCCCAAGTACCCGCGACAGGCAAGGGCCCAAAACGTATTGAGGCAACGTCAAAATTGCCTATCACAAAATGTTTTGGGCCGTTTCCTAAATTTGAGGTTTGCAGGGGATTCTGGATAAGAAAACATTGGGGGATCCACGCAAGCCATACCTCCTTGGAACCCCCCGGGTGTCTAGTTTTCAGAAATATGTGGGTTTGGTAGGTTTCCCTAGTTGGCCGCCGAGCACGGGGCCAAAAACCCAGGTGACCCCCCTTGCAAAACCAGGTTGTTTTGTGATAGGCAATTTTGATGTCGCCTCACTACGTTTTGGGTCCTAGCCTGTCGCGGGTACTTGAGCCTCCCACACGAGTGAGGCACCATTTTTATCAGGAGACCTAGGGGAACGCTGGGTGGTAGGAAATTCGTATCAGCCCGGTGATGCCACAACTTTCCCACACAAAAATGTGTGGAAAAAGTGATTATTTCAGCTAAATTTGAGGTTTGCAGGGGATTCTGGGTAAGAAAACGTTGGGGGATCCACGCTTGCCATACCTCCTTGGAACCCCCGGGTGTCTAGTATTCAGAAATATGTGGGTTTGGTAGGTTTCCCGAGCTGGCCGCCGAGCACGGGGCCAAAAACCGAGGTGACCCCCCTTACAAAACCAGGTTGGTTTGTGATAGGGAATATTGATGTCGCCTCAATACGTTTTGGGCCCTAGCCTGTCGCGGGTACTTGAGCCTCCCACACGAGTGAGGCACCATTTTTATCGGGAGACCTGGGGGAACGCTAGTTGTTAGGAAATTCATGTCAGCCCAGTGATCCCACAACTTTCCCACACAAAAATGTGTGGAAAGAGAGGTTTTTTCAACTAAATATGAGGCTAGCAGGGTATGGGGTAAAAAAAAAGCAGTGAGAGCCATGCAAGTCATTAACCCTTGCACTTCCCCCTTTGTCTACTACTCAAAAATGTGAAGGTTTGCCTAAGTGACGACTGAGCTAGGGCAGAAAGTCCACTGCTACCCATTTTGACAAAAAAAAAATCTTACAAAAGGCCATTAAACCGCCACAAATATAAATCTAACACTAATTTGATAAAGCTAATCCACCACTTACACTGGTTGGTTTTAGCACCTCCAGACACGCTGGCTTCAAAGCACAAATACTTATCAAAGTATAAAAATATTGAAGCCAAGCCTTCTGAAGGTGAGCCAGAAAGCCACGTCACGGCACCAACCGCGTTATGGTCCATTCACACGCCATTCACACACCACACACAAGACTTCCATACCACCAGCCACGGGCCCAAACAACCAAATCACTTCCACTCACACAAACATACCGCCACCATGCAAGGGCCCATCACATTCATATGCCACAAGACATAATGAGTTTGACTACATTTTACCACCTGTCAAGTCTCCCCCTCCTTCTTCCTGAACGTTACTGAACGCATGCCGAGTGAGCCTTTACTACTGGCTTCCAAGACAGCCACATGAGGCTCAGGAAGACATGTTTTTCATGCGCCTTTGGCGCACTCACTATGCTAAATCCAACTCCTTCCAGTTTGTGGATGCAAGTTGGGGGGTGCCCGAGTATGCCGCAAAAACATTTCTCGAGCTGAGCAAGCATATCTACCTTTGAAACTAAGGCAAACATGCTGGAAATTTTCAAAAGCTTCCTAAAGATAACATCATAAACTATGAAGAACGGATGAATGTGAAACACGGGTAGTCCGTGACAACGTAGCATATGTCCAATCCACCGTTATGTGCAGTGACTGTAATGCACTTATCATACAGCAAACTGACCATCTACTAAGTTCTAATGGAGGATGAACATGGCAAGCAGCATTGACCCATAAGTACTACAGTAAGTTCAGTGTGAGTGTGGCAGCAATGGATTTGAATCTATGGGTGAAGATGAAGTCAGGGTGTGTATCTATACTACCTTTACTATCTGCCTTCTACCTTTGCAATATTCCTCGGAAAGCGCACCTACTGTAAGCTGTTCTAAACCTGTTCGTGTGTCTGTCCTCAGAGTCCTGACTAATCCTGTCCAATTGTTAAGAGACCCTATACTAATGCCTTCCATCTCTAGCTACTTGAAGCTTGAGTGAACATTTCTGTCACGTGCTATCAATGCTCTCACAATGCTCTATCCAACTCCTTCCAGTTTGTGGATGCAAGTTGGGGGGTGCCCGAGTATGCCGTAAAAACCTTTCTCGAGCTGAGCAAGCAGATCTACCTTTGAAACTAAGGCAAACATGCTGGAAATTTTCAAAAGCTTCCTAAAGAGAACATCATAAACTACGAAGAACGGTTGAATGTGAAACACGGGTACTCCATGACAACGTGGCATATGTTCTGTCCACCAGTATGTGCAGCGTGGGGACTATAATGCACTTGTCAATTGGCGAACAGAACAACTACCATGTTCTGAAAGCAGATAAAGGTGTTGAGAAGTCCATGATTTCCTGAAGTACAGGAAGAAATATTCTGCAGCTGCTTGCGTAGTGAAGGAGTGACCCACAGACAGTAGGTATCCATTCACACCAATTGAAAGGTTTACCTATTGGCAGCTCCACCTCAGTCAATTTTCCAGTATTTTGCTTTAGTGTGATACAACATAAAGCAAGTAGGAAAACAGAAGGCAGGCTTACTTGGGCACTGGGGACAGTAAACACGAGTCTCCTGCCTCTTTCCCTGCATCGAGCACACTTTACAGCGACGACATGGTCGCTCCTTTTTGGGTGTTGCAGGAATTTTATCAGCAAAGTGTCACTCCTGCAGCCTTGCCACGTCCTCCAGAACACATGAAGTGGAGGCTGCTGCTTCTGTAGCAGTGAGACTTTCAATCACAGACAACTGAAAATCAAGGAAAGACATGAGTCTTCCTGTGGTGGTCTCACGATAAACACAATACGCATTGTATGTTGCCATCTGGATCAGGTGTGTAAACAGTTTCTTATACCAAGTGCGAGTTTTACGACTCGCATTGTATGGCTGAAGAACCTGGTCGTTCTTGTCCACTCCGCCCATGTACTTGCTGTAATCAAGTATACACGTGGGCTTGTGGACTTCGGCCATCTGACCCCAAACCGTGACAGGGGAAGTGCTCTCAGCATGAATTGTAGTGAGCACGTACACGTCACGCCTATCTGAGAACTTGACTGCGAGCAGTTCGTTGGAACGCAACGCAGTGCTCTGGGATTTCTGGAGCTTCTTGCAAACAAGCTCCTGCGGGAATCCTATGCGGCGACAACGAATTGTACCGCAAGCCACGGTGCCAGCTTTGTAGAGCTCATTGAACAGCTCTACTCCTGTATAGAAATTGTCCACATAAAGGTTATAACCTTTGTGAAGAAGTGGCTGGACAAGCTCCCATACGATCTTTCCTGTGACCCCTAGCATGGGAGGGCAACCTACAGGGTTAAGAGTTGTGTCCTTCCCTGTATAATCTCTCAAGCTGTACACATAGCCAGTCGAGCTCTCACACAGCATGTACAGCTTGATGCCATAGCGAGCGCGTTTGCTCGGAATGTACTGCCTAAACAGCAGCCGCCCTTTATACAAGATCAAGGACTCATCAATGGCTATATTCTTTCCAGGAGTATAAACCTCTGGAAACCTGGCAGACAAATGTTCCACGACAGGCCGAATTTTGAACAACCTGTCATGGTCTGGATGGTCCCGGGGCAATGCAGCAGAATTGTCATTGAAATGCAGCATGCGCTGCAATAGCAAAAAACGATCTCTGCACATGTATGGTGCGAAGATGGGGTTACCAAACCGTGCGAGTAGACCAGTAGGATAGCAAGGTTGGTTTATGCACTACCCCATTTTAAGCGTGAGGCCCAAAAATCTTCAACTCCCCTAAAGTAGTGGGAGTCCACTTGCGCGCCCTAGAATGAGGCACAAGAGTGCCTCCTTGCTCCCTCAGAAATTGTTCGGCACGCAAATTTGTTTGCTGCACAATTTCGTCAAGGAAGTCAACATCCAAAAAGAGATGGACGTAGTCAATTGGCAAAAAATTCGCTGTATCGACTTTACATCCAGCGTCACCAGTGAAAGGCGGAATTTGGGGATGAACTAAATTGGGAGGCTGCCAAGACAGCACTCCGTCTGTGCTTGAAGCCGCACGTGCCTGCACTCTGGGTTGCTCTAACCTGTTACTGGTGTCCTGCTGCACAGACTGTGATGGCAAAGGGACAGCACGACTGACATCGTCTCCTTCAGAATCGCTGGACGATGAGTCGTCGGATGGAACTGCGCCGACTGAAAAATCACTCCCAGATTCGGCTCCATTGTCCTCTCCCTCAGATGCTGTCTCAGTATCTGCTGTCTCAGTCTCTGATCCTGCCTCAGAGCTGGACTCCAGACCCAGACTTAGGGCCTGGGCAGAATTCATCCAACGATATGCCATCTCTGCTAGTGCCTAAAACTATCCTTTTAAAACACTATCCTATGTAGAAGGCAGATAGGTTGTTGATTTTAAAGTGTAGAAGGGTTTGTGCGTGAGTGAAGTGTTTAACAGTCAATAATGACGAAGTCACCTAACCTTTGCAAAATCCGTACGCTCTCCAAAAAGACTAAGAAAGAGAGAAAAAAGACACAGTATTACTTTACCTTGCCACATACCCACCATCGCAGCCTTTTAGCGCTGGTGGGAGCCAGTGTGACCATCATTTTGGCGCCAAGATGCCTACGGGTGAACGTGTGCTTTACAATTGCACACTATAACCTCCTTTGACTCCCTCACTACCATCCTTGCAAACGTGCCCCTCATCTCTCCATAGCCCCTCTCTCACATACATTTCATCTGTTTCAAAGTGTTTCTACTGCGTGGCTTTACTAATCCACTTAGCTATCCACATAATACAGAACTGTTCTTTCCAGCATGCCCTTTATGGCGTCAAAACTGCCACTAGACAAAAGTCAGATATCTCTATCTAGCAGGAATTCTTTTTGTACTCTGCAGCAGTACCACTCTTTACTGCCTTTCATGCAACTTCAAAGAGACTCAATATAATTCTTTCACAGTCTCATATTTTCAGCACTGGGAAATCTCTCTGTAAATATATATATATATATATATATCAAACAATTAATTCCCAATGTCAGCGCGCTCAATACCTGGTGCAGGCAGCAACGGGTAGAATCCTTACCCGATATTTAAATTCAGAAACACAAAGGATGCCGCACTCCAAGACCGGTTTCAGAGTTGCTTTATTTTCACCACCACTACCACCAGTCGTGGTGAAAATAAAGCAACTCTGAAATCAATCTCTGGAGTGCGGCATCCTTTGTGTTTCTGAATATATATATATATATATATATATATATATATCCTGCTTCGCCGCTCATTCTCCTTTCAAACAGGAACATACGAATGCGGACCCAAGTTCTGGTGCAATAAGTTTTATTTCGTGCCCTGCACCGCCGCTATATATATATATATATATATATATATATTATCTACTGGCGGTCGCCAGTAGATAGTTATAGTTACAACCTATTATCCATAGGAAATCCGCGACATTCTATTTGAAATAACTCTCTTGCCGGTTGACGTATCTTCGCGAAATTTTCAAACTTTGTGGCCCGCTCCGGTCCGCTCCTACCCTGAAAGTCTCGGGGGATTCGTCAAGCGGGGGCCGAGAAAAAAGGGGGTCCCAAAACGCGTTTTCCCCATGCAATTTTCCATAGGAAACTTTAGACACGGCTACAGCCCGAACTGCTGAACGGAATTACACCAAATTTGGCAAAGAGGTAGTTCTTGGTTCAGAAAGAACCCTTTTGTTAAATGGTGTAAATCCGTTCAGTAGTTGCTGAGAAAATCAAAAGTAAAAAGATAGTGATATCTATGGCCGAGTAGGGTCCGCGTACCCTCCCGATCACGAGCTGCATGTTAATTGGCTGTCAGCTGGCTGTCAACATTCCGATTCAGGAAATGTTGGCAGCCATTTTATCCCTCGGTAGAACCGAGGGACAGAAACAAGTGCGCAAAGCGCACAAAGGGGGCAGGGTAGAAACACCCTGACCCCCTAGGCTTGCTCAGGGGGTCCCAAAAGGACCCCTGGGCAAAAAAAAAATACACATTTTTTAAAAATCGGCAGGATGCGCGAATCCTGCCGAAAAAAAAAAAAAATCGAAGCGCGGTCTCCCGCGCGTTGATTTAATTTTGCCCCCGGGTGGCCCAAGTCCCGGGGGCATGGTGGGGGGTTTAATTTTATGTGTGGGGGCCTCAAAGGGTTCCCCAAGCCCCGGGGACCGCCACCCCCAGGGCTTTTTTTAAAAATGGTGCGGGAGGGCTCTGAGCCCTCCCGCAGCCCCGGGACCACCACCTCCCCGGGGCTTTTTTTTTTATTAATTGAACAACCTGTGTGGGGGCTCCAGCCCCCACACGCCCGGGACCGCCACCTCCCCGGGGCACTAACAAACTAAAATGGGGGTCCGTTTTGGACCCCCGAAGCCCCGGGGACCACCACCTCCCCAGGGCTGTGCTGATGTAGGGAGGGGGGCCGCGCGGCCCCCTCCTGGAGCCCTTGATGGCCCTGGGGACCACCACCCCCAGGGCCGGCTCCTGCAGTGTCCCGGGGTGCCTACCCCGGGACATTGCTGTTTGCAATGACAGGACGGGAGCCTCGCGGCTCCCGTCCTGCCATAGCAAACTGCTTTGGATATTGGAAGAGAGAGCAGGGAAACCTGCCTCTCTTCCAATATCCAAAGCACATTGCTTTTCCACATGGGGAGCAGCATGTCAGCTGCTCCCCATGTGGAACAGCAATGCCGGCTCCCAAGGGACGTGGGAGCCGGCGGGACTGTGGGGGATTGGGGACCCCCCACAGTCCCCAACGGAGAGGGCCAGCCCCGGGGGATGGGGTCCCGGGGCAAGTAGTGGCCCAGGAGGGGGACCACGCGGCCCCCCTCCCCAAAAAAGAAAAAAAAAAAATGGAAAGGCCGGCCCCGGGGATGGGGTCCCCGGGGCCTTAAATGGCCTGAGGAGGGGGGCCACGCAGCCCCCTCCCAAGAAAATAAAAAAAGGCCATGCCCTGGGGGATGGGGTCCCCGGGGCCAATACAGGCCCAGGGAAGGGGGCCACGCGCCCCCCTTCCCGTTTTTTTTTTTAATTAAATTTAAAAAAAGGGGTAAGGCCCTGGGGGATGGGGTCCCCAGGGCCCAAAAACAGGAAAAAGGAAGGGGGCTACACAGCCCCCCTTCAGGGGACAAACAAAAATAAATTTTAAAAAAAACGATCGGGCCCGCAGGCCCCGCCCCCTTCCTTCACCACTCTGCAAACGCGCCCCCTGGCGCGTTTGCAGAGGGGGAACGAATTCCCCTTGAATACTGGGGGTCCCTGGGGGCCAACTAGCCCACCAGGAACCTCCAATATGCGCCAAGGGGCTGCGTTGCAGAGACGTGTAGAGAGGCCACACCCCTTTTACACCTCTATGCAACGCAGCTCTGTGGCGCTTTTTGGAGGTATATGGTGGGCTAGTTGGACTCCGGGGACCCTCAGGATTCAAGGGACTTAATCCCCCAGCTTAAAACGCGCCACGGGCGCGTTTGCACAGTGGTGAAGGGAGGGGCGGGGCTTCAGGTGACATGTGTGCAAACAGGCCCCGTGGCGCGTTTTAAGATGGGGAATTAAATCCCCTTCAATCCTGAGGGTCCCTGGGGGCCAACTAGCCCAACAGGTACATCCAGAAAGCGCCACAGAGCTGCGTTGCAGAGAGGTGTAAAAAGGGGTGTGGCCTCTCTACACGTCTCTGCAACGCAGCCCCCTGGCGCATATTGGAGGTTCCTGGTGGGCTAGTTGGCCCCTAGGGACCCTCAGGATTCAAGGGGACTTAATCCCCCAACTTAAAACGCGCCACAGGGCGCGTTTGCACAGATGTCACCTCAGGCCCCGCCCCCTCCCTTCACCATTGTGCAAATATTCTTCTAAAATCATCCGAAATACGAATTCCGATTTACTCACCTGTTATCAGGAGAGACCTCAGTGCTGTATCTTTCAGCCCAGTACTGGTCCTGAAAAGTAATTTTAACCGTACTTACCAGTAACTTGAATTTCCTTCCATAGGCTAACATTGACTGGTTTCACTTGGAAATTCTTCTAAGTGTGGAGTTTTGGAACTTTAAAATATTCCTCTAAAATCAGCCGAAATACGAATTCCGATTTACTCACCTGTTATCAGGAGAGACCTCAGTGCTGCATCTTTCAGCCCAGTACTGGTCCTGAAAAGTAATTTTAACCGTACTTACCGGTAACTTGAATTTCCTTCATATGCTAACATTGACTGGTTTCACTTGGAAATTCTTCTGTGTGTGGAGTTTTGGAACTTTAAAATATTCCTCTAAAATCAGCCGAAATACGAATTCTGATTTACTCACCTGTTATCAGGAGAGACCTCAGTGCTGCATCTTTCAGCCCAGTACTGATCCTCAAAAGTAATTTTAACCGTACTTACCAGTAACTTGAATTTCCTTCCATAGGATATCATTGCCTGCTTTTTGCTGAAAAAGTTTCTAAGTGTTGATTTTTGAAACATACAAATATTCCTCTAAAATCAGCCGAAATACGAATTCCGATTTACTCACCTGTTATAAGGAGAGACCTCAGTGCTGTATCTTTCAGCCCAGTACTGGTCCTGAAAAGTAATTTTAACCGTACTTACCAGCAACTTGAATTTCCTTCCATAGGCTAACATTGACTGGTTTCACTTGGAAATTCTTCTAAGTGTGGAGTTTTGGAACTTTAAAATATTCCTCTAAAATCAGCCGAAATACGAATTCCGATTTACTCACCTGTTATCAGGAGAGACCTCAGTGCTGCATCTTTCAGCCCAGTACTAATCCTGAAAAGTAATTTTAACCGTACTTGCCAGTAACTTATATTTTCTTCCCTAGGAATCCATTGTCTGGTTTTCAGCAAAAAGTTTCAAAGTGTTGATTTTTACAAACTACAAATATTCCTTAAAAATCACCTGTATGACTTAAACGCATTCTTTCAACTGTTTACAGGAGATGCACCAGTGCTGGATCCAGGATCCAACACTGAGTAAGAAAAAGTAACGATAACAGTTTTTACCTGCTAAGTGAATTTCCTTCCATAGGATAACATTGGTGATTCTATGAGAAAAAGTTTCTAAGTGTCAACTTTTAAAATACAATAATATTCCTTAAAAATCACGACTGTAACCAAAACGCTTTTACTCAACTGTTTACAGGAGATGTACCAGGACTGAATCTAGGATCCAGTCCTGTGGTTAGAAAAGTAATCCATAAAGTAACTAATTGCATTTAACTAGAAATTCACATTGAGCTGAATGTTGCATTGTGTTTGAAAATGTGTTGCCCATTGCAACAACTGTAACTACTGTACTTAAAAGTCTATTGCCTATGTGCAAAGTATTTAAACTAAAGTAATTCATTCTGAGAAAGTATTTTTTGTAATGTAATGTATAATGTAATTACAATGTAATTTAAAAAATAAAATCTGTAAAAAAAATTGTTTCTAAAAATGTAGTAAATCAGTATGAAAAAAATTAATATAACAATTAATACATTTAAAAATTGTCATTTTCAAAACCTTTGAAATTCACTGAAAAAACCGTAGGTTTCAGGCACGTTATAGTTAGAAATTAGCATTTAAAAAAACCTTTGAAATTCACTGAAAAAACCATAGGTTTCAGACACGTTATAGTTACAAATTAGCATTTAAAAAACCTTTGAAATTCACTGAAAAAACCATAGGTTTCAGACACGTTATAGTTACAAATTAGCATTTAAAAAACCTTTGAAATTCACTGAAAAAACCATAGGTTTTAGGGACAGTTATAGTTACTTGGACATTGCACTCGTACAAAACCCGTGAAATTCCCCCGTTATAGTTAGTTCAGCTAACTATAACTCGCGCCTCGCAATGCACTGCTGATGACGTCACATATTACATCACTCATGACATGGTCAGTGACATCACTGATGACATCACTGATGACATCTCAAATGACATCACTGATGACATCATCCACGTGATAATCTGATGCACCTCCTCACACCCTAATATAATCTTTGATACACCCACTCTAAATTACAGACTGCCATTCGCAAAACCATAGACACTCCAACACCAATAACTACATACCCACTCACTGATTCTTAGGTCTACACACACACATCCACTCACTCACCCGTACAGTCACTCATACTTACGGTCACTCAGTACAGGACTATCATATGCACTCTTACTTCTATATAGACACTCAAACAACGCCACTCATCCATAGAGATACTCAGACACCTAGTCAGTCATGTAAATAATTAAACACACTGCCATTTACTCACCTATACAGTTATACACACACCAGCTCACTTACTCATACAAATAGTAGCACATTGTCACGCTCTTATACAATCACTGATACAAGCACACACTCATCCATACAGCCACTATCACAATCACTCACTCTTGCTTATAGCTATTTATATACTCCAACACACATATATACTGCCTTTCACATATGTAGTTACTCACACATGTACCACTGGGACATACATTCACTCACTAACACACTCTTACACACACTTACCCACCCATACAGTCTATCACAGATGCACTCTTGAAACCATCCACCCAGTGAATCACCCACTCACACATCTATGCACAGTGTTGCACACACCCCTCCCACACAAACACTCAGGCACCCATACAGATACTCAGACAAGCATTCAATAACTCATATAGACACTCATTTAGCTATTCACAAACACATGCAGCCACTTACACAGCAACAGACAGACGGATACAGACATTCACCCAGTTTAGTCACTAACCCATGCATTCAGTAAGATACGTTAAATCACTCACTTATAGAGTCAGTCACGCACCTACTAAATCATCCATACAGACACTTACACACCCACTCATTCTTCAATACGTCTTTTCCTATATATATTAAAAATATTTAAACTTTACAGAAACACACAGTCACTGGATGATGTCATCAGTGATGTCATTTGAGATGTCATCAGTGATGTCATCAGTGATGTCACTGACCATGTCATGAGTGATGTAATATGTGACGTCATCAGCAGTGCATTGCGGGCGCGAGTTATAGTTAGCTGAACTAACTATAACGGGGAATTTCACGGGTTTTGTACGAGTGCAATGTCCAAGTAACTATAACTGTCCCTAAAACCTATGGTTTTTTCAGTGAATATATATATATATATATATATTATCTACTGGCGGTTGCCAGTAGATAGTTATAGTTAGGACCTATTTTCCATAGGAAATCCACAACATTCTATTTGAAATAACTTTGGCGCCGGTTGACGAATCTTCGCGAAATTTTCAAAACTCGTGGGGCGCTCCGGTCCGCTCCTATCCTGAAAGTTTCGAGGGCCGAGTAAAAAGGGGGGTCCCAAAACGCGTTTTCCCCATGCAATTTTCCATAGGAACCTTTCATCGCAGCTACAGCCCGAACTGCTGAACGGAATTACACCAAATTTGGCAAAAAGGTAGCCCTTGGTTCAGAGTCATGCCTTTTGCTTAAATGGTGTAAATCCGTTCAGTAGTTCCTGAGAAAATCAAAAGTAAAATCACATATATATCTATGGCCGCTTAGGGTCCGCGTACCCTCCCGATCACGAGCTGCATGCTAATTGGTTGTGAAGTGGCTGTCAACACTCCAAATCAGGAAGTGTTGGCAGCCATTTTGTCCCTCGGTAGAACCGAGGCACAGAAACAAGTGCGCAAAACGCAAAAGGGGGCAGGGTAGAAACACCCTGACCTCTAGGTCTGCTCAGGGGGTCCCACAAGGACCCCCTGGGCAGAAAAAAGCATATATTTTTTTTTAAATCGGCGGGATGCCCTTAGGGTGCGCGGATCCCGCCGTAATTAAAAAAAATCGAAGCGCGGTCTCCCATGCTTCGAGGCAATTTTGCCCCCGGGTGGGCCAAGTCCCGGGGGCATGCAGGGGTTGATTTATATTTTATAGGGGGGGCCTCTAAGGCCCCCCAAGCCCCGGGGACCGCCGACCCCGGGGCTTTAAAAAAAAATGGTGCGGGAGGGCTCTCGGCCCTCCCGCAGCCCCGGGGACCGCCACCCCCGGGGCTTCTTTTTTTAAATTTTAATCACCTGTGTGGGGGGGCTCCAGCCCCCCCACATGCCCCGTGGACCGCCACCTCCCCGGTGCACTTAGAAAAGAAATGTGGGGGTCCGTTTCGGAACCCCGAAGCCCCGGGGACCACCTCCTCCCCGGGGCTCAGTTGATGTTGGGAGGGGAGCCGCGCGGCCCCCCTCCTGGAGCCTGTGGTGGCCCTGGGGACCGCCACCCCCCAGGGCCGGCTCCTTCAGTGTCCCGGGATGCCTACCCCCGGGACACTGCTGTTTGCAATGGCAGGACAGGAGCCGCGCGGCTCCCGTCCTGTCATTGCAAACTTGCTTTGCTTTATTGAAGCGAGAGCAGGGATACCTGCTCTCGCTTCAATGAAGCAAAGCAGATTGCTTTTCCATAAGGGTAGCTGCATGTCAGCAGCTCCCCTTATGGAAAAGCAATGCCGGCTCCCGCAGGACGCGGGGAGCCGGCGAGACCGTGCGGGAATTGGGGACCCCCCCACGGTCCCCAACGAGTGGCCAGGCCCTGGGAGATGGGGTCCCCAGGACCATTAATGGCCCGGGAGGGGGGCCACGCAGCCCCCCTCCCAAAAAAAGGAATTATTTAAAAAAAAAGACGCAAAGGCCGGCCCCGGGGGATGGGGTCCCAGGGGCCTTAAATGGCCTGAGGAGGGGGGCCACGCAGCCCACCTCTGAATATTTTATAAAAAAAAAACAGTGGGCATGCCCCGGGGGATGGGGTCCCCGGGGCCAATAGAGGCCCAGGGAAGGGGGGGCCACGCGGCCCCCTTCCCGTTTTTTTTCTTTTAAAAAGAACATGCTCAGGCCCCGGGGGATGGGGTCCACGGGGCCAAAAGTGGCTGAGGGAAGGGGGGCCACGCAGCCCCCCTCCCATAAAAAAAAAAGAAAAAAAAACGGCATTGTGCCGGAGGCCCCGCCCCCTCCCTGCAGCAGTCTGCAAACGCGCCCCCTGGCGCGTTGTAAGAAGGAGAAGTAATTCCCCTTGAATACTGGGGGTCCCTGGGGGCCAACTAGCCCACCAGGAACCTCCAGTATGCGCCAGGGAGCTGCGTTGCAGAGAGGTGTACAGAGGCCACGCCCCTTTTTACACCTCTCTGCAACGCAGCTCTGTGGCGCTTTTTGGAGGTACATGGTGGGCTAGTTGGACTCCAGGTACCCTCAGTATTCAAGGGGACTTAATCCCCCAACTTAAAACACGCCACGGGGCGCGTTTGCACAGTGGTGAAGGGAGGGGGCGGGGCTTCAAGTGACATGTGTGCAAACAGGCCCCGTGGCGCGTTTTAAGATGGGGAATTAAATCCTCTTCAATACTGAGGGTCCCTGGGGGCCAACTAGCCCACCAGGTACGTCCAGAAAGAGCCACAGAGCTGCGTTGCAGAGAGGTGTAAAAGGGGGCGTGGCCTCTGAACACCTCTCTGCAACGCAGCTCCCTGGCGCCTACTGGAGGTACAGGGTGGGCTAGTTGGGCCCCAGGGACCCTCATGATTCAAGGGGACTTAATCCCCCAACTTAAAACGCGCCACGGGGCGCGTTTGCACAGTGGTGAAGGGAGGGCGGGGCTTGAGGTGACATGTGTGCAAACAGGCCCCGTGGCGTGTTTTAAGTTGGGAGATTAAGTCCCCTTCAATCCTGAGGGTCCCTGGAGTCCAACTAGCCCACCAGGTACCTTCAGTAAGCACAACAGAGTTGCGTTTCAGAGAGGTGAAAAAAGGTGCGTGGCCTCGGAACGCCTCTCTGCAACTCAGCTCTGTGGTCCTAATTGTAGGTACCTGGGGGGCTAGTTGGGCCCCAGGGACACTCAGGATTCAAGGGGACTTAATCCCGCAACTTAAAACGTGCCACGGGGCGCATTTGCACACATGTCACCTCAGGCCCCCCTCCCTTCACCACTGTGCAAACGCGCCCTGTAGCGCGTTTTAAGAGGTAGTTTTAATCCCCCTGCCCTATTATGTACTAGGGACTTACAGAGGAGGTCATGCTAATCACAGGGATACCCCAACGCATAGTGTTCCCTAGTGTATGTAGGTGTTTTCACTGTATTCTAAGTATGTTTTAGCATAGCACTGGCTCTGGTTACTCAGAGTCAGTTACCACCAGTACACGTCGGAAAAAGTTGTGGGCACAGGATGATTTTGGAACAAGGCCTCTTTCTGCTCTTCTGTTGGTTCTTTCTGCACATCTTTTGCTTCTTCCTGCCCTTTTCTTCGTCTTTGTTGACTTCTGTTGCTTCTTTCTGCATTTCTTTTGCTTCTTTCTGTGCATTTTTTCTTCTTTGTTCACATGTCCTACCTCTGTAGGCATAGTTAGAAACTAGCATTTAAAAAACCTTTGAAATTCACTGAAAAAACCATAGGTTTCAGGCACGTTATAGTTAGAAATTAGCATTTAAAAAACCTTTGAAATTCACTGAAAAAACCATAGGTTTCAGGCACGTTATAGTTAGAAATTAGCATTTAAAAAACCTTTGAAATTCACTGAAAAAACCATAGGTTTTAGGGAAAGTTATAGTTAGTTGGACATTGCACTCGTACAAAACCTGTGAAATTCCCCGTTATAGTTAGTTCAGCTAACTATAACTCGCGCCCCCGCAATGCACTGCTGATGACGTCACATATTACATCACTCATGACATGGTCAGTGACATCACTGATGACATCACTGATAACATCTCAAATGACATCACTGATGACATCACTGATGACATCATCCATGTGATAATTTCATGCATCTTCTCACACCCTAATATAACTTTTGATACACCCACTCTAAATTACAGACTGCCATTCTCAAAACCATACACACTCCAATACCAATAACTACATACCCACTCACTGATTCTTAGGTCTACACACACACATCTACTCACTCACCCATACAGTCACTCATACTTACAGTGACTCAGTACAGGACTATCATATGCACTCATACACCTATATAAACACTCACACACCGCCACTCATCCATAGAGGTACTCACACACCTAGTCAGTCATGCAAAAAATTAATCACACACCCATTTACTCACCTATACAGTTATACACACACCAGCTCACTTACTCATACAAATACTAGCACATTCTTACGCTCTTATACAATAACTGATACAAGCACACACACATCCATACAGCCACTCTCACAATCACACACTCTCACTTATAGCCATTTAAATACTCTAACACACATATATACTGCCTTTTACATATGTAGTTACTCGCACATGTACCACTGAGATATACATTCACTCACTAACACACCCATACACACACTCACCCACCCAAGCAGTCCATCACAGATGCACTCTTGAAATCATGCACCCAGTGAATCACCCACTCACACATCTATGTACAGAGTCACACACACCCCACCCACACAAACACTCAGGCAGCCATACAGATACTCAGAGAACCAATCAATAACCCATATAGACACTCATGTAGCTATTCGCAAATCCATGCATCCACTTACACACCAATAAACAGACGGATACAGACATTCACACAGTTTAGTCACTAACCCATGCATTCAGTAAGATACGTTTAATCACTCACTTGTAGAGTCAGTCACGCATGTACTAAATCATCCATTCAGACACTTATGAATGAATGAATGAATGAAACAGAATTTGTAGAGCGCCTGGTTACCCAAGGGCATCCCCGCGCTATTGCCTGCTCCCACCTTAAACTGAAAGCAAATCATTTGGGGAAGAGTAATGTTTTAATCTGCTTACGGAAAATGAGGTAGTTAGGTTGGTCACGGATCTGCGGAGGCAGACTATTCCAGATCTTAGCCACATTATACGAATAGAGGCGGCCGCCACTTCGTGCTCTCGTTATTCTTGGGGTTGACAGTAGATGTTTCGTTTCTGACCTGAGGGCTCTATTTGGACGGTATCGATAAATGAGGGACTGAATAACCTGGGATCCCTTCCCTGAAAGTGACCTGTGGGCTATGCATAGGGCCTTAAACTCTATGCGCTCACGGATGGGGAGCCAATGTAAAGATGCCAAAGCTAGTTTAGCGGAGGACCGCTTTGGGATGTTCATGAGCATGCGCGCAGTGCAATTTTGAACAATTTGTAGCTTTCGAATCGAGGAGCGAGGGGCTCCAAGATAAAGAGCATTGGCATAGTCAAGGCGTGACAAAATAAGAGCCTGAACTAGGACTCTTCTTGCAGGAAAAGGGAGTAGTGGGAGCACTTTACGGATCATTCGTAGGATCCTGTAGCAGCTAGCAGCTACTTTTTGCCCTTGTTCTTTGAAATCAAGGTTCTGGTCGAGCCAGACGCCCAGACTTTTAATTTGATGTTTGGGAGTAGGGGCAGGACCAAAGGAGCTGGGCCAGAGTAGCCCAAGATTTGTGTTTTCTTTGTTCCCTAGGAGCATTAATTCCGTTTTTGATCCATTGAGTTTCAAGAATGACTCTTCCATCCACCTTGATACTTTTTCTAGACAGAGGGCAAGTCCAGGACTGGTGGAATCCCGCTGGTTAACAGAAACAACCAACTGGGTGTCATCGGCGTACGTGATTATCCGGATCCCGAATGGTAACACCATCTCTGCCAAAGAGCTCAAATACACGTTAAAAAGTGTGGGGCTAAGGGAGGAGCCCTGGGGGACACCACAATTCAGCGGTATGGGCTTAGAAGATATACCGTCTTCGAGAACTTTGAAGGATCGGTCTTCTAAAAATGATTGGAGCCAGTTGAGCATAGTCCCCGATATTCCCACCTCGCCTAATCTTTTTATCAGCAACTGGTGGTTGACCATATCGAAGGCTGCGCTTAAGTCTAAAAGGATGATAGCCGCGCAGCCTCCTGCATCTAGAATTTTTCTCGCCTCTTCCACTACCACCAGAAGAGCCGTCTCAGTACCATGTTGAGGTCTGAAACCCATCTGGGAGGAATGGAGACAGTTATTGCACTCCAAGAAGGTAGATAGAACAGAGTTCACATATCTCTCGGCGATCTTGCTGATCGCCGGCAGCAGGGAGATGGGACGGTAGTTACTCCAGACTTCAGGGTCCAGGGTAGTTTTTTTCAATACGGCTTTAACCATAGCCTATTTCCACAGTGGGGGAACTATACCTGTGGAAAGAGAGGCATTGATCAGGTCAAGGATTACTGGAGAAAGTATGTCAGAGGCCTGATTTAAAATGTTGGGGGGGGCAGGATCAGTGGGGGAACCAGATTTTAGTTTGCTCAAAATATCAAGCAACGTAGCCGAATTAAGTTGGGGAATTTCCTTGAATAAGGCTAACTGTCCCTTTAACCAAGTTCTCCTGATCTCCGATATGTCGTTGAGGTATTATTTGAGGGAAGGAGGAGTAAATAGCTTGGATTTTGTTCGAAAAGAATTCTGCCATGGCGTTGCATCGCGCTGAAGTGTCTTCAGATACAATAGAGGGGGACAGGATGGTGAGCAAGCTCTTGGCGATGCGAAAGATTTCGCGGGGGAATTAGCAGCTGCTAGGATTTTCTCTTCATAATATAGAGTTTGGGCCAGTTGAATTTCAATTTTATAAGTTTTAATGGTCTCTCTATAAGTTTGTTTGCAGCTTGCAGAAAAATCCTTCCTCCATTTCCTTTCAGCTCTTTTACAGATTTTCTTAAGTTGACGAAGTTTCGGGGAGTACCACGGATTATGCTTGGTTTCTGCCTTATTGAGTGTCATTTTACTAGGAAGGACAGAATTCAGTGAAGTTTCTACCCAATAGTTAAATTTATTGTAGGCAATTATAGGGTCAGGATCAAAAGTAGGCCTAGACGATTCCAGCGTTGTTACCCATGAATCAATTGGTAGTTTGGACCATGCGCGTGAGCATTTCCTATGTCCCATGGTCGCTGTAGAAGTCGCTTGCGGTGTCCAAGTGAAAGGGATTAAAAAATGGTCAGACCAAGGTAGCCTAACAGGATCTCTGACTATGAGATTCTCCAAATTGGAGAAGATGGGGTCTAATAGGTGACCTTTCATGTGGGTGGGACCGGCAACTTTTTGTTTAAATTGGAAAACAGCTAGCCCATCAGTTACATCGCGCACATCTGGAAGAAGAATATTCTCAAAATGGAGGTTAAGGTCCCCTAGCAACGTAAGGTTAGCACTACTATTGGCCAGCTTGGCTGCTGTTTCAAGGAGCTCATTATTAAATTGATTTAGGGGTCCTGGAGGTCTATAAATCAGGATGCCGAGAATGTACAGACATGGGAAATGCGAATTGCAAAGGCAAGGCTTTCATAATCTGTTAACGGGCTTGCGGTGGTGCGACAATCAAATTCCATTTTGTGAATAATCGCAAGACCACCGCCTCTTCCTGTACCCCTGTCCAGCCTCTGGATAGCGTAACCAGCCGGGAGTGCTTGGACAATAGGGAAGTTATCCTCGCTGTTGAGCCACGTTTCAGTTAGAAACTAGGGGCCTGATTCACAGAACTAACTTACGTCAAAAACGTAAAGTTAGTACCTTTTGGTATTCACAGAATACACTTACTCATTTTGGTATTCACAGAATGAACTTACTCATTTCGGTATTCACAGAAGTTAGCAGTCTTAACTTTAGGACTCCTAAATGCCTTCTGTGAATACCGAAAGTCTTAAAGTTAGGATTTTTCTCAGTTTAGGAGTAGTAAAGTTAAGACTCCTAACTTTACTACTCCTAAACTGAGAAAAATCCTAACTTTAAGACTTTCGGTATTCACAGAAGGCATTTAGGAGTCCTAAAGTTAGTAGTCCTAACTTTACAACTCCTAAAATGAGAAAAATCCTAACTTTAAGACTTTCGGTATTCACAGAAGGCATTTAGGAGTCCTAAAGTTAGGAGTCCTAACTTTACTACTCCTAAACTGAGAAAAATCCTAACTTTAAGACTTTCGGTATTCACAGAAGGCATTTAGGAGTCCTAAAGTTAGTAGTCCTAACTTTACAACTCCTAAAATGAGAAAAATCCTAACTTTAAGACTTTCGGTATTCACAGAAGGCATTTAGGAGTCCTAAAGTTAGGAGTCCTAACTTTACTACTCCTAAACTGAGAAAAATCCTAACTTTAAGACTTCTCGGTATTCACAGAAGGCATTTAGGAGTCCTAAAGTTAGGACTACTAACTTCTGTGAATACCGAAATGAGTAAGTTCATTCTGTGAATACCAAAATGAGTAAGTGTATTCTGTGAATACCAAAAGGTACTAACTTTACGTTTTTGACGTAAGTTAGTTCTGTGAATCAGGCCCAACACCTCTGGACTCTCTTCCTCAAGTAATAGGTGAATTTCTAGTGCATGTTTTGACATAGATCGACAATTAACTAGGAACATTTTGAGCCCCATATTGTGAATGGTGACTGTGGGAGGCCTATTCCTTGGGCAGAGTCTGAACAGACAGTGTGGGCAGATGCTAATCTCACTGTCGGGCAACATATGGTGTAGGCACTTACTTTGAGGTGCGTCCATCCAACTATTTAGTTGTTTTGAGGTGTAGGAGAGAAAATTTTTATCAAGTCCAACAGTATTCCTGGCCCCTGGCGCCGAGCGGGCTTGCCTTTGGCACGCCTTCGGTGCGCCGGCGGCGCGCCCGGTGCGCGGTCGCTCAGCGCCCATGCTTTTATCCCCCACCAGAGTTCCCGTCCGCTCTAAGTCCCGCCCATGCTCTTCCTGCTGGAAAGGAAGTGCAGCAGTGAATACGGCCCCCGTAACCTGTGCGTGGCTCCGGAGATGATAAACCAAAGAAGGTAGGCTACACGCTACCCAAATGTGCAAAAACACAGAAATAATCAATTTAAAATTAATGGCAGAGTAGGTTTCTTATACAAGTATCAGATTCAACATGGGCTTTTAAAACATATTTACAGTAGAAACGCTATAATTTTTAAAAAGGTGAGCAGCTAATCACTCATATCCCCCAACTCACAATTCAAGTATGTGCAGGCTGCGCGGTCGCTCAGCGCCCATGCTTTTATCCCCCACCAGAGTTCCCGTCCGCTCTAAGTCCCGCCCTTGCTCTTCCTGCTGGAAAGGAAGTGCAGCAGTCAATATGGCCCCCGTAACCTGTGCGTGGCTCCGGAGACGATAAACCAAAGAAGGTAGGCTACACGCTACCCAAATGTGCAAAAACACAGAAATAATCAATTTAAAATTAATGGCAGAGTAGGTTTCTTATACAAGTATCAGATTCAACATGGGCTTTTAAAACATATTTACAGTAGAAACGCTATAATTTTTAAAAAGGTGAGCAGCTAATCACTCGTATCCCCCAACTCACAATTCAAGTATGTGCAGGCTGCGCGGTCGCTCAGCGCCCATTCTTTTATCCCCCACCAGAGTTCCCGTCCGCTCTAAGTCCCACCCTTGCTCTTCCTGCTGGAAAGGAAGTGCAGCAGTGAATATGGCCCCCGTAACCTGTGCGTGGCTCCGGAGACGATAAACCAAAGAAGGTAGGCTACACGCTACCCAAATGTGCAAAAACGCAGAAATAATCAATTTAAAATTAATGGCAGAGTAGGTTTCTTATACAAGTATCAGATTCAACATGGGCTTTTAAAACATATTTACAGTAGAAACGCTATAATTTTTAAAAAGGTGAGCAGCTAATCACTCGTATCCCCCAACTCACAATTCAAGTATGTGCAGGCCCACTCATTCTTCAATACGCCTTTCCCTATATATATTAAACATATTTAAACTTTACAGAAACACACAGTCACTGGATGATGTCATCAGTGATGTCATTTGAGCTGTCATCAGTGATGTCATCAGTGATATCACTGACCATGTCATGAGTGATGTAATATGTGACGTCATCAGCAGTGCATTGCGGGGGCGCGAGTTATAGTTAGCTGAACTAACTATAACGGGGAATTTCACGGGTTTTGTACAAGTGCAATGTCCAACTAACTATAACTTTCCCTAAAACCTATGGTTTTTTCAGTGAATATATATATACATATATATATATCCAAGCTCCGTTTCCTTGTTTCCAAAAGAAAAACAGCATTCGCGGGCAGTTGCTAGAGTTTATTGGCAACGCAAGCGTTGCCAATAAACTCTAGCAACTGCCCCGCTGAGTGCTGTTTTTCTTTTGGGAAACATGGAAACAGAGCCTGGATAAATATCGCGGGAGCACCCCGCGTTTGTAAAGCACCCGTCCGCGAGTGCGCCCTTCACTGTGCATCAAGGAGCATATATATATATATATATATATATTCCAAACGAAGGTGCTCAAACACATGAGAGTGCCACACACAGCGTTCAAATAGCTACTTTATTGCAGGACTGGAAGACATTAACCTTCGTGGTTACAGCTACAGTGTCGCCAATCACACCATACGCGTTTCGGGCTCTCATCAGCCCTTGATCTCTGGCTTGGCTTTGCAGGAGAAAACAGCGAAAATAACATCGCGCTCGCGATGAGCTTTTAAGTCCCGCCTCAGTGGGCGTTAACACCTTGTGCATTGTGGTTCATAGAGTTCAATATTGTTTTAAATCCAGAGTGGGTGCTGTTATTTTCCTTCACAGTTTTCAAATAATACCACAGTGGGTTGCCGCACACTCACCAAGTTGCTGTCCTGCATATTAATGTCCTTGAAACTAGCACGCTGTTCCAAACTGCGCCTTTACTTTACAAGCCGCTGGATCCGTTCTGTCAACGGTGGGGCACCCTCGCGGCCAAGAGCGGGCCGCTAAATATTCCAAACGAAGGTGCTCAAACACATGAGAGTGCCACACAAAGCGTTCAAATAGCTACTTTATTGCAGGACTGGAAAACATTAACCTTCGTGGTTACAGCTACAGTGTCGCCAATCACACCATAAGCGTTTCTCATCAGCCCTTGATCTCTGGCTTGGCTTTGCAGGAGAAAACAGCGAAAATATGTGTTTGAGCACCTTCGTTTGGAATATTGCTGGTTGCAAGGACATTAATATGCAGGACAGCAACTTGGTGAGTGTGCGGCAACCCACTGTGGTATTATTTGAAAACTGTGAAGGAAAATAACAGCACCCACTCTGGATTTAAAACAATATTGAACTCCATGAACCACAATGCACAAGGTGTTAACGCCCACTGAGGCGGGACTTAAAAGCTCATCTCGAGCGCGATGTTATTTTCGCTGTTTTCTCCTGCAAAGCCAAGCCAGAGATCAAGGGCTGATGAGAGCCCGAAACGCGTATGGTGTGATTGGCGACACTGTAGCTGTAACCACGAAGGTTAATGTCTTCCAGTCCTGCAATAAAGTAGCTATTTGAACGCTGTGTGTGGCACTCTCATGTGTTTGAGCACCTTTGTTTGGAATATATATATATATATATATATATATATATATATATACATATATATATACACACACACACACACGGACACATATATATATATATATACATAGATTTTATCTCTACATATATTTATATATATGTATCTATATACATATATCTATACATATATATGTATATAGATACATATATATATCATTCACTCTTTAGACTTATGTATATATGTGTATCTATATACACATACATATGTATATAGATTCATATATATACATATATCATCTACAGAGAGAACGAGACTCTCTCTCTCTCTCTCTCTCTCTCTATATATATATATATATATATATATATATATATATATATATATCCAATTACACTCCCTTGTGCCCTAGACGCACAACAAACAGGAACGGACAACTTTTTCAGCTGGTGCCAGATATTACTTTATTATTTAAAAGTTAAAGTGCAATGCTACTCAATATATATATATAAAGAAAGATCTCTCTCTTTCTCTAATTTGTTTTTATAGCTATGGCTTCCCTGGGGGCCGATTGTGGCCCCCACGGAAAGCACATAGCTATAAAAAAAACATTGCCCCCACAGGGGGTCGGCCACTGAGCAGAAGGACCGACCCCCTGCCAATATTGCCACCATTGCAAATTTTTTATAAATTTGTAGCATTTTTGGGGGGCGATCGTGCCCCCCAAGGAAAGCCAACATGTTTCCCAAAAAAATATGCCCCCACAGGGGGTCGGCCACTGAGCAGGAGGACTGACCCCCTGCCAATATCGCCGCCATTTTTTTTTTTTTGACTTATTTTTTTTTTTCATTTTTGGGGGGCGATCGCGCCCCCCAAGGAAAGCCAACATTCACCAAAAACAAAATATGCCCCCGGGGGGGCGACCCATTGCCACGAGGGCTGACCCCCCCAAAGACATCCCTGGTGTCTAGTGGGGTTTCCTGGCCATGGATCGCAGCGCTGCTGCGATCCACGGCCAGGAAACCCTTTCAGGAAGGCCTCATTTGAAAGGGGAGACTCTCCCCTTTCAAACGAGGCCTCGCTGAAAGCTGGGGAGGCCGTTTTCGGCCAGATTTCCCCATTGGAGTCGAGCGTGGCCTTACCTGCTGCTGTCCTCGGCTCCGGTGGGGAAATCAGTGATGTCAGAGCGCATCGCGGCGCGCTAATGTCACAGATGGGCGGGAAAGGGGGCGGGTGGAGACGCGGAAAGCCTTCTACGTCCCCCCCAGGGGGAATAAAAAAAAAAACAATCTCCGGTGCGTTGCACCGGAGGTTTAAAGGGGGCCCTCCCTGGTGACGGCCAATGGACGTGCGCCGCACCAGGGAGGTAGTGCTTGCGTCGGCCATTGGCCGACGCAAGCACCAAAGGGGTTAATATGTGGGCATAAACTAGGATCGGATGTCAACAGATGCCAATGTTTTTTTAAAATATTGAAAATCTTGTATGACCACGGATGGTAGCCGGTTACTAATTTCAAAGATGGGTCCACATCTGTATCTTTTTCGCTTTAGTTTTTAGGGTGTCTACCCTCAACAATTTTGTAGCTCTTTGTCTAGCTTTATGTACCACACTTTGGTCATATCCTCTAGCAAGGAATCTCAATTCCATATCATTAGCGCAGTTTACAAACTCCTCATTATTGCTGCAATTTCTGCGGGCTCTATAAAATTTGCCATAAGGGATAGCATTTACTTGTACTCTAGGGTATGCACTTGTCGAGTGCAGTTCTGAGTTACAGGACGTGCTCTTTCTGTACAGTTTACATTTGATTTTGTCATCATCTACAGTTAGTTCCACATCCAAAAATACAATGCTCTCTTTGCTATATGACATAGTGAATGACACATTGTACACATTGTTATTTAAGTACTCAAAAAATTCTTTTAGTTCTCTCTCACTTCCTGTCCAGATAAGTAGACAGTCATCAATGTATCTACCATAATATACTATGTATTTCTGCCATTTGGCCCCCGATGGGCCCCAGACATGCGCCGCCTCAAACCTCCCCATAAAGAGGCAGGCAAAGGACGGCACAAATCTAGAACCCATTGCGGTCCCACATAGTTGTTGATACCAGTCTTGTTTGAATAAAAACAGATTGTGCTCAAGAATCATGTGTGACATAGTGATTAACATCTTGGAATGTTCTAAAAGTTCCACAGGTCTTTTAAACAAATATATTCAAGTCCCGAAAGGCCCTGATCATGTCTAATGTTAGTGTATAACGACACTACATCTAGTGTCACCAGTGTCATAGAGGCATCCCAATTAATATCCATAAGGATATTCAGAATATGTTTCGTGTCTCTGATATTAGAAGCTAAGTTGGTAACATAAGGTTGTAGGAAGGTATCAACAAATTCTGAAATTTTCTCTGTTGGACCCCCTATTACTGACACTATTGGCCTTCCTGGCGGTCTAGTAGCATTCTTATGAATTTTGGGGAGAGTGTATAAACAGGGATCTCTCGGTTTATCAATCAATAAGTATCTATATTCGTCATCATTGATTAAGCCCTTGTCATTCCATTTTTTCAGCTCTAATTTGACAGTTCTCTTTATTCCAAACATTGGGTTATATGTAAGTTTTTTGTAACAATTCTCATTAGTCAGTTGACCCATAATTTCTGCTTCATACATGGCCCTATCCATAACTACAATATTGCCGCCTTTGTCGGCTTCCCTAATGGTAACATCAACATTGGAACTAAGTTGTCTGAGAGCAGCTTGTTCACTCCTTGTGAGGTTATTGGTATGTAACCACACCCTCTTATGCTTCATGGTCTCTTCACATTTGTCCAGTTCTTTACTGACTATTTTATAAAAGACCTCAATGTTGTTGCCACAAGTTAATTGTGGCGTCCATTTGGATTTAGGTTTCAGACCGCTATCAATACTGAGATTAGTACAACATTCCAAATCAGTTAAATCTTGATGTAATAGAACAGGGTCATGTTCGCTTTCAGTGATTGAAAGCAGTAAAGCAGTATCCCGAACATCCTGTATTGATTGATCACCCATCACAACACCCCTTGCAGTTTGTTTATTTGAAGTAGAATTTGTAGCAAAATTTTTGTTTAGTTTTAAATTACGTACAAATTTGTACAAGTCAATCTTAACATCTGATATATCACATTTGGAAGAAGTAGGGCAAAAACTCAATCCTTTACCAAGAACAAATAACATATCCTCAGATAACGTAATTTTGGACAAGTTGATTACCTGTATCCCCTCAGCATTGTTTACTCTCATTGTTTGTTTTTGTTCCAAGAGCGAGTCTCCATTCCCTGTCTTATTTTTTTATTTCCCTCTCACCCTACTCCCTCTGTGGTCTTCCTCTGGAGTCCTCTCTTTGACGTATATTCAATTCTTTGTTCCCCATGCGGATTCTTTGAACCTCTCGTAAAAAAGTATTAGCAGGGTTAACACCAGATGCTCCCTCAATTATACCCTCCTCACCATTAGTGGAGATGTTACTAGAGGATGCAGTACTAGGGCCAGACATTAAAGAGGATTTACTCTCAACTCATTGCAAATCACTTTTCAAAAAGTTGTCAAATCTCTTGGTGAAAGTAAATACCCTTCCATTAGAATAATCAATCTCATCACGCTTGAGTTTGCGTGCTTTCCTCTCTTTAATATCATCTTCAAATTTACCTAGTACCCCCTCTAAGATGGCATAATTATTTTTGGTAGCATCTGCCAAATTCAATTCTTGAATCTCCTTTTCCAACATATCAACCTCTTGTATGACTTTTAAGACTTATCTATCTGCATTCTCGATTAATATATTCATTAATCGCATGGAGTTACCAGTCAACTCCTTCTCCCATAATAGGAGTAAATCCTCCTCTAAATCATCATAGGTCAGGAAGATTGTCCAGCGCAGGCCTCTCGGGACCCTTTTGAGTCTTAAATACTCTTTCAAGGTGGCCCCATCCCACCATTTTGCTACCTCAGTCTTTTTCAACTTCTCTAATCTCATGGAGCATCTGGTGTTAACCCTGCTAATACTTTTTTATGAGAGGTTCAAAGAATCCGCATGGGGAACAAAGAATCGAATATACGTCAAAGAGAGGACTCCAGAGGAAGACCAAAAGAGGGAGGAGGGGGAGAGGGAAATCAAAAAATAAGAGAGGGAATGGAGACTCGCTCTTGGAACAAAAACAAACAATGAGAGCAAACGATGCTGAGGGGATACAGGTAATCAACTTGTCCAAAATTACGTTATCTGAGGATATGTTATCTGTTCTTGGTAAAGGATTGAGTTTTTGCCCTACTTCCAAATGTGATATGTCAGATGTTAAGATTGACTTGTACAAATTTGTACGTAATTTAAAACTAAAAAATCTTTTTGCTGCAAATTCTACTTCAAATAAACAAACTGCAAGGGATGTTGTGATGGGTGATCAATCAATACAGGATGTTCGGGATACTGCTTTACTGCTTTCAATCACTGAAAGCGAACATGACCCTGTTCTATTACATCAAGTTTTAACTGATTTGGAATGTTGTACTAATCTCAGTATTGATAGCTGTCTGAAACCTAAATCCAAATGGACGCCACAATTAACTAGTGGCAGCAACATTGAGGTCTTTTATAAAAGAGTCAGTAAAGAACTGGACAAATGTGAAGAGACCATGAAGCATAAGAGGGTGTGGTTACATACCAATAACCTCACAAAGAGTGAACAAGCTGCTCTCAGACAACTTAGTTCCAATGTTGATATTACCATTAGGGAAGCCGACAAAGGCGGCAATATTGTAGTTATGGATAGGGGCATGTATGAAGCAGAAATTATGGGTCAACTGACTAATGAGAATTGTTACAAAAAACTTACATATATCCCGATGTTCGGAATAAAGAGAACTGTCAACTTAGAGCTGAAAAAATGGAATGACAAGGGCTTAATCAATGATGACGAAAATAGATACTTATTGCTTGATAAACCGAGATTTCCCTGTTTATACACTCTCCCCAAAATTCATAAGAATGCTACTAGACTGCCAGGAAGGCCAATAGTGTCAGGAATAGGGGGTCCAACAGAGAACATTTCAGAATTTGTTGATACCTTCTTACAACCTTATGTTACCAACTTAGCTTCTAATAATAGAGACACAAAACATATTCTGAATTTCCTTATGGATATAAATTGGGATGCCTCTATGACACTGGTGACACTAGATGTAGTGTCGTTATACACTAACATTAGACAATATCAGAGCCTTTCGGCACTTGAATATTTTTTGTTTAAAAGACCTGTGGAACTTTTAGAACATTCTGAGATGTTAATCACTATGTCACACATGATTCTTGAGCACAATCTGTTTTTATTCAAACAAGACTGGTATCAACAACAATGAGGGACCGCGATGGGTTCTAGATTTGCGCCATCCTTTGCCTGCCTCTTTATGGGGAGGTTTGAGGCGGCGCATGTCTGGGGCCCATCGGGGGCCAAATGGCAGGAATACATAGTATATTATGGTAGATACATTGATGACTGTCTACTTATCTGGACAGGAAGTGAGAGAGAACTAAAATAATGTTTTGAGTTCTTAAATAACAATGTGTACAATGTGTCATTCACTATGTCATATAGCAAAGAGAGCATTGTATTTTTGGATGTGGAACTAACTGTAGATGATGACAAAATCAAATGTAAACTGTACAGAAAGAGCACGTCCTGTAACTCAGTACTGCACTCAACAAGTGCACACCCTAGAGTACAAGTAAATGCTATCCCTTATGGCGAATTTTATAGAGCCCGCAGAAATTGCAGCAATAATGAGGACTTTGTAAATTGCGCTAATGATATGGAATTGAGATTCCTTGCTAGAGGATATGACCAAAGTATGGTACATAAAGCGAGAAAAGAGCTACAAAATTGTTGAGGGTAGACACCCTGAAAACTAAAGCGAAAAAAGATACAGATGTGGTAACATCTTTGAAATTAGTGACCGGCTACCATCCGTGGTCATACAAGATTTTCAATATTTAAAAAAAACTTTGGCATCTGTTGACATCCGATCCTAGTTTATGCCCACATATTAACAAATATCCAGGCATTATTTACCGTAAAGGGAGAACTTTGCGTAACATAGTTAGCCCTAGTTACCCGAAACTGAAAGAAAGTGATCGTACGTGGCTACACACACTAATTATAAGCTCATATAAGTGTGGTAATTGCGGCATGTGTAAGTTTGTGGTACAGGGCAAACTTGATTTTCAATACAATGGTTCAGATAAATTTCAAATCAAGCAGCACATAGACTGCTCAACAAAGTTTGTGGTGTATGCTATTGTGTGTAGATGCACCAAAATGTATATAGGCAGCACCATTAGATGCCTTAAGGACCGAATATCTGAGCATTTTAGGGCACTCAAGAACTTAGATTCTAGATACCCTATAGTGACCCACACCCTTGAATGCCCAGCACAGAGTACACAACTGTCAATTACCTTTCACGGTATTTAGTCAATACCAAGTGATATCTGAGGTGGTAATAGAGAACTTAAGGTACGACAGTGTGAAGCTCACTGGATTTTAAAATTGCATGCAGTAGAGCTGGGTATCAACATTGACTCAGAGTTACAGTACTTTCTAGGTACTTAACTGTGTGGGATAACCAATAAATGTGCTCTTTAGGCTACTGATTATCTGCAATTGGTTGTTAATGAAAATGTGATTACATAGATTATGGGTACAGGTGTTCAGGAGAGACTGTTCTGATTCCTTTGTCTCTCCTCTGTAGGTTGTTTGGTGTTATTACTAGTGTTCTTAATTGACCACCAATTGGATTATCCTACAATATATGTACCTCTCTCATTTGATTCTGTTGGTTGGTGCAAGCGTACACTAATCGGGATGTTCTTTTCCCTGTTTTCTATTTTATTTATTCTTACTTTTTTTGATTTTTGTTTCTCTTTATTTCTGTCATCTCTCTTTGATAGGATTTTACTTATGAGTCGCACTGGTCAGTGGACACTGACATGGTGTTGAGATCGTAGATGATTGAGGGTGTTTCCATTTATTTTAAGAAAATAGATCTCACAAGAGATATACCGTGGGAGTATTTGATATTAATATTCCCTTTATTCAATGGTTAACACTATGATGTTCTAGCACTTTGAGATGGTGTGTGAATTACATATGTATCTGAATCTAAGTGGAAGAGAGGGTGTTTTCACCTTTCACGATGCAGCTATATCTAGTGCTTACCGCTATTGTTCGTGGCTCTGAGATTGCCTGTTAATGGGCGTCTCATTGGTGTATAACTATTTTACACTTCAGGCTTACTGTGACTGCCTGTGGCTCTGAGATTGCCTGGAGATGGGCGTCTCAAGGGCGTAATAATTACTCTGTACTTTGGGCTCTATAGTAGAATGTGCCTTGGTTGCTGTCTTGTGAGGCAAATTTCTTCTTACACGAGTATATATTTCGTATTACATAAAACGAATGTCCAACTTGAAATACTTGGAGTCATTTTTTTATATTTTTATATTTGGTGTTCAAATGAGGGTGTCTTCGTCGTATGTATAATATTGTTTAGTCTGTTATAATGATTGTGTGTATTACGCGCTGGATAGTTAGATAGATTATTTTATTAGTTTGTGACTATCTCAAAATGGCGCCGGTTTGCACCGTAAGTCGATTCTCCTTTACTGGATACCTTTTTTACTTTTTACTGTTTACATAGTGGCACTGTATAAATAGCCACTCCAAGATGGCGCCGGTGCTACAGGCCAGGATTCGAAGCGAGGCCGAAAGTACGCTCAATGACTCGTCGGCTTCTACCATGTGCCTCATTATACCGCATTTCGGCAGGGGTGACTGGGTTACGTAGTGGCGTCAGTAACCAAGGTTGGTTGGGGTACCCAGAGTCTCCTACATTGAAAACAGAAAATTAGATTCTGTAGTTGGTTGCCAGAGCATTATCAGTCATACCATCTACACACAATACAGCACACATATGTCACATCACCTACCAACAAGCCAAGCACGGTCATGTTTTGCCTGTGACATCAAACGGGGGATGGCACTGTTCCTCATGATGTAAGCGTAATGTGCAGATCCAGGGAAACATGCACAGACGTGGGAGCTGGACATGTCTGCCAAACAAACCACCTGGACCTTAATTGAGTGGTAATGTTTGCGGTTACGATACACTACCTCATGAGCCTGTGGTGGCACCAATGCAACGTGGGTGCCATCAATGGAGCCAATGCATAAAATGCCCCCTTGATGTCTCCAAATTCTCCAGGTGTTGGAAACTTTATGTATTGGCACAGATAACGCAGCAATGCCCCCAAAACATCTCGCAGAACACGGCTGAACATGGTTTATGACATCCCACCATATGTTGCCACTGTGTATTTAAATGTACCGGTGGCAAAGAAATGTAAAGCTGCCATAACCTTCACTTTGGCCGTCAGTGCAGTTGGATATGTCTGACCAGGCTGTAGATGAGGTGACAACTGCGCAGTCATGACTTCAATGATTGGTCTTGTGAAGCGGTATTTTCTGATAGTTTCACATTCTTCCATGGTTGCCAGGTCTAGAAAGGGCCTGTGAACTGCAGGTCATCTGCGATACCTACGTGTAGAGTATAAACACAGTTGGTGTCAAGTCACAATGTACCAAGCAACATGCTTAGAGACAAAGAGAACATGAAATGTGAACACAACTGAACCTAGAGATCCTTAAAAAACATGATTTAATTTTGAAAAAATGCCCTTATATACATATCCCAGCATCAGTACCATACACAGACATGTTATCAGGGTATGGTGACACAGCAATTATAGTGGTGTAATGTAAAAGTCACTAGTGTCTGACATCATGAATGTCTGCAAACAGCACATATTCCAAGGATCAATAGTTAAAATATGTCACTTTAAGGTTTTTAACATTTTTACATGTCCAATGGGTGTAGGGAACTGATTTTGATAGGCACACTGCTGTAGAAGTGTGTGTACTGGGGCAAACATGTCATCACTGTCCCAAATGGAACAGAGATTAGATTGTACACATGACTGATGCACATGATGCCACATGCATTACCCTTAGTTATTTGTTGAAACATGAACATGAGCTATGTATATTAGTGTATGATAGAGACACATGACGCATGTGAACTAAGGGACTATCACCATGTCATCCTTACAGGTCAACTCCCATGAGAAGGACAAAATGTGGCTGACCATCGCCAAGAAGGTGCGTGACGTGGGGGTCGCATATCGTCATGTTCGTCATTGCCGCAAGAGGTGGCAGGACCTTCGTGGCTGAGGTCCAGCTCGGCCTGTCACAACCGGGCAAGGGAGGCGGCCTGCGAAGATTGACCCCACACATGCGACACATCATAGCAGTGGTCTTCCCTGACCTAGATGGGCAGATGAAGGCTCAACAGCAGCAAGGAGGGGGTGAGTCACTTACATGTCACAATTCTGTCTTTATTCCGGCAGGTTTTGAGATCTGAGCTTGATGGCACTTTTACAGGTTGTATGTCTGCCAAACCGGCAAGCATTCTCACTAGATGAAAAAAGCAGATGGAGCTATAGATGACAGGTAATGACCCATTCATCAGGGACATGTGAGTGAGCTATGTTCAGGGATTGTAACAGTGTTGACATGCACATGTGTGCTTTCTGATTTTCACAAGACTTGTGTATGAGTTTCCGCATGAATCCCATAGCTTTACAAGTGTCTGCACATTCACTGAGGTGTGATCCTGTTCTCAGAGTGGTCTGAACAAATCATTGAAGTATGTTGTGATAGGTGATTCCAATTGTGCAAATCACATGCTAAACATTTTGTAATAATGATTTGTCTATGTAGAGACATAGATTGGTTCGTCTTGGTCCGTGTGCAAAGGTCTTTTTCACTTACGTGCTGCCAATTGTGATCACATGTATCCCATGGGACAGTCACAGCTAGGGTAACTCGGGTCACATGTCACAATGTCCTTCCCATGATGTTGTGTCAAAAAACACAGACAACATTCGGAAAAGTGAGTCCATGTGTAGGAGTATGTGACGGTGAAATCACAAGCCATTCATTATCAAACACAGGTTGTCACTGATCGCAGCATGTCTGGATTTTTTAGGTATGATGTGAAGTACACAGTCACAACTGTTGACATGTGTGTTTATGGTCTTGAATACTCAGACATTATGGTTTGGTAAACAAGGATTTTTTGGCATCACTGTCAGATTCTGAGATATAAAATGTGCACCAAATGAATTTTTGTTAACCACATGGTACGTAAGACATGAGCAATCCAGCAGTAGAATGTGTGCATACTTTTAAATCAAAGGGGGGGGACAATCAGACTTTGTCCATTAAAGGTGGACTTGTTCAGTGTAGCCAAGATCGTTCAACAGTGTTGACTAGTCATGCTGGAAATGGGTTCAATCACAAGAATCCATGCAGTCATTGCACCCAGATGTGCCAGTGGAATGGTGTTGCGCCTGAGGCATTGTGAAGCTGAAGTTTTCACACGTGGCCATTTGTAGACCATTTATTACATCTATGAAACTTTATTTGTTTTCAATCTTCAGATCTATATGATTCTGCTACATGACACTGTGCATAGATGACACAGGACACTGTGCTACAAGCCTGTCGAACCAGCTATGCGTACTGCCTTGCTGTCTCCAGGATGACACTCATATGTGTCTTCTGACATTGGATATGCAAAGCTAATGAACACGTTATCAATCACTGTGAACTGTGTAACATGACTCATGCAATGAGTATGCATTGTGCATATTTGACAAGGTAGACATGTGAGCCATGACATATGAGCCAATGGTTCAACATTAGATGACTAAGGATTTCAGGATGCGTACCATGTCTCAATGAAATCTGAGATTCATATTCCCATTTTGATGGCTCTACTCACATGCAGAAGAGGAGACAGTAATGTCAGTACACAAGTCCATCATGAGCACAAGACAAAACATTCCCTGCCACAAACTCCATTAGTCAACCTTCTTGTTCTGTACTTTGATGTTGATACACGCAATGTTGCTGATCACATCATGTGTGATTGAGCAATGTGAAAGTGGCAGGGTAACAAGTACCATTTCTGTAAATGCAGCATGCGCTAATAGCACAACTCAATGTGATGTCTGTTATCTATTAACATCTGTGATGTTAACTATGTGTCAGCTAGCTATGGATGACTCATGTAAATCTTTTTCTTACTTGGTCACAGCATCATCAGCGGACACAGGAGGAGAGAGTGCCACAGATGTTGTGGGAGCGGAACGTCAAATTGGGTCCATTGAAGAGTCATCGGAGGGGGGACCCATTGACGGGGAGGGTGAGTGGAGTCTCACTAGCAGGGGAACTACAACACCATCTGCAGCTTCAGAATCAGATCACAGCTCCAGTGAGGACTCCCACGTGGTGGTGGGGGACACAGAGACTGCATCTACACCATCAGAGTCCACCTTCAGCATCACTACCATCTCCACTCTCCCTGCTGCTCCCAGTTCCACTGTCTGTGGCAGCTCCCGTGTTAGGGGCAGACTATCATTTGGGCCAGGCACCTTACCCCCTGCACCTGTCTCCCCTGATGCCCTCAGTGTAAAGACCAATGACCTCCTGAGGCATATCTCTGTGGGGCAGACATCAATGCTGAGTGTACTCCATGCACACACGACTCTTTTGACAGACATGTCATCGTAAATGGAGTGCATTCACTCAAACATGTCTGCCGTACTGAGATCAAATCAGGCTTTGACCTCAACACTGACAGCAGCACTATCTCTCCTCAAGCAGTACCTCCCCACTCCTACCTCTTCCTCATGCACCATCCCAACTACCCTTCCAGACCCAAGCACATGCAAACACACACAGTCACACACTGCAACATCCACACGCAACACAAAAAAACACACAGACCAAAGTCACAAGCCATACCCGCGCACACTCATGCTAAAGACAGCACACTCACACCAAAGGAAGTGACAGCACCTGACACACATGCATCCAGTGACACTCCGCATACCTCACAACCCTCTGCCTCCACAACCCCTACCCTTTCCTCTCCTGTACCCCCCTCAGCCCAGGCTCCCCACCTTGTTACCATTGAATTCTTCCTTCCACAAACATGCACCCCCCCTCCTAAGAAGAGGAAGTACCTACAGGATGTCATACCTGTAGCATCTGCTAGCCCCCTCCAAGGAACAGAAGGCATCAACTCCCCGTAGAAAATCCCTCCAGTCCCAATCCAAAGCATCCACTCCTACACCCCATAGATCCCCAGACAAACCCAGTACATCAAAATTGGCTAAAACACCCACCAAAAAGACACCTCCCCTCCCCATTTCAGACTCACCCCTCAAAAAATGTAAGATCCCTAAATTAGTTAAGGCCACAACATCCCCAGCTCCAACTGCCCATCCCACTACAGCTGCACCCCCCTCACAATCAGAGCCAACCACTGCAGTGGAGTCCCACACCCTGCCATCAGACCCTACCACTGCAGTGGACCCTGACACCCCTCCTTCTCCCATCCCGCCAAAAACACAACCTAGTCTCCATTAGTTTGTCCCCTTTGGTGCCTGGCATGCCTCCAAGATGCCCCTCTCAGGGGAGGTGTCCCCTTGCAGGAATTGTGCTGGCAAGAATATATGGGCCTGATGTTCAAAGGTCACATGGACACTGACCAGTGATGGACTGGCCAATGCCCTTTTGATATTAATAAATGATACTATTTTTATGCTGAATAAAGCAATTTTTATTTTTGATTAAAAACATTGGTGTCCAACAACGTGTTTCAGAGTTGACTGTATGACAAGTGGAATTGTTTGTTTATATGTACAATGATGTTAGTGTGGCATGTTTTGCATATGTTACATGGAGTTTGTGCACTTTGACAGCAGGTATTTTAAAATGCGGGGTCTGCATTTCATGGTTGTCATTGGCAACTTAAGTTTTGGATCAGAGTATGAAATGAAGTTATAAATCTTCGCATTTTTTTAGCACACTTACACATAGGTAATGCTTTCAGTTGTCTACATATTGCAAGTGTCTCAATGTGCAACAGTGTGGGCGAATCATGCTGAATATGTTTGTGATGTGCATATAGGCACCAGTCTCATCTATTCAGCTGGATACATATGGCTGTTGACTGCATGGCTGTGACTTAGCACACATCAATGTACACAAATTGGTTCGATGGAATTGTAAGTGACTTTGAGGTGGTGAATCAATGTCTGTGTCTTCTGCAAACTTGTAGAATAGTGGCAAGGTCAACCTTGCTTGATGTGTGATGCCACTGTGGTCAAACAAGCATTCATGGCTGTGAACACATCTTGTGCATTTACTGAGCAAATGGTGAGTGTAAGCTGAGCTGTATTTTCACAGTCTTCCAACTATCTGCTACTACTTGACTCAAATAATTCCATTGGGTTTTGTTAGGCAAGGATTATTTTTTCTTTGTAGTCTTTTGATCACTCATTTAGCTGATGTTCCTGCCATCCTGCTTTTGGTATGTGAAATTGCAAATATGTTGTGTATGCATCATCCCAGCTTGGATTGCATTTAGCGTCCACACACATGTCGTAGTTGAGCATATGAATTGTGTGTCACATGTATTTTGAGAATGACTGATAAGGGTGTTAAACTGAGCTACATTGATGCTGTTCCATTTACCACAGAGCTGTATTATGAATGCTGTGATGTCAGTTTACTTGGAAGGTGGTACATGTGGTGAGGCATGTGTACAGTGAGTGCACAGAAAGGATGTGTGTCTGTCTGCTGTGCAGATGCTCCCAGATCTTGAGTTTCCTCCATGCTCTTAGTTGCCATACATTGAAGGATGTGTTGATGGAAATATATGTGTTTGTTGATAGTCTCCTTGATGTTTCAATGGATTGTTTGTGACATTGTTTCAGTGCCAAATGTGGACAAAGCAGACTTAATTCAGCACATGTCTTTCATCCTCACAAGATGTACACATATCTCCTGGATTCATGATGACTACGTCACTTGTGTTTTTGATCCACAGATTTAGTCACCACCCCAGCATCCTCACCCATGCTGGCAGCTTATCTTACTCAATGAGCTGTGCACTGGCCACACCAACACTGTTTGTGGATACTACATAATGTTACTCATGCATACTCATACTACTATAAAGGACACAATCTGCACATTCAAAATGTGATTATCAATTTCAGGCATACACTACGGATTGAGATGTTAGATGTACATTGTCTGTGAATTACATTCACAAAAGCAGGCCATAGACGCATGCAAATTGGTATTTGAGTTTGCGGGACCAGTCCACACATCGGGACAGTATCCTACATTTATTTTGGCCCATGCTTCTTTCATAAACAAGATTGTTTTTGACTATAGATATTCCCATAACAACAGTAACACAATCACTTCAGTGTTGTTGTTGTTGGAGACACTGAACGCAGTACTGAGTCTGCGGACATGTGTGTTATCTGTGCTGATATCCTCGGTGCTTTACTGTCCACAGATGCATCACAATGTCTTACTTTTGTTAGTACATTTGAGGGCGTGGTGCTGTCCTGCGATGTTTCTGTATGTGTTGTGGTGGACTTATGCATTCACTGTGTGATCACACATGTGTGTTTATTCTAATTCCTGGTCTAGCGTCAAATGTGCTATTGCCCTAGAATTTAGCATGCTGACTGTAACTACCTGATGATGAAAATACCTCATTCTACATACACCACATGCTATGGACCCATGTTCTGATTGTGATCACAATTTTTATTTTTTTATTTTTTTTTATTTGAAGAGTTTTATATAGTGCTGGCTAGACCCGGAGGTATCAGAGCGCTTTACATGAGGATCAGCGAGTTACAGGTTACATAATTACATGGCTAAGTATAGACATAGGAGTAAAACATGATATTACACAATAATATGAGTTATTAGCGCGTACACATGTCTTATGGGGAGTGAAAGGTCGAGGGGGAATGGTAAAACAGGGGGAAACACAACGGGGAGACGAGGAAAACAATGTCCGATGTCCGGCTGGGTAGGTGACGGCTGAGGGGTGAACCAGAGCCAAACTCCTCTATAGCTGCATAGGACAGCTCCACCGGGCATCAGCCAAGGTTGCTCGGGCACCGCGGTAAGAACAAAACAGTTATGGTTTCCGCCCAGGGGGCATCGTCAAAGTTCCATCAAGAGAATCAGTCACGGTGTTACAGGGAAGCGCCGTCCGCCTCATCCTCCAGCTCGCCCCCAGGTCAAGAGTGGTGAGAGGAGAGGAGGAAGGGACAGTTCCAAAGTCTGCAGATCATCCCCAGTCCCAGCAGCTGTAGTGAGTGTTGGGCATTTAAAATTTGGGCATTTCTTAATGGGTGAAACAACTCTGCCCCTGTGATCAACTCACTGGTTGCACAGCCCCCAGCAAGGGTGTGATAGACTAACTGGCCACAGTCACAGTGAGTTCTTGCAACAATATTTTAAATATTCGAAGGAGTGGACCTGATGACACTCATCAGATGTATTTTGCCGGGTTCTTTATGAATTCGTCCATCTTGAGGACCATGTGGTCCAAGTCTGTGGTGTTTGTGTACTTCAGCAAGTTGGTGCCCCTGACAAAGTAGTGCTTCAGGAAGTGTTGGCTCACACACTTGCGCAGCTTCATGAACAAGCGCAGGAAACACTTTTTGAAGTTCTTCCAGTCCTTTGCACGTGGGTACTTCTCGCAAGACCAAAGCAGCAGCGTCTGATGCTCAGGCACTCTAAAAGTAATTGACACACAATCTATGATCATCTCTTGAACATGGCATGTGTGTTTTTACTGGACAAAGGTTTTGTAGTTAAATGAACGATGCTGCAGATCAAGGTTGTGGTATGTAGGTTAGACTGTCCAGTTGTGACTTGCCTCCCTGCAAGGTCCCTACATTGAAGGTCAAATCCCTGCACCTGTCATGCACTGAAAGTGAAGTTTGTGTGTTCAACATGACTCTACCTCTGTCAATGCATGTAAGGCAGTGCACCATGATGGTTCTGCCACAAAGGCTGTCCAGCAGCCTCTATTCAAAGAACAGATGGTGATCCATGGAAATTGTGACCTAATGTTGCATTGTAGTGGTTGGGACTGTGTAAGTGTGTGAGTCCATTGGTGTGGTATAGGAAGGCCCACATGACCATGGTCTGCAGGTGACCCTGTGGTGCACCTGCATCTCCACTCTACCCATTCCTCAAGGTTAGCATTTACTTCTGCTGCAACAGTGTGTGAATACCTTTCATTGACAATACCCTGTGAGATTGTTTATGTGGAAATTCCTGCAGCATGTACTCCACATGTACTGATATAAGAATGTTTTTTTGATCAGAAGTTACATTGTTCATGTACATTTTTATAGCTTTATTTTCACCCCCAACACAGGTAATACAACTTATTGTATAGGGGTATTTTCCAAAACCCCAGATATGCATAATCATGTATGAGGGTATTTACCCCAACCCAAATATATGCATCTTCATCTATAGGGGTATTTACCCCAAACACAAGATATGCATCTTCATGTATGGGGCTATTTACCCCAAACCACAAATATGCAACTTCATCTATGGGGGTATTTATGCCAAACACAAGATATGCATCTTCATGTATGGGGGTATTTACCCCAAACCAAATATATGCATCTTCATCTATAGGGGTATTTACCACAAACACAAGATATGCATCTTCATGTTGGGGGTATTTACCCCAAACACAAGATATGCATCTTCATGTATGGGAGTACTTACCCCAAACCATAAATATGCATCTTCATCTATAGGGGTATTTACCCCAACCCCAAGATATGCATCTTCCTGTACGGGGGTATTTCCACACAAAACCACATATGCATATACACATATGGTGTATCCCCCACCAACACACATATTTTATTCAACATTGCAGTGGGTATTTGCAACCCCCCATATTGACTGGACATTGCTATGGGTAAATGCCACCCCCCATATTGACTGGACATTGCTGTGGGTAGTTGCCACCCCACATATTGACTGGACATTGCTGTGGGTAGTTGCCACCCCCATATTAACTGGACATTGCTGTGGGTAGTTGCCGCCCCCATATTGACTGAACATTGCTGTGGGTAGTTGTCATTAGGCCTGGGCGGAAAACTATGCTACGCTCGCGTAGTTTGCGTAGTTTGCACCACTACGCGAATTGCACGTAGCACAGTGCAAAAACGTGTAGAGTAGCGTAGCAGGCATTTTGCTTGCTCGCGGTCCTCAACGTCAAGTTGGCGACCGCGAGCAAGCAAAATGACATCCCGGCGAGACTTTTTCCTCGTTCGCGATCAGCAACATCAAGTTGCCGATCGCGAGCGTGGAAAATAAACCTCCCGGCGAGATTCTCAATGCGGGGAGGTCAGGTTTCTCATTGCGAGTGGTCGCATATGCTCGCGACCGCTCGCGATGGGAAACTACCAGTCCGCGTTGAGAAAACTGCCGCTCGAGTACAAATCTACTCGAGCGGCAGAAAACGATTGTTTGCACTGTGCAAGATGCCGTTTGCAATGATTGCACAGTGCGGACAAGCATCCGGCACTGTGCAATCATTGCGAACAGCATTTCCTACCGCACTACGCAGTTCGCGTAGTGCTACGCGTAGCTCGCGTAGTGCGAAGTGCACTTCCCGTAGCTACGCGTAGCGCTACTACGTGAACTACGCCCAGGGTTAGTTGTCATCCCCCATATTGACTTGACATTGCTGTGGGTAGTTGCCACCCCCCATATTGACCGGACATTGCTCTATGGGTAGGTGTCGGATTTACCTTCTGCGATGAATGCATCGGTTGCGGTTGTGGAGGTGCTCAAAGAGGTAGAGTATGGGGATGACATGCACGATCGGATTCATGGCTGCACGTCTCGTTCAGCAGGAATTGTGTTGTGGCACGAATCGGTGCTGAAATACTCCCCTTCTGGCAGCTCTGATGTGTTGGTTGCAGCGATGAATTTGGCGCATGGGAAGTACGCATCGTACTTCGGTGTTTGGAATCGGACTTGCAAATGGCTCTGGACGACTCCTTTCTGCATTTCCGGAAGCTTCTCATTTGGACTTTGAGGACGGAATCGGAGTGACCGTATCATTCGGTGAGTAAAGGTTTTTGTGCATGGTACTGTGTTGTTTGCTTTAACCGGCTCCCAATACGAGTCGGTTGTACTGTTCGCCTCTGGACGCATCTGGAAGGGTCTTCCAAATGACATCAGAATCGGGTCCCTAGTATTGCAGTATGTGGGTATAATTTTAGAATTGATTGAATCATTGACTGTTCAAAATCAATGATGATTTTTTGCGGAAAGTAGTTGTTGGTGTATTGTTTTAATATTGATAGGAGCTCTATGTATGTGGTGTTCTGTTTATTAGGGAGCAGTGCATATTTGAAGGATATGTTAGTGTCTTCATATTCACCGTGGATTGAGTATAATTGATAAAAAGGCTTGGGGCAAACTTTGAATGTGCCATCCATCATCCACGTTTTGTAGTTTTCAAGTTTTTGTAAGTTGTTATTTGTTGCAAAGATGAGAATTCGATTTTCATGACTTTTGTTTTCATGGAGAAGGAATTTTTCATCTTTGTGAGTGATGGCATATTCAGGTAATATTTGTATTTCAGCAAAAGTTTGAGGGGTGGGTGATGTTTGAGCTGTCGCTCTATTAGTTCGGAAAATTAATCTCTTCAGAGTTGGGATAGACGGTAGTTGTCCTGTAACATGCTCCGGTACCCTAGTTAACACATTTTTAAGTATTTGGGTACTTGTTTGTTGTGAGCTGGAACTTGCTTCTCTTATTGTCTTGAGAGCATCTCTAACCTCAATTTCAGTTACATTGGGGGGATGGTTATGTTCTTTTTCATTTACTACATTGGTTTGTATTGTAGTGACTCTACCATAACACAAGTTAGAGTAATATTTACTGCATTTCCAAAGTGTTTTGTTTCCACTCATTTTCTCTTGGGTATAAGTGTATCCCATGTAGCAGAGAAGTAGTTTCCCCTTTTGTGAAGTAATGAATTTTGCTGCCTCTGCCATTTTTTGGTTAATCTGTGAATATATGTATATATATTTATTAATTATACTATTTTGAACAATAAACATTTTGTATAGTTAATATGTTTGAAAGAAACTTACATGTATTTTGATTTTATTTTCTTGATGGATTTTCTTACTATTGTTGATGTTTATCCACTTGTTTTTTTCTGTTGGTTTAAAAGCTAAATGTTATTGTTATTAAAGTGTTACAGTATATTGTGTTATTTTATTTATTTAGCTTCTATTTTTCTTTAGTTGAGAAAAAAATACTTACTATTTTTCGTTGATGATGTTTTTTTCGATGATTTTGTTGTAGGTTGTAATTTGTAGAAGCTGGCAAGAGAAAAATATTTGTTAGTAATATTTGCTTTTTAATTTATTTTTTAATTTTGTTAATTAGTTTGTTGTATTTGTTGGTTAATTTATATACGTACTGAATTTTATCTTTTTCTGTAATGTTGCTTTTGTCTCTGTTTTAGAAGTTAATTCTTGCTTTGTTGTTTTGAGGTGGACTTTTATTGAAGTGTAATCTGTGAAATATAAAATAGAAGGTTATAGTATTAGTTTATTTGTTTGTTCCACTTTTTAGTCTATTTATTTTATTGGAGAAATAGGAATACCTACTGAATGCAGTTGGTAAAGTTTCTTTCATTGATGTTGTTTTTGTTGTATTTTGTAGAAGCTGTTAAGAGGAAAATATTTATTAGTAATAATTCGTTTTTTATTAAATGTATCGTTTTTAATAGTTAGGTCTAATTGTTGGTTATTTTATATACTTACTTCGTATTATAATTTTCTATTATCTTGATTTTGTCTTTTTTTTCAAACGTAATATTTGTTTTGGGGTTTTTGGGTGGAGTTGTTGTGAATTATAATATGTGAAAAATAAAACATTACATTGTAATTTTAGTTAATTTGATTATTTATATTATTAAGTGTTTATTTTTATTTATTTGTAATTAAATATATATACTTACTCTTTTTAGTTGATGGAGTGTCCTTGGTAGATGTTCTGGTTTTGTCGATTTTTGTAGAAGCTGTTAAAAATAAAAGAACATTTGTTAGCTATATTTTGCTATTTTATTCAGTTTAGTTCTTTTAAATAATGTACGTTAGTTGTTGGTAGGGCTGACTGGCTATCAGGCGTTTGGCATGTTGCCGAGCTGGGGGCTGATTTCGTTGATGGGGACCTGTGTGTGCTGAACGAAATTCGTTTTGCTTTGTTTATTTCGAAGCACACGCAGGTCTCCATCAACGAAATTAGCCCCCACCGCAGTGACATCAGCCCCCAGCTCGGCAGCATGCCAAAACGCCCGGTAGCCAGTCCGGCCCTGGTTGTTGGTGGTCATATACTTACTTTGTGTTATGTTTTATTGTTGTTGTATACGTAAATCTTTGTGTTGAATTTTCTAGATGCAATTTTAGTGATGTTGAATCTGTTATATATAAAGGAAATTATGTTATAATGTTTTACAAGTTTTTTAAATTTATTTAGTTATAAAGTTTTGTGCTTACCTTTATTGTGGGATGTTTGGAATAGTTTTTGGTGTAGTTATTTTTCTTTTTGTCTTCTCTCTCTCAAAGGTTCGCTCTTCCTCCGTGGTTGTCCGTTATACGGTAAATTTTATGTTAATTATTTGATTGTTTTTATAGTGTTTGTTTAATTAGTTAGAGTTTTCTATTGGTTTGTGTTTGTGTGTTTTAAATTTATTGGTTGAGATAGCTTTTTTGAATATTTTAGCTGTTACCTTGTAATTTATTTAACCCCTTCGGTGCTCATGACGAGCTGAGCTCGTCATGCTGCGCGGTGCTCGTGTGCGCATGAGGAGCTGAGCTCGTCATGAACCCGCCCACTCAATGAAACGCCCCGCACAGGGCGAAAATCGGCCGCGCACACAAGGGGTTAATGTTCATTATGTCTATTTATTGTTTGTTTTTATTTTGTTTATTGTTGTTATTTATTTTATATGTAGATAAATGGTTTATATTTTTTTATATATTATACATATTTATGTTTGTTTATTTTCGTTACTTTTGATTTATTTTTCATGTTATATTGTTTGTTTATTAATTTGTTTTTTGAATATTTAATTTATTTATTTAAATTAATGTGGTTAATTCGTAATTAATTTTAATGTATATTTAAAATATTTGGTATATGTTATTTTATTTTATTATCGGAAATAGTATTTTTTTATCTTTAAATTTTATTTTCGATATAGTTTGTATGTATTTTATCTATGTTTGTTTGATATGTTTCATTTTATTTTAATGTTATCGATATTTTTGTGTTCTATATTTTTGTCGTTGATATTTTCGTCATCGAGATTTATTTAAACAATATTTTTTTATCGATATTAGTGTTATTTCTATTTTGCGTATTGTGTATCGATATTTTTGTTTACGATATTGTTGACTCGATAATTCTATAGTTCGTTGTTATGAGAGTCGATGTTGTATCAGTGATCCTTGTCTAAATTAATGGTCAGGTCATTTTCAACAGAATATAATTGAGTGGCGTCTAATAGATGTTGTAGACCCACTTGTGTTTGACTTATGAGCACCATGTCATCTATGTATAGTGAATTTGAAAGAACCATACCTCCCAGTTTTGGTGCGTGGGAATTGCAGGAGTTGAGCCTTGGCGTTAGATCCACCATAAATAGATTAAACAAATGGGGGCTAAAACACAGCCTTGTTTTAGGCCTTTGGAAGTGGGGACTCGTCTTGAGAGATGTGTGCCAGTTCCCAGCTTAACTTGCACCCAGGTGTTTGTGTGTTTTTGGATCTGTAATTCCAAGAGGGTCGATGGAATCTTACATTTTTGCAGTTTAAGACATAATTTGCCTCTGTCTATATGGTCAAAGGCTGCTGTATAATCTATAAAACAGAAGTACAGCAGTGTCTTTATCCCCTTTGCGGCATCAATCAATAAAGAGAAGCTAAGAATTTTGGTGGATGTGCCTGTCAGCTTGCAAAACCCAGTATGATTTAATGGGATCATGGCGTTGTCCATTGCCCATTGTATTAGTTCCCCTAGCTACCTTTAGACAAAATGTCCTCTCGCTTCGCTTCCTCATGGTTTATTCTCCCCACTGAATTCCTGAGATACCTGAGGTGGTTGACTAGCTCTGGTGTTGGAATCCTTCTTGCCAGCTTCCACACGAGCAGGCAAGCTGCTGGCACTGACTCTGCCTCTTTTACCCCAGAGAGGAATCTGGGCTACAGCCCATTGGCCCTTCTGGACCTCCTGGGAAGCTTGACTTCAATGCTCCTCGTCAGCTTCAGCCTGCTGCACTGCCGTGTTTGCAGCGATACGGGGGAAAGCACACCCCACTAGTGTTACTCAACCATGGCAGAGCCAGAAGGTATCTCAGGCCTAGAAATTCGAGTAATTCAGATAAACGTCCTGCCGGCATATATACCTGTCCCCTCTTAGCTCCCCGTCCCATATGCACCCATGACCGGCACTTAGCTGGCCGCCATGTTCTCCTGGGAGTCTTCCATACCAACCACCCCACAAACAATTCCGTACACAGATATGGGTCCGAGAGGTCATATGTACTGATCAGAACTGTAATGTGAGAGGGGTGGCAATTTTATTCAAAGAGAATTTTCAGGCAATCGTAAGAAGAAGTAAGACAGATAAGTTGCTCACATGGGTGATTGGCAATCTGTGCTTGTAAGGCAAACGATATACTGTAGTGGGATACTATGGCCCCAAGAGAGAGGATATAGAGCCGTTAAAAACAGTTGCCCAAAAACTATTGTCCTTCTCTGACCCAATCCTTATGGCAGGTGATTACAGTACTATAATGGATAATAACCTAGATATATCTAAGAATAGTAGAGCTAGATCCTACCCCAAAAAGCAGTTATTTCTAAAAAGCATGATGAGGCAGTTGGGTCTCTGTGATATCTGGAGGATCAGTTCAGAGAACCATCAAGGGTACACTTTTCACAACAAAAAATACGGTCAATCCTCAAGGATAGATTTTATTTTACTGGATCAGACCTTTTGAGTATGGGGAAAATGCAGGAAAACCAGGACAGACCAAGCCAGGAATGCTGTGTATCAAATAATAGATGAGAGTAGTGGATTAAGGGTTTTCAAGAACTGAGGACATTGAGAGGGCTTTCTCTTAACTTTTATATGGACCTCTACTTGGAAATTTGTTGATGTCAGAGAAATCAGTGGGCTACCAGCCAGCAGGGGACATTCTTGAAAGCTGACGGAAGATCAGAGGGTGAAGCTTAGATTTAATGACAGGACAACAGGAGGTTAACCACTTAGTCGACGTAAATAAGAAAGGCAAAGCTGCTGGCCCGGACAGTTTCCCAAACAAATTTTACAGGGCCCTAGGAGATACCCTAACTCTGTTTCAGACAATGTTGTTTTCTGAGATTCTGGTGGAAGGCTTGCCTCTTTCACAGACATGGGGGAGAATCCAAAACATTGTGACTCATACAGACCGATATCCCTTTTAAACAGTGACTATAAATTCTTTGCTAACATTCTGGCTAAGATGTTGAGCTTGGAAGCTGGACTTTGGTGCACAGTGATCAGAAAGGCTTTATGAAGGGTACATTTTTTCTTGAGATGTCACATGAGCTCCTTTGCGCAATAGATCTTGCCTCAACACACGGTATCCCACTAGTATTTCTCACTTTAAATGCTACCAAGGCGCTTGACAGGGTAACTTGGCCATACTTGAACTCAGTTTTAAAACTCAACTGCCTGGAGGAGAGGTTTCGAGGGGTGATCCAGAAAATCTATTCTAACCCCTCAGCAAAAATTCTTATAAATGGGTACAAGACAGGGGTGCCCACAGTTGCCCCTGCTTTTCAACTTATGTATCGAACCTTTGGTGAGGAAGATCAGAAAGGAAAAGAGAATAGCACCCTTCAAATTTGATGACTCTAAACTCAAGAATAGTGCAAGGTTTTGGCGGACGATCAACAGCCTTCAACGGCCAGCTCACCAAGGAATACATTCTCATATTACAGAGGACAACTGGGCAAAATATCTACATAATCACTTTAATGATAATGCAGAAGAGGAGAAATTGGCTGGGGAAGAAACGACAGCAGAAGAGGGGAAGGTGATCAGAATAGCCATGTTTTTAGCCTTTTTCGGAATAGGCGATGATCGGTGACCATGTGTAACTGTATGGGGAGTGCGAACCACATGGTGGGAGCAAGATATGAGAATATCTCCCACCGTTCCTGGCAGTGCGTATTCTCAAAGGGGTAAGGAGGAACTTGGTTCCTGATCTAAGGGTTCTGTTGGGTCGGTACCAGTTGAGTTTTTTTGCCAAATAGCTAGGCCCCTTCCCAACAATGGTTTTATGTACCAGACTGATGATCTTAAAGTGGATTCGCTTCCTGATGGGAAGCCAGTGGAGGGCTCTCAGGCTTGGAGCCAACGGAGACCAGGACGGTAGATTTAGTACTATTCTAGTCTGGTGGCGGTATTTTGTAGCACCTGAAGTCTAGTGAGAAGCTCTTCATTAATAGAGGCCATAAGAGCATTCCCGTAATCGAGCCGACTGATTATTAGGCCCTGCACAAGCGGTTTCCTTGACTCAATTGGGATCCATTGGAAAACCTTGCGTAGGCTCCGCATTAATCCATGGCATATTCCTACTACATGGTTAACATGGTCTTTCATGGACAGTTTGTTATTGAGCATCACTCCTAGGTTGCGAACTACTAGTTTAGGGGATGGACTGGGGCCAACATTCTGAGGCCACCAGTCTGTAGACCAGTGTTCACTGGCCTTCCCGAAGTGGGTGATCTCAGTTTTACTCGCGTTTAGCTGGAGGTGGTTAGTTTGCATCCAGGAGCTAATATGCACCATACAGTTTGTGAATCTGAGTTTAGTGTCGCATGGATCAGCATCCAGGCTGACCAGTAGTTGCGCGTCGTCCGCATATGATACTGTGTCAAACCCATGGGATCTGATCACTCCAGCCAGGGGTGCCACATAAAGATTAAAAAGGGTGGGGCTAAGGATAGATCCCTGGGGGACCCCTTTATCTACCATCCTACTTTCTGAAACGAAGGTACCCGTTTGGACCAACGAAGTTCGGTTGGTTAGGTAGCTGCTGAACAAATTTAGGGCATTTCCCCTGATTCCTTTCTCCCACAGTCGGCGTATTAGAGTACTGTGGGAGCTGGTATCGAACGCCGCCGACAGATCAAGAAGGACAAGCATAGCTGACTGACCATTGTCCTTGCCCAGCCATATATTGTCAGCTACCTCTATCAGCGAGGTTTCGGTACTGTGGGCAGCCCTAAACCCTGATTGAGAGGGGACCAGCAATTTATTATTCTCCAGAAAGGTTGTAAGTTGTTTGTTGACCAAGGACTCTAGAACCTTTCCAAAATAGGGAAGGAGAGAGATTGGTCGATAATTTCTATGTTCTTTAGGATCAATAGCCAAAAGAAAGCTAGAAGGAGCCCCAGGTCCTAATGGAATACCACCAATTATGTATAAACATGACCCTGAATACTGAATCAAAGTACTTGTTCCAGTCTTCAACTATATACAGGAAACTCAAACAATCCCGGAATTATGGAAAGGATCGACGATTTGTTGTATCTATAAGCAGGGTGATAAGAGCAATCCCAACAATTACTGACTCATCGCTCTAATCGACATAGAAGCCAAGTATTATGCGGGAGTGACCCTGGAAGAATTAACAACCTGGGTATCGTCAAAATCCATCATCCCCATAAACCAGACTGGGTTCTGTAGAGGACTGGGAACCACTACTAACATTATGGTGTTGGCACTGCTGATGGATGAGGCCAAAGAGGCAAAACAACCACTATTTTTATGTTTCATAGACTATAGCGCAGTATTTGATTATGTAGACCGTGCTAGACCATGGCAGAAATTGGAAAAGTGGGGGATACCGAGAGCCCTCCTAAACCAGTTGATTTTATTACACACCGACACCTGGGTTAAAATCAAGCTGGGAGCTGGGACGCACCTCTCAAGGCGAATCAACACCTCCAAAGGGCTAAAACAAGGGTGTGTTCTAGCACCCCTGCTTTTTAACCTCTTTATGGCTGACCTCCCCCGGGTAGCTGAACAAAAGCATATCGCATGCCCCGAGACTAGGAAAAATACCACTGTCCATCTTTTTATACGCCGATGACCTGGTGTTAATAAGTCCAACGCCACTTGGCCTGCACCTCTCCTGAACACCACTAACAGCTTTCCACAAGACAATGCACTAAACATCAATTTAAACAAAACAAAAATCATGACCGTGAATCATTACAGGAAGAAAAAGTTGAGTTGGTATTTGGATGAGGACCACCTAGACCGGGTAACCGAATATAAATATCTCGGAGTCTTACTGGACAGTAGAGGCTCGTACAAACCCCTGGAGGCCCTGCGCCGGAAGGGCACCATGAGCTTTCGAGCAATGAAGCCATTGAGAAAAGTTCTGCCAGTTTTAACCCTAGACCCTTTATTACAAGTCATTTGAGCAAAACTACAACCAATACTAACATATGGGAGCGAATCAATGCGAGGGAGAGATGCGATTGCCCTGGATAAAATAATCAACAGCCCTTACAGAGCAATTTTTCACCTTACAAACTGTGTCTCCTGCCCAAATATGCTTAGAATTTGGCTTACAGAAAAAATCAGTGTAAAGGAGGGGTGCATATATAAAAAGCTGTCACAAGATCAGAGGCGCTGAGCCAGGAACCCTAAATTCGTATATTTGGAGTGAGCTGACATGTCGCGAAACTTCACCCGCCAGAGAGTACTTGCTTGATTCACTAAACAAATTGGGGCTAACTAACCTTTGGGCCACCTCTACAGCTCATCAGAGCTTCAAAAAGGTTATAACAAAAGCAACAACAAGATAAAGAAATCCTGGCCAAAAGGGCACATGGCTGGCCAGTGCTTAATGATTACAAAGTTCCTAAACCACAATCTTATTTAAGCACAGGAGTTAAAATGAAGTCAAAAGAAAAATTCCTAAGGCTACGTTTTGGCATTTTACCAATCCTCCCACACCTACCGCCCTGGAAAAGGAGATCAGGAGAGCAAATCTGCCATCTCTGAAGGAACTGGAAGCGAGGACCTTGTGCATGCCATCTGTATCTGCCCAAGCCTAATGGACATCAGAGGCACTCTACTCTGTCCAACACTCAAACAGAGCAGCATTAGGACTTGCAGGCAGGCAGTAAAGTTATGCTTCAATCCAGCTGCAACTCAGCTAAACTGCCGACTTACAAAGTTCTTCGATACAGTGGAAGAGAGACTTACCTGCAACTCCCAAAGCGAACAGTGATTGGTAAAACAGCATTGGTTATGTTTATCCAAGCGCCCGGGCACTTTAAATTGGCATATTCAATCTGGACATGCCAATGATTGGCTAAACTGCACAGACCATGTTTACATCCTGAAGCACTAGCACTTTAAATTTGATATGATTCTCTCGTCTCAACTAGACATCAGGATTAAGAACTGGGCGTGGTCCCCCACTCATGCCGTATTATCAGCAAGCTCAATATCAAACACTGTACATTCTGATATAACTTATAATTTGCTGCAGAAACTGAGAGAAGGATAGATTTTATGTGATTTTTAAATGTAATGGTTATGTTTTTACATTATGAGTTTTAATTAACTGAAGAATAAATTACTTTAAAAAAAAAAATTTGATGAGTGGGAGAAAAAGATTTCCTTATATGCGGATGACTTAATTATATTTACTACAGACCCTCAGGTTACATTACCACAAGTAGAAACTTTTGTTCTGGACTTCGACAAAATATCAGAATATGAGGTAAGTTCCTCTAAAACAGAGATTATGGCTTGGAATATGGCAAAGGCCCCCCATATAGTTAAAATAGAGCTAAGGTATTTATGCATAAAAATCATACAGGAATTGGGTAAGATCCTGTAGGTGAATTTTAAAAACACAATGAAAGAAGTCCATAGCCTGCTAGCCGTCTGATCCCACCTACCACTAACAATCTACGGATGGGTGAATTTGATTAAGATGATTATCTTTCCAAAATTTACTTTTTTGTTTAACTCAATCTTCTTACACTTCATTAAGGACTGGTTAGGGAAGCTCCAAGGCACAATTAACACCTTCATCTAAGCATCAAAGGGACCGCGCATCTCTTGGAAGAAACCTCCGAAGAAGGTGTGAGAAGGGAGGGTTAGCTCTGCCAGACTTCCAGTTGTACGCCTGAGCATTTCAGCTAAAGAACTGTAAGTCTCTACTTAAGGAAACAGCTGCAAATGGGACTCCTTTTAAGGCCATGTTGAAGGGTCTTAGGGGTGGTGAATCTCACTTTTTATATAAGTTTGGGGATCTAAAAGTTTACAAGAAAGTGAGGTTAAAGGTATTACAAGCAATGGCTCTCCTTTGGGCACTGATACGAAAAGCAAATATTACAGGAGGTATGCATTCATTTGGGAGCCCCCTGGTACACCAGAATGTCTGTCTAATAGGCTAGTATTCCCCATCAGAGAAGTGGGGATTCATCTATGGGGCCAGCTATTTTCAGATGGAGAATTCATTACAAAGGAGCACTTAATACAGGCAACCCAAGGCAAAATTACAGGCTTCAAACTCTGGTAGCTAAAGAGCAAGCACAGGATCGGAGAGGTGAAGAAGGAAGGTCAAATGACTTTGAGGAACTGCTGCAAACTGGGGAAAAAAGGATGAAAGAAGTCTCCTGCTGATATTGGGCAATGGTGAATACTATGGGCGGGGCATACATACTGCCAGAGGATCTGTGGGGGAGATGCTTGCTGTCGCCGCTGTGTTATGACTAATGGCAAGTATCTATGGTGGATATTCTCAAGAATGGGCGATAATTATCCGCCAACCTAGGTTAACGCAATTTTACATAACGCCGTCTATCGCGGGAAACTAACGCTGTGTTAACGGCGTATTCTCAACACGCCGGCAACAGGCGATAGTATCCCGATAACGCGTCAAATGTCCGCGTTAAAATTACCGGGATGCCGATAAAAAAGGAAACCCGAACGTGAAAAAAGTGGCGATGGGCCCAACAGCAATAACAATATCAGTGATAAGCAGCGCCAGGCTTGCTATTCCCACGTCAGGCGGGAAAAATCACCATAAAAGCTGCAAAAAAAAAACACAACTGAGAAGCACCATGGAGGAAGCTGGAGCAACTACAGAGGCCAACCAGAACCCCTCAAACCCCCTGGAGGACCAGCCAGGGACCTCGGGGAAGGAGAAGGGCAAGGAGAAGAAGAAGAGGAACCCGCGATTCAGTCTGCAGGAAAACAAGACCCTGATTACGGAGGTGATAGAACACCACCAACAACTGTTCATCACCTCCACTGTCATTGGCAACTAAAAATGAAATATCGCAGTCCATCTTGGCCAAGGTGAATGCAGTCGGAGTGAAGAGAAGGGAAGTGGACGACTGCAAGAAGTGCTGGAATTATGTGAAGCGCAAACCCAAGCTGAAACTCGCTAACAACCGGAAAGCTGCAATGCAGACTGGAGGTGGGAGTCCAGTGCCACAGCAGGAGCTGTATGAGATGGAGGAAATGGTGTCCACAGTCATCAGTGGGGAGACGGTGGCAGGAGTTGGGGGACCGGACACTGCTCAACATGACCTGACCCAACAGCAACAAGGGGAGTAACGACCAGGGACTGGGGGGACGAGGGGAGATGGGCACAATGGCACACATGCACAATTAAGTATAGCACAGTGCACAAAGATTCTGGATCATGTCCCTGATCTCCTTGGCATACTGCAGCACACATAGAAACATCAAGTAGGCCCCCGTCGACAATGTGCCCAGAGGGGGCCCTCCCCACACATCACTAATCTCACAACAAACCCATGCACATGTGCTGAACCCAGCAAAGCTGCGGGACCGTGAGCCACACTGACAATGCAAGTGACACTGCATGACGATTAGCATGGCTGCAGTCCAATTATCATGACATGGTGCACGCCACGACACTGAGTGTGGACCACATCCGTAAAGGAACAGGTCACACACTCTGACACATCCACATGCACAAACAACCCCTGACGTCAACAAGACATCTGTGGACAAACCATGCCCAAGAGTCCCAACTCCCACCAAGAGCCCAATTTACCCAAGTCTGCAATATCTCAGCACTGTATAAGCACAGAAGTGAAAGGCACACCACCTGAAAGGGATAAGGGCCAGCAAAATCAGAGCTGCAGGGGCAACTCTCCCACAATGCAGCACACACACATAAGAATCAGAGCACATCAACATTGACAACAATGTGGTACAAACTGCAACACTTTCACAACAGAACAGAGGACACAACTGCTGCCGCTTGTGTGTAGAAACTGGCCAATCACATTTGGCATAGCAGGAAACTGTGAGATGATAATGTACAAGTACAACCCCACATCCCTGATGGTGTAGAAATGTCCACTGTCCCGCATCAAATAGGAATCTCCTTCCAAACAGTCACAATGTACATTGTCATGTAGTCTGTTTGTAAACTTGACCAATGCGTGAACATACATGGAACACACTGTTAAACTGCATCCCCCTTTACATTGCAAAGCAAGAATCAACACCTCCTGCAGAGCAGACCGTACATCTCTTCGCTGATGATGAAGAGGACCTCCACACCATCGACACCGACGCCATCCAACAGCTCATGGACACCCTCAGCCCCCCCCAAGAGCAGGGCAGCCCAGCTGCATTGAGGAGACCCCACCCTCTGCACAGACAACACACCAGGAAGCACCCACCACCACGGCTGTCCCCCAGGACCCCCACGACCAACATATGGCATTCCAACGCCCATGTGTTAGAGGGCCAGAAGGAGATGGCTGATCAGGTGCGGGTGGGGTTCGACCTCATGGCAGCCAAACTAGTTGCCATACATGGGTGTCTAAGTTCCATCAGGGACAACTTACAGTTCCTAACGGACACCCACAGTCCGCTCCATGCTCTCCAACAAGCCATGGCTGACATCGCTGGAGTCATGACTCTGAGACAAGAACAACTCTCTAGTCAGAGTGGCTCCAGCGATGTCACCCGGGAGTTGGGACACATGCGGAGGATCATGGAGAACATGGAGCGGATGCAGGTGGAAAGAATGGCTGCCACGGCTGCACACCAGCGAGATGTAGCTGGGATCTTCCATGCCCTGCAGATCCTCATCATGGCATTGCTGCCACAAGGCCTGGCGCAGATGAATGCTGCTGCTACTACTCCATCCACATCTCTGCCCCCTGATGTGTCAGTGCCTCACAGTGCGGCAGACAATCCACCTCCGGCCCCTGATGTGTCACTGCCACACAGTGCGGCAGACATTCCACCTCCGGCCCCTGATGTGTCAGTGCCACACAGTGCTGCAGACAAAACACCACCACCCACATATGAGGCACATCACACATCAGAGGACGATGATGTGGATGATTCTGCCTTTGTGCTAAGAAGGAAGCGGTAGCATTCATCTCCGCCATATGGCCTGTTGCAGCTTGGTTCTGTCCTCTGCATCATGCCCTGGAATCACACCTTCCCCTGTCCCCCGATACAGTCTGCGACACTCACCTTGGCCCTCGACATGGACTGCCATATTTGGTTTGGTTACCAATGACACAGCAATCAGACTGCGGACTGAACTCTTTCTCTTCCGATGAACTTGTCAATCCCTAAAGGACTCTGGCTGGCCCTCCACGGGGCAACAATGTAAAGTGGGGTTTGCATGGCCATGTACTGGTCCAGCTTCAACACTCCACCGAATGTGATTAAAACATTCTAATTCACACCGATGTGTCATGTCTATGATCAAGCAAGTATGAAAGTATGGATGAATATAGGGGCAGTGATTAAAAAAAAAGGTACTCCCTGGGAACTGATATCAATGCGCATGTTTGACCATGACCCAGATAGGCAGTGAGATGACTGGGAATGTGTGAACTAGCTGTGGCCTCATTGCTCCTAAACAACAATCTCGCAATTTCCCAACTTAGCCCCACGTCAATGTAGGAAATAGGGCTGTGTCTAAAAAAGTCAAAGTCAAAGTTAATGGTGCTTGCCACAGCTCAGAGCAATGATTTGTTTGAGTGTGCAGCGGTTGGACTCCTGGGATGGTCTGTGCGTAAGTGTAAAGGTCATTCCATGCAAGAGAACTGTGAGCAAGGACTTCTGTGTGTGGGGTGTGTATATGTTGGTCTTTAGTTAGCGCTGTGCGTAGTGTGGGAGTCGTCATCAGCTGCTATGGTATCTCTCAGGGGGTGCCGGGCGCATGCAATTCCAAGGTCGGAGGTGCAGATGTGCTACCGCCTTCTAGTTCAGACAAAGGAGCTTTCATCCCTAATGTTAGTTTGTCATCTGCTTGCATTCTGGAAATGTGATGTGGATTTTTTGGGGGGGGAATGTCACTGCTTCGCCTTCCGGCACGGTTGAACCCTTACCAGCCATGTACGTGCCCTTACGGTCAGATTTTCATGCTCTGATGTAGCAGTGGTGTTTTGCTGCAGTCTGACAGTGATGGGTACAGGTAGCTGTGAGGAGGCTCGTGACTTCTCACCTTGCACCTATTAGCTGACACTGTTCACTACTATTGATGGATGACGTCCGTGTACACATGTGATCTGTACATGGCACATATGTCCAGGGGACACCTTGGTGTGTTCTACGTAAGGTATTCCTGCTGGCTTTTTGGCTGGTGTGCATCTCCCATGTTGCTGAGATATTCACTGTGCCCCTTACGTCCATGTTGCTCGTGTTGTGGGACTTGAGTCACAGGGTGCATCTCTGCATCAGGGTGGTTTATATTTGACCCCAAATGACACCCGCAATTTCATATTTGACCCCAAATGACACCCGAAATGTCATATTTGACCCCAAATGACACCCGAAATGTCATATTTGACCCCAAATGACACCCTGTTGTCTTTTTTTGAACACCAATGACAGCCTTCATGTCATGTTTTTGTACACATATGATACGCTGATGAGTGGGATTATGTACTACATTTGACACCCTGAAATGGCATTCCGAATACGTGACACCCTGAACAGCCTCTCTGTACAGAGGTGACATACCCACCATCTACTTGCTATTTGTGAGATTGTTAGCACTTAATGTTGCACTTACACTTGTCAGAGTGATGTGCTAATGCAGAGGACTGACATGCACACAGGGAATGTGTGTTGCAATGAATTTATTTGCACATGCTGTTCATGTGGTCATTTTGTACTGTTCCATGATTGCTAAGGACAGTCACAATGTGACGTGCTCATGCGAAGAAATTGTTAATGATTGTGTTCCTTTGGGCTATTCCTGCTGCAGCTGCAGTGGGGTGTGGTCCACCTGCCTCATCTTCCTCATCATCGTCCGGTGCATCTGGCACTTGGATCCATGGGGCATTGGTGCGTACACATATGTTGTGCAATACACAACATGCAATGATCATCTTGCACATTATTTCTGGGCTGTACAGGAGTCTTTCACCTGTGATGTCCAGGCACCTGAAACGTGACTTTAACATGCCAAATGTGCGCTCAACAATGCCCCTGGGGCGTTTGTGGGCCACATTGTACTGCCTCTGGGCCGGGGTGTTCGGGGCTCGGAGGGGTGTCATCATCCACGGGCAGAGTGCATATCCTTGATCCCCTGTGAGAGGTAAGTGAGATTAGTGTAAATTGGTGGTTCTGCATGCTGTGTTGGCAGACTTACAAGTTTTGTGGTGTGTGATTTGTGTGACTTTGGGATTCATGTTTGTCATGTATTGCTTCTGGCAAATGTGCAGGATCAATGTGTATTACGTAGCCTCACAGTTGCTCCTCCCTCCCCCTGAGCCTATTTACTTGTGTGCGCTGCAGGGTTGCATCACTTGCACTCCTACGGCACACCATTGTCATGCCTGTCTGCGCATGTCCGCAAGCCTGACAACAACACTGTAATGTTGGCCGTTGAAGGTGGGCGGCCACGTGTGTGTAGGCCTATGGTAAGGATAGGGCGGACACAGATGTGGAGTTCAGGCCTGGCTGAACTCGCGCTGCAATTGAGGCTAGGCCTTTGGCTTATGCTGCAGCAATGAAGATACACACACAACAGTTGTCATGTATGAGCCAAGACCCCGAGCGGTCTTGCGCTCCTTTATTTATCCATTCGGGCGAGCCCGCCCTCCGGGTGCATGCTACATCGCAAGATTGTCGATTAAGGGCCGGGTGGCACCGACTCTACAACAGAGCAAACACAAGGAGATGATGGACGGAGTGCTGAAACTTTTCAGACACTCACCCCCAGTCACAGATCTGGGTTGAATCCATCATCATTCTTTAGCTCACTTCGCCACCTCAGTTCAGACCCAGCTATATGCAAATCAGTCTTGACCCTGTGCCTCATGGGAACAGTCCAGCCTGAAATGCCAAGCCAGGTCTTCCCTGAACCGGAAACAAGCATCCTGGGACCGGTTTCGGGCTAACAGCCCTCATCAGCCAGGCTAGCTTGAATCCAGTGGCAAAGTGAGCAAGGGACCCACGTCTGGGCATACCCTGCCAACTTAGGGCGAACAAAGCAAACACAAGGAGATGATGGACGGAGTGCTGAAACTTTTCAGACACTCACACCCAGTCACAGATCTGGGTTGAATCCATCATCATTCTTTAGCTCACTTCGCCACCTCAGTTCAGACCCAGCTATATGCAAATCAGTCTTGACCCTGTGCCTCATGGGAACAGTCCAGCCTGAACTGCCAAGCCAGGTCTTCCCTGAACCGGAAACAAGCATCCTGGGACCGGTTTCGGGCTAACAGCCCTCATCAGCCAGGCTAGCTTGAATCCAGTGGCAAAGTGAGCAAGGGACCCACGTCTGGGCATACCCTGCCAACTTAGGGCGAACAAAGCAAACACAAGGAGATGATGGACGGAGTGCTGAAACTTTTCAGACACTCACCCCCAGTCACAGATCTGGGTTGAATCCATCATCATTCTTTAGCTCACTTTGCCACCTCAGTTCAGACCCAGCTATATGCAAATCAGTCTTGACCCTGTGCCTCATGGGAACAGTCCAGCCCGAACTGCCAAGCCAGGTCTTCCCTGAACCGGAAACAAGCATCCTGGGACCGGTTTCGGGCTAACAGCCCTCATCAGCCAGGCTAGTTTGAATCCAGTGGCAAAGTGAGCAAGGGACCCACGTCTGGGCATACCCTGCCAACTTAGGGCGAACAAAGCAAACACAAGGAGATGATGGACGGAGTGCTGAAACTTTTCAGACACTCACCCCCAGTCACAGATCTGGGTTGAATCCATCATCATTCTTTAGCTCACTTCGCCACCTCAGTTCAGACCCAGCTATATGCAAATCAGTCTTGACCCTGTGCCTCATGGGAACAGTCCAGCCCAAACTGCCAAGCCTGCCAACTTAGGGCGAACGCTCCGTCCATCATCCCCTTTGGTATCGCTTTGTTCACCCTAAGTTGGCAGGGTATGCCCAGACGTGGGTCCCTTGCTCACTTTGCCACTGGATTCAAGCTAGCCTGGTTGATGATGGCTGAATAGCCAGAAACCGGTCCCAGGATGCTTGTTTGTGGTCCAGGGAAGACATGGCTTGGCAGTTCAGGCTGGACTGTTCCCATGAGGCACAGGGTCAGACTGATTTGCATATGGCCGTGTCTGAACTGGGGTGGTGGAGTGAGCTAAAGAATGATGATGGATTAAACCCAGATCAGTTGACTGGGGGTGAGTGTTTGATTAGCTCAAACGCTCCGTCCATCATCCCCTTTGGTATCGCTTTGTTCGCCCTAGTCGGCAGGGTGTGCCCAGACGTGGGTCCCTTGCTCACTTTGCCACTGGATTCAAGCTAGCCTGGCTGATGACGGCTGAATAGCCAGAAACCGGTCCCAGGATGCTTGTTTCCGGTCCAGGGAAGACATGGCTTGGCAGTTCGGGCTGGACTGTTCCCATGAGGCACAGGGTCAGACTGATTTGCATATGGCCATGTCTGAACTGGGGTGGGGGAGTGAGCTAAAGAATGATGATGGATTAAACCCAGATCAGTTGACTGGGGGTGAGTGTTTGATTAGCTCAAACGCTCCGTCCATCATCCCCTTTGGTATCGACTCTACAACAGAAACACACGCCATAGTTACTTTTGTGGCCAGTCTGGAACTGAACCACGCCCAGAGCCCAGAACTGAACCACGCCCAGAGCCCCGGGCCTTTTCTTCACACTCCTCACACGCCTACGTGCGGGCTGCCGCCGCTGCGCTGGGATGTTGTGTGCTTCAGAGTATGTCTCCAGATGTTCCACCCAGGCTTTCCAGCTGCCTGCCTGGGACGGGGGTGGCCCCGTGACTGTGAAGGGCTCCAGTGGCGTTACCGAGGACATGCTGTTGGCTGCTGGAGGCAGACTTGTGGGGTAGCCCCACGGGACGATGAGTTGTGGTGCACAGAGGTAGTGGCACCTGAGGCACTGCGTCCGGCACGGGCCTACCGCCATGTTACGATGACTTGCGGTGCACTGAGGTAGGCCCACCTGAAGAGCTGAGCGGGTGTGCAGCCTGCAATGATGCAGTAGGCCTGGAGGTCGGGACTGGAATGGATTTGTCTGAGACCTGCTGGAACGGAGTGTAGGCCTGAGGGAGCAGTCAGCACACACAGAACTCCACGGTGCGGTGCCGCAGGGTGCGCTGGGGGCCTGTTGCGCGGAAGCCAGCGATCGGCTGAGGAGGCTGCCAAGCTCGCGGGCCTCGGGCTTGAAGATTGCACCGGCACGTGGTGGGCCCTCTTGGAGACACGCTGGTGGTGGGAGGTGAGCAGTGAGGCCTGGGTGCGCAGGGGCGGGCAATCACCGCTGGGTGCCGGATGGGTCTGGGGACCAGCGGGCTGTTTTGCAGCAGGCGCACAGAATCGCGCAGGCGCCACCGGTCACGGCGGCGACCTCGTGGCAGGGTGATGGGCACCGCCCTGGCAGACATGCCCCTGCAGGCAATGACGAGATGTGTGCTGGGTGGCGTGTGACGTAGTCACCTCGTCGCTGGTGTAAATTTGGCCGTTGAAGGTGGTCAGCCATGTGTGTGTAGGCCTATGGTCAGTATATGGCAGACACAGAGACACACGCAGTAGTTACTTTGGTGGCCAACCCGGAAGTGAACCACGCCCAGAGCCCCGGGCTATTTATTCACACTCCTACACTGGACTGGTGTACGCCGGCCCAGCCCACTATGCTTACAGGGGGAGTGACATAGCTACATGTCCAAGGTCTTCCCCACTGCCTGAGGTAACATGGTTGTGTCCACTGTCCACAACACTACAAACACCAGCAGTATATGTCCACATGGACATGTCTGTGCTCTGCATACTCAAGACTGTCCAGCACATCACCGCCACACTTGGCATTGTGTACATTCTTATTCATGGGTACGTTGCCTCCTTCGCACATTCTTGGTTCCCACCTCTCCCCACATTCTGCAATTGTGTGGCAGAGGGGCTATGCCTTTGTGGATGTTTTGTCTACATGTCTGGCCCCTGTTGCCACAGTTACTTGTGTTGTCGTGTCTGGTAGGTGGGCATGTTGGTTGGAATATTGTATGTGATTCTGTTACGTGTGCATTCCCACAGTTGTGAGATGTATGATTGTGGAGTTGAGGTGTGTGGTGTGTTGCGTTGGTACTTACCAACGAGCAGTGCATTTCCATAGGTGCCATCCTGAAAGCGCTGGTTGCTGATGGACTGTCAGAGATGTAGGAATCATGCACACTGCCTGGGAAGTTGGTGACGACATTGGTGAACAGTCCCCGGTGGTCCACTATTGCCTGCACATTGATGGAATGCGTGTGCTTTCTGTTGCAGTAATTGTGTGCAGTGTCGGCAGGGGCACAAGTAGGACATGTGTGCAGTCAATTGCCCCAACACGTGCGGGAAGCCAGCTATGGCGTAGAAGCCTTGCTTGGTCTCCAGCTGTTCCTGCGCAGTGTGGGGGAAGTGAAGGTACTGGGGTATCAAGCTGATGATGGCATCCAAGACAGGTGTGAGGAACTTTGATAGGGCTGGCTGTGAGACTCCTCCGACTCTGGCAGTTGTTGGTTGGAAGGTACCAGAGGCCAACAAGTGCAGCACAGCCAGCAGCTTTGTCTGCGGAGGGATGTTGGTTGTCCGCTGTGTTGGTACCGTCAGCCTGTGGGCAATGTGGGTCAGGATGCGGAGGATGGTTGTCCTTTTGAGCCTGTAGTGGGCAATGACATCCTCTGGCGTTAAGTCTCTGAGGCTGGTGCGTGTCGGAAGGTCCGCGGTCTTGTTCTGCGCTGCCTCGGTGGCAGTCCGGGGGGGTTGGTCCTGGGGGTGGGAGTGGTCCTGGGGGTGGTGGCGGTTGGTGTTGTGGCCCTCTTGGGTCTCCAAGCTGCATGATTAGTAGCTCCATGGCATCTGTTGGTCTTCAGATGTGGCTCTGGGCTGGGCTCCCTTTATACTGCAGGTTTTCGTCCTACTTAAGACCAGAAAAAAGCAGGTCTTAAGTCCCTGCTGCTAACGTGCCTTATTGCCTGTTTTTGGACCGCATCGCCGATCTGGCTGGTCGTTGAGAATATCGCGAAGTGGTGTTATCGTGAGTTTTTGCATGGAAACGCCTACTCTGCATATGAGTAGCGTTAGTTGTCGCTGTCAGCATTGGCGATGTTTTTAGCGGCAGCTATCGCAGGAAAACTGACAGTGCAGGCTTGTGAATAGGGTGATAAATCTATCGCCACTTTCGTGGCAGAAAAGTGACGCTAATTCAGCGATGAGTCCATGAGAATATGCCCCTATGAGACTTATTTATTCTACAGTAAAATCCACATACTTGAGAAGGAACCATCTCTTTTCCCTCCACAGAGCCTTTAGGTCTCTGAATAACCGAAGCTGGAAAGAACACTCCCAGCATGCTGTAAGAAGTGTGGTCTAGAAAAAGCTAATGATATTCATCTCTTTGTGGAGTGCCCAGAGATTCAACATTTCTGGGAGGATGTGTGTGGTAATATAAGTCAGATTCTTTCGGCGAAAATTAAGGTAAGCCTTGGATTAGTTATATTTCGTAAAGCAGAAGAGCCTGTAACTCTAAATGGTAGAGACTCTAAATTGCTGTTCTACTTGATACTGTTGGTGAGGAGGGAGATCTGCAGGAAGTGGGTTTCAAAAGGCACCCCAACTATGGGTGGAGTGATTGGCTTCCAGGATGTATACTTTAAAATTGGACAAGGTCGACAAGGTTTTCACCAATCTAGGAGCCTCTGGTAATGTGGCTGGAGAGAACGCAGTACAATCTATGGTCCTATGATTACACTGGATCTTCGAACTTGGGATCAGGTTCAGACAAGGTCGTACAGATCTGCCCTGGTTTGAGACCCTAGGTACACATTTGATAAAAGGGCACTGACTTGGGGCCGAAAGGATTTTCTTGAGAAAATAGGTGAATGATGACCACAAAATAAATCATGATTGTTTCATTTGATTCAAAATCGTGTTATTTTTGTTACACATAGTACCCAGATGCTAGGTGACAAGTAGTGGATTTTGAGGTGGCTGAAAAGTTATAAGACAGAAAATTACACCCTCTTAGAGTATTTAAGTTGGTGCTAAAACAGATGGGAACATAGATTTTACTATGATCTTAGATATGTTAGCGCCATAATTCAGTTCAATGCTTATGCAAGGCCAAAGATAGATGATTTAGTGTAAAGACTAGGTAAGCTACATACCTAATCACAATCGATGTGACCAAGGGAAATTGGCAGATACAACTCACATCCGTAATTACAGCCACTGACACAGACAAGGTGTAAATAGCTTTCTTCACACTGTCCTGTTTCTATCAATTCAAAGTCCTTCCCTATGGATTACTTGAGGCTCCAGCTATATTCCTGAAACATATAGACACTATATTAATCCTAATCAACCAAATGCAGCAGCATACCTGGATGATGCCATATTCAGTCCTACATGAGAAGATCATCTTCAGCATAAGGAAAAAGTATCCTCCCCCTCACTGTACAGTCAGGGGTGAGGACTTCATGCCAGTCCCAGTAAAAGTAAGCTAGCTATGAACGAAAATAAATATCAATGATGCTCCATCAAAAACAGTCAGATTAAAGTCCAAGTTGACAAAGTGCAGGCTATAGAAAATATTGCAGCCCTAGAGACATAAAATGGTGTTTCTATAGGTCTGATCGGATAGTACCCAAGGTGTATACATCACTTTGCACAGATCTTAAGAGCACTTACAGGTTTGTTAAATAAAGTAGAACCCAACAAGATTGTATGGATAATGCCAACCAGTTAGAAAGTGCTGTACCAGGATACCATGCTCCCACACAGGATTTGTGGCTTGCTATATCGCGACCTGAAAATAACCACGATTTAAGGGCTATAGTGTACATTAGCTGCAAGTTGCTTCCCAGAGAGATGCACTACACTACAGTACAGGAGAGAAGAAGTGTCTGGTCATAAAGCGTGCCTTAGAGGCATTGCAACACCATCTTTTAGGACGTGTGTTTCTATTATGTAAGCATCATGCATTACTAGTATGGTTATCACTACATAAACATGCATCTTGCATTGTCACATGGTCTTTAGCCCTTCACCTCTTTTCCGATTACTTGTAAGGAAGGATGGCTACAAACTATTTTTGTAACAACAGCTGACTAATTAATGGGCCAGCTGGCCATTGCCAGGATGCGAGGTATATGATGCGGAAGCATTTTGAAATAAAGAGACAGAACATCACGATAACTCGCTTGGTATGGCATCTGAAATCCAATGCCATTGAAAACGGAAGTTGGAGGAATACCAAGGAAGTTTCCAGGATATTCGGATTAAAGGAAGCAGAGCAAGAAAAGCTTGGTGTGGAAGAGAAGGAAGCAATGAGGCAGAGCTAGGTGAATTGATAGGATTAGCGGAGAAGATGCCAGATAGCCGATCACGAAAGAAGAGAGAGAGGAACCGTGGGAACAAGGACCCAAAGCAGAGCAGGAACGTAGACTTGGAGAAGGTGAACGAAGGGAGGCTGAGGCAGGGGAATGTCAGAACCTAGAAAAAGAGCCCAGAAGTGAGTACTGGTGATGACAGACTTAAGGGAAAAAATGGGGACTCAGACCACCCAAGGAGAGAGGTGCTGAATTCTCCGATGTCACAGTCCTATGGATGGAGTGTGGGTATCGGCAAGTATTTCAGGAGTTAAATATCAATCTACAACATCGGTGGCACTTAATGCTTGGATGTGGCAATGGATGTTGTTGCAGCACTATCGGATGAAACAAAGGAGAGGTTACACTAAATGAGGACATACATCTCATCCCAAACCCTGGGCTTAGAGCATATTAATGCAAGGTGACCTACAGCAGTGAAGGGACAATATTGTCAAAATCGGAGAAGTAAATTGAAGCTCTAGTGCTTTTCTATACTTTAGTCAAAGAGGGGCTACGGGTCATTACTGTGGATTGGACAAGGACCAGAAGAGTGGAATAGCTGGGTATTCCCATGCACCAGACGCTGCAACAAATTTCTTGAAGCTGCCCAGGCTACTGGACAACATACCTTATATGTAAGGGACTGTAGGTGTATGGGTCGCAGCAAATATGCCTTATTCTGGGTGGAGTTATTTTATTCTAAATAATGAACAGTGGTCTCCTCGCCTTTACATCCTGTAACGGTGAGATTAAATGGTGCAATGCTGAAGATTGAGGATAAGAAAATAGTGGAGCTAGTAGGAAATCAAAGGAACCTTATCATCACAAATATCTCCCATAAAACAAGACACAAGCCCAAGAGGCCCCAAGAAATCGAGCACTGTTTTTGTTTAGAGAAAATGCTGGATCAAGCTTGATCTGGCCATTTGATCTTAACAATATCTAAAGAGATTACACAATCTTTAATTTGGAGTAGAAAAGACTCCATTTGTATTAGTTGTGGAGAGAGTAGCCTCTCAGAATGTCTGTGGGACTGCATACCCCTAAGTGAAAAACCCCTGTCCCTGTATAAGTCTAGACATTATTGTCACAAATTGGGAACAGACCTAGAACTGCGTGGAAATACTTCTTATAGCACTAAGAAATATTGGTCTAAATATATCTCACCGTTTTCCACTTTTGCTGGGATTCTCTTTCATGCCTTATTTGATCATGGACCCAAAAAAACGTTTATTTGTGCTCAATTTTCGTTCACTTTTTTTATCCTTTACTACCCCTTTGCTTAAGACAATATTTGTGCATGACATTTGTTAGAAATTGGGTTATTGGTTGAGAGGGGTGAAACCATTTTCAAACAACAACCACAATCCATGCCAGGGTGAAAATCAAAAGTCTCCAGCACTTAACCCTTTGGTAGCTTGGCCCAAAAACTGTCAGTCTTAACTTAGAGGTAATGTGTAAAGTATCTATGTAGCATACAAACAGTAATAAAGTGAAAACATAAGACAAAAAGGCAAGAAAAATCCCAAATCAATTTTGAAAAATAGAGTAAATTGTCATTAATAAAACAACACTAAAGAGAAATTTAGTACAGTCAGTAGAACCAGAGTTATACATTTATAAAGTTTTTAGTGCCAAAGAGCACTCAAAAGATCAAAGTGACAACTCCATTTATCTGGTTGTACGAGACGGGGGCAATGTGTAAAAAGTCAAAGCTGACCGCAATGGAGCATGGCTGGATACACGAGGTGGATTTGGCCCAGTCTTCGCAAGAAAAGTTCAGAAGAAGATACGGTTCAGTGGAACAAGGCAGACTGCGGTGTCTGAGGAGGAGGCATAATCGTCAAGGGCTGCTGGACGGAGTTGCGTTGAAGATTTCTACCTTCTGACTTTGTCTCTTTTTTGGAAGTCGATAATCTCCAGCGGGGGGAAGCCTGTAGTCGACGAGGGCTTCACAAGGCTGATACCTTCAGAGAGAGGTCTTCCTGAAACCGATTTGCTGCTGTGGAGAAAACCACAGTGGGAGCTATAGCGGAGTGAGGCCGACCAGCAGTGCACCTTGGGTGGATCAGCGAGAATGTAGGTTCTGGTCGTCTGTCAGTACTCAGGCCACTTTTTGGTGAAAATCAATTCAAGTCCCAACCTTTAGGGTTAGGCAGCAGCACCACTTTTTACACCACAATCAAGTGTCCAGGATATGATGAGTACCACTTGGGGAGTTAGGAGTCACGCCAACAGGGACCAGGTATAGTGTTCAAGTCTCTGGTGATTGTTATGACCCTGTAGCTCACACAGGAGACCTGACAACTAACCCTTGCATTTATTCTGGTAGTCCTGGGATCAAGCAGCAAGGCAAGCCTCAAACAACATGGCAGTCCTTTGAGGGGGCATGGCAAGCCTCAAGCATCTTTGCAGTCCTCTGTCAGGCACAGGGCAGTCCTGTCACTGACAGACTATCGACAACACTAATATTGACCTACAGAAATATTGTGACATAAATATAGTTGTAAAAAATATCGACCTCCTATCTTCATAATGGTAAGTACAAAAATATCCCCCCAAAAATATTGTTGTTAAAAATGTTGAAGTACAAAATATAGCTTTTATATATATTATAAATGATGTAAAATAAATTAAATAATACATTTTACTTAAAAATATTTAGATGTATTTGTAAATTTTAACAATTATAAGTAATAAATGTATTTTAAAAATAAATTAAACATACATATATAAAATGTAATGTATATATATTTACTTAAAAATAATTAATAAATAATAATTTTAATTCATTAGAAAATGTTAGAAATATATTAGAAAATAAGGATAAATATATATATACATACACCTGTAACATAAAAATTAAAAAAAATATATAATATAAATTAAAATATTAAAATAGGTAATATTTTTTAAACCTACATTTTAAACTACATTTAGTGCAACAGTAGGGAAAGTGTTGGATAGCGGAGGGTAAAAATTACTATTCCCACTCCAGCGAGTGCACCAGTAGGGAAAGTGTTGGATAGCGGAGGGGAATAATTTACTATTCCCACTCCAGCGATTGCAACAGTAGGGAAAGTGTTGGATAGCGGAGGGGAATCATTTACTATTCCCACTCCAATGAGTGCAACAGTAGGGAAAGTGTTGGATAGTGGAGGGATAAAAATTACTATTCCCACTCCAGCAAGTGCAACAGTAGGGAAAGTGTTGGATAGCGGAGGGGAATAATTTACTATTCCCACTCCAGTGAGTGCAACAGTAGGGAAAGTGTTGGATAGCGGGGGGGAATAATTTACTATTCCCACTCCAATGAGTGCAACAGTAGGGAAAGTGTTGGATAGCGGAGGGATAAAAATTACTATTCCCACTCCAGCAAGTGCAACAGTAGAGAAAGTGTTGGATAACATAGGGGTAAAAATTACTATTCCCACTCCCGTGAGTGCAACAGTAGGGAAAGTGTTGGATAGCGGAGGGATACAAATTTATATTCCCAATCCAGAAAGTGCAACAGTAGGGAAAGTGTTGGATAGCATAGGGGTAAAAATTACTATTCCCACTCCAGTGAGTGCAACAGTAGGGAAAGTGTTGGATAGCGGAGGGAAATAATTTACTATTCCCACTCCAGTAAGTGCAACAGTAGGGAAAGTGTTGGATAGCGGAGGGATACAAATTAATATTCCCAATCCAGCAAGTCCAACAGTAGGGAAAATGTTGGATAGCATAGGGGTAAAAATTACTATTCGCACTCCAGTGAGTGCAACAGTAGGAAAAGTGTTGGATAGCGGAGGGAAATAATTTACTATTCCCACTCCAGCAAGTGCAACAGTAGGGAAAGTGTTGGATAGCGGAGTGATAAAAATTACTATTCCCACTCCAGCGAGTGCAACAGTGTGGAAAGTGTTGGATAGCAAAGGGGTAAAAATTACTATTCCCACTCCAGCGAGTGCAACAGTAGAGAAAGTGTTGGATAGTGGAGGGGAATAATTTACTATTCCCACTCCAATGAGTACAACAGTAGGGAAAGTGTTGGATAGTGGAGGGGAATAATTTACTACTCCCACTCCAATCAGTGCAACAGTAGGGAAAGTGTTGGATAGCAAAGGGGATAAAATTATTATTACAACTCCAGGGAGTGCAACTGTAGGGAAAGTGTTGGATAGCGGAGGGGTACAAATTACTATTCCCACCCCAATGAGTGCAACAGTAGGGAAACTGTTGGATAGCGGAGGGTATTAATTTACAATTCCCACTCCAATGAGTGCAACAGTAGGGAAAGTGTTGGATAGCAGAGGGGAGAAAAATACTTTTCCCACTCCTGCAAGTGCAACAGTAGGGAAAGTGTTGGATAGCGGAGGGGTAAAATTTACTATTCCTACTCCAGCAAGTGCAACAGTAGGGAAAGTGTTGGATAGCATAGGGGTATAAATTTCTATTCCCACTCCTTCAAATGCAACAGTAGGGAAAGTGTTGGATAGCGGAGGGGTAATAATTACTATTCCCACAGAACAAAATTCAAATTTAAAAACAAACAAAATATCAACTAAAATACAAAATATAATAAAAAACCTAAAAACAAAACACATATAAAAATATAAAAAATTAACAAAAACATATAAAAATATTTTAATGTAGCAAAAATCAAAAATATTATTTTTTTAAATTTAACAAACAAATAAATATTTTGTAATAGAAATTTATCTTAATCAAAAAATTAAAAATTACATAAATGTAATATTTATTTTCCTACCCTACAACACCACACAATTTACAACACACATCTAAATTAAACAAAAAGTGTACCTCTATAATTGACACAATTAATTATCAATATAACAAATATTAATAATTATAAAACACATTTCAAAAAATGTAAAAATTAATGTACAAACCAAATGTTACAGCTATTGAACCTAAATCCCCAAATAAAATAAAAACTAAACAATTACCACAAATATTTATCAATTAATAAATGAATATTAATGATCAAGTAATGATTAATTAATTTAAACTAAATTACTTTCCACCCTCTACCCCAAAAACACCAAAACACACACCTAAAAAAATGTACACAATTTCCATAACTAATTTTACATTAATCAATTAATATCAATTAACAACAAATCATTAATTAATTTTTTTAAAAATGACTTCCCAACATTTACCACTATAAACCCCACAACTCACAACTCGAAATTATTACACAATTGGCAAATTTAAAATGTAATTAATTAATTAGCATTAATTAACAAATAATTATTAATTATAAATAAATTACCTCCCACCATATTCCCCTATAAATACCACCACCAATTTCGTAAAACACGACACAATTAACATAAATAATTAACAATTAATATTAATAACAATTAACAAGCAAAATATAAATAATTATTAACTTGGATGCAAGAGGAAGACGTTTTGAATTAAACAAAGTCATTGTTTCTCTTTCTTGGCTGTCTCACTGACTGGAGTACGAGCACGCGAGACAAGCGCGAGCACGCGACCGGAGCCTGAGCCCCGGAGCTAGACACTAGATGCTGGAGCTCGGCTTTGACGGCTGCTGTTGCTGAATGAAATCCGGCCCCGGCGGGCTGTCAGCAGTGGCCGCAAGTGAGGGGAACCCATGAGCCCGTGAGCCTGTTCCAGGGGGCACCAGCTGCGTTTGCGAGCCTTGCATGCAACTGATCCACGAGCCTGAGTCCGTGCCTGTGTCTGTCCCCCCAGGGAGCTGCTGGGGGTTGACAGCTACGGGGCTACTTTCTCGGGGCAGCATTGAAGTGAAGTCCCCCCCAGGGAGCTGCCGGTGGTTGACAGCTACAGGGCTACTTTCTCGGGGCAGCATTGAAGGGAAAGTCAAGCATTTTACTTCCCTGGTTTTGCCGAGCAGCCTGACGAGCAGTCCGGGATGCAGGCGCTGAGGAGAGAAGGAAGGACGCCAGACTTTTGTAAGTCGCTTTGATCCCCTTAGCTCCACTCTTTGCTGCTTTGTTTGCTGTGTGGGGTGCTCAGAGAGGTGAGGAGACAAGGGACTAAGGAGGGATTTGCTGGGGCAGTTTGGGGGCCCAGCCACCATCAGTGCCACTGATCTTAGTGGTGGGCCTTTCGGACTGGTACATAGCACGACCAGCTATCCTGCTATCTGTTTCAATGATTAGGCTGTTACTGCTGATGCTGATGATACTGTTAAGCTATTATTATTGCTAAAACGCTAATGTTTTGTTTTATGGGTCTGAGGCCATTACCGGGGAAACAGTGATCACATTCTTTGTTCGGTGAACTTTGTGCTTTCATAGATATTAACCAACAGAAGTCAACACAAGACATAATAGGGATCTAAATAACAAAAAAATAAATTGATTAAAAAAAAGGAAAACAAAGGAAAAACACAACTAGAAAAAGCAAATCATGAGGTCAGGACGAGATAGAGCACCCTTCCCTCCTATAAAAACGAAGAAAAATCCCCAGCCTTGACGGCAAAGTATAATAAATCTAAAATGCGGGGAGGCTCAACCGCTAATCTCACCAGTGTTTCGAATGTTTGCAAAATCAATCAACATACCAAGCAAATTGGATTTTTTAAAAGATCCAGCAGGAGCAATGCTATCTAATCGAGAGGAACAAGACCAATTACCTGTAATTACCAATTACACCAATAATAAAAATAAAACCAATGAACGATCAAATTAATGATACTAAAGGGACTATAGACTCAACTGGGATTCAGTTAGAACAAGAATTAATGGAATACAAAGATCACTCATGGGGATCTATTGTGGATTTGGAACTTCTTACAACAGGAGACCACTCCCCACAACTAACTAAAGACCCACCTGAAGTACTCTCTAAATCATCATTGCAAAAAACGCAAGAACAATTTCCGAGAACTGGGGCTCATCAACCAATTGAGGTACATGTAAAAATCAGTAATCAACCATTAAAGCAAATACACCATGCGAAAAAAAATCAAAATGATCCGGTTCCAGTAAAAACTATACAAAATCTGACATCACTGACATGGTCGTTTAAAATACAAAATAATATAATAAGGGAACCATTAGAAGGAGATCACTCAAGCCCTCAAGGCACGGTATCCCAGAACACGGTGGAAAAGACCTTGGATCACTGAACACACAATAGCAATGATAACATTCAAATTTGTCCAATAGTAGCGAGTAAAACAAATTCTAGTAACAGTCCGGCAAAGGGTGCTTTTTGTCAAAACCCCAACACCAATGACTCAGTGACAGCAACCGACTCAGGTACTATATGAGATATCTTCTTTAAAACATCACAACTTACATTAGAGGCACTGAACTATCAATCAAATAAGATGGATGTCCAAGTAGACCTGCTTAATATTATGGCAAAAGCAATATCAGGGATTGATAAAAAAATTGGCCAATTTGAATACTTTAATAACGTGGGCACAAGCTTACGCAACTACATTAAACACGGAGTGTGCTTGTTGCCCAACAATTGACAAATTACCAACAATCCCAGAAGTCCTGACCACCTTAATTGAGGATCTAAAAATGAAGTAACTAATGTTGGTTGTAATAAAATACCTGTTATGTCCCAGCAAATTATTACGAAAAAGGATCCAAGAGAAGTCAGTACAAAAAAAAACACAGACAAAGGGGCCGATTCCGATCTCGGTCGGAGGCGCACCCAATACCATTCGGTCGGGAAAAAAGCCATGCGAATGCCTGTTTTCCGACCGATCCGTACAGCATACCGAACGAGTAAGTACGATGCGCACAACAGCACAGAAACCGGCCGAGTCGTACTCACCCAATCCAGGTCCTGTTCTCCGACCGAGGCGAATCCGGAAACGCAGAATCGAGTCGCACGGAAGGGAAAATGCAGCTCCGTCCGGCCGAACAAGTACGATGCGCTTTCCGTACGCGCCGAACCCGTCGCTACGCACGGCACGTCAAAGCATCCGGGAGAGGCGCACATAAGCTCCGATTCGCGCCACAACAGGATCCACGGCTACGAGGCGAACACGCCAGCGACGAGGACGACGCGAAGCGACGAGGACGACGCGAAGCAACGAGAAAGACGAACGACACGAACCAACCATGAATCCCTTCGTCCCGATCATACCAATATTCTACATTTACTACCGGAACAGGCACGGACACGTACGGCGCAGAAGGTAAGTCAGACACCAACCACTAAACACATACAACACGTACACGACACATCACACACACACAGAGGGATGCAGAATTTACTTACACCAGCAATAGCAGCACCATAGGGGCGGGATGCCCATCACCAATGCCACATATGCACACAGGAGCCTGAATGCACACCACCACCCCTACCCAGGGGGGGCCGGATGCCAACCACCACTACCACCCTTAGCCAGGGGGGTGCCAGATGCCCACCACCACTACCACCCTTACCCAGGGGGGCTGGATGCCTACCACTACTACCACCCTTAGCCAGGGGGGTGCCAGATGCCTACCACTACTACCACCCTAAGCCAGGGGGGCTGGATGCCAACCACCACTACCACCCTTAGCCAGGGGGGTGCCAGATGCCCACCACCACTACCACAATTAGCCATGGGGGTGCCAGATGCCTACCACTACTACCACCCTTAGCCAGGGGGGGCTGGATGCCTACCACTACTACCACCCTTACCCAGGGGGGTGCCAGATGCCTACCACTACTACCACCCTTACCCAGGGGTGCCAGATGCCTACCACTACTACCACCCTTACCCAGGGGGCTGGATGCCTACCACTACTACCACCCTTAGCCAGGGTGGTGCCAGAGGCCTACCACCACTACCACCCTTACCCAGGGGGGGCTGGATGCCTACCACTACTACCACCCTTAGCCAGGGGGGTGCCAGATGCCTACCACCACTACCACCCTTACCCAGGGGGGGCTGGATGCCTACCACTACTACCACCCGTAGCCAGGGGGGTGCCAGATGCCTACCACTACTACCACCCTTACCCAGGGGGGGCTGGATGCCTACCACTACTACCACCCTTAGCCAGGGTGGTGCCAGATGCCTACCACCACTACCACCCTTACCCGCGGGGGTTGGATGCCTACCACTACTACCACCCTTAGCCAGGGGGGTGCCAGATGCCTACCACCACTACCACCCTTACCCAGGGGGTGCTGGATGCCTACCACTACTACCACCCGTAGCCAGGGGGTGCCAGATGCCTACCACTACTACCACCCTTACCCAGGGGGGCTGGATGCCTACCACTACTACCACCCTTAGCCAGGGGGTGCCAGATGCCTACCACCACTACCACCCTTACCCAGGGGGCTGGATGCCTACCACTACTACCACCCTTAGCCAGGGGGTACCAGATGCCTACCACCACTACCACCCAAACCCAGGGGGGGCTGGATGCCTACCACTACTACCACCCTTAGCCAGGGGGGTGCCAGATGCCTACCACCACTACCACCCTTACCCAGGGGGGGCTGGATGCCTACCACTACTACCACCCTTAGCCAGGGGGGTGCCAGATGCCTACCACCACTACCACCCTTACCCAGGGGGTGCTGGATGCCTACCACTACTACCACCCGTAGCCAGGGGGGTGCCAGATGCCTACCACTACTACCACCCTTACCCAGGGGGGGCTGGATGCCTACCACTACTACCACCCTTAGCCAGGGGGGTGCCAGATGCCTACCACCACTACCACCCTCACTCAGGGGGGGCTGGATGCCTACCACTACTACCACCCTTAGCCAGGGGGTGCCAGATGCCTACCACTACTACCACCCTTACCCAGGGGGGGCTGGATGCCTACCACTACTACCACCCTTAGCCAGGGGGGGCTGGATGCCTACCACTACTACCACCCTTACCCAGGGGGGGCTGGATGCCTACCACTACTACCACCCTTAGCCAGGGGGGGCTGGATGCCTACCACTACTACCACCCTTACCCAGGGGCGGCTGAATGCCTACCACTACTACCACCCTTACCCAGGGGGGCTGGATGCCTACCACTACTACCACCCTTAGCCAGGGGGGTGCCGGATGCCTACCACCACTACCACCCTTACCCAGTGGGGGATGGATGCCTACCACTACTACCACCCTTAGCCAGGGGGGTGCCAGATGCCTACCACCACTACCACCCTTACCCAGGGGGGGCTGGATGCCTACCACTACTACCACCCATAGCCAGGGGGGTGCCAGATGCCTACCACTACTACCACCCTTACCCAGGGGGGGCTGGATGCCTACCACTACTACCACCCTTACCCAGGGGGGGCTGGATGCCTACCACTACTACCACCCTTACCCAAGGGGGCTGGATGCCTACCACTACTACCACCCTTAGCCAGGGGGCTGGATGCCTACCACTACTACCACCCTTAGCCAGGGGGTGCCAGATGCCTACCACCACTACCACCCTTACCCAGGGGGGCTGGATGCCTACCACTACTACCACCCTTAGCCAGGGGGTGCCAGATGCCTACCACTACTACCACCCTTACCCAGGGGGGCTGGATGCCTACCACTACTACCACCCTTAGCCAGGGGGTGCCAGATGCCTACCACCACAACCACCCTTACCCAGGGGGCTGGATGCCTACCACTACTACCACCCTTAGCCAGGGGGTGCCAGATGCCTACCACCACTACCACCCTTACCCAGGGGGGCTGGATGCCTACCACTACTACCACCCTTAGCCAGGGGGTGCCAGATGCCTACCACCACTACCACCCTTACCCAGGGGGGCTGGATGCCTACCACTACTACCACCCGTAGCCAGGGGGTGCCAGATGCCTACCACTACTACCACCCTTACCCAGGGGGGCTGGATGCCTACCACTACTACCACCCTTAGCCAGGGGGTGCCAGATGCCTACCACCACTACCACCCTCACCCAGGGGGGGCTGGATGCCTACCACTACTACCACCCTTAGCCAGGGGGGTGCCAGATGCCTACCACTACTACCAACCTTACCCAGGGGGGGCTGGATGCCTACCACTACTACCACCCTTAGCCAGGGGGGGCTGGATGCCTACCACTACTACCACCCTTACCCAGGGGGGGCTGGATGCCTACCACTACTACCACCCTTAGCCAGGGCGGGCTGGATGCCTACCACTACTACCACCCTTACCCAGGGGGGGCTGGATGCCTACCACTACTACCACCCTTACCCAGGGGGGCTGGATGCCTACCACTACTACCACCCTTAGCCAGGGGGGTGCCGGATGCCTACCACCACTACCACCCTTACCCAGTGGGGGATGGATGCCTACCACTACTACCACCCTTAGCCAGGGGGGTGCCAGATGCCTACCACCACTACCACCCTTACCCAGGGGGGGCTGGATGCCTACCACTACTACCACCCATAGCCAGGGGGGTGCCAGATGCCTACCACTACTACCACCCTTACCCAGGGGGGGCTGGATGCCTACCACTACTACCACCCTTAGCCAGGGGGTGCCAGATGCCTACCACCACTACCACCCTCACCCAGGGGGGCTGGATGCCTACCACTACTACCACCCTTAGCCAGGGGGGCTGGATGCCTACCACTACTACCACCCTTACCCAGGGGGCTGGATGCCTACCACTACTACCACTCTTAGCCAGGGGGCTGGATGCCCACCACTACTACCACCCTTACCCAGGGGGGGCTGGATGCCTACCATTACTACCACCCATAGCCAGGGGGGTGCCAGATGCCTACCACTACTACCACCCTTACCCAGGTGGGGCTGGATGCCTACCACTACTACCACCCTTAGCCAGGGGGGTGCCAGATGCCTACCACCACTACCACCCTTACCCAGGGGGGGCTGGTTGCCTACCACTACTACCACCCGTAGCCAGGGGGGTGCCAGATGCCTACCACTACTACCACCCTTACCCAGGGGGGACTGGATGCCTACCACTACTACCACCCTTAGCCAGTGGGGGCTGGATGCCTACCACTACTACCACCCTTACCCAGGGGGGGCTGGATGCCTACCACTACTACCACCCTTAGCCAGGGGGGGCTGGATGCCTACCACTACTACCACCCTTACCCAGGGGGGCTGGATGCCTACCACTACTACCAACCTTACCCAGGGGGCTGGATGCCTACCACTACTACCACCCTTAGCCAGGGGGTGCCAGATGCCTACCACCACTACCACCCTTACCCAGGGGGGCTGGATGCCTACCACTACTACCACCCTTAGCCAGGGGGTGCCAGATGCCTACCACCACTACCACCCTTACCCAGGGGGGCTGGATGCCTACCACTACTACCACCCGTAGCCAGGGCGTGCCAGATGCCTACCACTACTACCACCCTTACCCAGGGGGGGCTGGATGCCTACCACTACTACCACCCTTAGCCAGGGGGTGCTAGATGCCTACCACCACTACCACCCTCACCCAGGGGGGGCTGGATGCCTAACACTACTACCACCCTTAGCCAGGGGGGGCTGGATGCCTACCACTACTACCACCCGTAGCCAGGGGGGTGCCAGATGCCTACCACTACTACCACCCTTACCCAGGGGGGGCTGGATGCCTACCACTACTACCACCCTTAGCCAGGGGGGCTGGATGCCTACCACCACTACCACCCTTACCCAGGGGGGGCTGGATGCCTACCACTACTACCACCCTTAGCCAGGGGGGTGCCAGATGCCTACCACCACTACCACCCTTACCCAGGGGGGCTGGATGCCTACCACTACTACCACCCGTAGCCAGGGGGTGCCAGATGCCTACCACTACTACCACCCTTACCCAGGGGGGCTGGATGCCTACCACTACTACCACCCTTAGCCAGGGGGTGCCAGATGCCTACCACCACTACCACCCTCACCCAGGGGGGCTGGATGCCTACCACTACTACCACCCTTAGCCAGGGGGTGCCAGATGCCTACCACTACTACCACCCTTACCCAGGGGGGCTGGATGCCTACCACTACTACCACCCTTAGCCAGGGGGGCTGGATGCCTACCACTACTACCACCCTTACCCAGGGGGGCTGGATGCCTACCACTACTACCACCCTTAGCCAGGGGGGCTGGATGCCTACCACTACTACCACCCTTACCCGGGGGGCCGGATGCCTACCACTACTACCACCCTTACCCAGGGGGGCTGGATGCCTACCACTACTACCACCCTTAGCCAGGGGGGTGCCAGATGCCTACCACCACTACCTCCCTTACCCAGGGGGGGCTGGATGCCTACCACTACTACCACCCTGAGCCAGGGGGGTGCCAGATGCCTACCACCACTACCACCCTTACCCAGGGGGGGCTGGATGCCTACCATTACTACCACCCATAGCCAGGGGGGTGCCAGATGCCTACCACTACTACCACCCTTACCCAGGGGGGCTGGATGCCTACCACTACTACCACCCTTAGCCAGGGGGTGCCAGATGCCTACCACCACTACCACCCTCACCCAGGGGGGGCTGGATGCCTACCACTACTACCACCCTTAGCCAGGGGGGGCTGGATGCCTACCACTACTACCACCCTTACCCAGGGGGGCTGGATGCCAACCACTACTACCACCCTTACCCAGGGGGGGCTGGATGCCTACCACTACTACCACCCTTAGCCAGGGGGGTGCCAGATGCCTACCACCACTACCACCCTCACCCAGGGGGGCTGGATGCCTACCACTACTACCACCCTTAGCCAGGGGGGGCTGGATGCCTACCACTACTACCACCCTTACCCAGGGGGGCTGGATGCCTACCACTACTACCACCCTTACCCAGGGGGGCTGGATGCCTACCACTAGTACCACCCTTACCCAGGGGGGCTGGATGCCTACCACTACTACCACCCTTACCCAGGGGCGCTCGATGCCTACCATTACTACCACCCTTAGCCAGGGGGGTGCCAGATGCCTACCACCACTACCTCCCTTACCCAGGGGGGGCTGGATGCCTACCACTACTACCACCCTTAGCCAGGGGGGTGCCAGATGCCTACCACCACTACCACCCTTACCCAGCGGGGGCTGGATGCCTACCACTACTACCACCCGTAGCCAGGGGCGTGCCAGATGCCTACCACCACTACCACCCTTACCCAGGGGGGCTGGATGCCTACCACTACTACCACCCTTAGCCAGGGGGTGCCAGATGCCTACCACCACTACCACCCTCACCCAGGGGGGCTGGATGCCTACCACTACTACCACCCTTAGCCAGGGGGTGCCAGATGCCTACCACTACCACCACCCTTACCCAGGGGGGGCTGGATGCCTACCACTACTACCACCCTTAGCCAGGGGGGGCTGGATGCCTACCTCTACTACCACCCTTACCCAGGGGGCTGGATGCCTACCACTACTACCACCCTTAGCCAGGGGGGTTGGATGCCTACCACTACTACCACCCTTACCCAGGGGGCTGGATGCCTACCACTACTACCACCCTTAGCCAGGGGGCTGGATGCCTACCACTACTACCACCCTTACCCAGGGGGGCTGGATGCCTACCACTACTACCACCCGTAGCCAGGGGGTGCCAGATGCCTACCACTACTACCACCCTTACCCAGGGGGGCTGGTTGCCTACCACTACTACCACCCTTAGCCAGGGGGGTGCCAGATGCCTACCACCACTACCACCCCTACCCAGGGGGGGCTGGATGCCTACCACTACTACCACCCTTAGCCAGGGGGGCTGGATGCCTACCACTACTACCACCCTTACCCAGGGGGGCTGGATGCCTACCACTACTACCACCCTTAGCCAGGGGGCTGGATGCCTACCACTACTACCACCCTTACCCAGGGGGGGCTGGATGCCAACCACTACTACCACCCTTAGCCAGGGGGCTGGATGCCTACCTCTACTACCACCCTTACCCAGGGGGGCTGGATGCCTACCACTACTACCACCCTTAGCCAGGGGGGCTGGATGCCTACCACTACTACCACCCTTACCCAGGGGGGCTGGATGCCTACCACTACTACCACCCTTAGCCAGGGGGGCTGGATGCCTACCACTACTACCACCCTTACCCAGGGGGGCTGGATGCCTACCACTACTACCACCCTTAGCCAGGGGGGCTGGATGCCTACCACTACTACCACCCTTACCCAGGGGGGCTGGATGCCTACCACTACTACCACCCTTACCCAGGGGGCTGGATGCCTACCACTACTACCACCCTTAGCCAGGGGGTGCCAGATGCCCACCACCACTACCACCCTTACCCAGGGGGCTGGATGCCTACCACTACTACCACCCTTAGCCAGGGGGTGCCAGATGCCTACCACTACTACCACCCTAAGCCAGGGGGCTGGATGCCAACCACCACTACCACCCTTAGCCAGGGGGTGCCAGATGCCCACCACCACTACCACCCTTAGCCAGGGGTGCTGGATGCCTACCACTACTACCACCCTTAGCCAGGGGGTGCCAGATGCCTACCACTACTACCACCCTTACCCAGGGGGTGCCAGATGCCTACCACTACTACCACCCTTAGCCAGGGGGTGCCAGATGCCTACCACTACTACCACCCTTACCCAGGGGGGGCTGGATGCCTACCACTACTACCACCCTTACCCAGGGGGGCTGGATGCCTACCACTACTACCACCCGTAGCCAGGGGGTGCCAGATGCCTACCACTACTACCACCCTTACCCAGGGGGGCTGGATGCCTACCACTACTACCACCCTTAGCCAGGGGGTGCTGGATGCCTACCACCACTACCACCCTTACCCAGGGGGGCTGGATGCCTACCACTACTACCACCCTTAGCCAGGGGGTGCCAGATGCCTACCACTACTACCACCCTTACCCAGGGGGCTGGATGCCTACCACTACTACCACCCTTAGCCAGGGGGTGCCAGATGCCTACCACTACTACCACCCTTACCCAGGGGGCTGGATGCCTACCACTACTACCACCCTTAGCCAGGGGGTGCTGGATGCCTACCACTACTACCACCCTTACCCAGGGGGGCTGGATGCCTACCACTACTACCACCCTTAGCCAGGGGGGCTGGATGCCTACCACTACTACCACCCTTACCCAGGGGGGCTGGATGCCTACCACTACTACCACCCTTACCCAGGGGGGCTGGATGCCTACCACTACTACCACCCTTAGCCAGGGGTGCCAGATGCCTACCACTACTACCACCCTTAGCCAGGGGGCTGGATGCCTACCACTACTACCACCCTTAGCCAGGGGGTGCTGGATGCCTACCACTACTACCACCCTTACCCAGGGGGCTGGATGCCTACCACTACTACCACCCTTAGCCAGGGGGGTGCCGGATGCCTACCACTACTACCACCCTTACCCAGGGGGGCTGGATGCCTACCACTACTACCACCCTTAGCCAGGGGGGCCAGATGCCCACCACTACTACCACCCTTACCCAGGGGGGCTGGATGCCTACCACTACTACCACCCTTAGCCAGGGGGTGCTGGATGCCTACCACTACTACCACCCTTACCCAGGGGGGCTGGATGCCTACCACTACTACCACCCTTAGCCAGGGGGTGCCAGATGCCTACCACCACTACCACCCTTACCCAGGGGGGCTGGATGCCTACCACTACTACCACCCTTAGCCAGGGGGTGCCAGATGCCTACCACCACTACCACCCTTACCCAGGGGGCTGGATGCCTACCACTACTACCACCCTTAGCCAGGGGGTGCCAGATGCCTACCACCACTACCACCCTTACCCAGGGGGGCTGGATGCCTACCACTACTACCACCCGTAGCCAGGGGGTGCCAGATGCCTACCACTACTACCACCCTTACCCAGGGGGGCTGGATGCCTACCACTACTACCACCCTTAGCCAGGGGGTGCCAGATGCCTACCACCACTACCACCCTCACCCAGGGGGGCTGGATGCCTACCACTACTACCACCCTTAGCCAGGGGGTGCCAGATGCCTACCACTACTACCACCCTTACCCAGGGGGGCTGGATGCCTACCACTACTACCACCCTTAGCCAGGGGGGCTGGATGCCTACCACTACTACCACCCTTACCCAGGGGGGCTGGATGCCTACCACTACTACCACCCTTAGCCAGGGGGGCTGGATGCCTACCACTACTACCACCCTTACCCAGGGGGGCTGGATGCCTACCACTACTACCACCCTTACCCAGGGGGGCTGGATGCCTACCACTACTACCACCCTTAGCCAGGGGGTGCCGGATGCCTACCACCACTACCACCCTTACCCAGGGGGGCTGGATGCCTACCACTACTACCACCCTTAGCCAGGGGGGTGCCAGATGCCCACCACCACTACCACCCTTACCCAGGGGGGCTGGATGCCTACCACTACTACCACCCTTAGCCAGGGGGGTGCCAGATGCCTACCACTACTACCACCCTTACCCAGGGGGGGCTGGATGCCTACCACTACTACCACCCTTAGCCAGGGGGGGCTGGATGCCTACCACTACTACCACCCTTACCCAGGGGGGGCTGGATGCCTACCACTACTACCACCCTTACCCAGGGGGGCTGGATGCCTACCACTACTACCACCCTTAGCCAGGGGGGTGCCAGATGCCTACCACCACTACCACCCTTACCCAGGGGGGGCTGGATGCCTACCACTACTACCACCCTTAGCCAGGGGGGTGCCAGATGCCTACCACTACTACCACCCTTACCCAGGGGGGGCTGGATGCCTACCACTACTACCACCCTTAGCCAGGGGGGCTGGATGCCTACCACCACTACCACCCTTACCCAGGGGGGCTGGATGCCTACCACTACTACCACCCTTAGCCAGGGGGGTGCCAGATGCCTACCACCACTACCACCCTTACCCAGGGGGGCTGGATGCCTACCACTACTACCACCCTTAGCCAGGGGGTGCCAGATGCCTACCACCACTACCACCCTTACCCAGGGGGGCTGGATGCCTACCACTACTACCACCCGTAGCCAGGGGGTGCCAGATGCCTACCACTACTACCACCCTTACCCAGGGGGCTGGATGCCTACCACTACTACCACCCTTAGCCAGGGGGTGCCAGATGCCTACCACCACTACCACCCTCACCCAGGGGGGCTGGATGCCTACCACTACTACCACCCTTAGCCAGGGGGTGCCAGATGCCTACCACTACTACCACCCTTACCCAGGGGGGCTGGATGCCTACCACTACTACCACCCTTAGCCAGGGGGTGCCAGATGCCTACCACTACTACCACCCTTACCCAGGGGGGCTGGATGCCTACCACTACTACCACCCTTAGCCAGGGGGTGCCAGATGCCTACCACCACTACCACCCTTACCCAGGGGGGCTGGATGCCTACCACTACTACCACCCTTAGCCAGGGGGTGCCAGATGCCTACCACCACTACCACCCTTACCCAGGGGGGGCTGGATGCCTACCACTACTACCACCCGTAGCCAGGGGGGTGCCAGATGCCTACCACTACTACCACCCTTACCCAGGGGGGGGCTGGATGCCTACCACTACTACCACCCTTAGCCAGGGGGGTGCCAGATGCCTACCACCACTACCACCCTTACCCAGGGGGGGGCTGGATGCCTACCACTACTACCACCCTTAGCCAGGGGGGGCTGGATGCCTACCACTACTACCACCCTTACCCAGGGGGGGCTGGATGCCTACCACTACTACCACCCTTAGCCAGGGGGGGCTGGATGCCTACCACCACTACCACCCTTACCCAGGGGGGGCTGGATGCCTACCACTACTACCACCCTTAGCCAGGGGGGTGCCAGATGCCTACCACTACTACCACCCTTACCCAGGGGGGGCTGGATGCCTACCACTACTACCACCCTTAGCCAGGGGGTGCCAGATGCCTACCACCACTACCACCCTTACCCAGGGGGGCTGGATGCCTACCACTACT